>JAPQVY010000144.1:14525000-15725000 GCA_028535165.1 Quercus tomentella
ACTGCCATTAACGGTGAAGATTTTGTCGATAGAGATGAGTATGAAGAGAGGATTGAACAAGGGGACTTTGAGAGGGACATTGATGACGATGAGACATTTGACTGTAGTGAACCTGATGTAGACAATGTTATTAGTGTCTAAAACATTATCAACATAATCCCTGCCTACGCACCTCCTGTCTTGTCATTTTCTGCAAATACTTGGGCAAATCTGGTTGATTCTTCAAATATTGAGATACCATTTGTGTCTACTTGGAGAGATGGGATGAATTTGTGCAAAAGGTTGACTTTTGCCAATAAAGTGGAGGTAAAGCGCGCATTAACAATTTGTGCCCTCAAGGAAAACAAAAATTTTGGGATCAGTAGGTCGATGAAGGTCAAACTTTGTGTAAAATGCATGGATGAGTCATGCAAGTGGTATGTTGCAGCAGTCATGAAGTCCAATCTCCACGGACTATGGATGGTCACCGTGTATGTAGGTCCTCACATGATTATACCGATTGGGTTGCGAAATGATGGTAGAATGATGAATTGTAATTTTATTGCATCAGACATCCTTAAGAAGTTATGTGAGGATCACACTACCTCAATTAAGCATCTCAGATCTATGACAGAGTCAAAATATGATGGCTATAAGCCTTCTTACTATAAGGTATGGGATGTGAAATAAAAGGTGATTGGGAAGATATTTGGGAATTGGGAAGAGTCTTACCAAAGGTTGCAAAAGTTGCTAATAGCTTATATTGATCAGAATCCGAATACCCAGGTTTCCTATCATACCACACCCACTAGTGTAGATGACACCGTATTTTTGCATTATGTGTTTTGGTCATTCAGTCCATGCATTGATGGATTCAAATATTACAAGCCGGTTATCGGTATTGATGGGACCCATCTGTATGGTAAATATCAAGGAAAGTTGTTGGTTGCAATGGCAACCGACGCTAATGTTAGGACATATGTGGAACTTGTTAGAACATATGTCATGTAGAATTGGCTAATCCTTTGACAAAACGCTCTTTACTTGTAATTGGTTAGATCTAGGATGATTTAAGTCTTCAAGCAACATATTGTTTAAGTCAAGAGTTAAAGCCATGCAAATTTGTTCAAGAAACAAGTGAAAAAGTGTTGTATTTTAAAACTCGACAGATAGCTCAACAGATTGCATCTATTGAGGTTTAAAAGGGAACTTTAGCTCGATGCTCGACAGCAGCTCAATAGGTAACCTATCTATCGAGAATTACAAAATTCAGATTTCCAAATCTGTTTTTCATGCATATCCAAGTTATTTGTGTAGGGTTTCTTTTCTCACAACCCTAGACATATATAAGGATTATTTTAAGGGCCATCTAAAGTGATGCAACTTGATGTTATATGATGTTATATGCTCATGCATTGCATTACATTTGCATTTTCATAATGTTTCATGCATTATAGATGTGTGTTTATATGTTGAAACTTGTGTGCTGTTAGGATTGGATTAGGTTGAATCCATGATGTAATTTTCTTTGCACGTCACATGCTCATGCACATTTCACGCATACATTTCCTTCTTTTGGTACTCTCGGTGATGGTGTTTTTCTATTTCTCTTTTTCTCTCTCTCTCTCTCTCACAGTTTGCATATGGCACCCAAGCGCAAATCCACTCCATTTCGGAACCATTTTCATTCTGGGGCATCATCTTTTGATTCTACTTCTCTTCATGTCTGATTCCATGATGAGAAGGCCTGTCAGGACTTCTCGGAGAACTTCTCGAAACGTGGCATTCATTTGGAACGCCATGTGATTCTATCGGATTTTTCCAATACTACTCTACTGACTGTCATTCACAGGTGGGGTTGGGAATCTCTATGTGAGATACCCATGAGTTGTCCCTCCATGATCATACTGGAGTTGTACTCCAATATGCACGGTTTTGATTCTTGTGTACCTCAGTTTGTTACTCATGTACGAGGTACACGTATAGTAGTTACTCCAGAGCATATCTCCGAAGTGCTACATGTTCCAAGGGTATTGCATCCTGATTACCCCGGATGTCCATGTTTGAGGACTGCGTCCAAAGACGAACTTCTATCTCTCTTTTGTGAGACACCTTCTTCATGGGGTAATCATCAAAACACCTCATACTTGGGCTTTGCAAAGGGTTCGTGGTTCCTTAATATGATAATGACATTTGTTCTCCATCCCTTGTTTCAATATAACTCCATTACCGAGCCACGTGCTCACCTTTTGCTTTCCCTCATTGAGGACCCTACTATAGACTTTCCCTCCCACTTCATTCTCTCCCTTATAGATGTCTATAAGGATAAGGGGACCCGTGATAAGCTTATCCTTCTTTCTGCTATCACAAGGATCATTCGCCACTCCTCTATCTCCTATCCCGAGTCTGTTCACTTCTCCTTCATGGGTGCCTTGAGTGTGGAGTCTGTTTGACAGAGCGAGGCCCAGCTTCGATCGAAGCGGCCACAGACCGAGACGGCGACTCCTCTAGCCTCCTTCATTCCATCCACCTCCGTTCCCTCTTCTTCGAGTGGTGGTGTGACTCTTGAGGCCATTGTGGCTCAGCTTGAGTGCATGGATGCTCGCCTTGACACTCTCAGCGATGATGACACTGATGATGAGGATGAGGATGCTAGCTCTTTCAGCGATGACGCGATGACTGGTTCTCAATGACTTACCCTTTGTCATTCGTGACAAAAAGGGGGAGTAGTTTTAGGTTGAGAGTAGTCATGTTCTTAGGGGGAGAGTTAGTATAGGACTTTTTTTGTTAGGGGGAGTGTTTATATCTTCTGAGGGATGTAGTAAGGATTTATGTATCTTTTCTTTTCTTTTCTTTTTGGATACATTATCTTTTTGTACATCGGTCTTGTGACCACTTAGTGATAGCAAACATTATACTTGTCTTTGATATATATATGATGATGTTGTTGTTATCATTTTTTTTTTCATTTATCTCTCCATGTGTTGTTTCTTTTCTCTCTTTATACACATGTTTCTTATGCATGCAATCTTTATTTCTGTTTCACACTAAGATGCCTTAATGAGTTTTCTTTAAAGTATTTCAGAAATACAGGTTGTCAAAATCTATCATGCGATGAACTCTCTTCTTGTAAAGTTTTTCAAGAGTTTGTTTTAGGATTTGATTTTATTGTATCCAACAAGTGATTATGAGTTTAGTGATTTATGACTTCTCTCATACTTCATTTGTTCGTTGTGGTTTTGTCACGGATTGCCAAAGGGAGAGATTGTTAGGACATATGTGGAACTTGTTAGAACATATGTCATGTAGAATTGGTTAATCTTTTGACAAAATGCACTTTACTTGTAATTGGGTAGATCTAGAATGGTTTAAGTCTTTAAGCAACATATTGTCCAAGTCAAGAGTTAAAACCATGCAAATTTGTTCAAGAAACAAGTGAAGAAGTGTTGTATTTTAAAACTCGGCAGATAACTCGATAGATTGCATCTATCAAGGTTTAAAAGGGAACTTCAGCCCGATACTCAACAGCAGCTCGACAGATAACCTATCTATCGAGAATTACGAAATTCAGATTTCCAGATCTATTTTTCATGCATATCCAAGTTATTTATGTAAGATTTCTTTTTTCACAACCCTAGACATATATAAGGATTATTTTAAGGGCCGTCTAAGGCGATGCAACTTGATGCAAAGTGATTATTCACTCAAATTGTGACCGGAGACATTTTGCCCTAGTTCAGTTTTCTCTTGAAGAAGCTGCTACTTTTTGTACGCCAAGAGTTTTGTAACCAAGGAGTTTCTTGATCCACACGATGAACTGGAAAACTTTGCAACCAACATCTTTCTCAAGTTGGTGTGTCAGTCACGTACTAGGATCCGTGCATCGATTGGTTAGTCATGTACTTGGAGTCGTGCATTGAAAAGGAGAGATTGTTACTACATTATAAGTCCAATTGAGTATCAGGGTAAGGGTTCAACTGTTGGTTGGTATAAGGTACTGGGATTCCTTTACTTGTAACTGTTTATTTTGATAATAGTGGATTCTCGGGAGTGGTGACCTTAAATTCACCGAGTGGGGTTTTGCCTAGATGGTGTTCCCCATTCGTAAACAAATCACTTGTATCAAATTTATTTTTTGCTGCATTTACTTTAGCTGGTGATTTGTTTGTGATATCACGCTTATTGCATGTAATTGAATCTAATTAATTCACTTGGTTAATTAATTGATTATTTTTACCAAAGGAGTCAATACATTTTTGGCCTATTAGCTAACAACAAGGTATTCCCTCTCGCCTTTGCTATTGTGGATTGTGAGTTAGGGTTCAGTTGGAGGTGGTTTTTACAATGCCTCAGAGATACGATTGGCAATGTGATACTAGACGAAGGTATTTGCATAATTTCTGACCGATATCATGGTATCAAAAATGCCATTGCAACCTGGCCTAGAGATAGAGATGGAAGAACACGGGTATTTCATAGATATTGCCTTTGACATGTAGCTAGCAACTTCAACACACATTTTCAGAACTCGACTCTAAAGTCAATGGCGTTGAAAGCGGGATATGCTGCATAGGAAATTAAATTTGATACCATAATGGAGTCCATTAAGCAGGTGGAAATTGAAGCCATTAGGAAGAACAAGAAGGTGACGGGGAAGGATGGCAGGGAAAAACATTATCTTCCATACACATACCTAATGAGCGAGTCTGTGGATATGTGGACCCAGTCACATGATAGTGGGAGACATTTTGAGGCAATGACAACCAATATATCAGAGTGCTTCAATGGTGTACTGAAAGGTGCACGGGGCCTTCCTATTGCCACAATGGTTGAGTTCACTTGGTCCAAACTTGTTGCATATTTCCACGACCAGCATAAAGAAATTACTCATGATTTGTTAGAGGGTAAGAGATGGAGTACATATGCCATGTCCACGTGGTTGGAAAATAGGCGTAAATTTGAGAAACACTATGTCAGGGCATTTAGCAATGAACATGCAATATATCAAGTGTTTACTTCATGCAACAAGTGTAGCACTGGAGGGGGAAACCACAGTTATAAAGTTCGGTTACTGGAAAGAACATGTAGTTGTGGGAAATGACAAAACATTAAGATCACATGTTCACATGCAATTAGAGTATGTGATGTGCTAAACATTGATTCGACCACATATATTCCCCCATGTTATAGTTTGGAGTATGCCCTTAACACTTATTCATATGCATTAGTGGTTACTAAGTCAGAGTCATTGTGGAGGGATCCCATGGGGCCAAAGTGGTTGCCTAATCCAGCATTGTTGCAGGCCAAAGGTCGACCAGTGAAGTCAAGAATAAGGAATAAGATAGATAAAGTGAGAAATAAGGATCGAGAATCAGGAAGACGAAGGGAGGACGCAGATTTGATAGAGAGTCAACCTAAGCAAACATGTGGACTGTGTCATGCTTCCGGACATAACCGCAGAAAATGTCCGCAGTCCCGTGGCGCTTCGAGAAGCGGTCATGTTCCAAACTATGTAGGTGAAAGATGGCAAAAACTTCTAGATTGGTTAAATAATTGTTGTTCATTCTATGTTTACCTAATGTTTACTATCTTGTCTCCTAACGTGATTAGTCTATGATTTTCAGGCATGCTTCCGTGGACGACGTTTTTGTTGTGCTGATCGCCGATCTTAGGAAAATTAACTACATTGTATCGGCACAATTAACTTTTTGGTTTTTGCTGAATGTACTTGTAATTCTCTATCCAATGTACCTATTTGAAGTTTGTGATTTGAGTAGTACGATTAGAACTGCAAATTAAGCGTGGTTGGACACGTTTAGAATGTTGATATATTGAGAATGCCTTTTGCGGTAATTTCAGTGCATTTACATTGTAAAGTTATGTTTATGTAGAGAGCGTAAAAGTTTCTATAGTTTAGTGCCTATTGAGAACGCCTTTTGATGTAATTTAAGTGCATTTCCATTCTCAACTTCCTTGCCTCTCAATGAGTGTTTGTGGTTTACATTTCTGTTTTTGGTTTACCTGCATGTAAGGGGGGGGGGGGGGGGTGGATATACAGGGAAATGCCTTTTGGAAAGTTATCATGCTTGGTTGTGAATATTAGGGAGCTATGCATTGTTTCTGCAGGGGCAAAAAAAATTTCTAGTGGAAATCGAGTCTTAAAGACTCGATTTCCGATTGAGTGGCAATTTCGTAAATATATGTACAGGAACTCGAGTGTCAAAGACTCGAGTTCCATTTGAGTGGCATTCCCTGTAATTAGTTTTGAACTCTCTGCCTGCGTACTCGCCGCATTAGAACTCGAGTACAATATTTGGAACTCGAGTTTCATTGTTTTATTTTATTTTTTTGAAGGCAAGCTAAGCTCCCATAAAATTCAGTCCTAATGGAACTCGAGTTTCATATACTCGAGTTCCATTGGGAATTTTTTAGTTATTTTTTCCATACACTTATTTTATATGTGCTTTTTTTCTTAGCTTATGCTTCTTTTTTTTTTTGTTGCTTAGTGCTATTTATAGTGGGGTATATGTTTTCGAAAATAAATAAAAAAAACACAGGAGAAGGCAGCTGTACATAGAAAAGAAGGTAGCACATTAAGTAAAATTTTTTTGAGAAAATTTGTAAAACAAAATAGATTTTATAAGTTGAATGTCATAAGTTGACACATGATATAAAAAATAGGAACCAACTTTCTAATTTACCCTATTTTTTATTAAAGTGATTGAAATTTTATAGCGAAAAAGAAAAACATCACAAAATTTGATATTAGACATGTAGGTACTTATGTCTAATATCAAATAGGTACATTGGATAGAGAAGATTGAGCTAGTTTATAACTGCCCCCATTGTCAACATTTACCACAACTATGAAATTTTTAACTATTTTTTTTTTTTGATAAGTAAAAAAAATTTTATTGATAAAAAAAGAGAGACACCTAAGTACACAGGGGGTATACAGGGGTGAACAAATCAAGAACGAACATTACAAAAATCAAGTAAATCCAAAATAGAAGAAAAAGGATGGTTCCTCCACACAGAGAACCAGTCCAATAAAGTTCTGAAAAATAGAAGCTTGATGTCAGGCATGGAACGCTTGCTGTCTTCAAAGCACCTACTATTTTTCTCCTTCCAAATGCACCACAACAAACAATGAGGAACAACCATCCATATATCTCCATTACGATGGTGACCAAACCGACCTTGCCAGCAAGCTAATAGCCGAACGACAGACATTGGCATAACCCAATAAACTCCAAATAAACCAAACACCATATCCCACAACTCCAAAGCAACCGAGCAATGAAGGAAAACATGGTCAACATATTCACAATTAGATTTGCACATATAACACCAATCCAAAATGTAAACCTTTCTTTTCCTTAAATTGTCAATTGTCAGACATTTCCCCAAGGCAGCAGTCCAAACAAAGAAAGCCACTTTAGAGGGTATCTTCTGCTTCCAAATGCTTTTCCAAGGGAAAAACTGCTCACTATGGCCAACTAGGAGATGATAGTAAGCACTAACCGTGAACCCCTTACTCTTACAAGGCAGCCAACATCTCTTATCCTCCCCAAACTCCCTTACAGGAGTGCAAAAAATGGTATTGATGAAGCTCCGGAAAGCTTCCAATTCCCGATTATGCATATCCCTACAAAAATGAATCTCCCAATGGAGGACACCATTGGTGAACCTCATTAGATCCGCCACACTTGCCTCTTTGCTACGACAAATCCTAAATAATTCAGGATAGTGGTCGGCGAGAGAAGAAGACCCACACCAACTATCTAGCCAAAATTGCACTTTTGAACCATCTCCAATTTCAAACAGAAAAAACCGAGATAAAGAGTGCCACCCCCTTCTAATATTTTCCCACAAACTGACTCCATATGGACCAAAGGAAGAGCTAGAACACCAACCACCCCAATCATAACCATACTTCACCTCTATCACTTGACGCCAAAGAGCATCCCTTTCATGCCCAAATCTCCATAACCACTTCCGTAATAAAGCTACATTGAAAGTTCTCAGGTTCCTAATCCCCAATCCACTTGAAGTAAGCGGAGAACACACCGTAGACCAATCAACCAGATGAAATTTAGGCTCATCTCCAAAGCCACCCCACAGAAAATCCCACTGGAGCCTAGCAATTCGGTTGGCCACCGAAGCAGGAATAGGGAATAAAGAAAGAAAGTAAGTAGGAAGATTAGAGAGAGTGCTTTTAATTAAAGTGACTCTACCCCCGTTGGATAAATATAATTTTTTCCAACCTGCTAATTTTCTTTCCATCTTCTCTAGAATTGGGTTCCAAATTGACTTGTCCTTAAATTTTGCCCCCAAATGGAGACCCAAATATTTCATTGGGAGAAACCCTTGCTTGCAGCATAAGACAGCCACCAAAAGATCCATGTTATGAATTGCTCCCACAGTCACCAGCTCAGACTTACCTAAATTTACCTTCAGACCAGACATAGCCTCAAACCAAATGAGCACCATACGGAGAATCAGCATTTGATCAATATTAGCATCACAAAAAATTAGAGTATCATTAGCGAAAAGGAGATGGGAAACCATCAAAGACCTTCCAGCAGAAACACCAACATTGAAACCTGACAAACGACCTTCATGGACAGCCTTATCCAACATTTTACTGATGGCTTCCATAACCAACACAAATAACAACGGGGACAGAGGATCGCCTTGCCGCAACCCCCTTGAACTTCCAAAAAACCCTTGGGGAGTACCATTAATAAGGATAGAAAAACGAACCGTAGATAAACAAAAAGAAATCCATCGCCTCCACTTAACAGAAAATCCACAACGCTCAAGCACCTGAGTAAGAAAACCCTAGTTCACATGATTAAAGGCTTTCTCTATGTCCAATTTACATAACAATCCTGGCTGACCAGACTTCAATCTACTATCAAGGCATTCGTTGGCAATAAGAACGAAGTCAAGAATCTGCCCATTTAGAACAAAGGCGTTCTGGGGAGCTGAGATGATCTCTCCTAAAACCATGCAAAGACGAATAGCCAAAACTTTAGCAAGAATTTTATAAACCCCCCCAACAAGGCTGATAGGCTGAAAGTCCTTTACATCCACCACAATAGCTTTTTTAGGAATGAGAGCAATGAAAGTTACATTCAAGCTTTTTTCAAACTGATTTGTAACATGGAAATGGTGGAACACAGCCATGATGTTTGATTTGAGAGTCCCCCAGCAAGCTTGGAAGAAAGCCATCGAAAAATCGTCAGGCCCAGGAGATTTATCCCCATTAAACTCCTTGATGACTTCACAAATCTCAGCTTCCTCCAAAGGTCTCTCTAACCAAACCACATTATCCCCAGAAATCCTAGGAAAATCCAAAACATCTGGGAAAGGACGTTGCACTTGCTGTTCAGAGTATAGGTTCATATAGAAATGTTCAAATATGTCAGCAATCATATCTTGGTTGGAAGACAAAGCCCCATCAATCATAAGGTTTTCAATACAATTATTTCTTCTATTAGAATTAGCCATCCTATGAAAGAACCTCGTATTGGAGTCGCCCTCCTTTAAATACAACACTCTGGATTTTTGTCTCCAGCTAATCTCCTCTAACAAGGCTGCCTTCTCAAGTTCAGTACGCAAGGTTGTTTTCTCCAATTTTTCCACCTTTGTTAGAGAGTGATGGTCCTCTTTTAAATCTAAAACATTAAGCTTACTCCATAAAAGCTGTTTCTTGGCTGCAATATTGCCAAAATCTATTTCGTTCCACTTCTTTAGGTCTGATTTTAAAGCAGTCAACTTCTTGGCAAGGATGTAACTAGGAGTCCCTTGAAAGTGGTAATTCTCCCACCAGGACTTCACCTTATCTAAAAACCCCTCCGCCTTCAGCCACATATTCTTAAAGAGAAAAGGAATTCTCCCTCTTCGATGACTCCCACTCTCCAAAAGGTTTGGGAAGTGATCGGATAACACTCTAGGAAGCCTTTTTTGGGAGAAAAGAGTGAAGTATTCTGCCAAGACCGAAGAGAAGAGAAACTGATCAATTCTAGAGGCAGAGGAGGAGTTAGACCATGAGAAAAGACCACCCTCCAAAGGAATATCCATTAGCCCATGGAGAGAAATAAAATCTGAAAAGTCGTACATGCAGCGAGTAAATCTTCCCGCCCCTAACCTCTCTGAAGGAAAACGGATAACATTAAAATCACCTCCCAAACACCAAGGCAAATTCCACCAACTGATCAAGCCAGCCAATTCCTCCCACATAAATTGACGCTTCCTATTCAAATTTGGACCATAGATACCAGTGAAAGCCCACTCAAATTGGTCACTGACGTTTTTGAACCTACACGAAATCGAAAATTGCCCCACTGCTTCCTCTATCTTTTCAACAACCCTTCTATCTTTTTATACTTTATTTCTTTTTGGCTTCAAGGAAATGATGCTGTTTTCATCTAGATCTTTGACATTAAGCTCTTATATAAATTGTGAAGGCTAGATATCTATTTCCAGATACCATGAATGTAAAAGTAAAGGACATTCTTGGACTTAACTCTTTGAATGACCGTTGTTAAACCTTAGTCTTGAATAGACTATTTTATCTATTTTGTTATTTTTAATTTTTTGTAAACCACTAATGTATTCATGTTATGTGTATGGTATACTTATAACAATTGTGGATTACTCATTTATTTAGTATATATATAATTGTGAAGTGCTTGAGAGTTGGGTTGACATGGTTTATGTTGTAACTTCTTTACTTTTTCCCCCTACAATGGTTGGCCCACCTACTCAGCAAAACATTGACGTTGATGATCCATTGCCGTGGTTAGTTGTTTCATGCTTGCTATATTTTTTCCAGAATTAAAATACATTTTCATCTAATTCATGATCCAAATCTTTGCCTTGTTTGATCAGTCATGCAACTTTGGGTCTTTATAAGAAGCTTCTTCATCGGGCACCAAAAGCTTTAAACAGGTAATGTCACACATAAATCTGCCAGTATATTGCTTAATCTTTGTATGTCTTGTGACTAAGTTTGTTTGTATGCACGTGGGAGATGTGTGCGCAGCCTAAGGTGGTTGTAAAAATAGAAAGTGAGGAAGATATGCTAGTTTTGCAAGTAAGCGTTTTTTTTTTTTTTTTTGTGTGTGTGTGTGTCTGTGTGTGTGTGGTTGTTTTTGGTTTTTTGAGGCTATGTGGTGTAACATAGACCTATTCTTTGTTGCTTACTCTTGTTATTAATATTATAACATCTAAATTGAGTCTGCTAAATTCATATTTATGATTGATTAGTTACAGAAGTAGCTATAATTCTCCCTGTACTTTTGGACTGCTTTGTGCTCTATTTGCATGAAGTAGCCTTTTCAATATACATCTTTCTTACTTATCAAAAAAAGAAAAGAAAAAAAGAAGTAGCTATAGTTGAAATGAATATTTTGGACTCAGGTTAGTTAAAAGGAACCCTTTCTTACTTTAACTAGTTTTCAAGGTTTGCTACTTCTGTTAACTTGTTGTTAGTAGATAGTTGAGGCCGAATTTGATTGATTGACACTCCTATCTAGATTATTTCTGTATTTTTTTCCCCAAAAAGTGAGTGAATAAACCATAATTAGGACGCCTGTGTAGGTGCATGATGTTTCATTTTTGTAACAGAATATGGCAGCCAATGATGAAGGGATGCAAATAATTTTTTTTAATCTTGCATTATCATTTATCATCTCTTTGTTTTTCATCTGAGCTAATACTTTTTACTAAAAGAAATTTTGGATTCCTTCCCCTCCCTTCGGTTTCTGATGTCTACCGGTGTTCTTTTTTCCTTCTTCTGGTTTATAATAAGCTTTTTTTTTTTTTTTTTTTTAACTTAAAATTTTTGCATGAACTTAAATTGGGAAGTTTGTGAGCTGATTGGATGAAGCCTCATTTATTTATTCCTAGCTTTTTTTGAGCCATCCGCAAAACTTTCACTGTGACATTTGTTTTTTTTTTTTTGTTTTTTTATAATTTATAATTCTTCTCAGTTTTTATACTTCATTGGCTGGTATAATTCCAATTCTCTGATGTTTTTAGTTTTTACTCCCCCTTTCTCCTTTCTCCTTTTTTTTCTTGAGGAAAGAAACAGTGAAATTATGTTTCTGATTTGTCCTTACCTATAAAAAAAGTTTCTAATTTGTCCTCTTTTCGTACTATATTCTACTGTTCAACTGGTTCTTATATTTTATGTAGTGCATGTTTGTTTTAGGGGCTTGACTATTTTTTTTCTCTAAACCTTATTTACTTTGGCAGGAGCGAGCAAAATCACTAAAATTACCAACCCACATTACAATTGATGCAGGGAGTACACAGATTGCACCAAGTGAGTTGCAAACAATTCTTTCTTGTAGATTGATCTTGGTTTTGGTTGTTCATACAGTTGATCGATTTTTCTACTGATATCTGGGACATATATATAATCAGTGGATGGGAAAATAAAAAACATGTCTAGTCTTTCATGTGCAATGTTAGATTAATGGTTAAGTGATTAACTTCTCTATTTCCTATTAGCGTAAGCTTTTGGTACAATCGGTAATTTATCATGCTATTTCCGATTGTCCTAAAGTTCGAACCTTATCTCACCTCTACTTTGCATTTAAAAAATTAAAATCCCACACATGATGAGTAATTTTAGAATAGTGGTTAAATGATTAAATTCACTATTTTCTATTAGCTTAAGTTTTTGAGACAATTGATAATTTATCACGTAGTGTGTGTTTTTTTCATCAAATAAAGCCATCCACTAATAATGCACTGAATGCAGAAAGATCGGAATAGAGATGATTGGGTCTGGTAGGTACAGAGAGATGGGACTGGGGAGAGGCAGGTTTGGCTGGCTACTTGAAGAAGCCTTTTAGATCAGTAATTTGTGCTTTTTGTATAACTGAGCTTGGATTCCAAGTTAAGAAAAGGTGAAAGACACAGTGTTTTGCACTGTAGCAAACAGAGAGGAACAGGCTTCGGTCCCTTGGATACTGTACTACAAGGGTATATGAAGTGAAGTTGAACCTCTGATGAGTCTTATGTAAACAATGCAATCCCAATGTGCTGCAAGCCAGTAAATTATAATTAAGTACCATCTTTGAGACATCATACATGGAGGCATGAAGAAATAAGACAGCTTGAATGAAGTATTTATCAAAAAGAATAAAGAAAAAGAAAGCTTAAATGAAGTAAAATAGCATGTGTTTTCACTTCAAAATGCTGTTCCAAAGTCTGTGGTTCCCACTGCCTATAGTCCTTCCAGTAATTGTGGTTTGGATTTATATTACTTTTTTTTTGGTTAACACTGTTCCAAACAGTTGAATTGGTTCTATAGATCTTATCTAGTTCACATTTGTGTCATAAACTTTCATGCTTCAGAGGCTGCTTAAGCCGTTTATATTATGAAATAACTTATTAACTCTTTGATCTTTCAGATTCAAGGACGGTGATGGCTCTTCTTGGTAAGCTCTCTTCCCAATACCTATATATTTTGCATTTTTTTTCTCTTTCTTATTAAGGACCCAAGAAATAGTAGTAAGTTTTAACCAGTTGGTATGATGGTGTCCTTGGAGCTTCCCAACTTGACTGCAGATTACTAGATTCTTTTGATGCTAAAAGATAGAATGCTTACATATTTATACTCTCTTCCATACCAACAAAGCATTTGGTTTTTGCTTATGACATCTCTCTCTCTCTCTCACTCTCTCTCCTCCCTATATTTATATGTGTGTGTAATTTATATTATATTCTAAGTTATCATTCTTTTGATTTATTCGAAAAAATACAGGACCTATTGAAGTGGTTGATGATGTAACTGGTGGACTAAAACTATTATAGTTGTTTCTTCATTCATGTGGATCTTCATCATATGCCCTACACAATGGTGGAGCAGTTAGAGGATACCAGTCATTGATCAGATGTCTTGGACGGCAAGTGAGTCCAATTACATTTTTTGAAGATCCATGTCATGCAAGGCCTTAACCAGATGTTCACATTTAACCTTTCTTTATTACCAATTGCGATGATGATGAAAAATGACGACCAAATCTTTGTAATAGACTCATTAGGCTATGGAGTTAATATTGATCACATTACAGCAGTTCAACTTTTATTAGATATGGAAACTGAAAGTTCAATTAGTGTATAAAACACCTTGAACGTTTGGACCCCCAATTTACAAATTACCAATTCAAGCTTAATATCAAACAATTAATGTGCGGAAAATGAACATAAGCTTAATACAGAATTGATAAACAATCTAAACCAAATAAAATCACATCCACGGCAGAAATTAAATGGAAAAGATTAAGGGAAGAGAGATGCAAACACAAGGACAACACTCGATGTGTTATCGAAGAGGAAACCGAAACCCTCGGCGTAAAATCTCTCCGCCGCCCTTCAAGCGGTAAACAATCCACTAAAGAATGTAGTTGGGATACATGAATAGTAAAAGACCCTCCAAGCCTAATCTACCCAATGTACCTAAGCCCTCCAAGCTCCTACTCTAACGAGGTTACGCCAAACCTATTTCTTCTTTAGCTTGCCGGATTCCGCTACTTGACCATAGCATCTACCAATATTAAATTGGTCCCTTCTTAACTGCATCCCAAACACCAAATGGCCTTCTCACAGATATGGGTATGGTGAGAAAAGGTTTTGGTAATGTACCTCTCAAGGATTTGACAATGGAGAGGAAGAGAGTAGAGGAATTTGAAGAGTTTCTATGTGAAGATTGTGGATGAATCAATCTTGGTTTTCTCTAGGGTTTCTCACTCAAAATTCTCTCTGGAAGCTCTCTTAATATCGTGGGTATAAGGGTATATATATAGTAGGGTGAGAAGGAATGTGAAAAGTCAGTTTTTCCTAAACAGGGTGTTCTAGCGACTTAACCTCGCGACTAGGTTGAGTCACGAGTTCAAACCGCGAGCTAACGGCCTGGCCAGCCTGGGACTTTTGTCCTGTAGTGCAACAGCTAGCACGACTCTTCAGCTTCTGGCATGCTTGGCACGTGTGCAACTTTCTGGCGGCTTGCAAGCCGCGAGCCACCCGCGAGATCCAGTTGCGAGTTCCTGCTTCTTTGCATAATATTGAGCATTTCTTCACACTCTCTCACACACTACCCTTACATGATTCCCACCTAAATACAGGGTTACTAATTGCTAAAATACAAGCAAATTTGGCACGGAATAAAACCAACAAGATGGTTGATAAAATTCAACCTTACAATCTCCCCCTTTGGCTATTCCGTGACAAAACCCTAAAACAAACTCTAGACCTAACATGTGAGTTGGGAACAGTTGAACAAAACTCACTCACACTTAACTCTATAATCTGATAAGCTCTTGAATCATTTGAACAAGAATCTCTTGAAACATAACAACACAGTATCATCATTGTATGCTGAAAAATTTGTAATTGCATATGAGACAAGCACAAAGCGATCAAGCAAAATGGAATGAGAAATAAACCATGGCTTGACCAAACATGCAATCACTACAAAATAGTGACCACAATGCTCATTCACACTTGGAATGAACATCCGGACATACAAGTTAATAAGTTCAATGCAAATTACTTGCATGCTCAACACTCAACCAATGCACAATACAAAAAGTATATGCATCTAGGAACAAAATCCTACAAGGGCACAAGAGTGAGAATACTTAAAGAAAATGCGTAACATTTAGCTAGAAGTATTAGGCAACAAAACATAAAGGCTGCATAGCATGGTACAAACCATAAAAGCCTACAAACACATGGAAACAAACCCTAAAAGCTTACAAAAGCAACATGGGCACAAACTACCATAAACAAGTTCCATATAATACTGAAATAGCAACTTTAAATATTAACAAACCAAAGTAATATAAGCGATTTCAAAGAAAAACAGATCCATGAGTTTTAAACCAAAACAATAACCTAAGTGTTTTGACATATCAAACTCGTAAACTATAATAGACATAAAGTAAAACCAAAGCATAAACTGAAAAAAAATTTCTGACAAGCTCCCCCTTAAAATGACATTCCCCCTCAAGAGCTGTCCCTAAGTTCTCCCCCTTTTTGACCGGAATGGCCAAAGGGTCACTACTGGGTGTTGAAGCTGTCAAACTTGGCTGAAAGTATGTTGAGTTGATCCTGAAGTGCAGCCATCCTGTCAGTATGTTCATTCTGGACCTCTCTGAGTCCATCAATCCTCTCCAGAATGATCTGGAATGCATCAGGAGGTACTTCTGATGAGGTTGAAGCTCTGCTCCTCTTGCCTCGACTTCTAGGTGTTGAGGCTTGGCCTACAGTCACTGTCTCAGTCTCCATTTGGTCACCTTCATCTTGATCACCTACCTCTTCATCACCTGGAAAACGAACTTGAATCCTGATGATGGTTAGCTTGTTGATGGCTGAAAGTGTAGGCATGGGGCTGATATCTTGAGGGATTTCAACACCTTTTGCTCTGAAAAGCCTTATAAGAAGGCTAGGAAAGATCAGCTTGGGCCTAGAGGTGGTTTTAGTCTCATCCACAATAGTGTCAAAGATGTGAGAGCTGATGTCAATGAAGGTTTTCTCCTTAAGTTCCCTGAGGAAGATAGCTCTTGCATTGTTGATTGTAGTTAGCTTCCTCACAAGATATAGATTGAACTTCATGATGGTGGCTAGGCACCTCATGTCAGCTGGAAATGCGATAGTGTTAAGGCATCGCCCTTCTCTTTGTCCACCAATGCGAGTTTGGACAGTTTCTATAGAGAGCATCCTGTCCTTGTAGTTGGTGAAGTCAGAGTCCTCTAATCCTTCAAGCCCTAGCACCTCATCAATATCATGGGCATCTATGGTGAATTCCTTTCTTCTAACCCAACAACTCAGCTCATCCTCCCTTATCACAGCATTTCCATAGAATTCTCTAATTAAAGACTCACAGACAGCAGGTAGGTCACTCAATAAATTATCCCATCCTCTGCCCTCAAAGCAACTTGGAATGAAGGTGTCCTTCAAATCCCCTAAGTCAACAAATCTTTTTTGAATGATGGTTCCTCTCAAGAAAGAATCCCTATATCTATCAAAGCATTGAACCGACCTAAATAGGTTATAGTCCATTTTCAACCTTTTGTCAGCTTTCTTAGTATGAGTCTTCTTCTTTGTAGGAGAAGGTGCCATCTGTGAACAAGTAGAAAAGGCCACAATACAGAGCACAATAGAGGGACACTCAGAACATTAGTAACACATTATTGTTAAAAATATAGCACCAAAACACTCAATCAAGACACAGTTCAAAGGCAGGTGTAGAATGATAAAACTTAAAGCAGAAAGGAATAGAACAACCTATTAACACAATTAATACCACAATTAACCAAAAAAAATATGTCTATGAGACATATCTAAATGATTATGATATGATCAAACCAACACAGAGCAAACAGTATCCTCAAGGCAATAGTAGCATTCATGGGAACAAGAAACTATAGCAACAAGCAGACAAGATATTATATCCCAAAAACAGAACTTAACCAAATTGAAACAAAAATACTCATAAATAGAGTAAATCACAAAAACAATATCATATGACAATGTGACCAATAAACATGGGTATGAGATTTACCATACAACATAGATCAGATAATAAACACTACGAGTAAAAGCAAATGAAAGCAACCATATATAGCAACCTAGCCCAAACAACATCAACCAAGCCCAAACACCTAAACTCAACAAACATGAACCCAGCCCATAGGCGAAACCACAGATATCATAAAACACAGTAACGAATCAAAAATCCAAGAAAATAAATCTCAAAACATGAAATATGTTGTGAGAGAGAGAAAGCCCATACCTTTTTCTTGAAGATTTAAGAATGAAATGATTCAAAATGGAAGTTTGTTTGAGAAAGATATGGTGAGTTTGAGAGTGTTCAGGTAAGGAAGGAGATGAACAGTCAGAAATGTTCAAGGGAAAACTGAAAAAGTTTAAAAACTGCTCAATTTGCGCAAAACTCGCGATTTTCGCGACTGAGTCAAGTCGTGTGCAAGTCGGCAAGACCAACCGCCAGAACACTTGAAAGAGAAATTTTGAAAAATTTTCTAAGTGTTTTTTCCGATTGGAAGTTCCACTCGCGAGAGAGTCGCGAATTGGGTCACGAAAATCTCTGTATACCCCTCGCGACTGGACCTTCCACCCGCGAGCAAGTCGCCAACATGAGTTGCGAAAATCAAGAAATTCTAAATTTTTGAAAAAATTCTAAGTCTTTTTCGCGACTGAAGCATTTACCTGCGAATGAGTCGCTAGTGAGTCGCGAGAAATCTCTGTGCTAGACTCGCGACTAGGGCATGCGACTGGTTCGACCTGCGACTGCGTCGCCAGAACAGGGCAATACAATTTTTAAATTTTTTGACAATTTTTGCAAAAATAAAGAACTTCCCAAAAACAACTAAAACACTCAAAAATATTTTTGTGATTGATCAACAAAGATTGAGCATGTGAAAACACATTTAGTTAAGTACAATCATACGAATGAATATGTCATTCATTGAACATAGATATGTGTGTTGTGTGTGAATATAAAAAATGAGATAGTCCATAGTCTAATGTGAAGCTTCAATGATCAATTCAATCAAGGCATACATAACTAGCACTAGATAATGTGATCCATTTCAATTATAGAAATATGCATATATGACCTCCCACAAAGGCTTGAGTACAATATCTTTGAAGCTTTTCATTTGGCTCCATGTTTGACATATCATTTGATCTATTTGAATGAACACATCTCATTTTGAGATCGATGCCTGAAATTTTTGATATTTCATTTTGTCGAGTGAGCCTTTGGCTTTTTGGGCATCATACACTTTTAACTTTTGGTCGCTTTTCCTTTTTCCTAGTCAAATACTAGTATGTGCGACAGACTTTTGCAGCTCAATATCTCTTTTCATTTGGAGATTTACATTTGGTGAGCTATTTTTAGCAAAAACAATAAAATAAAGAGTGGGAAGATATATAGACACAAGTCTATGCATGTATCAAGATCAACAAAACCATTCACTAATCATCCATGACAAGGTTGAAGATCTATTGACAACAGTCACATAGATTTCAAGATTTATCCCACTAAGATATAAGTGCATAGGGAACAAGCCATGCTCGTAGATGCACAAAGCCATTTGCATAAAGGTACAAGAGAAAACACATTTTGAGACAAAACACAACTATGTCGATCAAACTTTTTGGATTTTCTACTTTTTATGAGGTTTTTGGATTTTTGACACATAAGAAGGAAAAGATTGATCAAAAACTACAATGTAAAAACATTTTAAATGAATGAAAGGAAAACAAACAATTTTCAATTCACATAATCAACAAACAAACCAACACTCACACAGCATAGGAAGTATTAATGCATGGACATGTTGTAATGCTTATGCATAAGTACCCTTCATCACCCACACGTCACGTGCGTTTGGGGTGATATCCTTATAGGATTGGGTACGAGAGTTAGGACTTTCAAACCTTCTAGTGAAGTTTTCCAAGCAGTTGGTGAATGCACCAATCATCTTCATCACGTCCATCATTCCGGGATTACCATCTCGCTCTCTTGATGGCTCAACAGCCTAAGTCCTCTTGTCATTTCTTGACCTTCTTGACCTTTGATCACTAACATTCGTCAATGCTCTTATCTTATGACAATTGGGTCGGGTGTGCCCTTGAAGTCCGTAATGATGACACACATGGTTCGTTCTAGGACCTCTTTGCGATCGTGGAAGAGATTTTGCTCTGACTTCAAACCTATCCACAGATTGATTATGGGGTTTGTTCAACACCCGCTGGTCAGTAACATTCTTCTTCTTCTCAACATTTTCCTTTTCAACAGTAAAGGCAACTACAATCGGCTCTTTGGCCTTCACAAACTTCACTTCTTTGGAGATGTTCACAGCTGAACTACTTCCTTTGGTGTACCCCAATCCGGTTTTGTCGGAGAAGGTCTTTTAAGAGGAAAGGACATCATTAAGCTTCTTTGTGGAGACTCGCACTACCTTGGCATTTGTTTGAACCACCTCAAGCTCAAGGAATTTCACCTTGGTGTAAGCTTCGGTTAGTTCGCCATTTAGCGTCTCTATCTCACACTTGGCTTCCTTATATCTCACTAGGAGACTTCTAGAGTTCTCCTCAACTTTCTTCATCTTTTTCACAGCTGCCTTGGCCACCTTTGCATATTCCCCTGACTTCTCAAGTAGAGAATTGTAGTTTTCTCTAAGACCAGCTGTATCTTCATCTTCTTCGGCATTTGATGCTCCTACAATTCCCATGAATTCCTCATCACTATGCTCCCCAAGCTCTTCTACAAGCAAATTCAAATCCTCCGAAGATTCGACATGAGCAACAGTCATGAATGCTGAGAAATTTCCTTCTTCATCACAGCTGTAAGGTTGAATTTAATCAACCATCTTGTTGGCTTTATTCTGTGCCAAATTTGCTTGTATTTCAGCAATTAGTAACCCTGTATTTAGGTGGGATTGTTGTAAGGGTAGTGAGTGAGATAGTGTGATGAAATGCTCAAGAGTGTGCAAGAAAGATAGAGACTCGCGACTGGATCTCGCGGGTGACTCGTGGCTGCAAGCCGCCTGAAGCAGCACACGTGCCAGGCATGCCAAAAGTTGAACCGTCATGCTAGCTGGAGCACTATAGGACAAAATAGGACAACTGGCCGTTTAGTTATCTCGTGGCTGGAACTCGCGACTTAGTCAAGCTGCGAAGCCAAGCCGCGAGTCAGCCCTGTTTTGAAAAACCTGACTCTTCACATTCCATTCTCACCTTAGTATAAATACCCTTTATACCCACGATAGAAAGAGAGCTTCCAGAGAAAATTTTGAGAGAGAAACCCTAGAGAAAAACAAGATTGATTCATCCACAATCTTCACATAAGAGACTCTTCAAATTCCTCTACTCTCTTCCTCTCCATTGTTAAATCCTTGAGAGGCTTTTTACCAAAACCTTTTCTCACCGTATCCATTACTGTGAAAGGGCTGTTTGGTGTTCTGGGAAGTAGTTAGGAAGGAACCAATTTCACATTGGTTGATGCTATGGTCAAGTAGCGAAATTCGGGAAGCTAGAAAAGAAATAGGTTCGATGCAACCTCGTTGGAGCAAGAAGCTTAGAGGTCTTAGGTACATTGGGTAGATTAGGCTTGAAGGGTCTATTGCTGGTCATGTATCCCAACTACATTTTCTAGTGGATTGTTTACCGCTTGGAGGGCGGCGGAGAGGTTTTACGCCGAGGGCTACGGTTTCCTCTTCAATAACACATCGTGTGTTGTCCTTATGTTTGCATCTCTCTTCCTTTAATCTTTGGAATTTAATTTCTGCTGTGGATGTGATATTATTTGGTCTAGATTGTTTATCAATTCTGTATTAAGCTTATGTTCATGTTCCACACATTAATTGTTTGATATTAAGCTTGAATTGGTAATTTGTAAATTGGGGGTCTAAACGTTCAAGGGTGTTTTTACATTATTTGAACTTTCAATTGGTATCAGAGCGGGTACACTTTTATTGGTTTCATTACCATAGTGTGATCCTTGACCCCATTTTAATATGGACCGATCTTAATCCCTAAATGTACCTCCATATTTTGATGGTAGTAATTATGCATTTTGGAAGGTTCGCATAAGAGCATTTTTATGTTCCATTGATGAATCGGTTTGGGATGCTGTTGGTATAGGTTGGACCAGGCCTGAGGCAGCCAAATCCACATGGGATAAGGCAGCACTCGCCGCATCTAATGCTAACAGTAAAGCGCTTAATGCGATTTTCTGTGTTGTGTCTCCAGATGAGTTTCACAGGATCTCTTACATTACCGTTGCCAAAGAAGCATGGGAGATATTGGAGACCACCTACGAAGGCACGAAGAAAGTGAAAGACACCAAGCTGCAAATGCTGACCACTCGGTTTGAAGAGCTCAAAATAAGTGAGGATGAGTTCTTTGACTCTTTCTATAGCAAGCTGAATGAGGTGGTTGTCAGCAAGTTCAATTTTGGGGAGAAAACGGAGGATTCTAAAATAGTCAGGAAGATCCTTCGGTCATTGTTGGAAAGCTTTCGTGCCAAAGTGACAGCGATTGAAGAGAGCAAGGACCTTGATGACATCAAAGTCCAAGAACTGATTGGTTCCCTTCAGACGTATGAAATGTTGCTGCCCACTCAACGGAAGAGCAAATCTCTTGCTCTTAAGACCATTAATGAAAGGGTGGAAGTCCATGACTCATCGGATGAGGATGTGGTTGACAAAGATGTTGCATACCTTGTGAAAAATTTTCGGAAATTCTTGAAATTCAAGAATAATGATAAATTTGGGGATAAAGGAAAATTCCAAAGTTCAGGAAGGGAGAAAAGGGAATTCAAAAGGAAAGATGGAAAAGAATCCTAATCTACACAAGGTGTCACTTGTTTTGAATGCAGCGGGCATGAACACTTTAAGAAAGAATGTCTGAATTATTTGAAATCGAAAGGCAAGGTGTATGCCACGACACTGAGTGACTCGGATTCATCCAACTCTGATTCTGAGGAAAGCTGTGACAAAGAAGGGAATTACACTGCTTTTATGACTATTGCCCATGTTGAGTCTTCAGATGAGTTGAATTTACTTGTCCAAGAGCTTGGAGAACATAGTGATGAAGAATCATTGGGAGTTGTTGAAGAATCAGATGCAGAAGAAAATGAAAGCACAACCAATCTTCAAGAGAATTATAACTCACTCCTAGAGAAGTCGGGTGAGTACACAAGGGTGGCCAAGGCAGTTGTGAGAAAGATGAAGAAGGCAGAGGAGGACTATAAAAGTCTCCTAATTCGCTATAAGGAGGCCAAATGTGAGATAGAGACACTGAATGGTGAGCTGTTAGAAGCCTACACAAAAGTGAGATTTCTTGAGCAAGAGGTTGTGCAAACAAATGCCAAGATAGAGAAGGTCTCCACCAAGAAGCTAGATGATGTTATTTCATCTCAAAAGCATTTTTCAGACAAATCTGGGTTGGGATATACTGGAAGGAGTAGCTCATCGGGCAATATCACCAAAGAAGTGAAGTTTATAAAGGCCAAAGAGCCATTTGAAGTTGGCCCTACTGTTAAGAAGCCCAAGATGGAGGAGAAGAGAAATGTGTAGAACCAACGGTTGTTGAATCCCCGTAATCAATCTGTGGGCAGGTCTGAATCCCGAGCCAAGTCTCGTCCACGACCACAAAGAGGTCCTAGATCGAATTATGTGTGTCATCACTGCGGACTTCAAGGGCATACTCGACGAAATTGTCAAAAGCTGAGAGCAATGAATAGTGCAACTCCTCAAAGGTCACGAGGACTTAGAAATGATAGGAGATTTTGGGCTGGTGAACCATCAAGAGATCAAAATGGTGATCTCGGAATGATGGACGTGATGAAGATGATTGGTGCATTCACCAACTGCTTGGAAAGCTTCACACGAAGGTTTGAAAGTCCTAACTCCCGTACCCAATCCTATAAGGAAATCACCCCAAACGCAAGTGACGTGTGGGTGAAAAAGGGTACTCATGCATAAGCATTACAACATGTCCATGCATCAATACTTCCTATACTTTGTGACTTTGTTTGGTTGTTTGCTTATTGATTGTGTGAGTTAAAATTTGTTTGTCTGTTTTTGCATACTTTCGTTCATTTTTGTTGATTTTGATCAATCTTTTCCTTTTTATGTGTCAAAAATCCAAAAATCACATAAAAAGTAGAAAATTAAAAAGTTTGATTGACATTGTTGAGTTTTGTCTCAAAACTTGTTTTGCCTTGTACCTTTGTGCTAATGGCTTTGTGCATTTATGAGCATAGCTTGTTCCTTTGCACTCTTATCACTGTGGAAGAAATCTTGAAATCTATGTGACTGTTGTAAATAGATCTTCAAACTTGTCACGAATGATTAGTGAATGGTTATGTTGATCTTGAGACATGCATAGACTTGTGTCTATATATCTTCCCACTCTTTATTTTTTTGCTAAAAAGAGCTCACCAAATGTAAATCTCCAAATGTAAAGAGATATTGAGCTGCAAAAGCCTGTCGCACAGACTAGTATTCGACTAGGAAAAGGGAAAGCGACCAAAAATAAAGTGTATGATTGTTCAAAAAGCCAAAGGCTATCTCATCAAGGTGAAATATCAAATATCACTCTCACAATGAGAGGTGATTGTCTCAAAAAGATCAAATGTTTTGATTGAAAGTGGAGTCATACGTAAGCTCCAAATTATGTAATCAAGTCTTGTGGGAGGTCATATATGCATACTTCTATAATTGAGATGGGTCATATGATCTAGTGCTAATTATGTATGCCTTGGTTGAATTGATCATTGAAATTTTACATTAGACTAAGGACTATCTCATTGTTGATATCCACACACAACACACAAGTATATGTTCAATGAATGCCATATTCATTTGTGTGATTGTACTTGATAAAATGTGTTTTCACATGCTCAATCTTTGTTGATCCAAACACAAAAAGATTTTTGAGTGTTTTAGTTGTTTTTGGAAAGTATTTTGTTCTCTCAAAAACTGAAATTTTCAAAAATAGTGTTATCCTGTTTTGGCGACTCAGTCGCGGGTCAATCAAGTCGCATGCCACAGTCGTGATCTCGTGGGTTAGTTTTGGCGACTTGTTCGCGAGTGGAAGGTCTAGTCGTGAGGGGTACACAGAGATTTTCGTGGCTCAGCTCGCGACTCCCTCGCGACTGAGACTTCTAGTCGCGAAAAACACTTAGCATATTTTTCAAATCTTTTGGCTTGAAGTGTTTTGGCGGGTGAATTTGGCGACGTACTAGCGACTTACCTTAGTCGCAAAAAACGTGTGTTTTTGCACAGTAAGGGCAGTTTTTAAAATCTTTTTCAGTTTTTCCCTCGAACTTTTTGTGACTATTCACTTTCTCTCTCAACTGGTTCTTACCCAAACACTCCGTGTCATCGTCTTCAAACTCCATTTGTGCTTCATTTCAACTCAAAATCTTCAAGAAAAAGGTATGGGTTCTCATTCTCTCACTCAGTATTTCGTGTTTTTGAGTTTTTCCCCCTTGATTATATGTGTTGTTTTTTTGATTTGCTTTGGGTTGGTGATTCGGTGTTGAGCTTTGTCCATGTATGGCGTGTTGAGGATCTTGGTTTATATGAACTTGTTTAGGATGCTAGATTTGTTCATTAATATTTGTCTTCTTTATGCTTAGGGTTTGTTGATTGACTTATACCCATTTCGTTTGAACCCACCTTAGTTGATTCAAAATGACTGTGTTTAAGTTTGTTGGGTTATATTGATTTGATTCTGTGTTAGTGTATCTAGTGTGTGCATTTGTCTTGTGGATTTTGTGTCATCTCATACTCATCAAAATATATGATCATTGACATTTGTTTGTCCTTTGGGTGATGTTATACTCTGCAACATTAGAACTCTTCTGCAAGATGTTGGTTGTTTTTGAGTATCTACCAATGGGTACACTCTTTTGAGTTGTTGGTTTAAGTTTTGAGGCTTTTCCTTTATACCTGTCTTTAAGCCATCTTTGGACTTGGTGCTCTATACTTATCTCTTTATGACATTAACAAAGTACTGATATGTTTTACACATGTATTGTACTTTGTTGTTGTGGCCTTTTTTGCTTGTCTACAGATGGCTCCTTCATCCCTAAAGAAGAAAACACCTGCCAAGAAAGCAAATGAGAGAATGAAAATGGACCCTAATCTGTTTAGATCTGTTTCCCATTTTGAGAGATACAAGAATTTTTTTCTTAAAGGTAGGAATCATACAAGAAAGGTATGTGGATTTGGAGGATTTGAGGGACACCTTTATCCCTAGTTGTTTTGAGGGGAGAGGATGGGAAAGGCTACTAAGTGATTTCCCAGTTGTGTGTGAACCCCTGATTAGGGAGTTTTACTCCAATGCTGTGATAAAGGAAGATGAGTTGAGTTACTGGGTTAGAGGAACAAAATTCACCTTAGATGCACATGACATTGATGATGTGCTAGGTCTTGAGGGGTTAGAACATCATGAGTTCATCAACTATAAGGATAGGATGCTTTCTATAGAAACAGTACAGCAGAGGATTGGTGGACAAAGAGAGGGGAGATGCTTAAATACCACAGCCTTCCCAGTGGACATGAGGTGTCTCACTATTATCATGATGTTTAACCTGTATCCTATAAAGAAGCTGACTACAATTAACAATGCTAGAGCAATTTTTCTAATGGAGCTCAAGGAAAAGACATTCATTTGTTATCAGTTCCCACATATTTGATACTATTGTGGATGAGACTAGAACCACTTCTAGGCCTAAACTGATATTCCCTAGTCTACTCATGAGGATTTTCAGAAAGAAGGGTGTTGCAATCCCTCGAGACATCAGTCCCATGTCTACACCTTCAGCAATTAACAAGCAAACCTTCAAGAGGATAAGTGTTCGTCTCCCAGGTGAAGAAGATGAAGGTGATGAAGGAGAGGGTGTTCCAATGGAGACTAAGGCAGAGGCAGTAGGTCAGGCATCAACTTCAACCCCCAGAAGGAATGGCAAGAGGACTAGAGCATCAACTTCTTTAGATATACCTCCAAATGCATTTTGGGTCATCCTGGAAAGACTTGATGGACTCAGAGAGGTCCAAATCGAGCAGTCTGAGAGGATGGCAACCATGTAGGACCAGCTTGATGTTCTCTCAGCAAAATTTGACAGCTTCACCACACATCATGGGTAGTGACCCTTTGGCCATTCCGGTCAAAAAGGGGAAGAATTTTTTGAGAAGCAGCTCTTGAGAGGGAGCACTATTTTGAGGGGGAGCAGTCAAAAATAATGTCTATCTTGTTTATTTTGTTTATGTTTATGGTTAAAGTATTATGTTTTGGATATTTGTTGTTACTATGGGTTTGGTACAATGTGGTTATGGTTATTATCTGGTTTAAACTCATAACTCATAGATGTTTTTGAAACTTGGTTTACTTTATATATATATATATATATATATATATATATATTGTTGATGTTTTTCAATATATAATGTGTTTTGTACCCATGTTGCTTTTGTAAGCTTTTAGGGTTTGTTTTCATCTATAGGCTTTATGGTTTGTACCATGCTTTATGTAGCCTTTATGTTTTTGTTAAATCAGTACTTCTAACTAAATGTCATGCATTTTCTTATTAAGTACTGTCACTCTTGTGCCCTTGTAGGATTGTTCCTAGATGCATATACTTAGTGTATTATGCATTGGTTGAGTGTTGGGCATGCAAGTGACTTGCATTGAGCTTGTTAGCTTGTTTGTTCAAGTGTTCATTCCAAGTGTGAATGAGCATTGTGGTCACTACCTTGTAGTGATTGCTTGTTTGATCAAGCCATGGTTTGTTTCTTAACTCCATCTTTGCTTGATCTCATCATGCCTACTTCATATGCATTTCATGCTTTTCTACATACAATGATCATGGTGTATTGTTGTGTTTCAGGAGATTTATGTTCATATGGTTCAAGACCTTCACAGTTTCTAGAGTTAGGTGTGAGTGAGTTATGTTCAACTGTTCCCAACTCACATGGTAAGTCTAGAGTCTGTTTTAGGGTTTTGTCACGGAATAGCCAAAGGGGGAGATTATAAAGTTGAATTTAATCAACCATCTTGTTGGCTTTATTCCGTGCCAAATTTGCTTGTATTTCAGCAATTAGTAACCCTGTATTTAGGTGGGATTGTTGTAAGGGTAGTGAGTGATATAGTGTGACGAAATGCTCAAGAGTGTGTAAGAAAAACAGAGACTCGTGACTGGATCTCACGGGTGACTTGCGGCTGCAAGCCGCCAGAAGCAGCACACGTGCCAGGCATGCCAGAAGTTGAAGCATCATGCTAGCTAGAGCATTATAGGACAAAATAGGACAACTGGCCGTTCAGTTATCTCGCGGCTGGAACTCGCAACTCAATGAAGCTGCGAAGCCAAGCTGCGAGCCAGCCCTGTTTTGAAAAACCTGACTCTTCACATTCCATTCTCACCCTAGTATAAATACCCCTTATACCCACGAAAGAAAGAGAGCTTCTAGAGAGAATTTTGACATAAGAGACTCTTCAAATTCCTCTACTCTCTTCCTCTCCATTGTTAAATCCTTGAGAGGCTTTTTACCAAAACCTTTTCCCACCATATCCATTACTGTGAGAGGGCTATTTGGTGTTCTGGGAAGCAGTTAGGAAGGAACCAATTTCACATTGGTTGATGCTATGGTCAAGTAGTGGAATCCGGGAAGCTAGAAAAGAAATAGGTTCGGCGCAACCTCGTTGGAGCAAGAAGCTTGGAGGGCTTAGGTACACTGGGTAGATTAGGCTTGGAGGGTCTATTGCTGTTCATGTATCTCAACTACATTTTCTAGTGGATTGTTTACCGCTTGGAGGGCAGCGGAGAGGTTTTACGCTGAGGGCTTCGGTTTCCTCTTCGATAACAGATCGTGTGTTGTCCTTGTGTTTGCATCTCTCTTCCCTTAATCTTTGTCATTTAATTTTTGCTGTGGATGTGATATTATTTGGTTTAGATTGTTTATCAATTCTGAATTAAGCTTATGTTCATGTTCCGCACATTAATTGTTTGATATTAAGCTTGAATTGGTAATTTGTAAATTGGGGTCTAAACGTTCAAGGGTGTTTTTACACTATTTGAACTTTCAACAGCTATCCTCAGGATCAGAGGTGGAGGAATGGTCTTATGTTTGAAGCACCTGGTTAAGTATTGGCACTATGTTTAATTCATCTTTCATCCTCTTATTTACGTTGTAAAGGAATTCAGGTCAGCAGAGGAGAATATAACAGAATTGAAGTTTGGTAATTTCAACTTCCCTGAGAAGGGAGAGAATTTGTTGGCAATGATAGACTTCACTCCACAACAATTGTACTATGTTGGAAAACCAATGGAAGAGATTTTTTGGCTTCCAATTCATCCAAAATTATTCAATATTGCTTCTGAACTTCAGGTTCGTATTATAATCATCCCCCGATCTCTTTTCATAGCTTATGTGTGTTGATTAATATGTTCTGATGAAAATATCATTCAAGGTTTATTTTTTAGTTCATTATGATGTAAATTTTAAGTGGTTACAGGATGTAAAGCTAAAACAATGTGTCAGTGAGACATATTGTCTACCTAAAACACCAAAGGTTGTATATGGATTGAGAGGTTCTACTACAGATATATACCTTGACAATGCAGCTTATAGAGAATTTCTTTTCAAAGCATTTAATGTCTCAACTGTTGATGAAGAGAGCGCTGCAATTGTAATGGTTAGTAAAATAAAAAATAGATTCACTTAATGATAATTCAAATGTGTTTGTAAAGAATGTCTGTTTACATGTTTTTGTGTTGTTGCTCTCTATGCAGACATCTCTATCAAATGGAGTGCCTTGTATTGTGTTTCGTGGTGTATCAGATTATGCAGGCGGAAAGGGATTACTGTCATCAACGAGCCTTACTTATTTGGCTGCTGTGAATGCTCTCAGTGTTACTGTTGAGTTTATTGGATTATTTGGCGAGGAAGCTCCACGACCACTGAAAGTGGACACCATTTGAGGCTAGAGAAATATTGCTAAATATGTAAACAAATTATTTAATTTTGATAAAGTAATGTCCGAAAATATTTAGCAATGCCCCATGTTGTACAGTTCGTACTGATTTCTAGAAGGTCTTGCCCTGCCTATGAGGTGTGAGAGTTCTTAAGTGTGACCTGTGAATGTTACCATATCCGCCATGTGAATGACTCTCTTGGGAGCTGTCTGGTGTGGACACATCTAGTTGTCCTACACATGGATCAGTGAATACACCACTGAATCTAGAGCTAAGGTGAAGAGTGGAAGTCCCCACTTCCTTTAGGTCCAAGAAACACTCTTGGCCCTTACTTAGAGGTCCAACTTAACAGTGCAGTAACTAGCTAATCAATGATACTAACTGACTCAACTCAACAGCCTTGGCACAACTCAGCAGCCTTGTATCAATTTTCAATCAAAGGTTTGACTAAGTTGGTTCCCATCTATTATATACAACTAGTATGTAATCCATGCTTACACACATGAATGGTGAATTGTAGTGTTGCTATTGATATTAGCTTAGGTAATTAAACATATATGACATAGTTTGGCTAGTACATTTGGAGGTGTTAATATAGTTTTTTCTTGCAATTTTCATGATATTGGTTATGCTAAGTTTTTCATTACATTGCTATTACGCATATAATTTTGAAAATTACTATTAAATCTACATATAAAATATCAATTCACAATTATTGTCTGTGAAATTCTACTAAATACAACACAAAATAAAATAATAAATTGATCAAATAATATCTCTTAAATTGAATGAGGATAGGTGTATGAGATCGTTAAGCTCAATTACAGTTTGTTACGTACAATATCTTCTCATACAAATATTTGAATAGAAACTGTATAAAAAATATACTCATTAGTTCAGAGAAAAAATAATAACAAAAATCTAAATAATTTAATTTGGATGGAAAGGTAACAAAAGCAAAATCCAATTTTGATTCTAATTGAATTTTCTCTAAACTATGGTTTAATATATATATATATATATATATATATATATATATAACCTAGTTAGTAATGAATTGTAGATAGTCATGATATATTACATAAATGACAAAACTTAGGTGTAGTATCTTAGGTGTTGTTCCTTAGGTTCTCCTCTTAAGATTTAGTTATGTAACTACTTAACTAAAAAATATACTTCCATCTTATGAGGAAAAATCCACATGCCAGAATCTTAAAAGGTGAATCTAAGGAACAACACTTAAGTACTGTACCTAAGTCTTGCTCTTATATAAATGACTTATAAATTTAAATTTTTTTTAGTTATATGATTAGGTTTTTTGTGGTTTATTTATATTGGACTCCTCATTTTCTACACTAAATTAACTCATTTGACACAAAAATTATAAAATTTAGATTAGATGGGACATGTGGCGCAAGAATAAACTCTAATTAAAATCCAATTTTTACACTAAATTAACTCACTTGGTACAAAAAATTAAAACATAGATTAAACTCTAATTGAATTCCAACTTAAATTCCAATTGAATTTTCTCTCAACTTTACCTATTAGTATATATATATATATATATATGTAGAGAGAGAGAGAGAGAGAGAGAGAGAGAGAGAGAGAGAGTAGCTTTGTAACCCCATGCATATGCATGAATACACTTAAAGATATATAGAAAGATAGATAGAATAATTCCTATATATATAATTTAAATACTATTGATAGTCATTCTTATATTTTGTTAATTTTTTAAAAAATCTTGTAAGAATCTTATATTTTGTTAACTCTTTAAAATTCTTGTAAGAATATTATAAAGTATAAAATGTAAATTGTCCATATTTATTTATTTATTACTTCTTAATTTTTGTTATTGTGAATCACTTTTTTCTTTTACGATTTATATATTATAGACTGTTTGAATTTTGTACTCAATAACTCACTTGGATAAATATTTATGATATGGTCTCACATTTGATTTTAAAATTAGGAAATAAAACTCTCTCTAAAAATAAATAATTTAGGACATATGACATAAAATTGGACTCTAATTTGAAATTCTAATTGAACTTTCTCTAAGCTTTAACTATTAATATATACTAGTGTGTACCCCAAAATTTTAGAGGATGTTTAAATTATACATGGTATTATTTTACACTTTTTTAAACTATACATTTCTAAAATATGGAACGGTTTCTCATTATATATGTGTGTGTGTGTGTGATTTAAAATTTAACTGGTTTTAAACTCTTCGGTTTTTACACCTAATAATTCACTTGACACAAAATTAAAAAACTTAGGAGGATTAGATTTGAACTCTTCGACTTATACACTCAATAATTCACGTGACACAAAATTAAAAATTAAATAGGGCACGTGGCGCAAAATCGAGAATCCAATTAAAATCTAATTGGATTTTCTATCAGCTTTGTCTATTAGTATATATATAGATATAGATATATAGATAGAGTGGAATTTAAACTAAAAAGAATTCAAGAAAATAGGGTAGAAAGATTATACACAGTGTGTGCTTAGCCTAAAGTAGGTTTCAATTTGTTATTTTTGCAGACAGAGGCATACACATGAGCTGTTGTTCCATAAACATACATATGCAGTTGTGAGGCATGTGTACGCATCCTGACAAAATGAAACTCTAATTCTACATCTTCTTCTTTCTAAGTGATCAAATAAAATCCTAACCTAATTCTACAAACAAAAACAAGCATAAACTTTAAAACAAGAGAGATTTTGGAATTTAAAAAGAAAAGGGGCTTAACTTTTTCGAAGGATATTTGAATTTTGACCAGTCCCCTCAGGATATTGGATCCAAGCCAAAACACTAGAAGGGTTAGTAAACAGTAGCTTTGTAAGAATGGAACTGCAAGAGAGTTTTTGAAAAGAGAGAATGCTTGTAGCGAATCCTTTTTGACATAATTATTAAGTAAGTCAATTTTGTGTTAATTTGCTTAACCTAAAATCAACCCAAAATGGCTCCATTCATATAAATAAATGTCCTTTTTATTTAATATAAATTTGAATTTTCTTTATAGAACAGTGTAATTAAAAGAATTTTAAATTCATTTTGGCTTATTTTTTGAATGGTTTGGAATGGGTCATTTAAATGTTAACCCAATACAAGTTTATCAAACATTTGAAATGAGTAGTGTTTGTGTATATTAAGCAAGCTATGTGGGTCATGTTGTGTCACTCACTTAATAAATGGGTTATGTTAGGGTAGAAGGGTTTTGAAATGATTATTAAATGAGTTAGGTTAGGATTGGCCTATGTAGCTGGATACCAATGTCTTGAATATGATTTGTCATCACTGTATGCTTGAACGAAATTGTTAAATCATGGTTTTTTTTCCACCTTTATATATAGATACACACACACACACACACACACACACACACACACACATATAAAGATTCTCCTTCATTTTTTTTTTAATTTAATAATTTAATAGTTGGGAAGGAGTGGATTTGAATCTGGACACATCATTTGGAACTACCTTAGAAGCTTATTGAGCTACAACTTAAAAGACTCCTTCACATTTTACATTACGATGAATTTCATATTTATAATGAGACACAAAATTCCATGACATTTGAATAAAAATTACATATTGATTGCCTCAATTCCATGATTTTCTTTAGCAATCAATCCCTTGATTTATTAACCAATCCCATAATTTTCTCTTGAAACCAATATCTTGACTTGGTCCTCAATGGCAGAAAAAATGAATTATACTTTCTAAACTAATATATCCTAATTATACATCTCATACATATCTTGGCTATTTCTGGTAAATACAATACAAGATAGAAACTCACACAGTCATGTTTGTGTGGCAAAATACAATCATCTGCTCTTGGTGAGCATAGTTCTTAGGTTCCAATCCTATCAATGGAGAAAAAAAAAAAAAAAAAACTGAACTTTCTTGATGGTTCTTGGCTATTCATACACAAATATCTTAGCTCAGTTGTTGATTTTATTTTTTTTAAAGCTTGATCCTCAAAACAGAGCGCAAAACATGGAGTTGGCCTGTAACGCCCCAAAATGATAAGCAATAAAAGTCTAATTAATCTAAATAATCCTTAAAAATATTAAATAAAAGAAACCAGCAACCTTGAATCTCATCACAAAAGTCAGAGCTCTAATTCACCAAATACAAAACATCCTCAAAATAATTCTCAAATACAATGTTTAATGCTATAAAATAATAATAAAATCCTCAGTTTCACAAAATAGTTCGTAACTACTGTCTCCCAAGAATCTCTACTCCAATAATCCCTTTAATGTATCTGTAATGGGAAATAAAGGGGGGTGAGATAACTCAATTAGTGGAATTCACTAACATTGGGGTGTGGAAACAAACCTTTCAAATAAATAATTCTTATAACAATTTCATAACTTGTAACTCATCAATATTTATCATCAAATACTTCATATATATATATATATATAATATCCTTATATTGTGAGCTCTTATAATATATATATTAATACCACCACATAAACAATTTCTTAGGCTTTTCTCGTGGTCAACGTTTACGCCCTGTTGACAGGGTTGTGTCGTTCCCTTTTTTGGACTGGAACCTCCTTTTCATCCCCTTTCTTAAGGATGGCTCCTTTGGAACCTAAAGGTGCACTCCCTTGCTAAGGAGCTTCCTTTTTGGATCCTCAATAGTATACTCCCTTGCTAAGGAGTTATCAAATGTGCGCTGTCCCCTTTTCTAGGACTGTCCCTTGCTAAGGACTAGCTACAGTATGATTGTCCCTTGCTAAGGACTAATACAACACTGAGCTTTTAATCACGACTTGCCATAGGTTTTCAAAACATATACAAGATGCTCACATAAATAATCCATTCAAGATACTCACAAAAATAATCCATTCATAATTCTCGAAAATAAAAGGATATATTCACACGTACAAATTTAAATAAATTTAGGTTGTCCCACAAGTTTTTCATAAAACGAATAATTAATGTGCACAACAAGAAATTATAAAATATCCATTTATATGTATAGAATAACAATATATTTCTTTGATATATAATAGTTTAATAACCAACACTGTTTGGGAAAACCCCCAAAATTAGTAAACACCACTTACCTCTTAGTTGCAAAAAAAATAAAAGAAATCAACCTCCCTTGAATCACAACAATTCAGTAGAATTAGAACCTGTAATCTCTACTCACAGCCACAGTGAAGAGAAGCGAAGTTCAGTAGTGTGATGCGGCTGAAGAAAAAGGAAGCCTTATAATTAAGTATATGCACGTGTAGCTTAAGAGGTAAAAGACTAGGGTTTTCAAGGCCCATATATTTACTTATATCACCTCACTCGGGCGTCATATCCTATAGAACATATATATATATATATATATATATTTTTTTTTTTTTTTAATATCTTAGGCCAAAATCAATTTAATCCATTTAATTGTTGGCCTCCTTTATAATTTACGTATAATAATTTAATTGGTATCAAAATTATGGGGTGTTACATCCTTCCCCCCTTAAAAATTTTCGTCCTCGAAATTGTACATACCTTCGTTAACGAACAACTCTGAATACTTTGATTTCATCTCATCTTCTCGCTCCCAGGATGCCTTCTCCACTGTGTGATTCTTCCAAAGAACCTTAACCAATGGTATGGTCTTGGTGCGTAGCACATAATCCTTGTGGTCAAGTATTTGGATTGGAACTTCCTCATAAGTCAAGTTGTCTTTGATCTTGAGTGGCTCATAGTTCAAGACATGTGAAGGATCCGGGATGTACTTCCTCAGAATGGAAACATGAAACACATTATGCACTCTTGCATGGGTAGGCGGTAAGGCCAACTTGTAGGCAACTTTTCTAATACGTTTTAGGATCTCAAATGGACCAACAAATCTGGGACTCAATTTCCCCTTCTTCCCAAATCTCATCACACCCTTCAGTGGGGCGACTTTCAAAAATACCATATCTCCAACTTCAAATTCTACTTTCCTTTTTGAGTTGTCATAATAACTCTTTTGTCGACTTGTGCTGTTTACAATCTTTTACGAATCAGATCAATCTTCTCAGATGTCTTCTGAATGATTTCTGGTCCCAACAATTTTTTCTCACCAACCTCTTCCCAACACAATGAGGACCTGCATTTTCTACCATACAAAGCCTCATAGGGAGCCATCTCAATACTAGAGTCGTAGCTATTATTATAGGCAAATTCCACTAAAGACAAGTATTTTTCCCAACTCCCTTTGAAATCCAATACACAAGCCCTTAACATATCTTCCAAAGTACGAATAGTCTTTTTTGATAATCCATCTATTTGTGGGTGGAAGGCTGTACTAAAGCTAAGATTAGTACCCAAAGCTTTATGTAGGCTTTCCCAAAACTTTGAGGTGAATCTTAGGTCTCGATCAAACACAATTGATGCTGGGACTCCATGAAGACTCATAATCTCATCAATATATATCTGTGCTAGTTGATCAAGTGAGTAAGTCATCTTAAACGGAATAAAATGTGCTGTTTTTGTCATCCTATCCACAATTACCCAAATGGCCTCATGTCCCTCAGGAGATCTTGGCAAACCAGTCACAAAATCCATACATATACGCTCCCACTTCCACTCAGGAATGGGAAGTGGTTGCAACAGTCCTGAAGGTTTCTGGTGTAGTGCCTTAATTTGTTAACAAGTCAAGCATTGCTCCACAAACTAAGCTATCTCTCTCTTCATGTTATTCCACCAATAAGTTTCTCGAATGTCACGATACATTTTGGTGCTACCAGGGTGCATTGAGTATGGGGTACAATGGGCTTCTTCCATAATCTCCTTCTTTAATGCAAAATCATTTGGCACACAAAGTCTATTTCCAAACCTCAAAACACCATCATTAGACACATTAAATTCTGGTCTCTTCCCTTCTTGTACTTCTCCTATGATCTTTACAATTTGTGCATCATCAGCCTGCAACCTCTTAATCTTCTCAATCAAAATGGGTTGTATTGTCAAACTGGCCATTAAGGCTTGGGAATCACCCATGACAATTTCAATTCCCATCCTCTCCAAGTCCTTAATAATCGCCTTTTGAGTAGTTAACAAGGAAGCTGAGAAACCAGAAGACTTCCAACTAAGTGCATCGGCTACCACATTAGCCTTGCTTGGATGGTAATTGATTGAGCAATCATAATCTTTAATCAACTTAAGCCACCTGAGTAAAGAAGTACTTCAAGCTCTTATGATTTGTATAAATCTCACACCTTTCACCATACAAATAATGTCTCCAAATCTTCAATACAAACACCACTGTAGCCAACTCCAAATCATGAGTGGGATAATTCTATTCATAACTCTTTAATTGTTGGGAAGCATAAGCTATAACTTTACCATGCTGCATCAACACACATCCAAGACCTTTTCTTGAAGCATCACTAAAAATGACAAAGCCTCCCAAGTTGCTAGGAATGGTTAGTACTGGTGCAGTGACCAGCCTTTGCTTAAGTTCTTGAAAACTCTTTTCACATTCTGCTGTCCACCCGAACTTGGCATTCTTACGAGTTAGTTGAGTCATTAGGGTTGCAATACGAGAAAATCCCTCCACAAACCTCCTATAATAGCCAACAAGGCCCAAAAAGCTTCTAACCTCACTTACATTCATCGGTCTTGCCCAGTCAACCACAACTTCAACCTTATTAGGGTCTACAGAAATCCCTGCCTTAGATATCACATGCCCTAGGAACACCACTTGGTCAAGCCAAAATTCACACTTCTTAAACTTGGCATATAGCTTCTTCTCCCTCAAAATCTGAAAAACAATTCTTAAGTGCTCTTCATGTTCTTCCATGCTTTTGGAGAAGATTAGGATGTCATCAATAAAGACAATAACAAAGCGGTCTAAGTACTCATGAAACACCCTATTCATCAAGTCCATAAATGCAGCAGGAGCATTGGTCAATCCAAAAGACATTACCAAGAATTCATAGTGCCCATATCTAGTCCTGAAAGCTGTCTTGGGTATGTCTACACCCTTGATTTTCAATTGGTGATACCCAGAACGAAGGTCAATCTTAGAGAAGACTTGTGCCCCTTGTAATTGATCAAATAGGTCGTTAATACGAGGGAGAGGGTATTTGTTTCTCATAGTAACCCGGTTCAACTCACGGTAGTCAATACACAACCTCACAGTCCCATCATTCTTCTTCACAAATAAAACCGGTGCACCCTAAGGAGATGCACTTGGTCTGATGAACCCCTTATCAATGAGTTCTTGTAACTGTTCCTTGAGTTCCTTAAGTTCAGTTGGTGCCATCCGATATGGTGCTTTTGAAATAGGAGAAGTTCCAGGGAGCAAATCAATAGAGAATTCAATCTCCCTATCTATAGGTATCCCTGGTAGGTCTTCAGGAAAGACATCAGGAAACTCCCTTACAAGAGGGATATCATCCAACTTCAATACCTCTTTCCTAGTGTCCACCACATGAGCTAGGTACCCTTGGCATCCTTTCCGTAATAGACGCTTAGCTCGAAGGGCTGATATCATCCTAGGTAAAGCATGCATCCTAGAGCCCTTAAACTGAAATTCAGGTTCTCCTAGAGGCCGAAACACCACTTCTTTTCTAAAACAATCTACACTAGCATGATAAGCCGCCAGCCAGTCCATTCCCAAAATTACATCATAGTTATACATGTCCATCAAAATCAAGTCTGCTAACATTTCCCTATCCTCAATTTGGATGACACAAGACTTAAGCATAGAATTACACACCAAAGAATCACCCATAGGTGTGGCCACAAACAAGTCATAATCCATAAGTCTAGGTTTCTTATCACATAACTTAGCATATCGAGAGGAGATGAAAGAGTGTGTAGATCCAGAATCAAATAGAGTTTTAGCAAAGTTTGAGAATAAAGGGAGGATACTTGTAACCACAGTATCCAAAGCTTGAACGTCTTCTGGTGTGAGTGCAAACTCTCTCCCTTGTGCTTTCCTCCTCTGATCATTCTTTCCAGGTTGTGCCATTGAGTTTTGTTGAGGAGAAGTACAGCTTCTAGTTAAGTGTCCTGTCTTCCCACAATTATAACAAGCCTTTCCTTCAAAGAAACACGGCTTATCTCCATGAAACCTTCCACATGTAGGGCAAGCATTCGAACTTCTACCTTGAGCATTCTGGGATGGATTCTTATCTTCTGACTTATTTGATGATGAATTATTCCCAGACCTCCCAAAAGATCCTTTCTTGTTCCAATGACCTTGAGCACTAACTTGTCAAAAGCCTGTCTGTCCAGTGTTTCTAGGTGGGTTCTCCTTCCTAACATCGTTCTTGAAATCTTCCTCCAATCTCATAGCTCTCTTAACTGACTTTGCATAATTATCAACCCCTGATGCAATTAGATGGTGTCGAAGTCTCTCATCCAACCCCTTTTGAAATCTGCTTGCTTTCTTCACTCGATGAATTTAGTTGCATATTGCTCAATAGTCATACTTCCTTGTACCAAATCAGCAAATTCCTTCTCTTTTCATTCCCGAACCACCTCAGGGAAGTAGTTATCATAAAAAACCCCTTTAAATTTCTCCCAAGTGTGGGGTTTCTCTCAGCCATTCCCTCCATGGCAAATAAACACAAGGGGTCAAGGATCACACTTAGGTATTTAAACCACAACAAGTGTACCTACTCTAATAAATGTTGAAAGTTCAAATAGTGTATAAAACACCCTTGAACGTTTTGACCCCCAATTACAAAATAACCAATTCAAGCTTTATGACAAACAATTAGTGTGCGGAAAATGAACACAAGCTATAAACAGAATTGGTAAACAATCTAAGCCAATTAAGATCACATCCACAGCAGAAAATAAAAGGCAAAGATTAAGGGAAGAGAGATGCAAACACAAGGACAACACACGATATGTTATCGAAGAGGAAACCGAAGCCCTCGGCGTAAAACCTCTCCGCCGCCCTCCAAGCGGTAAATAATCCACTAGAAAATGTAGTTGGGATACAAGGACAGCAATAGACCCTCCAAGCCTAATCTACCCAGTGCACCTAAGCCCTCCAAGCTTCTTGCTCCAACGAGGTTGCGTCGAACCTTTTTCTTTTCTAGCTTACCGGATTCCGCTATAATCCATAGCATCCGCCATCCTTGGCATCTTCCAATGCTTCCCAAAGCTCCAAAAAACACTCAACACTCTAAATGGGTGTGGGTGGTGTTTGGATAGAAATCTCCTCTCAATAGGTATGACAATGAGAGAGGGAATGAGAAGAGACTACAAAGATTTCTCTCTAAGAATGAGTAGCTCTCTCTAATTGGGTGGGTGTTTTGAAGAAACCTCTCTTAGGGTTTTTCTTTCTGAATAGCCACCCCTATTTTGTAGGAATGAGGGGTATTTATACTGGTGTGAGAATGGAATGCGAAAAGTCAGTTTTTCCAAAAACAGGGCTGGCTGGCGACTTGACCTCGCGACTTAACTGAGTCGCGAGTTCAAGCCGCGAGCTAACTGAATGGCCAGTCTGGCTTTTTGTCCTGTAGTGCTCCAGCTGGCATGACTGTTCAGCTCCCCTGCATGCTCTGCGCGTGTGCAACTTTTGGCGGCTTGCAAGCCGCGAGCCTCCCGCAAGATCCAGCCGCGAGTCCCTGCTTTACTGCACAGTCTTGAGCATTTCTTCACACTCTCTCACACACTACCCTTACATGATTCCCACCTAAATACAGGGTTTCTAAGTGCTGTATTACAAGCAAATTTGTCACGGAATAAAGCCAACACATGGTTGATTAAATTCAACCTTACAATCTCCCCCTTTGGCTATTCCGTGACAAAACACCCTAAAACAGACTCTAGACTTAAACGTGAGTTTGGGAACAATGGAAAAACTCACTCACACCTAACTCTAGAAGTTGTGAAGCACTTGAATCATATGAACATAAGACTCCTGAAACACAACAATACACCATGATCATTGTAAGCAGAAAATCGTGAAATGCATATGAAACAGGCAATATGTGATCAAGCAAAGATGGAGTTAAGAAACAAACCATGGCTTGATCAACCAAGTAGTCACTACAAGGTAGTGAACACAATGCTCATTCACACTTGGAATGAACACTTGAACATACAAGCAAACATGAACAATGCAAGTTACTTGTATGCCCAACACTCAACCAATGCATAAAACACTAGGTATATGCATCTAGGAACAATCCTACAAGGGCACAAGAGTGACAGTACTTAATAAGAAAATGCATGACATTTAGTTAGAAGTACTGATTTAAACAAAGCATAAAAGACTGCATAAAGCATGGTACAAACCATAAAGCCTACAAAGTATGCATAAAACATAACCCTAAAAGCTTACCTAAGCAACATGGGTACAAATCACAAAATACTGAATATAAACTAAAAGTGTATAAATTTTCTCCCCTTCAAAGTGATGAGAGGCTGTGATGCACTTGGAATATATATACTTGTAACTTGAAACACTTGCACAAAACACATTAGACCCTCAAGGTAAAGCAAGTAATAAAAGGACAGGTATAATGAAACAAGTAAATTGCGATCAAGTAAACATGCTGTGAAACATGTGAGCAACTTGATCATACACCAAAACAGTCATATAGAAATGACTACAATGATCACATAGCAAAGCAAATGATCATCCGAACATGCATTCAATGGAGCACAATAGCATAGGGATATATGCATGTCCAAAACAAAAACATGATACGATGAGAACCACAAGGCATAACTCAAAGCACCATAAAGCCAACAAGAAAACAAACAGAACAAAGTTTTCATATTATCTCAATGTCTTCTCCCCCTTGGTATATGCATCTCCCCTATGGAAAATCTCTCCCTTCATGAGAAATAAAATTTCTCCCCCTAAGGATGTGCACAAGAGTCATATAGAAATGACAAAACACTCCGATATACTCTCTAGAGTATACTCTCCCCCTTTTTGTCAGGAATAGACAAAGGGTCAAAAAGAAATGAAGGTAAGAGATGAAGGTACGAACAATGCTAATGATGCATGAGGGGTGCGAGAAGAATGAGAAAATGAAGCTCAAACCTAAGACAATATAAAATGCTACAGAGCATAAGGTAGACATGACATGCTAGGATGAAGAAGCAAGGTCTAGACTAATGCATGACAAGGGTAGCAAAGGTGTGTGCAAGAGGTGGCTAAGTTCACTGCATGACCAATGCATGAAAAATGCACATGTGGGGCAAGGTGTGTTAAATACACAACCAATGAACTAAACATGTTCCTAACTAGGAAACATGAGAAACCTCAAAGTTTAGTACTCATCGGAGTCCAAACAAGCGAGAAAATGTCTAAGAGGCATTTAATCAAACACCTAGCATGCACACTATGAACAATAATGTGAAACAATGCATGAACATCAAGAAATCCACCCTTAATACATGTTCTTTCTGCCACAAGGGGCCAACATCCATTGCAAATCAACAAAAGAAACCAATCCCATGAAGAAATTTGACAAAAATTAAGTTTTCCCAACCCCTATGATAAAAATCCCAACCAAGAGCACAAAATTCTCCAAAACATAATCTAAGAATCAAAATTAATGAAAAGAGTTTATAATTACCTTAGAGATGTTAATGGAATGAAAAACCATTCAAATTGGTTGGGTTTTGATGTAAAAATATTGAAAGAGGGGTTTTAGAGAGGATGGGAGAGGTTTAAAACAGGTTTCCCACAAAAAGCCCTTTAAAAAGCTGATTTTGGGCGTTTCGCGACTAGGCAAGTTGCGAGGTTCAGTTGCGAAAATTTTCGCGAGTCGCGAGTGAGTCGCGAGCAAGTCGCGAGTGAGTCGCCAAAAGCTTCTGGATGAACTCGCGACTGGGGTTTCACGACTGGCGAGTCACCAGCTGAGCCGCGAAAAACTCTGACACCTGTTTTTCAATACAGAACATGTTTAAACAATGAAAAACAAAGTAAACACTAAACATGAACACAAAGAGTGATAAAAATCACTTCCAAAAACATATAAAATGATCAAAAAACTTTTTGGGTTAATCCATATAAGATTGAGCACACACACATCACATTTAGACAAGTACAATCTAACAAATGAATAGGACATTCATTGAACATTAGGCATGTGTGTTGTGTGTGTGTATCAAATGTGGAATAGTCCTTAGTCTAGAGTGAATCTTCAATGATCAATTCAATCAAGTTACACACAACTAGTACTAAGTCAAGTGGTCTATCTCAATTATAGAAATGAAAATATATGACCTCCCACAAGAAAATGATTATATAAGATTGAAGCTTTTCATTTGGCTTCTTACAATTCATATCATTTGATCATTTTGAATCAATACAACTCATTTTGAGCAATACATCTCATTTTTAAGATTGATACCTGAAATTTTTGATATTTCAATTTGATGAACAAGCCTTTGGCTTTTGGGCATCAAACATTTTCAATACAAGCCGCTTTCCCTTTTTCCTAGTCAAATACTAGTATATGCGACGGCTTTTGCAGCTCATTATCTCTTTTCATTTTGAGATTTACATTTATTGAGCTCTTTAAGCAATAAAAATAAAAGAGTGGGAAGAGATATAAGCACAAGTCTACGCATGTATCAAAACCAACATGACTATTGACTAATCATTCATGACAAGCTTGAAGATCGATTTACAACAATCACACAAAGATGTCAAGATTTTTCCCACAAAGATATAAGTGCAAAAATAACAAGCTAAGCTCGTAAATGTACAAAGCCATTTGTACAAAGGTACAAGGCCAAACTCACATGTGATATGTGCTCAAACATATACGATCAAACTTTTTGAATTTTTCACTTTTTATGTGGTTTTGGATTTTTTACTCACATAAAACTGAAATATAAAAGTAAGATAAAAAACAAAACAATGCATACAAATAAATGCAAGATGCACAAAATGCATGAATATATGACAATTAATGCATGAAGGGTCCTACAAAGATCGAAAGAATTAGATCAAGGACCAAAAGAGCAAAAGCTCAACCATAGGAACCCTTCCTCATCCAAACGGAACGATTGTTTGGAATGAGTGTCTCAAGAGAAGTGAGACGAGGGTTGGAAGAATGAGAACCAGAGATGCACATAGTCAAGGAGTTAAGAGCATTAAACATTTTCTTTAACAACATGCTATTTTCACTCAAAACCGGTTTACTCTTTTTAGCACAACTTCCAAAAAGCTCAAGTTTTTCTTTTCTTTTGATTCTTTTAAAAGCATGAAACTTAGAGCATTGAGGTCTTAGATGACCAAAGGCACCACAATGGTGACAAACAATGTGTTTAGGTCCACTAGGCTTTTTGGGAAGGGATCTAACAACATGGTTTTGTTCCCTCTTCAGCTTATGACATTGAGGTCTTATATGACCAATCACACTGCAATGGTGGCAAGTTGGAACAAACTTAGATCCATTCAAAACCTTAGGTTGAGACCTAAACGAAGGCTTTGACTTAATAGCCTTTCTCTCCACCTTTTGATTTCTTTTATGTGGAGGAATATACACCAATTTGTCCTTTAAGGTAGAACACACACTAGGCACAAAATCGGGTACCACAACATGATTGCAACAAATATTTTCATCCTTTTTAACAATAGGTTCAGCAATCAAACACTTGGCATGCATCTTAAGAGATTCATTTTCACATTTAAGATCATCAACAAGTTTGTTAGACAAAACAAGTTTAGCATCCAAATCCATATTCAAACATTCAAACTCTTTAAGCTTTTCAAGAGAAATTTCAGCAAGTTTTTTATATTTCTCAACCAATTTGTTGGATTCATTGAGCTTAGCAATCAAATCATCCTTTTCACAAAATAACTTGCTCAAATTCTTTTGAAACTTCTTAGCATTTTTCTTCAAGAGTTTGTCAACAACACCCATAGATTCAAATAACATGTCATCACACTTATGAGGATTAACACTCTTAGAGGCATTTTCACAAACACGTGGCATGTTACATTCATCACCAATCAAATCATACAAAGAGGCATACAAAGCACAATCCATGGCAAATAAACACAAGGGGTCAAGGATCACACTTAGGTATTAAACCACAACAAGTGTACCCACTCTGATACCAATTGAAAGTTCAAATAGTGTATAAAACACCCTTGAACGTTTTGACCCCGAATTACAAAATAACCAATTCAAGCTTTATGACAAACAATTAGTGTGTGGAAAATGAACACAAGCTATAAACAGAATTGGTAAACAATCTAAACCAATTAAGATCACATCCACAGCAGAAAATAAAAGGCAAAGATTAAGGGAAGAGAGATGCAAACACAAGGACAACACACAATGTGTTATCGAAGAGGAAACCGAAGCCCTCGGCGTAAAACCTCTCCACCTCCCTCCAAGCGGTAAATAATCCACTAGAAAATGTAGTTGGGATACAAGGACAGCAATAGACCCTCCAAGCCTAATCTACCCAGTGTACCTAAACCCTCCAAGCTTCTTGCTCCAACGAGGTTGCGCCGAACCTTTTTCTTTTCTAGCTTACCGGATTCCGCTATAATCCATAGCATCCGCCATCCTTGGCATCTTCCAATGCTTCCCAAAGCTCCAAAAAACACTTAACACTCTAAATGGGTGTGGGTGGTGTTTGGATAGAAATCTCTTCTCAATAGGTATGACAATGAGAGAGGGAATGAGAAGAGACTACAAGGATTTCTCTCTAAGAATGAGTAGCTCTCTCTAATTGGGTGGGTGTTTTGAAGAAACCTCTCTTAGGGTTTTTCTTTCTGAATAGCCATCCCTATTTTGTGGGAATGAGGGGTATTTATACTGGTGTGAGAATGGAATGCGAAAAGTCAGTTTTTCCAAAAACAGGGCTGGCTGGCGACATGACCTCACGACTTAACTGAGTCGCGAGTTCAAGCCGCGAGCTAACTGAATGGCCAGTCTGGCTTGTTGTCCTGTAGTGCTCCAGCTGGCATGACTGTTCAGCTCCCCTGCATGCTCTGCGCGTGTGCAACTTTTGGCGGCTTGCAAGCCGCGAGCCTCCCGTGAGATCCAGCCGCGAGTCCCTGCTTTACTGTACAGTCTTGAGCATTTCTTCACACTCTCTCACACACTACCCTTACATGATTCCCACCTAAATACAGGGTTTCTAAGTGCTGTATTACAAGCAAATTTGTCACGGAATAAAGCCAACAATGGTTGATTAAATTCAACCTTACAAATGTTAATATATTTCTCTTGTTTCGAGTCATTTCAATCTGATGATGAATTCTGATGTCGCAAGAGATACGCTAATTGTTGGTTGTGCTTATGACGAATCGATTGTTTATCACAAGGTCTTCTCAAAAGCATTAGTTAATTATGTTTGACATGATTATATGTAGTTAGTCAACTAAAAGAAATTTCTTCCAATCTTTTGCATTGCAGTATCTCAAGGAAAATCCAGATTACAACAATCCTGCCTACAACACTAAACTTGGAGTCTACTCTGAAGGATGTGGACTTGAAAATGTGCTGCTGTCATGGGGGCATGACGATTACATGTACTTGGTATATCCTCTGAAGCTTCAATGAATTTTTAATGAAAAATCTCTAATAAGATTTTCATATTGAAATTTCCACAATATGTTATTCCAAAATAACAATCATAATACTAATAATGTTGTTTCCAAATCCTTAGGTGCTCAAGGCAAGTGGAACTACTCTACCTCCAGCTGCATTATTTATTATCCGATATCACTCATTATACCGTAAGTATTATTCTTTATCTTTTCCTGTAAATTTGAAAAATAGTTAATATTCTTGAATCGTTTTTATACAATAAAATGAGTTTTATCTGTCCATCTCACAGCAATGCATGCGAAAGGAGCATATCAATACCTAATGAATGACGAGGACAGAGAGAATCTGAAGTGGTCTCAAACATTCAGGTAAGCTTCCATTTTGCTGTTTAGTTTGTACATTTTTTTTTTCTTTCTTACCGGTGTTCTTCCCCAACAATTATTCATTTCTCATTGAGCTGATTGCGAGCATCAGTGTTTTTCCCCACCAATTATTCAATTTTTGTTCAGCTGATTGTGACAACTAAACTGATTTTATTGTATTGTACAAAATAACAGCAAATATGATCTCTACAGTAAGAGCAAAGTTCATGTTGATGTTGAAAAAGTTAAACCATACTATGAATCCCTCATAAAAAAGGTGTGTACCAGTGCAAAATTCTGTGCTTTGGTAATTTTAAACACTTTTTTTTCTTTACTAAAATTGGAATTTTTTTTTTTCTTTCTTTTTGTAGTACTTCCCAGAAAAGATCAGATGGTAATGTAATCCTTGAGGATCCGGCTTTAGGCTGCCTGCCATACTTTTAGTTGTGCTCGCTTTCAATTGGAAATGTTAATTTTATTTATATATGCACTACAAATTTCTGTAATCAGTACTAAGAAGTTTGTAAAATATTAATTAATATTAATAAATAAAACACATCATAGAGATGTGGCGTGTTCATTATTATCTGGCTTGGTTCTTATATATTGATGGCCAGGAGGCCATGTGTGGGATGTCTATAAGGCCTTGGGGCCTAATCAAATAATGCTAATGTTGCGGCTTCAACAAGAACAAGAACAAGAACAAAAAAAAAAAAAAAAAAAAAAACCCTTAGAAATCAACACCTAGGGTTATCTGGAATCAACACCAAGCTATTGAAGGAAAAACTCCAACAATCAATTTCATTACTGAAGTAAACTGTATATATACAATACTAAATTCCAGGTTCTTTAAATAGAGTTCCAAACTTATTATCCTAACAAGAAAAGGAAACAATTCTAACCAATGAAAATTCTACTAATGAAGTAAGAAGATGAATTAAATCCCTAAAACAAGTAGGAAAATAAAATAAGATTTAAAAAATGGATAAAGTTCAGTTACAAAATTAGTTGAAGCCTAAGGGTAAAATTTTACTCAATATCTTTTTATTGGAGGTGAATTTTGATAAATCCATCATTGGATTATGTCTTCTTCTTATATCCTTCATGCTTGCAAAATTTCTAGAAAATTAAAGATCAATAGCTATGTCATCAATAAATTGTTTAAATTGCAAGTTTTTGTAGTTTAAATTATGCATAAAATATAAGCTTAGAGATCATATAGTAAATAATATTTGATAGATACAAAATTTGACATGTGTATTAAGAACGTAAAGAGCATACAATTCAACGATTAGATTTTCAAAATATGTAGTAGTATTTATTTAATTGAGTAAGGTTATAGCCTTAGGCTACAACCAATTTTGTTGCTAAATTTTGTCATTTCATAAAGTAAATTGAATAAATTAAGAACATTAATAGATTAGGCCTTAAACCCAATTGCTAGTAGGCTCTATTCCTAAGGCAAGTGGTTGGGCCATCTTCTTCTTGTGTGTTGTCCATACTCCAGAGTATGTGTAATTGGGGGCATATATCTTGTGTTGGCACCAGCTAAACTAGGCAGGAGTTGGTTGGGATCTTATGCAGACTTAGAATATGGCTAGTGATTGGGCTAAGGCTAGTTTTGATATCATGCTTCATTTGATTTGATTAAATATTCTTGCCTAAAGATTTCCCAGTAGTCTTTTTGGTTGATAAATATGAGCTTATTGAACTAGCCATCATCTACTGTTAGCGAGAATTACAGTAAAGAGTGTTTGCAAGTACATGTTCATATAAACTCTATTGCAACTATCCTATGTAATAGTTAGAATGTGATTAGCCATCTATTACTTTCATATAAACTTATCATTTTTTCTCCATCATCTACTGTTAGCGAGAATTACGATAAAGAGTGTCTGCAAGTACATGTTTCCAACCATGAATTAGAATTGTGGTAATCGAGTGCTCTTATGAGCCAAGTAACTCGGCTATGACAATTATTAAAGGGTTACTCTATGTATAGACTTATTGTTTTTGCTCCATCATCTACCGTTAGCGATAATTACGGTAAATAGTATTTGTAAGTACATGTTTCTAACCATGAATTAGAATTGTGATAATCGTGTGCTTTTGTGAGCTAAGTACTGAGGCTATGACAATTATTAAAGGGTTTCTCCACGTGAATTATAACTCTCGGCCAGTTGTATTCCTGTTTTATAATATTGATTGGCAGATACGAATGACATCTAAACTTCAATATGCACATGACTCCACACCTAATGAAACATATATTGCCCATATTCTTTTGTCTCTCCTCACTCTTCACTACACAATTCTTGCACACTTCCAACTTTCCAGGGGAGAGAATATCCACGACCAACAATGTGGGCTGTTAATTTGTAAGTAATGTTAGTGGTGGGTTTATTGGTTATGTTACAGGTTCAACAGTCTTTGCAACTGAGATCTAGTCATCCAATGCATGGGGTTGTGGATAAGATCTGTAAAGTTGTGATTTACAACTATGTTTTATGTTGGCTTTATTCCATGACAAAAAGTGTTGTAATTGCATTAATTTTTTTCCTTTTTTTTATGGGATTTTATTGTATTGGGTTTAGTATTAAGTTGGTGAAGAATCGAGCATGAAATGAAGAATCAGTGCAATTTTGCTAGTGTCTCGCGAGAAGCTTACCTGTGAAAAAGGCACATGAAAAGCACATGTTGGAAGTTGAAAAGTCATGACAGGCTGTCAGTTTCACTAGTGTCTCGCGAGAAGGGCCTACCCGCAAGATACCCACGAAACATTCAGCTTGGAGGCTTTTTAAGTGTGACTTTCTTACCCTTCACTCATACTATATATACCCTCATTACCCATAAGTGTATGAGAGGCTATTCAGAAAGAAAAACCCTAGATAGGTTTTCTACAACACAACACACCCATCTTTTAGAGAGAGAGCTACTCATCCTTAGTGAGAAATCATTCTAGCCTCTTCTCCTTCCCTCTCCCATTGTCATACCTTGAGAGAAGATTTGTATCCAAACACAATCCACACCTTTTCAGAGTGTAGAGAGTGTTTTGGAGTTTGGGAAGCTTTAGGATTTTCCAAAAGAAGCCAGTGAGGATTGGCAGATGCAATCGGGAGTATTGCGGGATCCGAAAAGTTAGAGAAGACATGACTCTGAGAAGTCTGTTGGTAGCAGGAGTTTGGAGGGCTTAAGTACATTGGGTAGACTAGGCTTGGAGGGTCTTTTGTTATTTGTGTACTCCTGCTTTTTCTCTAGTGGATTGATTTTGACTTGGAGGGTCGCGGAGAGGTTTTTCGTCGAGTTCTTCAGTTTCCTCTTCGATAACACGTCTTGGCATTATCTTGTGTTTGCATCTCTCTTCCCTACTCTTTAAGCTTATCTTTTATTGTTGATATTGAAGATTATGGCTTAGAGTAGTTTTATCGGTTGTTTGCGCTCATTTACTCTTAGTCCACACTTAGTTTAAGTTAGAGTAAAAGCAATCTAGTCATATCCTTTTCTGGGGGGTCTAAACAAGCTCCTGTGTTTCACACAAATCCGAGCTTTCAAGATCAATGAGAATACAGGACCTTATATTGGGCTAGTGATGACTTTTCCTACCGAAGAACTTGCACTTTTAGACTCTACTTTCTTTGTTCCCAGCTCGGAGATCCCATGGGTTGACTTGGCTGGTACTCTCTCTCTCTTTCATTGTCTCTGGGGATATTTGGGGACTAGAATAGTAAGGGGATAGAATATAGTAAGTTAACACACATTTGAAAGGTTTTAGCAAACTAGCATCTCGAGTTATAGAAACTTGAAGCTTAAAGACTCGCTTCGTACATGATGAGTTGGACACTATTATGCCACATAGATCTCGAGTCTATAAGACTCGAAATTTAATTAAAGTATACTTGGATCTCGAGTCTTATAGACTCGATTTTTGCTGGGCAAAATTCTATAATACACAGATACGCATCAGTAAGTCACTCATCCAAAACTCTTACCCATAACACTCAGCCTCACACTTCTCAGTAACTCACTGCCTCACTTACCCATAACACTCACACTTCTCACACCACATTGTCTCTGATCTCACACCACATTGCCTCTCTCTATCACTGCTCCTCCCTCTCAACAAATTTACATCTCAGGTAAGGGTTTTGATTTTGTAAGGTTGAATTTTATCAACCATCTTGTTGACTTTATTTCGTGCCAAATTTTCTTGTATTTTAGCAATTAGTAACCCTGTATTTAGGTGGGAATAATGTAAGGGTAGTGTGTGAGAGAGTGTGAAGAAATGCTCAAGATTGTGTAAAGAAGTAGGAACTTGCAATTGGATCTGTCGAGTGGCTCGCAGTTTGCAAGCCGCCAGAAGTTGCACACGTGCTTAACATGCTAGAAGTTGAAGCGTCATGCCAGCTGGAGCACTACAGGACAAAAGGTACAGACTGGCCATTCATTTACCTCGTGGCTAGAACTCGCAACTCAGTCAAGTCGCGAGGCCAAGCTGCCAGCCAGCTCTGTTTTGAAAAACCTGACTCTTCGCATTCCACTTTCACCCTAGTATATATACCCCTTATACGCACGAAATGTAGAGAGCTTCTAGAAAGAATTTTGAGAGAGAAACCCTAGAGAAAAACAAGATTGACTCATCCACAATCTTCACATAGAGACTCCTCAAATTCCTCTACTCTTTTCCTCTCCATTGTTACATCCTTGAGAGGTACATTACCAAAACCTTTTCTCACCATACCCATATCTGTGGGAAGGCCATTTGGTGCTTTGGGAAGCAGTTAAGAAGGGACCAATTTCATATTGGTTGATATTATGGTCAAGTAGCGGAATCCGGTAAGTTAAAGAAGAAATAGGTTCAGCGTAACCTCGTTGGAGTAGGGGCTTGGAGGGCTTAGGTACACTGGGTAGATTAGGCTTGGAGGGTCTTCTGCTGTTCATGTATCCCAACTACATTCTTTAGTGGATTATTTACCGCTTGGAGGGTGGCGGAGAGGTTTTACGCCGAGAGCTTCCGTTTCCTTTTCGATAACACATCGTTGTGTTGTCCTTGTGCTTGCATCTCTCTTCCCTTAATATTTGCCAGTTAATTTATGCTGTGGATATAATTTTATTTGGTTTAGATTGTTTATGAATTCTGTATTAAGCTTATGTTCATATTCCACACATTAATTGTTTGATATTAAGCTTGAATTGGTAATTTGTTAATTAGGGGGCTAAACGTTCATCATGTTTTATACACTAATTGAACTTTCAATTGGTATCAGAGCGGGTTCACTTATATTGGTTTCATTACCTTAGTGTGATCCTTGACCCCAAATTGAGATGGACCGTCTCAATCTTTAAATGCTCCACCATATTTTGATGGTAGTAAATATGCCTTTTGGATGGTGAGGATGAAATCATTTTTGTGTTCTATGGATGAGGCTGTTTGGGATGCCGTTGAAATAGGTTGGACAAAGCCGGAGGTAGCCAAATCCACATGGGATAAGGCAACCCTCGCGGCGTCAAATGCTAATAGCAAAGCACTTAACGTATTTGCCGGAGAGCTTCCATGCAAAGGTGACTGCAATTGAGGAGAGCAAGGACCTTGTTGAAATCAAAGTCCAAGAGCTGATTGGTTCTCTCCAAACGTATGAGCTTTCATTACCAAATCAAAGAAAGAGCAAATCACTTGCTCTTAAGATGATAAATGAAAGGGTAGAAGCTCACAATTCATCGGATGAGGATGTAGTCGAAAAGGATGTTGCCTACCTTGCAAAGAATTTCCACAAATTTCTAAAGTTCAAGAACAGTGAGAAATTTGGTGATAAAGGGAAATTCATGAGTTCCGGAAAGGAGAAGAAGGACTTCAAAAGGAGAGAAGGGATGGAGTCCCAATCTACTCAAGGAGTCACTTGTTTTGAGTGTAATGGACATGGCCATTTCAAAAAGGAATGTCCTAATTACTTGAGATTGAAGGGCAAGGCATATGCCACCACTTTCAGTGACTTAGAATCCTCCACCTCTGATTCGGAGGATAGTTGTGACGAAGAAGGGAATTTCTCAGCATTCATGACTGTTGCTCATGTTGAGTCTTCGGAGGACTTGAATTTGCTTGTGGAAGAGCTTGGGGAGCATAGTGATGAGGAATCCCTGGGAATTGTAGAAGAATCAGATGGTGAAGAAGATGAAGATACAGCTAGTCTTCAAGAGAACTATAATTCACTACTTGAAAAGTCGTGAGAATATGCAAGGGTGGCCAAGGCAGTTGTGAAAAAGATGAAGAAAGCTGAGGAGGACTATAGAAGTGTCCTAGTGAGATATAAGGAGGCCAAGTGTGAGATAGAGACGCTAAATGGCGAGCTAACCAAAGCTTACACCAAGGTGAAATTCCTTGAGCTTGAGGTGGTTCAAGCAAATGCCATGGTAAGCTTGATGATGTCCTTTCCTCTCAAAAGACCTTTTCCGACAAAACTGGATTAGGATACACTGGAGAAAGTAGTTCAACTATGAACATCTTCAAAGAAGTGAAGTTTGTGAATGCCAAAGGGCCGGTTGTAGTTGCCTCTATTGTGGAGAAGGCAAATGTTGAGAATAAGAAGAATGTGACTGACCAGCGGGTGTTGAACAAGCCCCGTAATCAAACTGTGATTAGGTCTGAAGCCAGAGCAAAATCTCTTCCACGATTGCAAAGAGGTCCTAGAACGAACCATGTGTGTCATCACTGCAGTCTTCAAGGGCACATTTGACCCAATTGTCATAAGCTGAGAGCATTAAGGAATGCAAGTGATCAAAGGTCAAGAAGACCAAGAAATGACAAGAGGACTTGGGTTGTTGAGCCATCAAGAGATCGAAATGGTGATCTTGGAATGATGGACATGATGAAGATGATTGGTGCATTCATCAACTGCTTGGAAAGCTTCACTAGAAGGTTTGAAAGTCCTAACTCTCGTACCTAATCCTGTAAAGATATCACCCCAAACGCACGTGACGTGTGGGTGATGAAGGGTACTCATGCATAAGCATTACAACATGTCCATGCATTAATACTTCCTATGTTGTGTGACTATGTTTGGTTGTGTGCCTGTTGGTTTGTTTATTGATTATGTGAATTGAAAATTGTTTGTTTGTATTTGCTTTCTTTCATTTAAAATGTTTTTACACTGTTGCCTTTGATCAATCTTTTCCTTCTTGTGTGTCAAAAATCTAAAAACCACATAAAACGTAGAAAATCCAAAAAGTTTGATCGACATTGTTGAATTTTGTCTCAAAATATGTTTTACCTTGTACCTTTGTGCAAATGGCTTTGTGCATCTACGAGCATAGCTTGTTCCCTATGCACTCATATCATTGTAGGAGAAATCTTGAAATCTATGTGACTGTTGTAAATAGATCTTCAACCTTGTCTTGAATGATTAGTGAATGGTTTTGTTGATCTTGAGACATGCATAAACTTGTGCCTATATATCTTCCCACTCATTATTTTATTGTTTTTGCTAAAAGAGCTCACCAAATGTAAATCTCCAAATGAAAAGAGATAATGAGCTGCAAAAGCCTGTCGCACATACTAGTATTTGATTAGGAAAAAGGGAAAGCGACTTAAAATAAAGTATATGATGCCCAAAAAGCCAAAGGCTAACTCATCAAATTGAAATATCAAAAATTTCAAGCATCGATCTCATAATGAGATGTATTGTTTCAAAAAGATTAAATGATATGTTGAATGTGAAGCCAAATGAAAAGCTTCAAAGAAATGTAATCTAGTTTATGTGGGAGGTCATATATGCATATTTCTATAATTGAGATGGGTCACATTATCTAGTGCTAGTTGTGTATGCCTTGATTGAATTGATCATTAAAGCTTCACATTAGACTAAGGACTATCTCATTTTTGATATCCACACACAACACACATGTCTATGTTCAATGAATGCCATATTCATTCGTGTGATTGTACTTGTTTAAATGTTTTTTCACATGCTCAATCTTTGTTGAACAAACACAAAAATATTTTTGAGTGTTTTAGTTGTTTTTGGATAGTAATTTGTTTTTACAAAAATTGTCAAAATTTCAAAAACTGTGTTGCCTTGTTCTGGCGACTCATCGCAGATAGGACCAGTCGCATGCCCCAGTCGCGAGTCCATACAGAGATTTTTCGCAATTCACTGGCGACTCATTGGCGGGTAAATGCTTCAGTCGCGAAAATGACTTAGAATATTTTTCAAAAAATCTGAGTTTTCATGCTTTTCGTGGCTCAGGTTGGTGACTTGTTCGCGGGTGGAAGGTCCAGTCGTGAGGGGTACACAGAGATTTTCACGGCTTAGATCGCGACTCTCTCGCGAGTGGAACTTCCAATCGTGAAAAACACTTAGAAAATTTTTCAAAAGTTTTCTTTTAAGTGTTCTGGCGACTGGCCTTGGCGACTCTTTCGCGACTTGATTCAGTCGCGAAAATCGTGTGTTTTGCGCAAATAGGTCAGTTTTTAAACATTTTCAGTTTTTCCCTCGAACTTTTGTGACTGCTCATTGTCTTCCCTTCTACACTCCCTCTCAAACTCACCGTATTACTCTTGAAAAACATCCATTTTTGCTTCATTTCATACCCAAATATTCAAGGAAAAGGTATGGGCTTTCTCTTTTTCACTTCATATTTAATGATTATGGTTTTTGAGAATTCAATTAGTGTATAAAACAATATGAACGCTTAGACCCCCAATTAACAAATTACCAATTCAAGCTTAATATCAAACAATTAATGTGCAGAATATGAACATAAGCTTAATACAAAATTGATAAACAATCTAAACCAAATAAAATCATATCCACAGCAGAAATGAAATGGCAAAGATTAAGGGAAGAGAGATACAAACACAAGGACAACACAACGATGTGTTATCAAAGAGGAAACCGAAGCCCTCAGCGTAAAACCTCTCCGCCGCCCTTCAAGCGGTAAATAATCCACTAAAGAATGTAGTTCGGATACATGAACAGTAGAAGACCCTCCAAGCCTAATCTACCCAGTGTATCTAAGCCCTCCAAGCTCCTACTCCAACGAGGTTACATCGAACCTATTTCTTCTTTAGCTTACCGGATTCCGCTACTTGACCATAGCATCAACCAATATGAAATTGGTCCTTTCTTAACTGCTTCCCAAAGTACCAAACAGCTTTCTCATAAATATGGGTATGGTGAGAAAAGGTTTTGGTAATGCATCTCTCAAGGATGTAACAATGGAGAGGAAGAGAGTAGAGGAATTTGAAAAGTCTCTATGTGAAGATTGTGGATGAATCAATCTTGTTTTTCACTAGGGTTTCTCTCTCAAAATTCTCGCTGGAAGCTCTCTAAACTTCGTGGGTGTAAGGGGTATTTATACTAGGGTGAGAGTGGAATGCGAAGAGTCAGGTTTTTCAAAACAGAGCTGGCTGGCGGCTTGGCCTCGCGACTTGATTGAGTCGCGAGTTAACAGAACGGCCAGTCTAGACTTTTTGTCCTGTAGTGCTCCAGCTGGCGTGACTGTTCATCTTCTCTGCACGCTTCACTCGTGTGCTGTAGTTGGCGGCTTGCCAGTTGCGAGTCACCCGCGAGTCTCTGCATCTTTGCATAATCTTGACCATTTCTTCACACTCTCTCACTCACTACCCTTACATGATTCTCACCTAAATACAGGGTTACTAATTGCTAAAATACAAGAAAATTTGGCACGAAATAAAGCCAACAAGATGGTTGATAAAATTCAACCTTACAATCTCTCCATTTGGCTATTCCTTAACAAAACCCTAAAACAAACTCTAGACTTAACATGTGAGTTGGGAACAGTTGAACAAAACTCACTCACACCTAACTCTAGAATCTGGTAAGCTCTTGAATCAGAAGAACAAGTATCTCCTGAAACACAACAACACAATTTGATCATTGTATGCAGAAAACTTGTAATGCATCTGAAGCAAGCACAATGCGATCAAGCAAAATGGAATTAAGTAATAAACCATGGCTTAACCAAACAAGCAATTACTATAAAATAGTGACCACAATGCCCAGTCACACCATTACTTGAGAAGGTAATTCCAATCCTTGTGGGCAAACCATTTAGGGATGTCGGTGTCAAGAAGTGACGATTGATCAACAACCCTCTCAAGTAATGGTGTAGCATTTCTGAAGTAACTTTCATGAGTCTGAAAGGCAGCATAGGGTCTGAACTTGTTGGGATTGAACACTCTTGATGGTGAACGAGTCCTTTTTGTTCTAGGTGAGAGGTCATCAACATCAATGACAAGCTCCTTCCCTTTGCTACTACCTCCTTTCACAGCTGCTCTCTTGAATAGAGACATTTTCACTCTGCAACATGTTTCACCAAAAAGGATAAAAAAAACCCCACAATACCGCAAAAATGATTAGTAATGGGTTAGTTCAAAAACAAGGATAATGAAGAAAACCCTAAAAACTTGAGATAAAGGTCCTAAACAAGACAATGAGTGTGTGTGTGTCACTAATGACCTAATATTAACTCAAGATAGAGTAGATTAGTATATAACCACCAAAAACCACACAATGATTTCACCAGAATATCAGATACCCATATACAATCAAGAGATATACAAATATCAGTAGAAACACACAATCCAAGAGGAATATGCAGTAAATGTGAAAGATAAAGAGTAAGAGACAAAACCCAAACCTTTCCTTGAAGATTGAGAAAGTGATGACAAAGTAGTTGAAAATGATGTGTGTGAGCACGATGGTGTTGAAAGAGTGAAAGTTAGATCAAAAGATGAACATTCACTGGATGCGAGGGAAAGAAATGAAGACCCTTTTTGAAACCAGTATTGAAAAAGAACTTTTTTGTGCAACACACGCGATTTTCGCAATTGAATCAAGTCACGTGCAAGTCGCAAGGGCCAGCCGCAAGAACACTTGAAAGAAAACTTTTGAAAATTTTTCTAAGTGTTTTTCGCAACTGGAAGTTCCATTCGTGAGAGAGTCACGATCTGAGCTGTGAAAATCTCTGTGTGTAAAGTTATGATTTACAAATTTGTATTTTGTTGGCTTTTATTCCTTGCCAAATTTGATTGTAATTATATTCAATCTTGTGTACCATATATTTATTGTAGGATGTGATTGTAAGGGTTGTGTGTTAGAGAGAGAAAGTGTGAAGACTCAAGCAAGTGAAGCCAGAAGACTTCTCGCAGGTGTCTCGTGACTAAGCTTCCCGCGAAGTGAAGCATATGCCTTGCACATGACTGGAATGCGAAGAGTTAGTACAGATGGAGACAGGTGTGTCTCGCGAGTATCTTGCGGGTAAGGCCTTCCCGTGAGACACCCGCGAGACATTCTGTTCTGCCAGTCTGTACTGTCTGATACACACTTTATGTACCCTTACTATATATACCCATATTACCCACAAATGTGAAGGAGAGTTTTGAGAGAAAACCCTAGATAAAACACTTGAGAGTTAGAAATTGATATACCAACAATTCTCTACACATTTGTTTGGGGAATTTCCTCATCTCCTACCTCTCCATTTTCATACCATTGAGAAGTCAATAGCCCAAACACTTACCACACCTTTTGAGAGTGTCCAGTGAGGTTTTGGTGCTGTTGGGAAACATTGGAAGAAGCCAAGGATGGCAAATGCAACATGGAGATTGTTGCGGGATCCGGAGAGCTAGACAAGACACGGTTCGGAGAAGCCTTGTTGGAGTAGGAGCTTGGAGGGCTTAGGTACAGCGGGTAGATTAGGCTTGGAGGGTCTTTTGCTAACCCATGTATCCTAACTGATTGTCTAGTAGATCGATTACCGCTTGGAGGGCGGCGGAGAGGTTTTTCGCTGAGGTCTTCAGTTTCCTCTTCGATAACACATCTCGATGTTATCTGTGTTTACATCTCTTTTACCTACTCTTGTTCATTTCATTTTACTGCTGTGTTGCTTTAAATATGGATTAGAGTAGCTCTCTTGCTTGTATACTTGCTTTTACACTATTCCGCACTTAGTATTAAGTTATTGTAAAATCAACCAAGCCGTAATTTGAATTGGGGGTCTAAATAAACTCTTGTGCTTTTACACATTTCGAGCTTTCAATTGGTATCAGAGCGAGTACACTCACTGTGGTTTGAATACCTGAGTGTGATCCTTGACCCCTTTGTGATGGACCGGTCACAATCTCTTAATGCCCCACCATTTTTTTATGGAGACAACTATGCTTTTTGGAAGGTCCAAATGAAGGCTTTCTTGTGTGCTGTTGATGAGACCGTATAGGATTCTGTTAAGAATGGGTATGTTAAACCCACTACTGCCAAGTCTGAATGGGACAAGGCAGCTCTTGCATTAGCTAATGCGAATAGTAAGGCCATTAATGCTATATTCTGTGGTGTGTCCCTTGATGAGTTTCATAGGATTCGCACGTGAAAACAGCAAAGGAAGCTTGGACAATCCTTGAAACAACATATGAGGGTACCAAAAAGGGAAAGGACACGAAGCTTCAATTGCTTACCACCAGATTTGAAGAACTTAAGATAGGAGATGATGAGGCTTTTGATTCTTTCTATGGAAAGCTCAATGAGATTGTAATTGCCAAACTCAATCTTGGAGAGAAGCTTGCAAACTCTAAGGTGGTGAGAAAAATTTTGAGGTCTTTACCGGAGAGTTTCCGAGCAAAAGTTACAGCTATAGAAGAGAGTAAAGACTTGGATGAGATAGGACTGCCTTCTCATAAATCGAGCAAATCCCTTGCTCTTAAAACCATCACCGAGAGAATGGAAAACCCCTCCGAAGAGGATGATGTGGAGAAGGAAGTAGTTTTCCTTGCAAAGAACTTCCGAAAATTTCTAAAGATGAACAATAGTAGGAAGCCTTTCAACAGAGGAAAGTTTTCATCTCCCAAGGGTGATAGGAAGGAATTTAGGAAGAAAGATGGGAATGACTCTCAATCTACTCAAGGAATCACTTGTTTCGAGTGCAATGAACATGTTCATGTCAAGAGAGAATGTCCTAATTATTTAAGAATGAAGGGCAAGGCATATGCCACAACTCTGAGTGATTCGGAGTCTTCCAACTCAGATTCGGAGGGCAATTGTGATGAAGAAGGGAACTACTCAGCATTTATGACTATTGCTCATGTTGAATCTTCAGAGGATTTGAACTTGCTTGTGCAAGAATTTGGGGAGCATAGTGATGAGGAAACCATGGGAATTGTAGAAGAATCGGATGCTGAGGTAGATGAAGATATAGTTGGTCTTCAAGAAAATTATAACTCTTTCCTTGAGAAGTCGGGAGAGTATGCAAGGGTGGCCAAGACAGCTGTGAAGAAGATGAAGAAAGCAGAGGAGGACTATAGAAGTCTCCTAGTAAGATATAAGGAGGCCAAGTGTGAGATTGAGACATTGACTGGTGAGTTAACCAAGGCCTACACAAAGGTGAAATTTCTTGAGCGTGAGGTGGTTCAAGCAAATGCCAAAGTAGACCGAGTCTCTACTAAGAAACTTGATGATGTCATCTCTTCTCAAAAAACTTTCTCCGACAAAACCGGGTTGGGATATACTAGAGAAAGTAGTTCGGATGTCAAGGTAACCAAGGAAGTAAAATTTGTGAAGGCCAATGATCTGAAAGAAGCTGTCCCAACTGTTGAGAAAGCAAACGTGGAAAAGAAGAAGAATGTGGCTGACCAACGTGCGTTGAACAAGCATCACAACCAATCGATGTTCAGGTCTGAAGCTAAAGGGAGATGACCTTCAAAATCACAAAGAGATCCGAGAATGAACCATGTATGCCATCATTGTGGACTTCAAGGACACACCAGACCAAATTGTCATAAGCTGAGAGCATTGAATAATGCTAGGGATCAAAGGTCAAGAGGACCAAGAGATAACAGGAGGAATTGGACTGTTGGGCAACCACTAAGTCAAAATGAAGATTCTGGTGTGATGGATGTAATGAAGATGATTGAGGCATTCACCACATGTTTGGCGAACTTCAACAGCAAGTTTGAAGGTCACAATTCACGTATCCAATCCTATAGGGATATCACCCCAAACGCACGTGACGTGTGGGTGAAGAGGGGTACTCATGCATGATTATCTCCCATGTCCATGCATCAATACTTCCAATACTTAGGATCATCGGTTCATGCATCATATCATGCATTGTTTTCTGTTTATAGCATATATTTTACAAGTTTTTTGTTTTTGTTATTGATCTTACAATTCTTGCTCTGTTTTTTACTGTGTTCAAAATTCAAAAACCCATAAAAATTGAAAAATCTTCAAAAAGTTTGAATCGCTTGTCTTTGTGTATATCACATGTGAGTTTGGCTTAGTACCTTCATACTTATGGCGTAGTGCATTTACGAGCCTAGCTTGTTCTGTATGCACATAAATCTTTATGGGAGAAATCTTGAAATTTATGTGTGATTGTTGTAAATAGATCTTCAAGCTTGTCATGAATGATTGGTCAATAATCTTGATGGTCTTGATATTTGCATAGACTTGTGCCTATATCTCTTCCCACTTTATTTTTATGTTTTTGCTATAGAGCTCACCAAATGTAAATCTCCCAATGAAAAGAGATATTGAGCTGCAAAAGCCTATCGTACATACTAGTATTTGACTAGGAAAAAGGGAAAGCGACTTTTACATTAAAATGAAAGGTGCTCAAAAGCCAAAGGCTAACTCTCATTGTTGAAATATCTAAAATTTCAAGCACCAATCTCAAAACGAGATGAAATATCCAAAAAGGATCAACTGTAATGAATTATGCAGAAGACAAATGAAAAGCTTCTAAGAATTGTAGTCATTCTCTTGTGGGAGGTCATATATGCTCATTTCTATAATAGAGATAGACCACTTGATTTCGTACCAATTGTGTATAACTTGTTTGAATTGATCATTGAACCTTCACTCTAGACTATGGACTATTCCACATTTGATACTCACACACAACACATGGGACTTTGTTGAAATAATGTCTACCTCATTCGTGTGATTCTACATGTTCAAATGTGATGTGTATGCTCAAAATACTTGCTAATCAAATCCAAAAAGATTTTTGAGTGTTTTATATGTTTTTGAAAGTGATTTTGTACTTTCATGTTTCCTGTTCTTTTTCAAAATGCATTTTTGTGTTTTTCATTGAAACCTGGTTCAGAGGTTGTTTCGCGAGAAGCTCGCGACTTAGAATGTGCTTGAGGGAAAACAAAAGTCATATTTTTCATACAGAAACTCTCACTACTACCTCGCGGGTATTTCTCGACTAACCTCTTCTCGCGAAATGGTTTTTAGGCAAAAACTGGATTTTTCACAAAATCACACAGAAACTTTCGCGACTAACAGCTTCTCGCGAAAGCATTTGTGCTTCAGTGGCTCTTTTCGCGACTGTTTTGTGACTTATTCGCTACTGCCTAACCTGCGAAAAACACGTGTTTTCAGTCTAAATGTAGCAGATGTGACATGTTTTCAAACATTTTTCATTTCCCTCGCATAAGTCTCTTGAACCTGTCTCAACCCAAAATCAATTTTCTCTCAAACCCCATCAATTCCAAGCTTGTTTTCTACGATTTTAACTTTAAGGTATGTTTTCTAAAACATTTTACCTTTTGTTTTTCATAGACTATGCAGAAAATTAGTTAGGGTTCTCAAAATTGGGGATTTTTCGAAAATGGGTTGGGGTTCTTAATTTTTGTGAAAATTTTTCCAAAGTCTTGATTGGGCTGAGTCCCATTTACCATTTATGTATCTGTGTTGGCCCCTTGTGGCATTTTAAGGTTGTATTGAGGCATTTTTCAATCTGTTCATGCATTCTTCATAACAGTTATGCACTGTTGCATGCTAGGTGTTTGTCAAAATGTCCAAGTGACAGTCTTATGCTGAATTGGACTCAAGTGAGTTCCAATGATAGGTTTTTATCTTGTCTAATCATGCTTACCATGTTTTGGTCTTTGTCTTTGTGTTTCACACACTGTGCCCATGTTGCACACACTAGACACACACACTAGGACTATCTAGGCACACCTTATGCATCTCATGATGCACACACAAGCATCAGCACATGCTCAGCACAAACACACACATACACAAGTACTTATTTTATGCATTGTGATTATGCTTACTTGGTTTAATGCTTTTAGCATGTTGGTTGTGTTTATTTACTCTGTTTTTGAGTTGTTTTTGCTCTGTTTTCAAATTGTTGTACCTTTACTTTGAACTAACATGTGTCTAATCATGTTTTGGGTTCTGTTTTGTGTTTGCACACTTGGTTCTTTTCTGTTTGAGTTCCTTTGTACAGATGGCTCCTACCAAGCGTGCAGTTACCAAGAAACCATCGTCCAAACGTGCACGCACTGATTCTGACAACTTCAGGTCAGCAGAAGCAAATATGAAATACAATGATTGCTATAAGGACAAAACAATCATCATGGAAAGGGTAGTGCAACTGGAATCACTTGAGGGTACTTTCATACCTGAGGTATTCAAAGAAAGAACTTGGACAAAGTTGTTGAATCGGGTTGGGGTTATGTATTCAGAGATTATCAAGGAGTTTTTCTCCAATGCTGTTGTTGACGGGGATCGTATTGAGTGTTGGGTGAGGCACAAAGAATTTGTGATTACAAGGGAAATCATCCAAGATTTTTTAGAGGTTCATCCCCTCTCACAACCGATTATAATGCAATATGAGGATAGATTGGGGTCTACTGATGAAATGATACAGATACTTGGTGGCACACCGAAAAAGTCATCCATGAACACAATCACATTCTCACCAAAAATGAGGGCCTTGGCATATGTGATGATCCATAACCTATATCCGGTCACCAATCTTACCACATTATCTGCTCCAAGGACAAGATTTATGTATGATCTTTTTACCCACAAAGAGATAGATATTTGTGGACATATCTTTCATGTGTTGACAAAGAGCATTGAGAAGCAGAATTCGAGGACTGTGATGCCTCTTCCCTCACTGATTATGGGCCTAATTGCGAAGACAAGGCTAAAACTTCCGAGTGGCCTGACAGTAGTTCAGAGGGACTATCCAATTGGTGCACACACAGTCAATAGGAGCACAGCTCACATCAAAGGCTTCAGAATAGGTGTGCATCCGATACCACAGGATCGTACTGAGGACAAAGGTGGAGAAACAGAGGAGGAGATTGATAGATTCACTTCTGCTCCAGAGACCTCAGCACAACCATCATCTTCTGCGCCAGCACGAGGACCAGACAGACTTAATCGCTTCCAAGCTAGAGTAGATCAGACGTTCAACATGCTAGACACCCATATGCAGCACACCGTGGGCTAGTTTTCATACGTCCAAGGTCAGATCACTGCATTGTCTTCCCAAATCGACGACTTGTCTATGGCATGGGGATCAGATTCGGAGTCTGATCAGTTCTAGCCCCTTTGGCCATTCCGGTCAAAAAGGGGGAGAAAATTTTGAGGGGGGAGCTGAGGAAGAGTCTGCATAGTGTTAGGGGGAGCATAAGTTTAGACTTAGAAACATTGGTTATTGGTTCATAGGCGGTTTACTTGTGTTTATTTTTTAGCTTTTACAACTACTGGTTTATGTTTATGCTTTTACTGCTTTTGTTTAAAACCTCAGCACATGTTGTTTTAGTTAATTTCAGTGTTTATTCAGTGTATTGTGTTTGTGACTATCTTAATGCTTGTGTAGCATTTTCTTTGTACTTTTAGATATTGCTAATATGTCTTGAGTACTTCACACTTGTGCCCTAGTAGGATTGTTCCTAGATGCATATACTTCGTGTATTTTGCATTGGTTGTGTGATTGGATATGCAAGTAATCATAAGTGATTGTTTCGTTGTACATATCTGGATGAACATTTACTTGTTATATGTTCATTGGAGTCATTCTTTAATGACTGCCCTTGTTTGATCAAGTGTTTGTTTGCATGATATCTATTGTTTACATACTTGATCGTACTATGCTTGCTCTTGTTCATACCTTGTGTTCAACTTGTCATAAGCTTAATGAAAGTTTTGTTTGTGTGCGAGTGTTTCAGGTTACAGGTATAAACTGCAAGTGCTTCACAGTTTCTAGATTAGGTGTGAGTGAGTTTTGCCATTATTCCCAAACTCATGTTTAAGTCTAGAGTCTGTGTTAGGGGTTTTGTCACGAAATAGCCAAAGGGGGAGATTGTAAAGTTGTGATTTACAAATTTGTATTTTGTTGGTTTTTATTTTGTGCCAAATTTGATTGTAATTATATTCAATCTTGTGTACCCTGTATTTATTGTGGGATGTGATTGTAAGGGTTGTGTGCTAGAGAGAGAAAGTGTGAAGACTTAAGCAAGTGAAGCCAGAAGACTTCTCGCGGGTGTCTCGCGACTAAGCTTCCCGTGAAGTGAAGCATGTGCCTTGCACATGACTGGAATGTGAAGAGTTAGTACAGATGGAGACAGTTGTGTCTCATGAGCATCTCGCGGGTAAGGCCTTCCCGCGAGACACTCGCGAGACATTCTATTCTGCCAGTCTGTACTGTCTGATACACACTTTCTGTACCCTCACTATATATACCCATATTACCCACAAATGTGAAGGAGAGCTTCTGAGAGAAAACCCTAGCTAAAACACTTGAGAGTTAGAAATTGGTATACCAACAATTCTCTACACATTTGTTTGGGGAATTTCCTCATCTCCTACCTCTCTATTTCCATACCATTGAGAGGTCAATAGCCCAAACACTTACCACACCTTTTGAGAGTGTCCAGTGAGGTTTTGGTGCTACTGGGAAACATTGGAAGAAGCCAAGGATGGCAGATGCAACATGGAGCTTGTTACGGGATCCGGAGAGCTAGACAAGACACGGTTCCGAGAAGCCTTATTGGAGTAGGAGCTTGGAGGGCTTAGGTACAGCGGGTAGATTAGGCTTGGAGGGTCTCTTGCTAACCCATGTATCCCAACTGATTGTCTAGTGCATTGATTACCGCTTGGAGGGTGGCGGAGAGGTTTTTCGCCAAGGTCTTCGATTTCCTCTTCGATAACACATCTCGGTGTTATCTGTGTTTGCATCTCTTTTCCCTACTCTTGTTCATTTCATTTTACTGCTGTGTTGCTTTAAATATGGATTAGAGTAGCTCTCTTGCTTGTATGCTTGCTTTTACACTATTACGCACTTAGTATTAAGTTAGTGTAAAATCAACCAAGCCGTAATTTGAATTGGGGGTCTAAACAAGCTCTTCTGTTTTTACACATTTCGAGCTTTCATTGTGTACCCCTCACGACTAGACCTTCCACCCGCGAACAAGTCGCCAACATAAGTTGCGAATAGCATGAAAACCCGGATTTTTGAAAAATATTCTAAGTTTTTTTCGCGACTGAAGCATTTACTCGCTAGTGAGTCGCGAAAAATCTCTGTATGGACTCGCGACTAGGGCATGCGACTGGTTCTACCCGCGACTGAGTCGCCAGAATAGGGCAACACATTTTTTGAATTTTTGACAATTTTTTGTAAAAACAAAATACTTTCCAAAAACAACTAAAACACTCAAAAATCTTTTTGTGATTGATCAACAAAGATTGAGCATGTGAAAACACATTTAAACAAGTACAATCACACGAATGAATATGGCATTCATTGAACATAGACATGTGTGTTGTGTGTGGATATCAAAAATGAGATAGTCCTTAGTCTAATGTGAAGCTTCAATGATCAATTCAATCAGGACATACACAACTAGCACTAGATAATGTGACCCATCTCAATTATAGAAATATGCATATATGACCTCTCACATAAACTTGAGTACAATATCTTTGAAGCTTTTCATTTGGCTCCATGTTTAACATATCATTTGATCTTTTTGAATCAACACATCTCATTGTGAGATCGGTGCCTGAAATTTTTGATATTTCACTTTGATGAGTTAGCCTTTGGCTTTTTGTGCATCATAAACTTTATTTTAGGTCGCTTTCCCTTTTTCCTAGTCAAATACTAGTCTGTGCGACAAGCTTTTGCAGCTCATTATCTCTTTTCATTTGGAGATTTACATTTGGTGAGCTCTTTTAGCAAAAACAATAAAATAAAAAGTGAGAAGATATATAGGCACAACTCTATGCATGTCTCAAGATCAACAAAACCATTCACTAATCATTCATGACAAGGTTGAAGATCTATTTACAATAGTCACATAGATTTCAAAATTTCTCCCACAATGATATGAGTGCTTAGGGAACAAGCTATGCTCGTAGATGCACAAAGCCATTTGCACAAAGGTACAAGGTAAAACATATTTTGAGACAAAACTTAACAATGTTGATCAAACTTTTTGGATTTTCTACTTTTTATGTGGTTTTTGGATTTTTGCCACACAAGAAGGAAAAGATTGATAAAAAACAATTAAGTAAAGACAACTAAAGCAGATAATGCAATAAACAATAAAAAATCATGCTATACAGATAGCCAACAAAGTAGTGTGTGCCTTACAAACAAATTAACTAAATATAAAGAGGTGAAGCACACAACACACAAGAGATTCAAGGAATTGTACCAACACCAATGGTGTTACGGATGGATTCAAACTGTGAACCATCGAGAGGCTTGGTGAAGATGTCCGCCTTTTGATTGTTTGTGTGTATGAATTCAAGACACACAACTTTTTCTTCCACCAAATCTCAAATGAAATGGTAACGTATCTCTGTGTTTAGACTTTGAATGCTGAACTGGGTTCTTAGAGAGATTAATGGCACTGGTGTTATCATAGAACACACACATATTATCTTGAGAAATCCCATAGTCATGAAGTAGCTTCTTCATCCAAAGGAGTTGTGTGCAGCAACTTCCAGCGGCTATGTACTCCGCTTCAGCTATAGAGAAAGAAACGTAATTTTGTTTCTTGCTCATCCAAGAGACAAGATTGTTACCAAGGTAGAAGCATCCTCTTGAAGTACTCTTTCGATCATCCACACTACCAGCCTAGTCTGCATCTAAATAACTGGCAAGGCATGCATTCGAGTCCTTTTAATACCACAACCCATAATCTGGAGTTCGCTGAATGCAATATCTGGTCTACTAGCTGTAAGATGAAGTAGACTCCCAATGATACTCCTATACAAGGTTGGACTCACTTCCACTTCAGAAGAATCAACATTCAGTTTTGTAGACGAACTCATGGGAGTGGAGGCATGCTTTTTGGAGTCTAATCCAAACTTCTTGACACTGTTTCTAGCATACTTTTCTTGTGACACGAATATGCCTTCCTTATTTTGTTTGACTTGAAGACTCAAGAAAAATGTAAGTTCCCCCACCATACTCATCTCAAATTCTTTCTTCATCTCCTCAGAGAATTCTATAGCCCGATCATCAATGGTAGCTCCAAATACTATGTCATCTACATATACTTGAGCCACGAGAAGGTAATTTTCATCATTCTTGACAAACAAAGTCCGGTCGGCATATCCCCTTTTGAATCCTCTTTCTAGGAGGTAATGAGTAAGCCAATCATACCAAGCTTTAGGAGCTTGTTTTAGGCCTTAAAGGGCTTTATTCAATCTCAACACATGATTAGGGAAGTGAGGATCCTCAAAGCCTTTGGGTTGTTCAAAAAACACTTCTTCATTCAGGTATCCATTTAGAAATGCACATTTTACATCCATTTGGTAGAGTTTGAAGTTCATAGTGCATGCAATGGACATAAGAATTCAAATAGACTCAAGTCTTGCCACAAGAGCGAAGGATTCATCAAAGTCTACTCCTTCTACTTGAGTGTATCCTTGAGCTACTAACCAAGATTTATTCCGGATTATCTCTCCATCTTCATCGGTCTTGTTTTTGAATATCCATTTTTGTGCCGATGACATGAACATTTTCAAGCCTTGGAGCAAGTTCCCACACATCATTTCTCACAAATTAATTCAGCTTTTCATGCATTGACTCAACCCAATTTTCATCTTAGAGAGCTTCTTCTACCCTCTTTGGCTCAAATTGAGCAAGGTAGCAATGGTATGTTACATGATTGGCCAAAAGCATGTTTCCATTCTTGGGTTCATGGAGACTTCATCATTCCGAGAGATGGGACGATGAACTTCCGGAGGAGTGAGAGGACTTGATGTTCTAGATATTGATCTTGTTTCCATTCTTGGGTTCATGGGAGTTGATTCCTCTTCTGGTGTAGGTCCTTCAACTTCTATATCAAGAGCTTCGACCTCAATAGTGGGTTCTTTGGTGCTCGGTCTTTCTCCATCATCAACCATCTCTACCTTTGCTATGGCATCATCAATTTTTACATTGATGGACTCCATTATTGTCTTAGTTCTCTTGTTGAAAACCCTATATGCCCGGCTAGTAGTAGAATACCCAAGAAAAATGCCTTCATCACTTTTTGCATCAAATTTCCCAAGGTTCTCCTGATCATTTAGAATGTAGCACTTGCTTCCAAACACTCGGAAGTACTTTACTCTCAGCTTCTTTCCATTCCAAATCTCATAAGTGGTCTTTTTTGTTCCCACTCGGAAGAATATTCTATTACCAATGTGACATGAGGTGTTCACGATTTCTCCCCAAAACTTTTGAGGAATTTTCTTGTTTAATAACATAACTCTTACCATCTCTTGAATCACCCGATTCTTTCTCTCTACCACTCCATTTTACTGAGGAGTTTTGGGGGCTGAAAATTCCCTTTTGATTCCATTCCTTTCACAAAATGACTCAAATCTTGCATTCTCAAACTCCTTGCCATGATCACTTCTTATCTTGACAATAGGAACCCCTTTCTCGTTTTGTAGTTTCTTGCAAAGAGTTTCCAATTTCTCACATGCTTTTGATTTTTCTCTAAGAAATTCAACCTAAGTGTATCTTGAGAAATCATCAACAATGACCATAACATACATCTTTCCTCCAAGACTTTTAGTTCTTGTAGGCCCCATTAGATCAACGTGAAGAAGCTCTAAACATTGTGAAGTAGCAATCACATTCACCTTGTGATGGCTTGCCTTAGTTTGCTTTCGCATTTGGCATGCACCACAAATAGTCTTCTTCACCTTTCCAAACTTTGGAAGTCCCTCAACTGCTTTATGTTTAGATACTTTAGCTACTTGTTTGAAATTTGCATGCCTAAATCTGTGATGCCAAAGTTCCAACATGTCAACACGAGCACTTCTACACGGAATGGGTGCTGTAGGAACTACTCCACAGCAATTATCGGTAGTCCTATTTCCCTCCAAGACTTGAATCCCTTCTTCATTAATGATTATGCATCCCTTCTTTGAGAATAGGACAAGGAAATCCTCATCACATATTTGAGTGATGCATAAGAGATTCACCTTCAGCCCTTTGACGTATAAGACATCTTTTAATAGAGGTAATCCCGGTATCTCAATAGACCCTTTGCCGAGAACTTGAGCATGACTCCCATCACCAAACGTCACATAGTCACCAACCTTCTCTTTGAGTGTCTTAAACAGTGATTTATCTCCTAGCATATGACGAGAACAGCCGCTATCAAGATACCATAAGCATGAATTAAATACCTTCAATGAGGTGTGCACAAATAGACAAGCATGAGACAAACATTCTTGACCTTCAAACAGAAATTTATCTTCAATTTTCATGCTTCTGTTAGATTGAATTTTCTTTTTCAGATTATCAACCTTCTCACACAATATTCTATTTTTTCTTTTTCTTTTGTACTTCTTAATCAAAAAGTTAGATTCAGAGAGGCTATTGTGTAAGATGTGATTCTTATTCTCAAAATATTTCAGCATATGAACAAACATCCTAGCATGTTTCTTTGTTTTTAATAACTCTAAGAATTCATTTATAGGACACCCTTCAAACACACTCATAGAGTCATTATCATAAGCATTTAAACCATAATTCAGCATGACCTTTTCCATAGCTGCATCCATAGCAACGGGGTCTAGGATCCCACTTACGTAATTAAACCACAGCAAGTGCACCCGCTCTGATACCAATTGAAAGTTCAATTAGTGTATAAAACACTATGAACGTTTAGAGCCCCAATTAACAAATTACCAATTCAAGCTTAATATCAAACAATTAATGTGCGGATTATGAACATAAGCTTAATACAGAATTGATAAATAATCTAAACCAAATAAAATCATATCCATAGCAGAAATTAAATGGCAAAGATTAAGGGAAAAGAGATGCAAACACAAGGACAACACAACGATGTGTTATCGAAGAGGAAATCGAAGCCCTCGACATAAAACCTCTCCGCCGCCTTCCAAGCGATAAATAATCCACCAAAGAATGTAGTTGGGATACATGAACAGCAGAAGACCCTCCAAACCTAATCTACCCAGTGTACCTAAGCCCTCCAAGCTCCTACTCCAACGAGGTTACGCCGAACCTATTTCTTCTTTAACTTATCGGATTCCGCTACTTGACCATAGCATCAACCAATATGAAATTGGTCCCTTCTTAACTGCTTCCCAAAGTACCAAACAGCCTTCTCATTGATATGGGTATGGTGAGAAAAGGTTTTGGTAATGTACCTTTCAAGGATGTAACAATGGAGAAGAAGTGAGTAGAGGAATTTGAAAAGTCTCTATGTGAAGATTGTGGATGAATCAATCTTGTTTTTCTCTCGGGTTTCTCTCTCAAAATTCTCTCTGGAAGCTCTCTACGTTTCGTGGGTATAAGGGGTATTTATACTAGGGTGAGAGTGGAATGCGAAGAGTTAGGTTTTTCAAAACAGAGCTGGCTGGCGGCTTGGCCGTGCGACTTGACTGAGTCGCGAGTTCAAGCCGCGAGTTAACAGAACGGTCAGTTTGGACTTTTTGTCCTGTATTGCTCCAACTGGCGTGGCTGTTCATCTTCTCTGCATGCTTCACTCGTGTGCTGTAGTTGGTGGCTTGCCAGTCGCGAGTCACCCGCGAGTCCCAGCCGCGAGTCTCTGCATCTTTGCACAATCTTGAGCATTTCTTCACACTCTCTCACTCACTACCCTTCCATGATTCCCACCTCAATACAGGGTTACTAATTGCTAAAATACAAGCAAATTTGGTACAAAATAAAGCCAACAAGATGGTTGATAAAATTCAACCTTACAGTTTTGTTTTCTTGATTTGTGAGTTATTTTTGTATGTTGAGTAATATAGTGTCCGAACAAGTGTTTGGTTTATTTCATTGAGTAAGTTTGATTGAGTGTTGGTGATATTGTTTGAGATGTTTTTCTCAATTTTTTTTCTCTGATGATGTTTGTGTTATGTGTTGTGCCTCATGACTGTGTTGCTCTGTACATATCATGTTCATGGTAGAATGTCACAATGACAGTTATTTGTGACTGTGTGATGCTCATTGATTACTTTGTTCTGAATTGTAATTGGTCAACCATCATTTTTGGACACCTGATAACTTCTTACATATACAATCCATAAGTGTTGCTTAGGATTACTTGATGCTGACTTGGTTCAAGTTTTGTGATTGATTAAGTGAGTTCTCTCTCCGAATTTTATTTTTTTTAATGAATCTAATCAAGTTGATGTTTGTGTCTTGTGGTGTCGCACTTGGTTCTCTACTGTGTGTCTTATCTTTTGTAGATGTCATGCCGTTCATATAAATGAAAGGAGATTGAAATTGATGTTCCATCCCCTGTTGCTAAGCAGACTCGTCGCTCGACTCAGTCGTCTCAAGGTTCAAATAATGAGAGATTCAAGACTCCTTTTGATTCACAGACCTACTCAAACATTTTTATAGATGCTACTCCTATTGTGGAATGTGTAGTAAAATTTGATACCTTGAGCACAACATTTGTCCCTAGGATTTTTGAAGTAAGAGATTGGGCTAATCTGTTCGGGAATTTCGAGGACCCAGTTGATGAATTAGTTAAGGAATTCTACTATAATGCCAGATACACCGGAGTAGAGTTGAAATGTTGGGTAAGAGGAACCGAATTCTCCATCAATACAGAATACATTGCAAAGGTTCTTAGCATCACTAGACCAGCAAATGTGGACCTCACTCCATATGATGATAGATCACTTCAGGTACAAGACATTCACCAAGTTCATAGGCCTGATCATAAGGTTAGAAGCAAAGGATCATCTAGCAGCGCTACACAGTTTTCGCCTGAACTGACGACTCTAAAACTGATCATGTTCTCCAACCTCTAGCCACTATCTAACACCGTTTTCATAAATCTTGGAAGAGCACAATTTCAGTGTGATCTCATTACCGGAGTTGCAATTGACATTTGTGCCCACATCTTTCAGATAATTGGGAAAACAGCGGCTCGATCGGCAGCACGAACCAGTATTCCTTTTCGTAGTCTCATCATGAATATCATGCTTCTTGAAGGTGTTCATCCACCAACAGATGGAAAAATTATTTCACGTCCTCGACCAATTTCCATGATAACTCTCCATGCAAGCAAGAGTCACTCCTCTAAAACACCTAAGAGTGAGCCATTCTCCCATGCCACTCCATCTGGCCATGATTCTGCTACACCTGTGCATACCACAACTGTTTCCCCCATTCCTTCTGAGAAGCAAACAACCAGCATTCCATCTGCACCTAGCTCTCAAGATGATAGATTGAGCACTTTAATTGAGGGGCTATAGCAGCGTATTTCTGGATTAGAAAGATCTCTTTACTCCACCAACAATCACGTTCAAATGCGTTTCACTGCAATTGAGACATAGTTAGATGCTATTCAACAAAAGCTCGAGGACAGCCTTTAGTTATTCATGCCAAAAAAGGGGAGAGAAAGCATATAGCAAGGGGGAGATAGCAATGTACACATTGAAAAGGGGACACTGAAAGGGGGAGTTATATGCTCAAGAAGAGGAAGCTGATACATATACACTCACATATACTTTTAAGTAGTCTAATTTTTTTTCATTTTGCCTATTTATAGCTATTTGCTTGCTATTTATATAAACTCTACTCTTGTGTGGATATGGTTCTAATAGTTTGGTTTAAACTCATGGATTTGTTTGGCTGTGATACTTTGGTTTATTAATATTTAAAGATGTTATTTAGTATTCTTTTAATTTGTACCCATGTTGCTTTTGTAAGCTTTTAGGGTTTGTTTTCTCGCATTTGTAGGCTTTTATGGTTTATATCATGCTTATGCAGCCTTTATGCTTTGTTGCCTAGTACTTCTAGCTAAATGTTGTGCATTTCCTTTAAGTACTCTCACTCTTGTGCCCTAGTAGGATCTTGTTCCTAGATGCATATACTTTATGTATTGTGCACTGGTTGAGTGTTGGGCATGCAAGTGATTTGCATTGAGCTTATTAGATTGTATGTCTGGATGTTCATTCCAAGTGTGAATGAGCAATGTGGTCACTATTTTATAGTGATTGCTTGTATGGTCAAGCCATGGTTTATTACTTAATTCCATTTTGTTTGATCGCATTGTGCTTGCTTCATATGCAATTACAAGTTTTTCTACATACAATGATCATATTGTGTTGTTGTGTTTTAGGAGATTCTTGTTCATATGATTCAAGAGCTACACAGATTCTAGGGTTAGGTGTGAGTGAGTTTTGTTCAACTGTTCCCAACTCACATGTTAAGTCTAGAGTTTGTTTTAGGGTTTTGTCACGGAATAGCTAAAGGGAGAGATTGTAAGGTTGAATTTTATCAACCATCTTGTTGGCTTTATTCCGTGCCAAATTTGCTTGTATTTTAGCAATTAGTAACCCTATATTTAGGTGGGAATCATATAAGGGTAGTGTGTGAGAGAGTGTGAAGAAATGCTCAAGATTGTGCAAAGAAGCAGGAACTCGCGACTGAATCTTGTGGGTGGCTCGCGGCTTGCAAGCCGCCAGAAGTTACACACGTGCCAAGCATGCCAGAAGTTGAAGCGTCATGCCAGCTAGAGCACTGCAGGACAAATGGTACAGACTGGCCATTTAGTTACCTCGCAGCTGGAACTCGTGACTCAGTCAAGTCGCGAGGCTAAGCCACCAGCCAGCTTTGTTTTGAAAAACCTGACTCTTCGCATTCCACTCTCACCCTAGTATATATACCCCTTATACACATGAAATGTAGAGAGTTTCCAGAGAGAATTTTGAGAGAGAAACCCTAGAGAAAAACAAGATTGACTCATCCACAATCTTTACATAGAGACTCTTCAAATTCCTCTACTCTCTTCCTCTCCATTTTTACATCCTTGAGAGGTACATTACCAAAACCTTTTCTCACCATACTCATATCTGTGAGAAGGCCATTTGGTGCTTTGGGAAGTAGTTAAGAAGGGACCAATTTCATATTGGTTGATGCTATGGTCAAGTAGCGGAATCCAGTAAGCTAAAGAAGAAATAGGTTCGGCGTAACCTCGTTGGAGTAGGAGCTTAGAGGGCTTAAGTATACTGGGTAGATTAGGCTTGGAGGGTTTTCTGCTGTTCATGTATCCCAACTACATTCTTTAGTGGATTATTTACCGCTTGGAGGGCGGCGGAGAGATTTTACGCCATGGGCTTTGGTTTCCTCTTCGATAACACATCGTTGTGTTGTCCTTGTGATTGCATCTCTCTTCCCTTAATCTTTGCCATTTAATTTCTACTGTGGATATGATTTTATTTGGTTTAGATTGTTTATCAATTATGTATTAAGCTTATGTTCATATTCCGCACATTAATTGTTTGATATTAAGCTTGAATTGGTAATTTGTTAATTGGGGGTCTAAACGTTCATAGTGTTTTATACACTAATTGAACTTTCATATTTGATTGTCATTGTAGTTGGGTATTATTTGTTGTTGGCTGTGGGTTAAAGAGTTTGACTATTTATTTGGTATATAGTTAACATAACTTAGTTAAGATACCAATATTGTGAATTATAGAACTTTGTTTTGTTAGTGTAAATTTTTTGAGTATTTATTTGCGTGGTTTTTGTTATTAAAATTTATTCATCATTTCTAAGCTCTTATCTTTATCATGATCTTACAAGGATTTAGACTTTATTCGTCATTGTATTAGGTACGAAATGGGTAGTGAACTTCATGCCCTTTGAATAAATTGTAATGAAATGGGTATGTAATTCATGCCCTTTGAATGTGTAATGAAATAGCATTTTTTTTTTTTTTTTTTTTTTTTTTGTATTAGGCATGAAATGGGTATGTAAATGTTATCGGTATGTAATTAGATAAAATGTTGTATACTTTTACAAGGATTTTGACTTCTTCTTTTTTGGGTATTGGGTATGAAATGGGTAGTCTTAGCATGACCGAAAAAGGATTTGAGTATGAAATGTGTAATGAAATTCATGCCCTTTGAATGAATTGAAATTTGTACTTTGTGTAGTTTGACTAGATAAAATGTTTTTTTAACTAACATAGTAACTTGACTCTAACAGGTTCACAATGACTGTAATTGATATAATCCTATATCACGGTGGTCTGCTTAAGAATGCCAATGCGAATAAGGGATTGCCATTTGAAGGGCCAGGTATAAAGTGCTATTATACCTAAATTGATCGTAGGTTGAAGACTCTTGATGAATTGAAGAGGATAGTTATGGAAGAATTTTGTGTGAATCCTGTTGTGCAACAAAAGCAAAATCCAATTTTGATTCTAATTGAATTTTCTCTAAACTATGGCTTAATACGTGTATATATAACCTAGTTAGTAATGAATTGTAGATAGTCATGATATATTACATAAAGGACAATGAAAGTTCAAAAACGTGTAAAAACACCTTTGAACGTTTAGACCCCCAAATTACAACTTAACCAATTCAAGCAATATGTCAAACAACTAGTGTGCGGAAACTTAACATATGCTATAATATGAAATTGGTTAAAAACTATCTAAGCCATAACACAATAAAATCCACAGCAGATAATAAAAAGGCAAAGATAGAGAGGAAGGAAGATGCAAACACAAAGACAACATGCGATGTGTTATCGAAGAGGAAACCGAAGCCCTCGGCGTAAAACCTCTCCGCCGCCCTCCAAGCGGTAAACAATCCACTAGAAAATACTGTTGGGATACAAGGACAGCAATAGACCCTCCAAGCCTAATCTACCCAGTGCACCTAAGCCCTCCAAGCTTCTTGCTCCAACGAGGTTGCGCCGAACCTTTTTCTTTTCTAGCTTCCCGGATTCCGCTACTAGACCATAGCATCAACCAATGAAGATTGGTTCCTTCCTAACTGCTTCCCAGAAATCCAAACAACTGTCTCACAGTGATGATGATGGTGAGAACCAGGTTTGGTATAATGCCTCTCAAGGATTTGACAATGGAGAGGAAGAGAGTTGGGGAATTTGGAGAGACTCTAAGGTATAGATTGTGGGTGAATCAATCTTGTTTTTCTTTAGGGTTTCTCTCTCAAAATTCTCTCTGGAAGCTCTCTCTCAATCGTGGGTAAAAGGGGTATTTATATTGGAGTGAGAGAGGAATGTGAAACGTCAAGTTTTACAAAACAGGGGTGGCTCGCGGCTTGACTAAGTCGCGAGATCCAGTCGCGAGATAACCGTATGGCCAGTTGTCCTGTTTTGTCCTGTAGTGCTCCAGCTGGCATGACTGTTCACCTTCCAGCATGCTTGGCACGTGTGCTGCGTCTGGCGGCTTGAAGCCGCGAGTCACCCGCGAGTCCCAGCCGCGAGTCTCTGTTTTCTTGCACACTCTTGAGCAATCTTCACTCTATCTCACTCACTACCCTTACATCAAACCCACCTAAATACAGGGTTACTAAATGCTGAATTACAAGCAAATTTAGCACGGAATAAAACCAATTAGATGGTTGAATAAATTCAACCTTACAGACAAAACTTAGGTGTAGTATCTTAGGTGCTGTTCCTTAGGCTCCCCTCTTAAGATTTAGTTATGTGGCTACTTAACTAAAAAATACACTTCCATCTTATGAGGAAAAATCCACATGCCAGAATCTTAAAAGGGGAATCTAAGGAACAACACCTAAGTATTGTGCCTAAGTCTTGCCCTTACATAAATGACTTATAAATTTAAATTGTTTTTAGTTATATGATTAGGTTTTTTATGGTTTATTTATATTGGACTCCTCATTTTCTACACTAAATTAACTCATTTGACACAAAAATTATAAAATTTAGATTAGATGGGACACGTGGCGCAAGAATAAACTCTAATTAAAATCTAATTTTTACACTAAATTAACTCACTTGGTACAAAAATTTAAAACATAGATTAAACTCTAATTGAATTCCAACTTAAATTCCAATTGAATTTTCTCTCAACTTTACCTATTAATATATATATATGTATAGAGAGAGAGAGAGAGAGAGTAGCTTTGTAACCCCATGCATATGCATGAATACACTTAAAGATATATAAAAAGATAGATAGTATAATTCCTATATATATAATTTAAATACTATTGATAGTCATTCTTATATTTTGTTAATTCTTTAAAAAATCTTGTAAGAATCTTATATTTTGTTAACTCTTTAAAATTCTTGTAAGAATATTATAAAGTATAAAATGTAAATTGTCCATATTTATTTATTTATTACTTCTTAATTTTTGTTATTGTGAAGCACTTTTTTCTTTTACGATTTATATATTATAAACTATTTGAATTTTGTACTCAATAACTCACTTGGATAAATATTTATGATGTGGTCTCACATTTGATTTTAAAATTAGGAAATAAAACTCTCTCTAAAAATAAATAATTTAGGACATATGACATAAAATTGGACTCTAATTTGAAATTCTAATTGAACTTTCTCTAAGCTTTAACTATTAATATATACTAGTGTGTACCCCAAAATTTTAGAGGATGTTTAAATTATACATGATATTATTTTACACTTTTTTAAACTATACATTTCTAAAATATGGAATGGTTTCTCATTATATATATGTGTGTGTGTGTGTGATTTAAAATGTAGCTGGTTTTAAACTCTTCAGTTTTTACACCCAATAATTCACTTGCCACAAAATTAAAAAACTTAGATGGATTAGATTTGAACTCTTCGACTTATACACTCCATAATTCACGTGACACAAAATTAAAAATTAAATAGGGCACGTGGCGCAAAATCGAGAATCCAATTAAAATCTAATTGGATTTTCTATCAGCTTTGTCTATTAGTATATATATAGATATAGATATAGATATATAGATAGAGTGGAATTTAAACTAAAAAGAATTCAAGAAAATTGGGAACAAAGATTATACACAGTGTGTGCTTAGCCTAAAGTAGGTTTCAAATTGTTATTTTTGCAGACAAAGAGATACACATGAGCTGTTGTTCCATAAACATACATTGAACATACATACGTAGTTGTGAGGCATGTGTACGCATCCTGACAAAATGAAACTCTAATTCTACATCTTCTTCTTTCTAAGTGATCAAACAAAATCCTAACCTAATTCTACAAACAAAAACAAGCATAAACTTTAAAACAAGAGAAATTTTGGAATTTAAAAAGAAAAGGGGCTTAACTTTTTCGAAGGATATTTGAATTTTGACCAATCCCCTCAGGATATTGGATCCAAGCCAAAACACTAGAAGGGTTAGTAAACAGTAGCATTGTAAGAATGGAATAGCAAGAGAGTTTTTGAAAAGAGAGAATGCTTGTAGCGAATCCTTTTTGACATAATTATTAAGTAAGTCAATTTAGTGTTAAATTGCTTAACCTAAAATCAACCCAAAATGGCTCCATTCATATAAATAAATGTCATTTTTATTTAATATAAATTTGAATTTTCTCTATAGAACAGTGTAATTAAAAGAATTTTAAATTCATTTTGGCTTATTTTTTGAATGGTTTGGAATGGGTCATTTAAATGTTAACCCAATACAAGTTTATCAAACATTTGAAATGAGTAGTGTTTGTCTATATTAAGCGAGCTATGTGGGTCATGTTGTGTCACTCACTTAATAAATGGGTTATGTTAGGGTAGAAGGTTTTTGAAATGATTATTAAATGAGTTAGGTTAGGATTGGCCTATGTAGCTAGATACCAATGTCTTGAATACGATTTGTCATCACTGCATGCTTGAACGAAATTGTTAAATCATGGTTTTTTTTCCACCTTTATATATAGATACACACACACACACATATAAAGATTCTCCTTCATTTTTATTTTTTTTTAATTTAATAATTTAATAGTTGGGAAGGAGTGGATTTGAATCTGGACACATCATTTGGCACTACCTTAGAAGCTTATTGAGCTACAACTTAAAAGACTCCTTCACATTTTACATTATGATGAATTTCATATTTATAATGAGATACAAAAGTCCATGACATTTGAATAAAAATTACATATTGATCGCCTCAATTCCATGACTTTCTTTAGCAATCAATCCCTTGATTTATTAACCAATCCCATACTTTTCTCTTGAAACCAATATCTTGACTTGGTCCTCAATGGCATAAAAAATGAATTATACTTTCTAAACTAATTTATCCTAATTATACATCTCATACATATCTTGGCTATTTCTGGTAAATAAAATGCAAGATAGAAACTCACACATTCATGTTTGTGTGGCAAAATACAATCATCTGCTCTTGGTGAGCATAGTTCTTAGGTTCCAATCCTATCAATGGAGAAAAAAAAATTGAACTTTCTTGATGGTTCTTGGCTATTCATACACAAATATCTTAGCTCAGTTGTTGATTTTATTTTTTTTAAAGCCTGATCCTCATAACAGAGTGCAAAACATGGAGTTGGCTTGTAACGCCCCAAAATGATAAGCAATAAAAGTCTAATTAATCTAAATAATCCATAAAAATATTAAATAAAAGAAACCAACAGCCTTGAATCTCATCACAAAAGTTAGAGCTCTAATTCACCAAATACAAAACATCCTCAAAATAATTCTCCAATACAATGTTTAATGCCATAAAATAATAATAAAATCATCAGTTCCACAAAATAGTTTGTAACTACTGTCTCCCAAGAATCTCTACTCCAATAATCCCCCTAATGTATCTGTAATGGGAAATAAAGGGGGGGTAAGATAACTCAATAAGTGGAATTCACTAACATTGGGGTGTGGAAACAAACCTTTCAAATAAATAATTCTTGCAACAATTTCATAGCTTGTAACTCATCAATATTTATCATCAAGTACTTCATGTCTATATATATATATATACATATATTGTGAGCCCTTATAATATATATATTAATACCATCACATAAACAATTTCCTAGGCTTTTCTTGTGGTCAACGTTTACGCCCCGTTGATAGGGTTGTGCTGTCCCCTTTTTGGGACTGAAACCTCCTTTTCATCCCCTTTCTTAAGGATGACTCCTTTGGAACCTAAAGGTACATTCCCATGCTAAGGAGCTTCCTTTATGGATCCTCAATAGTATACTCCCTTGCTAAGTAGCTATCAAATGTGCACTATCCCCTTTTCTGGGAGTATCCCTTGCTAAGGACTAGCTACAGTATGATTGTCCCTTGCTAAGGACTAATACAACATTGAGCTTTTAATCACGACTTGCCATAGGTTTTCAAAACATATACAAGATGCTCACATAAATAATCCATTCAAGATGCTCACAAAAATAATCCATTCATAATTCTCGAAAATATAAGGATATATTCACACATACAAATTTAAATAAATTTAGGTTGTCCCATAAGTTTTTCATAAAACGAATAATTAATGTGCACATCAAGAAATTATAAAATATCCATTTATATGTATAGAATAACAATATATTTCTTTGATATATAATAGTTTAATAACCAACACTGTTTGGGAAAACCCCCAAAATTAGTAAACACCACTTACCTCTTAGTTGCAAAAAAAAAAAAAAAAAAAAAAAATCAACCTCCCTTGAATCACAACAATTCAGTAGAATTAGAACCTGTAATCTCTACTCACAGCCACAGTGAGGAGAAGCGAAGTTCAATAGTGTGATGCGGCTGAAGCAAAAGGAAGCCTTATAAGTATATGCACGTGTAGCTTAAGAGGTAAAAGACTAGGGTTTTCAAGGCCCATATATTTACTTATGTCACCTCACTTGGGCTTCATATGCTATAGTATTTTTTTTTTTTAATATCTTAGGCCCAAATCAATTTAATCCATTTAATTATAGGCCTCCTTTATAATATACATATAATAATTTAATTGGTATCAAAATTATGGGGTGTTACATGGCCCCGACTGGATTGTCTTGTCATCAACATCTTAGGCTAGTTTTTTGCGTTACGAAAAATAGGATGTGATTATCCACAAAGCTGACTCAATGCGTTATCACATTTATTTTTCCCCTTTTCTTTGTAAATGACAATGATGCATGTTTTTGACAACAAAACAACCAAAGCATTAGGAATTTGATCACATGGCTAAAATGAAGATAATGATTGACCATTCAATACTCTTACAGAAACAAGTTATTTTAAGGTAAAGTTTGTTTGACTAAATTAGCTCTAGGATAATGAAAATTTGCAGTTGAGGAGTCCAAGCCTGGTCTATTTTAAGTTGAGGACTTATTATTTACCTATAAATCTGACCGGGGCCTTTCAAAGGTATTTGTCTTTGCTTTGTTTGCCTTGTTCTGAGTTTTTAAGTAGGAACAAGATGATTGTCGTTGAGAACCAGGCAGTTGGTACTGCTTTGATTATTGTTTCCTGCTTCCTTTTGTCCATGAATGTCAATAATTTTTATTTTATTATAAGTCCATATGCTTAGTTCAATTGGAGTCTAACTTTTGTGTTCTTTCGTTAAGTTTCAGAGAATGCAATACCAAAAGATGCATCAGATGAATTTGTTGTGCCAGAATCCAATGCCTTTGGCCAATCATTCAGGTTTTGACATTTTCTTCCACAATCTTTGTTTATAAGATCAGGTGTTTTTCATTGTTAAATATTAGCATTGATACACCATGTTGAATATGCTAGTATGGATGCGGAAGCGAAAGCATACGGTATAGAACACAGTAACACACGAGAGTTACGTGGTTCAGCCTAACGGCCTACATCCACGGAGAAAACCCTAAAGGGCTACATCAATAATATATTATAGTGTAGTACAAATCCTGTGTTATAATGAATTATAACATGTGTATATATAGTAGACTAAACCTTAGACTAATAGACTTCTAGTACAAGTAGGAGACTTGGCTTGCACACAAAGTAGTATTAGGCTTGGGCCTATGCTAATGGGCTAAAATATCTCTAACACCCCCTCTCAAACTCAAGATGGAAGCTTGATGAAATCTTGAGATTTGATAAGGTTGAGAAGATCCCTTGAATAAAGTTTGGCTTTATGACGGTAGTTTGAGGAAGGCAATGGTCTTGCAGTGTTGATGCGACTTCTAACGGTAGCTTGACTATACCAGAGAGTTTTGACGGCAGCAGTAGGAAGCCAAAGAAGATGAACGCAGCGAAAAAACACCGAGGAAGACAAAGATTGCTCTTAAATATACCGTAAGGACAGAAAACCATGGCCACAGGAAGATGGCTCTGATACCATGTTAAATATTAGCATTGATACACCATGTTAAATATTAGCATTGATATACCATGTTAAATATGCTAGTATGGATGCGGAAGCGAAAGCATAAAGTATAGAATACAGTAACACACGAGAGTTACGTGGTTCAGCCTAACGGCCTACATCCATGGAGAAAACCCTAAAGGACTACATCAATAATATATTATAGTGTAGTACAAATCCTGTGTTATAATGAATTATAACATGTGTATATATAGTAGACTAAACCCTAGACTAATAGACTTCTAGTACAAGTAGGAGACTTGGCAAAGTAGTATTAGGCTTGGGCCTATGCTAATGGGCTAAAATATCTCTAACATTCATAAATGGTGTAGTTTCTCATTCAATGAATTGTGTCAAAATGTGTGGTAGGGATTATGAAGGAAGTGTGAGGCAAAGCATTGTGGAGAATTGCTATCGGTTGCATCATATTAACCAAACATATGATTTTGTAAGTACACTTTCAATAAGTTAATGTTTAAATATTAAACTTTAGGACTTCATAGATTCAATTTGATATATGAAACTTTCAATGCAAATGCAGGTAAAGAGGACAAGGGAAGAGTATGCAAAATTGAACAAAGCAGAGATGTCCATATGGGAAGCCATTGAACTCCTTGACAATTTTGTGGATGAAACTGACCCTGACCTGGAAGAACCTCAGATTCAGCATATGCTGCAGACGGCTGAAGCTATAAGAAAAGACTATCCTAGTGAAGATTGGCTGCACTTGACTGCCCTTATTCATGGTAAATACCCCATGCACACTCCTAGTTTCCGTTCTAAGGCTAACATGCAAAATATAAGTTCTTTGAATGTGTAATTGTATATGTTTAACTTAGTGGCTCTATGCTCTTATTCATAATATCATATAATAACTACACACACTAGGCCGTATATATTCAAGTTTACATAAAACAACTTGATAATTGATTCTTGCATGGATTTCAGATCTTGGAAAGGTTCTTTACCATTCTAAATTTGGATCGCTTCCCCAGTGGGCTGTTAATGGTAATAAATGTTCTCTGACCAAATAAATGTTAATATATTTCTCTTGTTTCGAGTCATTTCAATCTGATGATGAATTCTGATGTCGCAGGAGATACGCTAATTGTTGGTTGTGCTTATGACGAATCGATTGTTTATCACAAGGTCTTCTCAAAAGCATTAGTTAATTATGTTTGACATGATTATATGTAGTCAGTCAACTGAAAGAAATTTCTTCGAATCTTTTGCATTGCAGTATCTCAAGGAAAATCCAGATTACAACAATCCTGCCTACAACACTAAACTTGGAGTCTACTCTGAAGGATGTGGACTTGAAAATGTGCTGTTGTCCTGGGGGCATGACGATTACATGTACTTGGTATATCCTCTGAACCTTCAATGAATTTTTAATGAAAAATCTTTAATAAGATTTTCATATTGAAATTCCCACAATATGTTATTCCAAAATAACAATCATAATACTAATAATGTTGTTTCCAAATCCTTAGGTGCTCAAGGCAAGTGGAACTACTCTACCTCCAGCTGCATTATTTATTATCCGATATCACTCATTATACCGTAAGTATTATTCTTTATCTTTTCCTGTAAATTTGAAAAATAGTTAATATTCTTGAATCGTTTTTATACAATAAAATGAGTTTTATCTGTCCATCTCGCAGCAATGCATGCGAAAGGAGCATATCAATACCTAATGAATGACGAGGACAGAGAGAATCTGAAGTGGTCTCAAACATTCAGGTAAGCTTCCATTTTGCTGTTTAGTTTGTACATTTTTTTTTTCTTTCTTACCAGTGTTCTTCCCTAACAATTATTCATTTCTCATTGAGCTGATTGTGAGCATCAGTGTTTTTCCCCACCAATTATTCAATTTTTGTTCAGATGATTGTGACAACTAAACTGATTTTATTGTATTGTACAAAATAACAGCAAATATGATCTCTACAGTAAGAGCAAAGTTCATGTTGATGTTGAAAAAGTTAAACCCTACTATGAATCCCTCATAAAAAAGGTGTGTACCAGTGCAAAATTCTGTGCTTTGGTAATTTTAAACACTTTTTTTTCTTTACTAAAATTGGATTTTTTTTTTTTTTTCTTTCTTTTTGTAGTACTTCCCAGAAAAGATCAGATGGTAATCCTTGAGGATCCGGCTTTAGGCTGCCTGCCATACTTTTAGTTGTGCTCGCTTTCAATTGGCAATGTTAATTTTATTTATATATGCACTACAAATTTCTGTAATCAGTACTAAGAAGTTTGTAAAATATTAATTAATATTAATAAATAAAACACATCATAGAGATGTGGCGTGTTCATTATTATTTGGCTTGGTTCTTATATATTGATGGCCAGGAGGCCATGTGTGGGATGTCTTTAAGGCCTTGGGGCCTAATCAAATAATGCTAATGTTGCGGCTTCAAAAAAAAAAAAAAAAAAAAACCCTTAAAAATCAGCACCTAGGGTTATCTGGAATCAACAACAAGCTATTGAAGGAAAAACTCCAACAATCAATTTCATTACTGAAGCAAACTGTATATATACAATACTGAATTCCAGGTTCTTTAAATAGAGTTCCAAACTTATTATCCTAAAAAGAAAAGGAAACAATTCTAACCAATGAAAATTCTACTAATGAAGTAAGAAGATGAATTAAATCCCTAAAACAAGTAGGAAAAAAAAATAAGATTTAAAAAATGGATAAAGTTTAGTTACAAAATTAGTTGAAGCCTAAGCCTAAAATTTTACTCAATATCTTTTTATTGGAGGTGAATTTTGACAAATCCATCGTTGGATTATATCTTCTTCTTATATCCTCCATGCTTGCAAAATTTCTAGAAAATTAAAGATCAATAGCTATGTCATCAATAAATTGTTTAAATTGCAAGTTTTTGAAGTTTAAATTATGCATAAAATATAAGCTTAGAGATCATATAGTAAATAATATTTGATTAATACAAAATTTGACATGTGTATTAAAAGCGTAAAGAGCATACAATTCAACGGTTAGATTTTCAAAATATGTAGTAATATTTATTTAATTGAGTAAGGTTATATAGCCTTAGGCTACAACCAATTTTGTTGCTAAATTTTGTCATTTCATAAAGTAAATCGAATAAATTAAGAACATTAATAGATTAGGCCTTAAACCCAATTGCTAGTAGGCTCTATTCCTAAGGCAAGTGGTTGGGCCATCTTCTTCTTGTGTGTTGTCCATACTCCAGAGTATGTGTAATTGGGGGCATATATCTTGTGTTGGCACCAGCTAAACTAGGCAGGAGCTGGTTGGGATCTTATGCAGACTTAGAATATGGCTAGTGATTGGACTAAGGCTAGTTTTGATATCATGCTTCATTTGATTTGATTAAATATTCTTGCCTAAGACTTTCCCAGTAGTCTTTTTGGTTGATAAATATGAGCTTATTGAACTAGCCATCATCTACTGTTAGCGAGAATTACGGTAAAGAGTGTTTGCAAGTACATGTTCATATAAACTCTATTGCAACTATCCTATGTAATAGTTAGAATGTGATTAGCCGTCTATTACTTTCATATAAACTTATCATTTTTTCTCCATCATCTACTGTTAGCGAGAATTATGATAAAGAGTGTCTGCAAGTACATGTTTCCAACCATGAATTAGAATTGTGGTAATTGAGTGCTCTTGTGAGCCAAGTAACTCGGCTATGACAATTATTAAAGGGTTACTCTATGTATAGACTTATTGTTTTTGCTCCATCATCTACCGTTAGCAATAATTACGGTAAATAGTGTTTGTAAGTACATGTTTCTAACCATGAATTAGAATTGTGATAATCGTGTACTTTTGTGAGCTAAGTATCAAGGCTATGACAATTATTAAAGGGTTTCTCCACGTGAATTATACCTCTCGGCCAGTTGTATTCCTATTTTATAATATTGATTGGTAGATACGAATGACATCTAAACTTCAATATGCACATGACTCCACACCTAATGAAACATATATTGCCCATATTCTTTTGTCTCTCCTCACTCTTCACTACACAGTTCTTGCACACTTCTAACTTTTGAGGGGAGAGAATATCCACGACCAACAATGTGGGCTTTTAATTTGCAAGTAATGTTAGTGGTGGGTTTATTGGTTATGTTACAGGTTCAACAGTCTTTGCAACTGAGATCTAGTCATCCAATGCATGGGGTTGTGGATAAGATCTATAAAGTTGTGATTTACCACTATGTTTTATGTTGGCTTTATTCCATGACAAAAAGTGTTGTAATTGCATTAATTTTGTTCCTTTTTTTTGTGGGATTTTATTGTATTAGGTTTAGTATTAAGTTGGTGAAGAATCGAGCATGAAATGAAGAATCAGTGCAATTTCGCTAGTGTCTCGCGAGAAGCTTACCTGTGAAAAAGGCACGTGAAAAGCACTTGTTGGAAGCTAAAAAGTCATGACAGGCTGTCAGTTTCGCTAGTGTCTCGCGAGAAGGGCCTACCCGTAAGATACCCACGAAACATTCAGCTTGGAGGTTTTTAAGTGTGACTTTCTTACCCTTCACTCATACTATATATACCCTCATTACCCACAAGTGTATGAGAGGCTATTCAGAAAGAAAAACCCTAGATAGGTTTTCTACAACACAACACACCCATCTTTTAGAGAGAGAGCTACTCATCCTTAGTGAGAAATCATTCTAGCCTCTTCTCCTTCCCTCTCCCATTGTCATACCTTGAGAGAAGATTTGTATCCAAACACAACCCACACCTTTTCAGAGTGTAGAGAGTGTTTTGGAGTTTGGGAAGCTCTAGGATTTTCCAAAAGAAGCCGGTGAGGCTTGGCGGATGCAATCGGGAGTATTGCGGGATCCGGAAAGTTAGAGAAGACATAACTCTGAGAAGTCCGTTGGTAGCAGGAATTTGGAGGGCTCAAGTACATTGGGTAGACTAGGCTTGGAGGGTCTTTTGTTATTTGTGTAGTCCAACTTTTTCTCTAGTGGATCGATTTCGACTTGGAGGGTCGCGGAGAGGTTTTTCATCGAGTTCTTCAGTTTCCTCTTTGATAACACGTCTTGGTATTATCTTGTGTTTGCATCTCTCTTTCCTACTCTTTAAGCTTATCTTTTATTATTGATATTGGTTGATTATGGCTTAGAGTAGTTTTATCAGTTGTTTGTGCTCATTTACTCTTATTCCACACTTAGTTTAAGTTAGAGTAAAAGCAATCTAGTCATAACCTTTTTTGGGGGGTCTAAACAAGCTCCTATGTTTCACACAAATCTGAGCTTTCAAGATCAATGAGAATACAGGACCTTATATTGGACTAGTGATGACTTTTCCTATCGAAGAACTTGCACTTTTCGACTCTACTTTCTTTGTTCCCAGATCAGAGATCCCATGGGTTGACTTGGCTGGTACTCTCTCTCTCTCTCATTGTCTTTGGGGATATTTGGGGACTAGCATAGTAAGGGGATAGAATATAGTAAGTTAACACACATTTGAAAGGTTTTAGCAAACTAGCATTTCGAGTTTTAGAAACTCGAGACTTAAAGACTCGCTTCGTACTTGATGAGTTGGACACTATTATGCCACATAGATCTTGAGTCTTTACATAGATCTCGAGTTTTAAAAACTCGAGTTCTATAAAGCCAAACTGAGTCTTTAAGACTCGATTTTCTTCGGTAAATATGGTTATGCCACATAGATATCGAGTCTATAAGACTCGAAATTTAATTAAAGTATACTTGGATCTTAAGTCTTATAGACTTGATTTTTGCTGGGCAAAATTTTGTAATACACAGATACGCATTAGTAAGTCACTCACCCATAACTCTCACCCATAACACTCAGCCTCTAACACTCAGCCTCACATTCCTCAGTAACTCACTACCTCACTCACCCATAACACTCACACTTCTCACACCACATTGTCTCTGATCTCACACCACATTGCCTCTCTTTATCACTGCTCCTCCCTCTCAACAAATTTACATCTCAAGTAAGGGTTTTAATTTTGAAAGGTTGAATTTTATCAACCATTTTGTTGGCTTTATTTCGTGCCAAATTTTCTTGTATTTTAGCAATTAGTAACCCTGTATTTAGATGGGAATCATGTAAGGGTAGTGTGTGAGAGAGTGTGAAGAAATGCTCAAGATTGTGCAAAGAAGCAGGAACTCGCGACTGGATCTCACGGCTTGCAAGCCGCCAGAAGTTCCACACATGCCAAGCATGCCAGAAGTTGAAGCGTCATGCCAGCTAGAGCACTACAGGATAAAAGGTATAGACTGGCCATTCAGTTACCTCGCAACTGGAACTTGCAACTCAGTTAAGTCGTGAGGCCAAGCTACCAGCCAGCTTTGTTTTGAAAAACCTGACTCTTCGCATTCCACTCTCACCCTAGTATATATACCCCTTATACCCATGAAATGTAGAGAGCTTCCAGAGAGAATTTTGAGAGAGAAACCCTAGAAAAAAACAAGATTGACTCATCCACAATCTTCACATAAAGACTCTTCAAATTCCTTTACTCTCTTCCTCTCCATTGTTACATCCTTGAGAGGTACATTACCAAAACCTTTTCTCACCATACCCATATTTGTGAGAAGGCCATTTGGTGCTTTGGGAAGCAATTAAGAAGGGACCAATTTTATATTGGTTGATGCTATGGTCAAGTAGCGGAATCCGGTAAGCTAAAGAAGAAATAGGTTCGGCGTAACCTCGTTGGAGTAGGAGCTTGGAGGGCTTAGGTACACTGGGTAGATTAGGCTTGGAGGGTCTTCTACTGTTCATGTATCACAACTACATTCTTTAGTGGATTATTTACTGCTTGGAGCGCGGTGGAGAGGTTTTACGCCGAGGGCTTCGGTTTCCTCTTCGATAACACTTCGTTGTGTTGTCCTTGTATTTGCATCTCTCTTCCCTTAATCTTTGCCATTTAATTTCTGCTGTGGATATGATTTTATTTGGTTTAGATTGTTTATCAATTCTGTATTAAGCTTATGTTCATATTCCGCACATTAATTGTTTGATATTAAGCTTGAATTGGTAATTTGTTAATTGGGGGTCTAAACATTCATAGTGTTTTATACACTAATTGAACTTTCAGATTTGATTGTCATTGTAGTTGGGTATTATTTGTTTTTGGGTGTGGGTTAAAGAGTTTGACTATTTATTTGGTATATAGTTAACATAACTTAGTTAAGATACCAATATTTTGAATTATAGAACTTTGTTTTATTAGTGTTAATTTTTTTGAGTATTTATTTGCGTGGTTTTTGTTATTAAAATTTATTCATCATTTCTAGACTCTTATCTTTATCATGATCTTACAAGGATTTTGACTTTATTTATCATTGTATTTGGTACAAAATTGGTAGTGAATTTCATGCCCTTCGAATGAATTGTAATGAAATGGGTATGTAATTCATGCCCTTTGAATGTGTAATGAAATAGCCTTTTTTTTTTTTTTTTTGGTATTAGGCATGAAATGGGTATGTAAATGTTATGGATATGTAATTAGATAAAATGTTGTATACTTTTACAAGGATTTTGACTCTTTTTTTTTTGGTATTGGGTATGAAATGGGCAGTCTTAGCATGACCGAAAAAGGATTTGAGTATGAAATGTGTAATGAAATTCATGCCCTTTGAATGAATTGGAATTTGTACTTTGTGTAGTTTGACTAGATAAAATGTTTTTTTTAACTAACATAGTAACTTGACTCTAACAGGTTCACAATTACTGTAATTGATATAATCCTATACCATGGTGGTTCGCTTAAGAATGCCAATGCGAATAAGGGATTGCCATTTGAAGGGCCAGGTATAAAGTGCTATTATACCTAAATTGATCATAGGTTGAAGACCCTTGATGAATTGAAGAGGATAGTTATGGAAGAATTTTGTGTGAATCCTATTGTGCACAACATACAGATTACTTATCGTATGCCACATGAAGTCCTAAAGCACTGGATTAATTACAAGTATATGACAATAGAAGCAGACAAACATGTAAAGATCATGTTTGACAAGTTAGAGAGAATACCTGAAGTAAGTGGTATTGAGTTGTACATACAGTTGGAGCCGTGTGCATAAGTTGTTATCAAGAAAATCCAACAAACAACCACAAATTTACAGGTTACAGTTCTGGATGCTCAATATGAGTATTTTACACATGTAGAGGATGATGATGTTTATGATGACGATGATGATGATGATGTTGATGAGACTGCCATTAACAGTGAAGATTTTGTCGATAGAGATGAGTATGAAGAGAGCAATGAACGAGGGGACTTTGAGAGAGACATTGATGACGATGAGATATTTGACCGTAGTGAACCTGATACAGACAATGTTATTAGTGTTCAAAACATTACAAACATAATCCCTGCCTACACACCTCTTGCCTTGTCATTTTCTGCAAACACTTGGGCAAATATGATTGATCCTTCAAATATTGAGATACCATTTGTGTCTACTTGGAGAGATGGGATGAATTTGTGCAAAGGGTTGACTTTTGCCAATAAAGTGGAGGTGAAGCACGCATTAACAATTTGTGCCCTCAAGGAAAACAAACATTTTAGGATCAGTAGGTCGATGAAGGTCAAACTTTGTGTGAAATGTATGGATGAGTCATGCAATTGGTATGTCGCAGTAGCCATGAAGCCCAATCTCCACGAACTATGGATGGTCACCATGTATGTGGGTCCTCATATGTGTATACTGATTTGGTTGCGAAATGATGGTAGAATGATGAATTGTAATTTTATTGCATCAGACATCCTTAAGAAGTTATGCGAGGATCACACTACCCCAATTAAGCATCTCAGATCTATGATAGAGTCGAAATATGATGGCTATAAGCCTTCTTACTATAAGGTATGAGATGCGAAATAAAAGGCGATTGGGAAGATATTTGGGAATTGGGAAGAGTCTTACCAAAGGTTGTAAAAGTTGCTAATGACATATATTGATCAGGATCTGAATACCCAGGTGTCCTATCATACCACACCCACTAGTGTAGATGACACTGTATTTTTGCATTATGTGTTTTGGTCATTCAGTCCATGCATTGATGGATTCAAATATTACAAGCCGGTTATCAGTATTGATGGGACCCATCTGTATGGTAAATATCAAGGAAAGTTGTTGGTCGTAATAGCAACCGACGCTAATATTAGGACATATGTAGAACTTGTTAGAACATATGTCATATAGAATTGGCTAATCCTTTGACAAAACGCTCTTTACTTGTAATTGGGTAAATCTAGGATGGTTTAAGTCTTCAAGCAACATATTGTTTAAGTCAAGAGTTAAAGCCATGCAAATTTGTTCAAGAAATAAGCGAAAAAGTGTTGTATTTTAAAACTCGACAAATAGTTCAACAAATTGCATCTATCGAGGTTTAAAAGGGAACTTTAGCTCGATGCTTGACAGCAGCTCAATAGATAACCTATCTATCGAGAATTACAAAATTTAGATTTCCAAATCTATTTTTCACGCATATCCAAGTTATTTGTGTAGGGTTTCTTTTCTCACAACCCTAGACATATATAAGGATTATTTTAAGGGCCATCTAAGGTGATGCAACTTGATGCAAAGTGATTATTCACTCAAATTGTGATCGGAGACAATTTGCCCAAGTTCATCTTTCTTTTGAAGAAGTTGCTACATTTTGTACGCCAAGGGTTTTGTAACTAAGGAGCTTCTTGATCTTAATCGTGTGGATGAACTGAAGAACTTTGCAACCAACATTTTCTCAAGTTGCTGTGTCAGTCATGTACTAGGATCTGTGCATCAATTGGATAGTCACATACTTGGAGCCGTGCATTGAAAAGGAGAGATTGTCACTACATTACAAGTCCAATTGGGTATTGGGGTAAGGTTTCAATTGTAGGTTGGTATAAGGTACTGAGATTCCTTTACTTGTAACCGCTTGTTTTGATAATAGTGGATTCTCAGGAGTGGTGACCTTAAATTCACCCGATGGGTTTTGCCTCAATGGTTTTCCCCATTCGTAAAGAAATCATCTGTGTCAAATTTATTTTTTGCTACATTTACTTTAGTTGGTGATTTATTTGTATTACCATGCTTATTACATGTAATTGAATCTAATTAATTCACTTGGTTAATTAATTGATTATTTTTACCAAATGGGTCAGTGCATTTTTGGCCTATCAAGTGGTATCAGAGCGGGCACACTCTGATTATGGATAATCTTTATTGTGTGATCCATTGACCCCTGTTTGTCATGGATAGAGGATAATCTGTTATTATACCTTTATTTGATGGCATTAACTATGCACACTAGAAAGTACGCATGAGAGCTTTCTTACAGTCCTTAGATGAGAAGATGTGGCAAGCTTTGGAAATTGGCTGGACTAAGCCAAAGGAAGTGCCAGCGGATTGGGATGACGCCAAGATCAAAGCGGGGAACTTTAACAGCAGAGCATTGAACGCGTTATTCACTACGGTCACAAATGAGGAATTCAAGAAGATATCCTCTACTGAAATTGCTAAGGAAGCATGGACTATCCTCTAGACAACCTATGAAGGGGCTAAGGCTGTTAATGATTCAAACCTTCAAAGGCTTATCACGAGTTTTGAAGAAATTAAGATGGAGGAGGATGAGTCATTTGATGAGTTCTATGCCAAGCTAAAGGACATAGTGAACTCTACATTTAATCTTGGGGAAACCATTCTAGAACCCAAGATTGTAAGAAAGGTGCTCAGATCTCTTCCAGAGAGATTTTTTTGCTAAGATCACAGCTATTGAGGATTCAAAGGACATTAAAAAAATTTCTTTGACAAAGCTGGTTGGCAACTTGCAGACCTATGAGTTAGGTTTGACCAGGATCGGGAAATCGAGCAAGAGCATGGCATTGAAGGCCAAAAGCAGTGATACTGATGAATCTTCTGATGATGAAGATTCCAAGATGAAATCCTACATTACAAGGTAGTTCAAAAAGTTCATGAAGAATGCCAATGCAAAAGGATTTGACAAAGATCGTAAGCAGTCCAATTTGTCTCAATTCAAGAGCCAAGATAGAGGAAAGAAGGATGCTAAAAACTGTGGTTAGTACACTATTCCCTCCGGACCAAAATGCTTCGGATGTCAAGGGTTTGGACATATGAAAGAAGAATGTCCAACTTATCTTTAGACTGTTGGGAAAAGTAAGGCCCTTGCTGCTACCTTGAGTGACACCGAACCTGACATTGAGTCAAATAATAGTGATGATGAGGGAATCTTGAATGCCTTCACTACCACAGTGAATCCTATTGAGGGGATTGTTGAAGAGGTAGATGAAGAAGAGGACTTGGTGGAGTCTAAATTTGAGAAAATGGATGATATCCATACAGCCTACGCAAAGTTGTACAAGGTCTCCAAAAAGCATGAGAAATTGTATAGGCTAGCCACCAAGAAGCTAAGTGAAGTGGAACTTGATCGAGAAGAGCTCTCCATAAAATTTGATGAAGCTAATCAGACCATTGGAGTTTTGTAGTTCGAGAACAATTTCTTTGCTGAAAAGACCAAGAAGCTTGAAGCAGAGTTGTTTCAAGTTAGAGCTCAATTAGAGAGGACTTCCAGTGCAAATCTTGATGAGATGCTTAGCCTTCAGAATCTACTTCTAATAGAACCGGTTTGGGGTATGATTTCTTTTCTCCTAATATTGCTTCTTCTAATACTACTGTGTTTGTCTCACCTGCTAATAATGTTAATTCTGAGAACAATGATATTAGAACTGTTTTAGCTAGTGAGAACATAGACAGGGGAAAATCTATCTTAGAAGCACCCCTTAAACTAAATAAGAAAGAGACTAGAAACCCTAGGACTAAGATGGGAAATAACCTAAAGTCTAAAAAGAAGAAGCAGCATCTCTGTCACCACTGTGGAGCTACAGGGCATACCGTCCTAATTGCTACAAGTGGTTAGCCACTCAACAGAGCAACAACATGATCTAATCTGGAAACCAGAATCAGTTTCCATCCTTTTTTGCTCCTCTTGGAGATCTTCTTAAGGCCCTCATGTTCCTTTCGAACTTGAACGGTTTCAATTCTTTTCCCTCACTACTAGATCAAGGGTTTGCCAAACGGAAAGGTTCTTCCAAGGTGTGGAAGGAAAAATGCTCAAAGTGATTTAGTCACTTTTTTTTTTCTCTCTCTCTCTCTCTCACTCTTTTTGTTTATGCATTACTTGTGTGTTTTGCTCTCTTGTTCCTTGAGTTAGTCTAGTTTTATGCTATGCTTTGTTTAACATGTTTTTGTTTGTTTGTTTTCAGTTTTTGCTTTATTTTGTTTTTCATAAAAATAAAAAATAAAAATTTGAAAAATCGAAAAAATACAAAAACAGTGTGTGTTTTGTGTACATTGGTACTTGTGTACCTTGGATGGCCATTGAAACAAAGTTTTCTAAACTTTGTATCCTTTGTAGTTTAAATGAGCATCTTAATGCACAACTAAGCAAGTGAGCTTTGTGGCTCGGGTTTGTGATGAGTAAAATTAAGTAATCTCTTGTACTTAACATTCATATCACTCTTTTTGACGAGAAGGACTAAAAAATCCTAAAAGAAAGGCATAAATAACTATCCTAAGAGAAAGGCATAAATAACCATCCTAAGAGAAAGGCATAAATAACCATCTCACCACTAAAGCCCGCCAATCATGAAAAATATTTGTATGCTTCGACATAGCAAAATTGTGATGTTTAAAGTTTAACATAATTGAGTATTTCTTCCCTCTTTTGTATGCCCATGCATGATATGATCAAAAGAAAAAAGAAAAAAATATATATGCAAAGAAAATTAAAAGCAAAAAGATTCAAAATGCTTTTGAATATGGTTGCAAGTGTGTTTCTAGAAGATGTGGGAGTTATAGGATGTACCTCGAAGGTGATAGTCTCCATCAAGCAGTTATGATTATGTGTGAGTTAAATTGATTTTCTCATATCTCAAATCGTCATAACATGAGACACTTATGCAATCTTGTAATGTTTTCACACATAACATGCAAATTCTTTGCTACTTTTGATACATGTACAGGTACAATGTGATTTGGCCATCACAAGGAATACATGTATTAATGTATGCTCACTAAACTGTTATGACTTGTTTTTGAAACATAAAATTGGTTAGACTTGTTTAGTGTGTGTGTGAGTATTGGATCATAAATGCTTTACATATTTTTGTTGAGAGATGTATTTGAAGCTTAATATGTTGTTTGGATCTATGTTGAGTAGCTTGCTTGGTTGCATTCATCTCTTTGTGTTTTTCCTCTCTTTAAAAACTGCTTTTTATCAAGCTCGACAGCTTCTCGACAGATCCTCGACAGATAGCTATCTATTGAGACCTTTGGACGTCTTTTCTCGACAAATTCTATTGCAATTACGATCCATCGAGCTATTTAGAATTTGTCTCGATAACTTCTTGACAGATTCCCGATCCATCGAGAAAGTTTCTGTCTGGCCGATAGTTTCTCGATAGTTGTTCGATCCATCGAGGTGCTTTTGCCGTCGATAGATTCTCGACAGCACCTAGACAGATTTATCTGTTGAGAATTAGTGCTCGACAGAATCTCGATAGATCCTCAATCCATTGAGACGCGTTTTCCATAAATAGCTTCAACGCGAAAATCAGATCTTATTTCTCTCATTCTCTCTTGATAGAAACTGTCTTTTCACCTCCCAAACACCCTCTTCTCACTTAAAACCTCTTACCCACTTGGATTTCGGCCTTGTTTGAGCATTTCTCCTTTGGTATGCTCCCTTAATCCTTCATTCTTCATGCATTTCATGCATTTAGACCTAGGTTTTGCGTTTTCTTAAAATTTTTGGGGTTTTTGAAAATTGTTGAGTATTTTGTGAAATTTTTGGGTTAGGTTTTGCTTATATGATGTTATATGCTCATGCATTGCATTACATTTGCATTTTCACAATGTTTCATGCATTATAGATGTGTGTTTATATGTTGAAACTTGTGTGCTATTAGGATTGGATTGGGTTGAATCCATGATGTAATTTTCTTTGCACGTCACATGCTCATGCACATTTCACGCATACATTTCCTTCTTTTGGTACTCTCTGTGATGGTGTTTTTATGTTTCTCTCTCTCTCTCTCTCTCTCTCTCTCTCTCTCTCTCTCTCTCTCTCTCACAGTCTGCGCATGGCACCCAAGCACAAATCCACTCCATCCCGGAACCATGTTCGTTCTGGGGCATCATCTTCTAATCCTACTTCTCCTCATGTCTAATTCCATGATGAGAAGGCCTGTCAGGACTTCTCGAAGAACTTCTCCAAACGTGGCATTCATTCGAAACGCCACGTGATTCTATCGGATTTTTTCGATACTACTCTACTGACTGTCATTCACAGGCAGGGTTGGGAATCTCTATGTGAGATACCCATGAGTTGTCCCTCCATGATCATACAGGAGTTCTACTCCAATATGCACGGTTTTGATTCTTGTGTACCTCAGTTTATTACTCATGTACGAGGTACACGTATAATAGTTACTCCGGAGCTTATCTTCGAAGTGCTACATGTTCCAAAGGTATCGCATCCTGATTACCTCGGATGTCCACGTTTGAGGACTGTGTCCAAAGACGAACTTCTATCTCTCTTTTGTGAGACACCTTCTTCGTGGGGTGATCGTCAAAACACCTCATACTCGGGCTTTGTAAAGGGTCCGAGTTTCCTTAATATGGTAATGACATTTGTTCTCCATCCCTTGTCTCAATATAACTCCATTACCGAGCCTCGTGCTCGCTTTTTGCTTTCCCTCATTGAGGACCTTACTATAGACTTTCCCTCCCACTTCATTCTCTCCCTTATAGATGTCTATAAGGATACGAGGACCCGTGATAAGCTTATCCTTTTTTCTGCTATCACAAGGATCATTCACCACTTCTCTATCTCCTATCCCGAGTCTGTTCACTTCTCCTTCATGGGTGCCTTGAGTGCGGCGTTTGTTTGACGGAGCGAGGCCCAGCTTCGACCGAAGCGGCCACGGACCGAGACGACGACTCCTCCAGCCTCCTTCACCCCATCCACTTTCGCTCCCTCTTCTTCGAGTGGTGATGTGACTCTTGAGGCAATCGTGGCTCAGCTTGAGCGCATGAATGCTCGCCATAACACTCTCAGCGATGATGACATTGATGATGAGGATAAGGATGCTAGCTCTTCCAACGATGACGTGATGACTGGTTCTCAGTGACTTACCCTTTGTCATTCGTGACAAAAAGGGGGAGTAGTTTTAGGTTGAGAGTAGTCATGTACTTAGGGGGAGAGTTAGTAAAGGATTGTTTTTGTTAAGGGGAGTGTTTATATCTTCTGAGGGATGTAGTGAGGATTTATGTATCTTTTCTTTTTTTTTTTCTTTTTGGATACATTATCTTTTTGTACATCGGTCTTGTGACCACTTAATGATAGCAAACATTGTACTTGTCTTTGATATATATATATGATGATGATGTTGTTATCATTTTTTTTTTCACTTATCTCTCCATGTGTTGTTTCTTTTCTCTCTTTATACGCATGTTTCTTATGCATGCAATCTTTATTTCTGTTTCACACTAAGATGCCTTGATGAGTTTTCTTTAAAGTGTTTCAGAAATACAGGTTGTCGAAATCTATCATGCCATAAACTCTCTTCTTGTAAAGTTTTTCAAGAGTTTGTTTTAGGATTAGATTTTATTGTATCCAACAAGTGATTATGAGTTTAGTGATTTATGACTTCTCTCATACTTCAATTGTTTGTTGTGGTTTTGTCATGGATTGCCAAAAGGAGAGATTGTTAGGACATATGCGAAACTTGTTAGAACATATGTCATGTAGAATTGGCTAATCCTTTGACAAAACGCACTTTACTTGTAATTGGATAGATCTAGAATGGTTTAAGTCTTTAAGCAACATATTGTCCAAGTCAAGAGTTAAAACCATGCAAATTTGTTTAAGAAACAAGTGAAGAAGTGCTGTATTTTAAAACTCAACAGATAACTCAACAGATTGCATCTATCAAGGTTTAAAAGGGAACTTCAGTCCGAAACTCGACAACAGCTCGACAGATAACCTATCTATCGAGAATTACGAAATTCAGATTTCCAGATCTATTTTTCATGCCTATCCAAGTTACTTGTGTAAGGTTTATTTTTTCACAACCCTATACATATATAAAGATTATTTTAAGGGCCGTCTAAGGTGATGCAACTTGATGCAAAATGATTATTCACTCAAATTGTGACCGAAAACAATTTGCCTTAGTTCATCTTTCTCTTGAAGAAGCTGCTACTTTTTGTACGCCAAGAGTTTTGTAACCAAGTAGTTTTTTGATCTTCATCGTGTGAATGAATTGAAAAACTTTGCCACCAATATCTTTCTCAAGTTGGTGTGTCAGTCACATACTGGGATCCGTGCATCGATTGGTTAGTCATGTACTGGGAGCCGTGCATTGAAAATGAGAGATTGTTACTACATTACAAGTCCAATTGAGTATTGGGGTAAGGGTTCAACTGTTGGTTGGTATAAGGTACTGGGATTCCTTTACTTGTAACCATTTGTTTTGATAATAGTAGATTCTCGTGAGTGGTGACCCTAAATTCACTGAGTGGGGTTTTGCCTCGATGGTGTTCCCCATTCATAAACAAATCACCTGTGTCAAATTTATTTTCTGCTGCATTTACTTTAGCTAGTGATTTGTTTGTGCTACCATGCTTATTGCATGTAATTGAATCTAATTAATTCACTTGGTTAATTAATTGATTATTTTTACCAAAGGAGTCAATATATTTTTAGCCTATCAGCTAACAACATGGTATTCCCTCTCGCCTTTGCTGTTGTGGATTGTGAGTTAGGGTTCAGTTGGAGGTGGTTTTTACAATGCCTCAAAGATACGATTGGTGATGTGATACCTAACGAAGGCATTTGTATAATTTATGGCCGACATCTTGGTATCAAAAATGTCATTGCAACCTGGCCTAGAGATAGAGATGGAAGAACACGGGTATTTCATAGATATTGCCTTCGACATGTAGCTAGCAACTTCAACACACATTTTCAGAACTCGACTCTAAAGTCAATGGCGTTGAAAGCGGGATATGCTACTCAAACAATTAAATTTGATACCATAATGGAGTCCATTAAGCAGGTGGAAATTGAAGCCATTAGGAAGAACAAGAAGGTGACGGGGAAGGATGGCAGGGAAAAAGATTATCTTCCATACACATACCTAATGAGCGAGTCTGTGGATATGTGGACCCAGTCACATGATAGTGGGAGACGTTTTGGGGCAATGACAACGAATATATCAGAGTGCTTCAATGGTGTACTGAAAGGTGCACAGGGCCTTCCTATTGCCGCAATGGTTGAGTTCACTTGGTCCAAACTTGTTACCTATTTCCACGACCGGCATAAAGAAATTACTCATGATTTGTTGGAGGGTAAGAGATGGAGTACATATGCCATGTCCACGTGGTTGGAAAATAGGCGTAAATTTGAGAAACACTATGTTAGGGCATTTAGCAATGAACATGCAATATATCAAGTGTTTACTTCATGCAACAAGTGTAGCACTGGAGAGGGAAACCACAGTTATGAAGTTCGGTTACTGGAAAGAATATGCAATTGTGAGAAATGGCAAAATATTAAGATCCCGTGTTCACATACAATTAGAGTATATGATGTGCTAAACATTGATTCGACCATATATATTCACCTATGTTATAGTTTGGAGTATGCCCTTAACACTTATTCACATACATTTACGGTTCCTAAGTCAGAGTCATTGTGGAAGGATCCCATGGGGCCAAAGTGGTTGCCTAATCCAGCATTGTTGCGGGCCAAAGGTCGACCAGTGAAGTCAAGAATAAGGAATGAGATAGATAGAGTGAGAAATAAGGATCAAGAATCGGGACGACGAAGGGAGGATGTAGATTTGATAGAGAGTCAACCCAAGCAAACATGTGGACTGTGTCATGCTTCCGGACATAACCGCAGAAAATGTCCGCAATCCCGTGGCGCTTCGACAAGCGGTCATGTTCCAAACTAGGTAGGTGAAAGATGGCAAAAAGTTCTAGATCGGTTAAATAATTGTTGTTCATTCTATGTTTACCTAATGTTTACTATCTTGTCTCCTAACGTGATTAGTCTACGTTTTTCAGGCATGCTTCCATGGACGACGTTTTTGTTGTGCTGACCGCCGATCTTAGGAAAATTGACTTCGTTGTATCGGCACAATTAACTTTTTGGTTTTTGCTGAATGTACTTGTAATTCTCTATCCAATGTACTTGTTTGAAGTTTGTGATTTGAGTAGTATGATTAGAATTGCAAATTAAGCGTGGTTGGACACGTTTAGAATGTTAATATATTGAGAATGCCTTTTGTGGTAATTTAAGTGCATTTACATTGTAAAGTTATGTTTATGCAAAGAGCGTAACAATTTCTATAGTTTAGTGCCTATTGAGAACTCCTTTTGATGTAATTTAAGTGCATTTCCATTCTCAGTTTCTTTGCCTCTCAATGAGTGTTTGTTGTTTACATTTCTGTTTTTGGTTTGCCTGCATGTAGGGGGGGGGGGGGGTAGTTTCCAGTGGATATACAGGGAAATGCCTTTTGGAAAGTTATCATGCTTGGTTGTGAATATCAGGGAGCTATGCATTGTTTCTGCAGGAGCAAAAAAAATTTCTAGTGGAAATCAAGTCTTAAAGACTCGATTTCCGTTTGAGTGGCAATTTCGTAAATATATGTATAGGAACTCGAGTGTCAAAGACTCGAGTTCCATTTGAGTGGCATTCCTCGTAATTAGTTTTGAACTCTCTGCCTGCGTACTCGCCGCTTTAGAACTCGAGTACAATATTTGGAACTCGAGTTTCATTGTTTTATTTTATTTTTTTGAAGGCAAGCTAAGCTCCCATAAAATTCAGTCCTAATGGAACTCGAGTTTCATATACTCGAGTTCCACTGGGAATTTTTTAGTTATTTTTTCCATACACTTATTTTATATGAGCTTTTTTTCTTAGCTTATGCTTTTTTTTTTTTTTTTTTTTTTTTGCTTAGTGCTATTTATAGTGGGGTATATGTTTTCGAAAATAAAAATAAAACACTGGAGAAGGCAACTGTACATAGAAAAGAAGGTAGCACATTAAGTAAAAAAATTTTGAGAAAATTTGTAAAACAAAATAGATTTTATAAGTTGAATGTCATAAGTTGACACATGATATAAAAAATAGGAACCAACTTTCTAATTTACCCTATTTTTTATAAAAATGATTGAAATTTTATAGCGAAAAAGTAAAACATCACAAAATTTGATATTAGACATGTAGGTACTTATGTCTAATATCAAACAGTACATTGGATAGAGAAGATTGAGCTAGTTTATAACTGCCCCCATTGCCAACATTTACCACAACTATGAAATTTTTAACTATGAAATAACAACTATGGTTTCGTAAGTAATGCATTAAATGGTGAAGAATGCAAAAGAAAGAATCAAGCACAATTTGTAACCTCATAAAAGTTGCTTGGAACTCCAATACAATGCATCAAAACAACAAAGCTGGATTCGACAATGACAGACTTTCTATATTACCAATCCAACAATAGGAATATTGTAAAATCTCTAATTTAATCAACAAAATTGTTAAATAGTTTCGTCAAAATTTTTAAATTTTTGAACCAATTTAGTTAGTTCAGTGTAAAATTTGAATTTCAATTAGAGATTAATTTTACTGCATGTGTTCCATCTAATCGAAGTTTTTTAATTTTTGTGCTAAATGAGTTAATTTAGAGTAGAAAACACGAATTCCAATATAAATAAATCATAAAAAAACATAATCATATATCTTTTAAGTATATCCATACATATGCATGGAGTGACAAGCTAGTTTCTATAAATTAAAAAAATAAAAATTGTAAAGTACTCCACAAAACAATGAATTGGAATGTTAACCGTCATGTAATGCATTTTCACCACCACTATCACGAGGTAATACTATGTGTAATGGTTGTATGTGAAATCCCTTTACTGTTGCAATGAGTGAAAATTGCATATTGTGACTGCAACCATAACGACTATCACAACCACCACCTACAACCATGTCGCAAAGAGGCTTCAATTTTCTTCCATTTTTAACATCAATAAAAGGTATAAGTTTAATTACAATGTACACTTTCTAAGTTCGATCAAATCCTCTTTTAAGAATTACCATCTTGATTATCTTAGGAGATTCCTATAGTAATCATAGAGATAATCAGAGACCATATATGAGATGACTTTAGAACAATGGTTATTGATGGGTTAGATAAAGATCATCCATATATGAATTCCCAAATGGATGACCTTTGGATCAGATATGAAAAGCAATGACTTCAGAAACTCCCTCCCATCACTATAATCCTGAGCTAAGGCACTAGAATAAGGAAGAATCTCCCTATATAACTCCTAAGATTTGCTTATTGGCACCAGTTCAATAACTAAAAATGATTTAGTCATCCTTGCTCAACTCAATATATATACCGAACTCCTCCAACCATGGCTGATATGAGTGAAATACACAAACAAAGAATAGTGTTACCCCATTGGTGAAACTGACTTAAGCATGGGAGAAACGAAACTTAGGCTGACATTACACCAGTGTCACCTTACCTTTTGATCCATTACTTTGAGTGTGCAGGCATCATATCAAAGACAGTCCAAGATCTAGGTTCAAACAAAATCTACACTAAAACTCAAAATATTTGAGGAGACAGAATAAAATAATGAAAACTCCACCTCAAAAACTCCGCACCCACCTACAATTACGAGCGAATAACATAAGATAGGATAAGAAAATACCACTTAATTACTAAGAAGAGTACATTGTATAACACACTTAAATGCAAGTGGAGCTTTTGGCCATGGGCCATAATCACATCCAGGTGGGGGCTCTATCTTCGGGCACAAGAATGGCAACCTCGCCCATGCCCAATATTGGACCAATTGCAACGCCCCACCAATCTGCGAATGACCTTTATGGCTTGCCTAACACAACTCTTTGTACAACCGTGCTAGGCAATCACTACCCCAACTATACTGTGGCAGATCACAAAGGTTCCACAGGAACTCCAAGAACATCAAATGCACCCTATCTCCCGACTTGTCCATGAAAATCTTATCCCCTAATAGTGCTAAAATATAGCACTGGTCATATTGATGTATCTGAATCTCCATTGCATCATGAGGCAATGGCTTTGCAATGCGCTCAACAAGGCGGCTGATGAGAATTCTTTGCCCACCAAAGTTTTTTTGTCATTCGCCAAAACTGCAAAACCAAGCAACTCCTCGCACAGAGTGCTCCAATCCCCCCCCACCAGTCGGCCCAACCAAGACCTCACCATCTATAGGAAGTCCCAAAATGACCTCTACATCTTATAGGGTGATTGACATCTCATCATGTGAAAGATGAAACGTATGAGTCTCCGACCGCCATCGCTTAACTTGGGCCGATATTAGGCCATGATCTATCTCTCTGGACGGGGCCCTAAACAATCCTTCTAGCCCCACCAACTTGATAATGTCTATCACCTGATTGTCTGACATCGATATCTTTGCCATCTCCTTAGAGTGACCACGGCACTCAAGTAGACCCGGGTCTTGCAGAATCGATAAAAATTATAGTGGTTGTTAGAACTTTGAAAGAACTTGCTAAAATTCAAAGAGAATGTAAAAATTAAAGCGGTTGTTAGAACTAGATATTTTTCCTCGCCATTCCAAATGTCGGTTGATCGATGATTTGGTTGTTTCGTCAGCACTAAATCATCAATGGGACTAGGGCGCACGATCTCTGGCTCCTCACCAATCTGAGGGTCCATACTGCAAAGAGTGCTACTATGAGATCATTTAAACCCAAAGTAACATTTATGATCGATGATTTTACAAAGTAAGGAGAATGTCTGAAAAGCAGATTTAATACGAGTATGTAGCTAGTATATAATAAAAATAGATTTAATTATATCATATGAAAAAAAAAAAAAAAAACTCATACAAGAATGAAGAAACTAAGTAAATTCAATCATAATTTGACCCCAATGTTACTAGATAGAATCCAAATAACACATGGGAGAACTAGCATTGTGCCCAACAACAACAACAACAACAACAACAACAAAAATCAATACAAAACATAGATCCCAACTAAACTAAACTAAAAGCATGAACCATACTCACACTTGTCTTGTTGTCTGAACACACCTACATAATGTCTTTGAATCCAAAAGCTACCATTACACAAAGGCAAATAATCCTCATAAATTTTTACATGGGGCACCATGAATCTATGAAAATTATTAGTAAAATGTTTGGTTATCAAAAAAAAAAAAAAAAAAAAATCCATAGGAAATGGAATTTGTAAGGTTGAATTTAATCAACCATCTTGTTGGCTTTATTCCGTACCAAATTTGGTTGTATTTCAGCAATTAGTAACCCTGTATTTAGGTGGGATTGTTGTAAGGGTAGTTAGTGAGATAGTGTGATGAAATGCTCAAGAGTGTGCAAGAAAAACAGAGACTCGCGACTGGATCTCGCGGGTGACTCGCGGCTGCAAGCCGCCAGAAGCAGCACACGTGCCAGGCATGCCAGAAGTTGAAGCGTCATGCTAGCTGGAGCACTATAGGACAAAATAGGACAACTGGCCGTTCAGTTATCTCGCGGCTGGAACTCGCGACTCAGTCAAGCCGCGAGCCAGCCCTGTTTTGAAAAACCTGACTCTTCACATTCCATTCTCACCCTAGTATAAATACCCATTATACCCACGAAAGAAAGAGAGCTTCCAGAGAGAATTTTGAGAGAGAAACCCTAGAGAAAAACAAGATTGATTCATCCACAATCTTCACATAAGAGACTCTTCAAATTCCTCTACTCTCTTCCTCTCCATTGTTAAATCCTTGAGAGGCTTTTTACCAAAACCTTTTCCCACCATATCCATTACTGTGAGAGGGCTATTTGGTGTTCAGGGAAGCAGTTAGGAAGGAACCAATTTCACATTGGTTGATGCTATGGTCAAGTAGTGGAATTCGGGAAGCTAGAAAAGAAATAGGTTCGGCGCAACCTCGTTGGAGCAAGAAGCTTGGAGGGCTTAGGTACACTAGGTAGATTAGGCTTGGAGGGTCTATTGTTGTTCATGTATCCCAACTACATTTTCTAGTGGATTGTTTACCGCTTGAAGGGCAGCGGAGAGGTTTTACGCTAAAGGCTTCAGTTTCCTCTTCGATAACACATCGTGTGCTGTCCTTGTGTTTGCATCTCTCTTCTCTTAATCTTTGCCATTTAATTTCTGCTGTGGATGTGATATTATTTGGTTTAGATTGTTTATCAATTCTGTATTAAGCTTATGTTCGTGTTCCGAACATTAATTGTTTGATATTAAGCTTGAATTGGTAATTTGTAAATTGGGGGTCTAAATGTTCAAGGGTGTTTTTACACTATTTGAACTTTCAGAATTACTAATAGCATTTTATTGTTTATTCTTCCTTATCACCTTGCTAATCTTGGATTATATGCTACAAGGACATTGGCATTATTACTAGCTACTACTATTATTATAAATTATCTGCATAATTATCATTCTTTGAGCAATTTTATCATTTCCTTATTAAGGGCATGTACTAAAAGAGGCAGCTAGCATTGCCTTTAGGATTCTCCAATCACATAAGAAAAGAATATGTTTCACGTACGCATGATTCTTCTATGTATAAACCCCATTTTCTTTATTGCAGTAACCCATGCCATAATCTTAGTTGCTGATTTTTTTTTCTTTTCTCATTTTTATAGGGAGCCTTTTGCTCCTTTTTGTTCTTTGTCTTAAGCATGCTTCCACGGTGGCACAGCACATAGGCAGTGTCTCCTTCCAACTTGCTAGATGACAAAGTTTACATTCCAATAGATCTATCTTAAAAGGTCAAGGTACATCAAAAATGTATCACTACTTCGGCTTGTGGTCCTCTTACCTCTATATATGGGACATGAAAATATGGACATAATATATATATATATATATTTTTTTTTTTTCATAAAAAAATGGAAGTTAGGATTAATTTTTATTTTACAATATCACACCATTTAATGAAATTTGATTGTATTGGTATTATTTTTGAAACCTATTATCTTAATATAGTATGTTTGTTCATCATACTTGTCAAATATCAAAATAATTGGATAATAAAAAATGTCATATAAAAATGCTAAAAATATATATATAACTTTCTTACATTTCAAAAATCTACTAAATATATCAATTTCAAATTAGACAATAAGTGAATAAATGACATTTAATTGACATGATTTTAACATACATGAGTGTGGGGAAGACATTTACAAAGAGTTACAAGATGTAATTTAAACCTAATCCATATTTCTCTTGCGAAAGCATTGAATAAAGTGCAAAAAAGTTTTGAAACCATAATCTGTCTAAGTGGATGTCTGTACGTGTCTTTCTTGATACCATTAATTGACTAGTTAATTTAGTGGTAAACTAGGTTATTTTCAACCGTATGATTTCACTCTGTTTCTCTAATTTACTGAGCATGTTCTTGTTCCATGAAAGGTCCTTAATGTTGACCCTTAGTACAAGCGGAAGTTTAGTTGTGACACATATGGACAAATATTATTGAGCTGCAAGGCTCATATTGAGAGTTTAATCTAACAAATAGACTAGAAAATCGCTTGACAAAAGTTTGATAATTGAGAGCCATCTGGTTGAAAACTATTGTCTAAATGTCCAAACGTGCTAGCTTATGGTATTATCCTAGGAAGTATATAATAAATGGGGTTGGTAATATTTAGCACGACCCATGTGTGTGTATATATATATAAATATAAATATTCTCAGTTATTGAAGCTCAAATTCCTAGTAAATGGTTAAGAGCTATATATGTCTATGGTAGAGGTAGAGTCATCTAAACGAAAAACCAGCTTAAATTAATCTGGAATGTCCCCTAATTTTTCACTAATGCCAAAGCAATTGAGCTGGCTAATGTCTGCCCCTTGATTAATGCAACCCTGTCGGTCTGTCCTACAACAAAATTCTGAATTCAGAATTGACAAAGCTTTGGCTCTCTCTCTCTCTCTCATCTGTTTTGTATGATGAGCCAAATTCTGCTCCCATGAGCATAGAGCATTGAACATGTCACTTCTCTATTACTATTAGTCCACGTATCCATATCTTAGTGTTTCAGTGAGCACAGAAATCTTACTCCATATGATTGATTTCTTGGAGATTACTAAGAATGAAAGACTTAGTTGAATTTGGCAGTTTGCCAGATGTAATTATGTTAGTTTTCAGAGGAAAAAGGGTACTATGAGTATGAGGGTGCTCTCATTAAATTTACATTGAGCACCTTCTCCAGTCCTGCAGGCATTGATGAATGAAACAGTTTATGATGTACAAATATACAAGCAGATCCCAAGATCTGCTCCCATCTCTTATCCAGATTGTGAAAGAGATTTATCATTGGGATTGGGCTTCAATCAAGCCCTGTTAAATAAATAAAAATTACAATATTTTCAATAAGGCTGTGGACCTGTGGTATATGGGGGTACTTTTACTGTTTTACACCCTCAAAATAATGCTGTGCCTTGTCATATTTCTGTAAATGAAAGATTAGGGACTGTGACACCCCATTAAAATACTATAATTTGTAACAAATTTGTCTCAAATTTGTATTAATGTGTTCCCTGTGGGGTAAATGAGACACAGATTGTGCATAATGATGAAATTATCCTCACTAAATGCAATGAAAAACCATAGTCGACAAGGTGAAATTCAAAAAATAGCAAGGGGCACGATAAAGCCTAACAAGAAAGTTGGCTAAGAATGGGATGATAGACGTGGCCCCATCATGTGTTAAGAAGGATCCAAATCTTTGTCCTAATATCCATCCTCTCATCACTACTCTTAGTAATTTTTAGTAGTTCAGTAAAAAGTACTGACCTATAATTTTGAGAAATCTTTCATCATTACTCTAATGTTCAGTGGTATAAAATACTATACGACAATTTTGAGACTTGTGTTTGAATTGCATGATTTGCGAATACCTTGTTTGGATATTTTTTAATATTCAACAAATAATACTACATTTAGATTGCGTAATTTGGGAATCCTTTGTTTGGATAGTTTATATGAGCATTAGTATTGGGTGTGCTAAAACCCCTCCAATTGCTAAAATGGCATATACAAGGTAAAACACACCTCCACCCCATGTGCTATTTTAGCAAAAATTATGCGACATGCTACACTAAATTGCTAAAAATAGCTCTTTATAAGAACTAAAAGAACACTATGAACAAACATAAATAGAAAAATGTGATTTTGCTCTTTACCATCAATTGGGTTAGTGAGCCCAACACAAAATGTGGCAGTGAAATCAACACCAACCCAATACAGACCACCACACATAAACCCCTGTTCATGCAACCCATTCAGCATAACCCACTTAAAATAACCCTGCTTTCTTTTTGAGCAGAGAATACATAACACTTCATACATGGCTCTCCCTAAGAACCTAATATCTAAATAATTTTCTTTTTGTTTCCTACAATATTTCATCAACCAGAACCTTAATTTAATTAAAAAATATAAAGAATATGAAAATTAAAAAGCTAACTCAATACTATATATACCCTCAAAAACTCTAATACCCAACTCAAAATCATTTCTTTCCAGCATTGTTTTCATCAATCACACACACCAATTAACAATAGCCAAACAAAAAATGGGTACAAACCAAATAAAATCCATCAGAAGAACAAAGAAATCGGGTCCAACTATAAATGAACAAGAAAGGAAAAAAAAAACATACCTTAAGAGGGTTTCAGTGAGCGTCTCTAGTGTTTGGCTGTCTAAATGTGTGGCCGCTAGTAAGGGTTTCAGTGCTAAAGGATGAGAGTGTTTCAGTCTGAGAGTGAGTGATTTGGGTGGTTTTTGGTGTTTGAAGGAGGAAAGTGTTTGAGGATGAGATTGTTTGAGTGACTGATTTTGGTGTGAGACTGTGTGATTTTGAAAGTTTTAGAGTGAGTGATTTTGAGAGTGACTAGTGAGTTTGAAAGTTTGAGAGTGACTTTGAGAGGGTCGAGCGAGTTTGAAAGTTTGAGAGTAAGTGAGAGTGTTTGATTGAGAGTGTTTCAGTGTGTTTGAGAGTGTTTGAGTGAGGCGTTTGAAAGTGGCTGCATTTTTGGTTTAGAGTGTGCAGATTTCAAGTCTTATAAACTCTATTTCTACATGGCTAAATTTGGTCCACGTGAAAAATTTTTCCACGTAAGGGTATGACAAACACCAGAAATCAAGTCTTAAAAGCTCGAGTTCTAAACTGATCTTGAGTTTTAAAAACTCGAGATGCTAGTTTCTCTTATTGTTTTGAAACGTGACAACTAACGAAAATGTTAGATATTTAAGGCTAAATGGAAAAAAAATTCCATTGTCTTTGTTTTCTTTCTTCTTTTGGACTTGTTGGTGTTGATTATTGACTAGAATAGCTTTCGTTGAAAAATGAAAATGTTTTGTATAATGGGGTAATTTCAAGGTCTTAATTAGGGGGAGATGGCCCAAGTTATGCCCATTTAGCCCAAAAGTTATGTCACTTCACTATTAGTCGTTGGAAAGATATTTATAAATGGTTTATATTTAAATATATTTTGGAAAATAAAAAGTCAAATGAATTAAAAATATTCAAAAATAAATTAGGATTTATTTAAGAAAAAGACCATATATAGTATAATCAGAATTTGTTTAATTTTAGGCTGTTTTTATTCTAATTGCCAAGAGTCATCAATGGTTTAAATTCCCTTTCTGATCCTCCCCCAATTATCAAATTATCAAAAAAGAAAAATGTTATTTTATTCCAATCAAACATTGAATTCTAGTGGGTTTTAATTTATATGTAAATATGTAATAAATACCAAATTTAAAAATAAAAAATTATGATTATATAAGCTTTTAAACAGTTGAAGTGACAACATAAGAAAGAGTCAATCTAAAAAGTCAAGTACTTTCATTTTTGTATGTGTCAAATAAAAAAATAAAAACTTTCATTTTTATATGCGTGCCTTTTTGTTGTGGCAAAGGCATTAGTTGCACTGTCAGCTTTGCCGTATTCTTCTATGGAGTTTGGATTTACTGAGAAAATCGTGTAGTTACACACAATCAATAAGCAAATGCCTACAGGGAATATAAAAAGAAGTTATCAGACATACACATTGTCATGCCTGCACATAACGAACAACTTCTTGCCAATGTGTCTATTTTGTTGATTGCCTAGGAAGGAGGTTCAACATTGGGACTATTAAAGGTGTAGATGTAATTTATGTGATGACTGGAGAGCAAACAGTAAGATTTCATCTATCTTTCATTGTTTTTTTCAATACCACAACAATTAATACATACTACATATACTTGATGCGAAACATTTTTCATGAGTGGTAGACTTGACCTTTTTGTGGCACTCTTAGGTGAGTGCAGTTATAACCGTTCAAATCCTACTTGATACATTTGATATCATAGGAATTGTTCATTATGGGATTGCTAGAAGTTCTAATGATTCATTGTACATTGGTGATGTTAGTGTCCCAAATTATGTTGCCTATACAGGATCTTGGACATGGAAGGTACACGTTTAAATTTGTATTAAATTGATGGAAGAATAAAGCTTTTTTTTTTCACTACAATCCTTGCTTTTAAAATGAAGAAGAAGAAGAAGAAAAAAAACTAATCTTTTCTTTATTTGATTTTACTGCTACATTATGATGTTTGACTTTATTGAATAAATGTATTTAACAGAAAGAATATGCACTCTACTTATATTTTGGTTCAGAAATGGTCTTATGTTTGAAGCACCTGGTTAAGTATTGGCACTATGTTTAATTCATCTTTCATCCTCGTATTTGCATTGAAGTTTGGTAATTTCAACTTCCCTGAGAAGGGAGAGAATTTGTTGGCAATGATAGACTTCACTCCACAGCAATTGTACTCTGTTGGAAAACCAATGGAAGAGGTTTTTTGGCTTCCAATTGATCCAAAATTATTCAATATTGCTTCTGAACTTCATGTTCGTATTATAATCATCCCCCGATCTCTTTTTATAGCTTATGTGTGTTGATTAATATGTTCTGATGAAATTATCATTCAAGGTTTATTTTTTTGTCCATTATGATGTAAATTTTTAAGTGGTTACAGGATGTAAAGCTACAACAATGTGTCAATGAGACATATTGTCTACCTGAAACACCAAAGGTTGTATATGGATTGAGAGGTTCTACTGCAGATATATACCTTGACAATGCAGCTTATAGAGAATTTCTCTTCAAAGCATTTAATGTCTCAACAAGAGAGCGCTGCAATTGTAATGGTTAGTAAAATAAAAAAATAGATTCACTTAATGATAATTCAATTGTGTTTGTAAAGAATGTCTGTTTACATGTTTTGTGTTGTTGCTCTCTATGCAGACATCTCTATCAAATGTAGTGCCTTGTATTGTGTTTCGTGGTGTATTGGATTTTGCAGGCGGAGAGGGATTACTGTCATGAACGAGCCTTATTTGGCTGCTGTGAATGCTCTCAGTGTTGCTGTTGAGTTTATTAGATTATTTGGCAAGGAATCTGCTATCCATGACCACTGCAAGTGGACACCATTTGAGGCTAGAGAAATATTGCTAAATATGTAAACAAATTATTTAATTTTGATAAAGTAATGTCCTAAAATATTTAGCAATGCCTCATGTTGTACAGTTCGTACTGATTTCTAGAAGGTCTTGCCCTGCCTACGAGGTGTGAGAGTTCTTAAGTGTGACCTATGAATGTTACCATATCCGGCATGTGAATGACTCTCTTGGGAGGTGTCTGGTGTGGACACGTCTAGTTGTCCTACACATGGATCAGTGAATACACCACTGAATCCAGAGCTAAGGTGAAGAATGGAAGTCCCCACTTCCTTTAAGCCCAAGAAACACTCTTGGCCCTTACTTAGAGGTCCAACTTAACTAGACTTGAGTCTGGAGTTAGGGTACGGGTTTGCCAGTTTGTTAGGCAGGCACCCAGACTTGCTTGACCGAATGGATCAGCCTCCACTAATATTTCTAGGCCATTTTTGATAAGATCCAAGAAAGTCAAAGAACTTCTGTGTTATTGCTTTTCTCTTTTTGTGAGTATACTCGGGTATATATATACAAGCCTTATCACTATACTCAACTAATCAATGATTACAACCAATGATTTAGTAACTACCAACTAACTAATCAATGATTAATAGTGCAGTAACTAACTAATCAGTAATACTAACTGACTCAACTCAACAGCCTTGGCACAACTCAGCAGCCTTGTATCAATTTTCAATCAAAGGTTTGACTAAGTTGGTTCCCATCTATTATATAAAACTAATTGCTAACCCGTGCAATGCACGGGAAAATTTAGAAAAATGTTCAAGAAATTCATTTTTTTTTATTCATCTTCCTCTAAATTGATGAAAGCTATAAGATTAATTCCTATCATTCATGTACTTAAACCGCTAGTTTAAATGGTTAAATGTTGCAAGTTTGATGAATCTATAATCATAACCTTTAAAAATACTTCATTCTAGACTTACAAAAGTAAATTTATGAATCTTTACTCCTCCTTTAGCAAGCACAATTATTTTCTAATTAAATCTCCTTTCAAATAGTGTTTCTCAGTATTGGTACATTTTGTAGTTGGAAAAGAGATATGCAAGTCTAATGTTTAGTTCATATTGCAAAGTTACATGCTACTTATAATTTGTTTCTAAATATTTGAAGATTGATCTATTTAACGAGGCATGTTATATAAACTAATTCATTAAAAAAAATGTCAAATGTTTCTTGAAAATTCAATTGGTTGAAAACACAATCGGTGCTATCTAACAAAATTCCACTTTGAATTCATTAAATTTTATTAAAATGCAAAACCCCATTTAAGACTAACAGGTATTTGCTAAACTGTCTAGCCATGCAACTATATAAGTTGATAGTGTATATATTGTGTGCGGGAATGTGGATATGCATACACAAAAACACACAAAATTATAATACAAATTCTGTGTTCCTACTTCTCTATAAAATCTAAAAGGGAATAAAAACCAACATCAAAGTTGAATAAAAATTGTATCTGAAAGCATAATGTAAAAGACATTTCTTATTAACTTATATCCCAAAATTTTAAGGAACATCTCAAGTAGTTTAGTAGCTAAACATAGCTTTTAGTAACTATAGCATTCAACAAGAACTTTCAATATCTAGCCTAATTTACTTTTTTTTTTTTTCAATAAGTAACCTAATTTACGTACATGATAGCTTAGCAACTGAGAGAAGACTTCCACTAAAACTTCTATGGAACCATCAAACCCCAAACTTGTCAACATGCACTAATCCAAAATGGTTCCTCTTTCCTTTAGATTCAATTTTTCCACCATGTTCTATAATAAGTTACATATAATCATCATAGAACTCCTAATCATAACTTGAGGCAAGTTTTCAAGAATTCCAGATTATGGTTTTCTTCCACTCTAGCTATCTATGTGTGGGAGTGCACCATTAGGTACACAATTCAATGTAAAAATTCATCTCTAGTCTAGAAAAAAAAGGTAAATAATCATAAGTTGAATTATTTCCATTTAAAACAGATTTTGGATGCTTGTTTGATTCAATAACTCAGTAAAAATAATAATTAATAGGAGTTTCTTTGAATATATTATGTTGAACCTATGACTATAAATAGAATTTACATAATATTTCAAAGAAATTATTACGCATTTACAGCTTAATATAAAGGAAAAACAAAAACCTTGAGATCGAAGACAGGTAGCTCATTATCTTCATCTAAGTCCCCCCACATCACCTTTCACATCTAGCAAATCAATACGAACTACAAAACACAAACATAGAAAACTCATCAAATTTTCCCCACAAGTAAAACAATAGTACAAATACAAAATAAGTTTGTCACTGAATCCTTAACATTGAAATAGTAAGCAATGGAAATTAATAAATCAAAGAGAGCTTTAAAAAAGAGCATCAAGAACTCTCATTTCCACCTTCATGTTTGTGTATTGAATTGATGTTAGTTGCATTGAAAACTATACATAAAATAAAAACCCATAAACAATTTTTCATCTAGAATAAGAAAATTGTGTTATTTCAATTTCAACTAACAAATCAAACAACAAAGCTATATTAGGGGAAGGAAAAGAATTGAAACAAAAACATGCCAACAAACTACCTAGATGTTCATGGCCTTCATGCTGGACTTAAGTTGTTCATGGTGTTAGGTTCTAAAGACTTAGGATTTTATGTATTTAGAACTCTAATGTGTATTGTTGGCAAACCATGATCAAAACAATATGTTTAGTAGTGTTTAATCTTGCTCAAAGTTGTATGTTTTATGTAAAGTTGGAATCGAGCTGATGTAGAAGTTATTATGCATTTCCGCCTGGCTCGATCGATCGAAGCTTAGGCTCAATCAATCGAATCTCGGGCAGAATGCGTTTTTCTGCAGATTTCCAACTCAGCCCTAGTTTGTTTAAAACGTTTAGGGTTTTCTAATTTGTCCTAAGTATAAAAGGCAAACCCTAGCCACGTTTTAGTATTGCTCATATTGCTGTTTGTGTAAATCTCTTGTGAGATCTAGAGGAGCTTTCCTTTACACAAACTTAGGGTTTTCAAGGAGGAGATTTTTTCTACACCTTGATGATCAACTCAGTTGCTGCCATTAGAGCTTAAAGAAAACACAAGCGGGTGTGCTTGTATCTGGTGGTGAATCCAAGAAAGAAGGAGTCCATGGATTCGGAGTTTGCACGTGGTCGTGTCAGTAAGTTCTACTGGTAGGTAGCAATAAGAAGTCGAGCGTGGGGGCTTGTAAGTCTTATTGTATGAACTTCGATTCTTTCAAGATAGTGGATTCAGGTTTACTTTGAGGATAGCTAGGTTAAATCCTCCCCAGGTTTTTACCGGTTTGGTTTCCTGGGTGATCATATCATTGTCTTATTTATATTTCCGCTGCTTTGCATGATATGATTGTTTGATTGTGATAACCTAGACTTGGAATTTGGACTAAGTAACAACTTGGCTAATTAACTAGGTTAATTCAATTATATTTTAAGGGGTCGAAAAACTATCACATGGCATTCTTGTTAGACTCAAGTTGGCTTCCTAGGCAGTAAAAGTTTATAAAATTTTCATACTATTACATTCCCCAAAATTCACCAAATTTGAAACAATATTCTAACTGCAAAATTTATGAACCAAAACCCCAATAACATGCTCAAAATTTCAAAATTAACAAAATCAAAATTCTTTGATTTTAAAAAAAAAAAAAAAAAAAAAAAAAACTTTTTGGGTAAACTCTATCAAATAAGCAAATTTAAGAGAAAGAGAGAGAGATTTATCGTGCACAAAATCCCTAAGAAACTCAAGCCCTACGGAACATACAGCTAAAAATTATAAAAATTGAAACCCAAAAAAAAAAAAAAAAAAAAAAAAAAACTAGAAGTAAAAATCTCATTTAACCAAGCATAACATAATATTTAGCTTCTCCAACTAACATACTACATATATAGTAGTACAATCTTTTGGAGCAAACAAAAAAAAACATAAGAAAGAACGAAGGAGAAAAAAAACTTAAAATGCAGTAATTAAATTAAGCTTACTACCAAAAAAAAAAAGGAAAAAAAAAACAATTAATAAAGAATCATTTGTAACCCCTGCTTAATGTTGTACAGCTACAAACATGAAAAAAAAAAAATATATATATATATATATATATATATGCAAGCATCTACAATGAAAGAAGAAGTTATTAAGGTGTTCATCTCTTGTTTGAATAACTCTTGGCCATTTCTGTTAGTTTATCTACTCTATTATCAATTTATCATAGCTGAATGTGGCAATACCTAATTACGTGACAATTAAATCAATTAGACATTTAAATACATCCAATCAATGCACAATCATCTATATAAAACAGGAAATTAGTATTATTGACTAAGGTATGGATAGAGGCTTCGATACAGTCCATAATGACCCTCCCACACAACTCAGCAAGTAGCAAAACTACCAAATTGACACAAAAGATATACTTACATATAACAAAGTCACGTGTATTTGGCTACAATCTAAGGTTCAGATCATAAACTATCCGACGAGAATAATGTAAACCACATATGGAGATTGACCTGTAGGCTGCAGCTTTTCAACAACAATGAATCTATGTTCCTTCTTCACAATGCCAGCCTACACAAGGAAGGTGGAAACATTCTTCCTCTGATCTCCCTGAAGTTGTATAACCTCAACTTCATATAAGCCTAATAAAAATAATCACAGATTGGGGTAATTTTCCTTACCCTAATTTCTGAGCTTTTCTTTACAGCCAACGGCAACAACTAAAAATACAAAAAAAATTGTAGACCATAAACTCAATACCCAAACAGGAAAACATAGAAGAATTAACCCTAAAAATTTTAAATATACATAGAAAATAAAATTTAAGTATACCTCAACTTGATATACAGACCTTGTAACGGATGTAGATATCGACAGCATGTACAGAGGAGGCAGCTAACAACTCCTTGCCATTAAAGTTGACGGTGGCCTTGAACCTGGGCCTGTGGTTGGACCAATTTGCCTCTCGCAAAAGGACACGGATAGGAAACGGAGTGTTGATTGAATTATTGAAATACAAAAGAGAGAACAATGCGTCCAATAATTGAAATTAGCAAAACCCACTACAGGGCTCCAAACCCATCAATCTAAGCAAATCATTCAAAAGGAACACTCCCAAACGAAACATGAACAAAGGTGAAATACCTGAAGTGATTCATCCACATTCTGTCAGAATTTCTGAGCTCTTCTTCAAATATGTTGTTTTTTGATTCAATTAAATGAGGAGTTTTGAAACCGTGAAAGATAGGAAGAGCAAAAGGAGTGATTCACTTAAATAAGGAGAGGAAGAGATGAAGGAGAGAAGAGAGAGGTTGGAGTTAGAAAGCCGAAGGTCTGATCTATTGAATCTGTCTTTGGAAGAGAGGGAGGTTGGCATTAGTCATACTGAACGTTTGAAGAAGAAGAAGAAAGGGTTGGCATTTAAAAGAACAAGGGGTTGGGTTTGGGCTTTGAAAGTTCAATTAGTGTAAAAACACCCTTGAACGTTTAGACCCCTAATTTACAAATTACCAATTCAAGCTTAATATCAAACAATTAATGTGTGGAATATGAACATAAGCTTAATACAGAATTGATAAACAATCTAAACCAAATAATATGACATCCACAGCAGAAATTAAATGGCAAAGATAAAGGGAAGAGAAATGCAAACACAAGGACAACACACGATGTGTTATCGAAGAGGAAACCAAAGCCCTCGGCGTAAAACCTCTCTGCTGCCCTCCAAGCGGTAAACAATCCACTAGAAAATGTAGTTGGGATACATGAACAGCAATAGACCCTCCAAGCCTAATCTACCCAGTGTACCTAAGGCCTCCAAGCTTCTTGCTCCAACGAGGTTATGCTGAACCTATTTCTTTTCTAGCTTCCCGGATTCCGCTACTTGACCATAGCATCAACCAATGTGAAATTGGTTCCTTCCTAACTGCTTCCCAGAACACCAAACAGCCCTCTCACAGTAACGGATATGGTGAGAAAAGGTTTTGGTAAAAAGCCTCTCAAGGATTTAACAATGGAGAGGAAAAAAGTAGAGGAATTTGAAGAGTCTCTTATATGAAGATTGTGGATGAATCAATCTTGTTTTTCTCTAGGGTTTCTCTCTCAAAATTCTCTCTGGAAGCTCTCTTTCTTTCATGGGTATGAGGGGTATTTATATTGGGGTGAGAATGGAATGTGAAGAGTCAGGTTTTTCAAAACAGGGCTGGCTCGCGGCTTGGCCTCGCGGCTTGACTGAGTCGCAAGTTCCAACCGTGAGATAACCGAACGGCCAGTTGTCCTATTTTGTCCTGTAGTGCTCCAGCTAGCATGACGCTTCAACTTCTGGCATGCCTGGCACGTGTGCTGCTTCTGGCGGCTTGAAGCCACGAGTCACCTGCGAGATCTAGTTGCAAGTCTCTGTTTTTCTTTGCACACTCTTAAGCATTTCTTCACACTATCTCACTCACTACCCTTACAAGAATCCCACCTAAATACAGGGTTACTAATTGCTGAAATACAAGAAAATTTGGCACAGAATAAAGCCAACAAGATGGTTGATTAAATTCAACCTTACAATCTCCCCCTTTGGCTATTCCGTGACAAAACCCTAAAACAGACTCTAGACTTAACATGTGAGTTGGGAACAGTTGAACATAATTCACTCACACCTAACTCTAGAAACTGTGAAACTCTTGAATCATATGAACATGAATCTCCAGAAACACAACAATACACCATGATCATTGTATGCAGAAAAGCATGAAATGCATATGAAGCAGGCAAGATGTGATCAAGCAAAAATGGAGTTAAGAAACAAACCATGGCTTGATCAAACAATTAATCACTACAAGGTAGTGACCATAATGCTCATTCACACTTGGAATGAACACTTGGACATACAAGCTAACAAGAACAATGCAAGTCACTTGTATGCCCAACACTCAACCAATGCATAATACACTAAGTATATGCATCTAGGAACAATCCTACAAGGGCACAAGAGTGACAGTACTTAAAAGGAAAATGCATGACATTTAGTTAGAAGTACTGATTTAACAAAGCATAAAGGCTGCATAAAGCATGGTACAAACCATAAAGCCTACAGACAATGAAAACAAACCCTAAAAGCTTACAAAAGCAACATGGGTACAAACCACATTATATACAGAAAAACATCATCAATATATAAAAATTACCAAAGTTTCAAAACCATCCATGAGATATGAGTTTAAACCAGACAATAACCATAACCACGAAGTATCAAACCCATAATAACAACAATTATCCAAAACATAATACTATAAGTTAATAAGTAAGGCACAAAATCAAAAGTATGTGTGGTTTAACTCCCCCTATTGCTATGCACATTTCCCTTTGAACTTTCTCCCCCTTTCTGTATGCTCTCCCTCTTTTTGGCACGAATAGCTAAAGGCTATCTTCTAACTTTTGTTTAATAGCTTGTAGCTGATTCTCCATGGTCTCGAGATGCATCTGGACATGGTTGTTGGTGGACTAGAGAAGTGTCACCATTTCTTCAATGTGCTTCTGAATACTTTCAAGCAAACTACCCAATCTATCAGTTTGTGGATCAGACTGTACTTGCGGAGTGCTAGTTTGTTGTAATTCAGGGATGACATGCGAAGTGGGTGTGGTATGTACATGTGTCTCTGACTCAGGAGCAGACGGAGTAGCAGGAGAGATGTGTGCACCCTTTGGTGTTTTAGAGGAATGACTTTTGCTGGCCTGTAGAGTGAACATGGAAATTGGACGAAGACGGGTCATCATTTTTCCATCTGAGGGAGGATTAATACCTTCACGAAGAATGAACTTCATGATGAGACTGCAGAATGGAATACATCCTCGTGCTGCTGATCGAACTGCGGTCTTCCTTATGGTTTGAAAGATGTGGGCACAGATATCAATGAGGGCTTTTGTAATAAGATCACAGAGGAATTGAGCTCTTCCAAGATTGATGAAAGTTGTGTTGGACAGCGGGTAAAGATTGGAGAACATGATCAGCTTTAGTATGGTCAACTCCGGTGCAAACTTGGCAGTGCTTATGGATGTGCCTGTACTAGAGACTTCATGGTCAGGTCCAAGAACTTATAGAATGTCTTAAGTCTCTGGAGTTCGATCATCATATGGAGTTAGATCCACATTTTTAGGTCTAGTGATGTGGAGAATTTCGGCTATGGAGTTCGGGGTGATGATAAATTCCTTTCCTCTTACCCAGCAAATTGGCTCAACTCCAAGGTCACTTGTATTAGAGTAGCATTCCTTAACCAGTTCATCCATTGGGTCTTCAAAATTCCCGAATAAGTTTGCCCAATCTCTTGACTCAAAGATCCGAGGGACAAAAGTGGTCCCCAAGGTGTCAAACTCAACCACACGTTCCACTATAGGAGATGCCCTGTCAAAGATGTTTGAGTAGATGTGTGAGGTAAGTGGGGTTCTAAACCTCTCACAATTGGAGTCTTTAGATTACTGAGATGAGAGTCAAGTCCGTTTAGCAACCGGGGTTGATGGATCATCAGTTACAATGTCTTTGCCTTTAGAGGATCGACAAGACATCTGCAAAAGAGCAGGCACACAGCAAAGAACCAAAAGCAGCACCACAAAGGACATATATCAACTTGATTAGATTCAGATAAAAATGTGAACCAGAGATATCTCACACAATCACAAACATGAGTCGGGTCAGTACCAAACAAAATCATAAGCAACATTGAAGTATTGAATGAGGCAGGTGCACCAAAATGGTGATTGTTCAAGAGAACACTGAATAACACAAAGTCACAAATAACTGTCATTGAGACAATCTACCATGAGCATGATATGCATAGATCAAGCACAGTAGAGAACAAAGGAAGGATAGCTCAAAATAGACCACAGTAAGACAGGAACAGGTATAAAACAGCAGTATTATAAGATAAACAATCCAAAGCCTCAGACATTCTTAAACACCCAAACACACATACGGAGTAAAACACAGAAAACTCCAAACCCATATATCTAATGAGAATGAATACCAACATAAGCCAAAGCTCAAAACACAGATTAGCACAATGAGACTCAATAATGGTAGCAAATGAAATCAACAACAACAACAACAACAACAACAACAACAACAAAAAAAAAAAAAAAAAAAAAAACACCCAACCATAAACAACCAAACCCAGCAATCTAAGTAAAAACATGTTCGAACACAGTATATCTCAAATCACAGAGACAACTCATAAAGCAAGAAACAAATACTCAAAACATGAAATATGAAGTGAGGAAGAGAAGACCCATACCTTTTTCTTGAAGATTTGAGAAGAAATGAAGCAAAAATGGGGTTTGTAGAGAGTGACACGGAGTGTTTAGGTCAGTTTCAGACGAAAGAGAAAGTGAATAGTCACAAAAAGTTCGAGGGAAAACTGAAAAAGATTTTAAAAACTGCCCTTACTGTGCAAAACACGCGTTTTTCGCGACTGAGGTAAGTCGCCAGAAAGTCGCCAGGGCCAGCCGCCAGAACACTTCATGTCAAAAGTTTTTGAAAATTTTGCTAAGTGTTTTTCGCGACTGGAAGTCTCACGCACGAGTGAGTCGCGAGCTGAGCCACGAAAATCTCTGTGTACCCCTCATGACTGGACCTTCCACTCGCAAACAAGTCGTCAAAACTGACCCGCGAGTTCGCGTTTGAGGCATGCGACTTGACTGACCCGTGACTGAGTCGCCAAAACAGGGCAACACTGATTTTTTGAAATTTTCAGTTTTTTTTTTTTTTTAGAACAAAATACTTTCCAAAAACAACTAAAACACTCAAAAATCTTTTTGTGTTTGAATCAACAAAGATTAAGCATGTGAAAACGCATTTTATCAAGTACAATCACACAAATGAATATGACATTCATTGAACATAGACTTGTGTGTTGTGTGTGGATATCAACAATGAGATAGTCCTTAGTCTAATGTGAAGCTTCAATGATTAATTCAACCAAGGCATACACAATTAGCACTAGGTCATGTGACCCATCTCAATTATAGAAGTATGCATATATGACCTCCTACAAGACTTGATTACATAACTTGGAGCTTTACATTTGGCTCCACTTTCAATCATAACATTTGTTCATTTTGATCCTTTTGAAACAATCACATCTCATTGTAAGATTGATGTTTGATATTTCACCTTGATGGGATAGCCTTTGGCTTTTTGAAAAATCATACACTTTATTTTAGGTCGCTTTTCTTTTTTCCTAGTCGAATACTAGTATGTGCGACAGGCTTTTGCAGCTCAAAATCTCTTTACATTTGGAGATTTACATTTGGTGAGCTCTTTTTAGCAAAAACAAAAAAATAAAGAGTGGGAAGATATATAGGCACAAGTCTATGCATGTCTCAAGATCAACATAACCATTCACTAATCATTCATGATAAGTTTGAAGATCTATTTACAACAGTCACATAGATTTCAAGATTTCTTCCACAGTGATAAGAGTGCAAAGTAACAAGTTATGCTCGAAAATGCACAAAGGTACAAGGCAAAACAAGTTTTGAGATAAAACTTAACAATGTCAATCAAACTTTATGATTTTCTACTTTTTATGTGGTTTTTGGATTTTTGACACATAAGAAGGAAAAGGTTGATCAAAAGCAACAAAAAATTTTTGAAAGAAATAATGCAAAAACAAACAAACAAATTTCCACCCACACAATCAATAAGCAAATAACCAAACAAAGTCACAAAGCATAGGAAGTATTGATGCATGGACATGTTATAATGCTTATGCATGAGTACCCTTTTTCACCCACACGTCACTTGCATTTGGGGTGATTTCCTTATAGGATTAGGTACGAGAGTTAGGGCTTTCAAACCTTCGTGTGAAGCTTTCCAAGCAGTTGGTGAAAGCATCAATCATCTTCATCACGTCCATTATTCCGGGATCTCCACTTTGATCTCTTGATAGTTCACCAGCCCAATTTCTCCGGTCATTTCTAGGTCCTCGTGACCTTGGAGCAGTTGAACTATTTATTGCTCTCAGCTTTTGACAATTTGGTCGAGTATGCCCTTGAAGTCCACAGTGATGACACACATAGTTCGATCTAGAACCTCTTTGTGGTCGTGGACGAGACTTGGCTCGGGATTCAGACCTGCCCACAGATTGATTATGGGGATTGTTCAACACCCGTTGGTTCTCCACATTCCTCTTCTCCTCCATCTTGGGCTTCTCAGCAGTAGGGCCAACTTCAAATGGCTCTTTGGCCTTTATAAACTTCACTTCTTTGGTGATATTGCCTGATGAGCTACTCCCTCCGGTATATCCCAACTTGGATTTGTCTGAAAAATGCTTTTGAGATGAGATAACATCATCTAGCTTCTTGGTGGAGACTCTCTCTATCTTGGCATTTGCTTGCACAACCTCTTGCTCAAGAAATCTCACTTTTGTGTAGGCTTCTGACAGCTCACCATTCAGTGTCTCTATCTCACATTTGGCCTCCTTATAGCGAATTAGGAGACTTTTATAGTCCTCCTCTGCCTTCTTCATCTTTCTCATAGTTGCCTTAGCCACCCTTGTGTACTCACCCGACTTCTCCAGGAGTGAGTTATAATTCTTTTGAAGATTGGTTGTGCTTTCATCATCTTCTGCATCTAATTCTTCAACAACTCCCAATGATTCTTCATCACTATGTTCTCCAAGCTCTTGTACAAGCAAATTCAACTCATCTGAAGAATCAACATGGGCAATAGTCATAAAAGCGGAGCTATTCCCTTCTTCGTCACAGCTTTCCTCAGAATCAGAGTTGGATGAATCCGAGTCACTCAGTGTCGTGACATACACCTTGCCTTACCCGTTGCATTCAAAACAGGTGACACCTTGTGTAGATTGGGATTCTTTTCCATCTTTCCTTTTGAATTCCCTTTTCTCCCTTCCTGAACTTTGGAATTTCCCTTTATCACCAAATTTACCATTATTCTTGAATTACAAGAATTTTCGGAAATTTTTCACAAGGTATGCAACATCTTTGTCAACCACATCCTCATTCGATAAGTCATGGACTTCCCACCTTTCATTAATGGTCTTAAGAGCAAGAGATTTACTCTTTCGTTGAGTGGGCAGCGACATTTCATAAGTCTGAAGGGAACCAATTAGCTCTTGGACTTTGATGTCATCAAGGTCCTTGCTCTCTTCAATTGCTGTTACTTTGGCACGAAAGCTTTCCGGCAATGACAAAAGGATCTTCCTTACTATTTTAGAATCCTCCGTTTTCTCCCCTAAATTGAACTTGCTGACAACCACCTCATTCAGCTTGCTATAGAAAGAGTCAAAGGACTCATCCTCACTCATTTTTTGTTCCTCAAACCGAGTGGTCAGCATCTGCAGCTTGGTGTCTTTCACTTTCTTCGTGCCTTCGTAGGTGGTCTCCAATATCTTCCATGCTTCTTTGGCAACGGTAATATGAAAGATCCTGTGAAACTCATCTGGAGACACCACAAAAAATCGCATTAAGTACTTTACTGTTAGCATTAGATGCGGCGAGTGCTGCCCTATCCCATGTGGATTTGGCTGCCTCAGGCCTGATCCAACCTATATCAACAGCATCCTAAACTGATTCATCAATGGAACATAAAAATGCTCTCATGCGAACCTTTCAAAATGCATAATTACTACCATCAAAATATGGAGGTGCATTTAGGGATTGAGACCGGTCCATCTCAATATGGGGTCAAGGATCACACTCTAGTAATGAAACCAATAAAAGTGTACCTACTCTGATACCAATTGAAAGTTCAATTAGTGTAAAAACACCCTTGAACGTTTAGACCCCAATTTACAAATTACCAATTCAAGCTTAATATCAAACAATTAATGTGCGGAATATGAACATAAGCTTAATACAGAATTGATAAACAAACTAAACTAAATAATATCACATCCACAGCAGAAATTAAATGGCAAAGATAAAGGGAAGAGAGATGCAAACACAAGGACAACACACAATGTGTTATCGAAGAGGAAACCGAAACTCTCGACGTAAAACCTCTCTACCGCCCTCTAAGCGGTAAACAATCCACTAGAAAATGTAGTTGGGATACATGAACAGCAATAGACCCTCCAAGCCTAATCTACCCAGTGTACCAAAGCCCTCCAAGCTTCTTGCTCCAACGAGGTTACGTCGAACCTATTTCTTTTCTAGCTTCCCAGATTCCGCTACTTGACCATAGCATCAACCAATGTGAAATTGGTTCCTTCCTAACTGCTTCCCAGAACACCAAACAGCCCTCTCACAGTAATGGATATGGTGAGAAAAGGTTTTGGTAAAAAGCCTCTCAAGGATTTAACAATGGAGAGGAAGAGAATAAAGGAATTTGAAGAGTCTCTTATGTGAAGATTATGGATGAATCAATCTTATTTTTCTTTAGGGTTTCTCTCTCAAAATTCTATCTGAAAGCTCTTTTTCTTTCATGGGTATGAGGGGTATTTATACTGGGGTGAGAATGGAATGTGAAGAATCAGGTTTTTCAAAACAGGGCTGGCTCGCGACTTGACTGAGTCGTGAGTTCCAGCCTCGAGATAACCGAACGGCCAGTTGTCCTATTTTGTCTTGTAGTGCTCCAGCTAGCATGACGCTTCAACTTCTGGCATGCCTGGCACGTGTGCTGCTTCTGGCGGCTTGAAGCCGCGAGTCACCCGTGAGATCCAGTCGCGAGTCTTTATTTTTCTTTGCACACTCTTGAGCATTTCTTCACACTATCTCACTCACTACCCTTACAAGAATCCCACCTAAATACAGGGTTACTAATTGTTGAAATACAAGAAAATTTGGCACGGAATAAAGCCAACAAGATGGTTGATTAAATTCAACCTTACAGGCTTAATGGTGCAAAGCAACGTAATATTCATTTTTTGGGCTTTATGGTCATCATAATTAAAGCTATAAAGATCAGGCGATGGAGATATGGCTTGAAATCATTTTCTTTTTAATAGTATTTTAAAATTAGGGAAAAATTTAGTAAAAATATTTTAAAATTATAGGAGAAATTCAGGAAAAAAAATTGGAAATGACATGGCGGCTGATGTGGCTTAATGGGAGCGTAGCAACAATAAATGCTATACTTCAATTTTTAGTAATATATAGATATAGATATAGATATAGATATAGACTAATATGTAACCCATGCGTACGCACATAAATGGTGAATTGTAGTGTTGTTATTGATATTAGCTTAGGTTATTAAACATATAGGACATAATTTGACTAGTACATTTGGAGGTATTAATATAGTTTTTTCTTGCAATTTTCATGATATTTGTTATGCTAAGTTTTTCATTACATTGCTATTACGCATATAATTTTGAAAATTACTATTAAATCTACATATACAATATCAATTCACAATTATTTTCTATGAAATTCTACTAAATACAACACAAAATAAAATAATAAATTGGTCAAATAATATCTCTTAAATTGAATGGGGATAGGTATATGAGATCGTTCAGCTCAATTACAGTTTGTTCCGTACAATATCTTCGCATACAAATATCTAAATAGAAACTGTATAAAAATATACTCATTAGTTCAAAGAAAAATTAATAACAAAAATCTAAACAATTTAATTTGCATGGAAAGCTAATAAAAGCAAAATCCAATTTTGATTCTAATTGAATTTTCTCTAAACTATGGTTTAATATATATATATATATATATATATATAACCTAGTTAGTAATGGATTGTAGATAGTCATGATATATTACATAAAGGACAAAACTTAGGTATAATATCTTAAGTGTTGTTTCTTAGGTTCTCCTCTTAAGATTTAGTTATGTTACTACTTAATTAAAAAATACATTTTCATCTTATGAGGAAAAATTCATATGGCGGATTCTTAAAAGGGGAATCTAGGAAACAACACTTAAGTACAGTACTTAAGTCTTGTCCTTACATAAATGACTTATAAATTTAAATTGTTTTATTTATATGATTAGGTTTTTTGTGGTTTATTTATATTGGACTCCTCATTTTCTATACTAAATTAACTCATTTGACAAAAAAATTATAAAATTTAGATTAGATGAGACACATGGCACAAGAATAAACTTTAATTAAAATCCAATTTTTACACTAAATTAACTCACTTGGTACTAAAATTTAAAACATAGATTAGATGGGACACATGACGCAAAATTAGACTCTAATTGGATTCTAACTTAAATTCCAATTGAATTTTCTCTCAGTTTTACCTATTAATATATATATATATGTAGAGAGAGAGAGAGAGACTAGTTTTGTAACTCCATGCATATGCATGAATACACTTAAAGATATACAAAAAGATAGATAGTATAATTCCTATATATATATATATATATATTTAAATACTATTGATAGTCATTCTTATATTTTGTTAACTCTTTAAAAAAACTTGTAAGAATCTTATATTTTGTTAACTCTTTAAAATTCTTGTAAGAATATTATAAAGTATAAAATGTAAATTGTCCATATTTATTTATTTATTACTTCTTAATTTTTGTTATTGTGAAGCACTTTTTTCTTTTACGATTTATTTATTATAGACTTTTTGGTTTTTGTACTCAATAACACATTTGGATAAATATTTATGATGTGGTCTCACATTTGATTTTAAAATTAGGAGATAAAACCCTCTCTAAAAATAAATAATTTAGGACATATGACATAAAATTGGACTCTAATTTGAAATTCTAATTGGACTTTCTCTAAGCTTTACCTATTAATATATACTAGTGTGTACCCCAAAATTTTTGATGATGTTTAAATTATACATGGTATTAGGACATATGTGGAGCATGTTAAGAACATATGTCATTTAGAATTGGCTAATCCTTTAACAAAACACATTTTACTTGTAATTGGGTAGATCTATGATGAGTTTAATACTTCAAGGAACTAGAGTTCAAGTCCAAGTATTGAAGCCATGCAAATCTATCCAAGAATCAAGTAAAGAAGTGCTGTTTATTAAAGCTCGACAGATAGCTCAACAGATGTATCTATCGAGATTTAAAATCTGAAGCTCGACAGACAGCTCGACAAACAGCTCGACAGCTGTATCTATCAAGAATTACAAAATTTAGATTTCCAGATTTGTTTTTCACGCATATCCAAGCTATGTGTTTAGGTTTCTTTTCTCACAATTCTAGACATATATAAGGATTATTTTAAGGGTTATCATAAGGTTGTTGCACTTGTTGTTGCATGCATATTGTGATCGGAGACAATTTTCCCTAGTTCATCTTTCTCTTGAAGAAGCTACTACGTTTGTACACTGTAGGGTTTTGTAACCATGAAGCTTCTTGATCTTCATTGTGTGGATGAACTAAAGAACTTTGTAGCCAACATCCTTCTCAAGTTGGTGTGTTAGTCACATACTGGGATCTGTACATCGATTGGTTAGTCACATACTTGGAGCCGTGCATTGAAAGGAAAGATCGTCACTATATTATAAGTCCAATTGTGTATTGGGGTAAGGGTTCAACTGTAGGTTGGTATAAGGTACTGGGATTCCTTTACTTGTAATCGCTTGTTTTGATAATAGTGGATTCTCAGGAGTGGTGATCATAAATTCACCTAGTGGGGTTTTGCCTTGGAGGTTTTCTCCATTCGTAAACAAATCACCGTGTCAAATTTATTTTCCGCTGCATTTAGTTATTTGGTGATTTGTTTGTGCTACCACGCATATTGCATGTTAATTGACTTAATTAATTAACTTGGTTAATTAATTGATTAATTTACCCAAGGGGTCAACACATTCTTGGCCTATTAAGTGGTATCAAAGCAGGCACACTCTAATTAGGGTTAATCTTTGTTGTGTGATCCATTGACCCTTGTTGTCATGGTTGCAATCGGCAAGAAAAGATATTTTGCTTCAAATACATCTTTTTTTTCTAATCTCTATTTGATTGAGTGTCTCAGAAAATACAAGTCTAAAAGTTATTTGAAAGCTATCATGATGATTATTGAAAAAGATCTTATTGTGACAAAGAAGAAACTAGACTATCTCAAAATGAAAATGTGTAGAGGAGTTCATCTGAGAAGAGTGAAGGTTAAAGGCTTTGTTCATAAATGGCAGATGAGAGAAAACACCATTCCTACAGATTTGTCATCTAAGCATGAGGTGTGTTTTATAATGAAGTCTGCATTCAAGGTAATGGAACGGTTTCTCATTATATATGTGTGTGTGTGTGTGTGTGTGTGTGTGTGTGTGTGTGTGTATGTGTATGTGTGTGTGCGTGTGTGTGTGATTTAAAATTTAATTAGTTTTAAACTCTTTGGTTTTTACACTCAATAATTCACTTGCCACCAAAAAAAAAAAAAAAAAAAACTTAGATGGATTATGTAAGGTTGAATTTTATCAACCATCTTGTTGGCTTTATTCCGTGCCAAATTTGCTTGTATTTTAGCAATTAGTAACCCTGTATTTAGGTGGGAATCATGTAAGGGTAGTGTGTGAGAGAGTGTGAAGAAATGCTCAAGATTGTGTAAAGAAGCAGGGACTCGCGACTGGATCTCGTGGGTAGCTCGCGGCTTGCAAGCCGCCAGAAGTTGCACACGTGCCAAGCATGTAGAGAAGCTGAACCGTCATACTAGTTGTAGCACTACAGGAAAATGTCCAGTCTAGCCATTCAGTTACCTCACGGATGGAACTCGCGACTCAGTCAAGTTGCGAAGCCAAGTTGCCAGCCAGCTCTTTTTTTAAAAAAATTGACTTTTCGCCTTCCACTCTCACCCTAGTATATATACCCCTTATACCCACGAAATGAGTAGAGCTTCCAGAGAGAATATTGAGAGAGAAACCCTAGAGAAAAACAAGATTGACTCATCTCCAATCTTTACATAGAGACTCTTCAAATTCCTCTACTCTCACCCTCTCCATTGTTACATTCTTGAGAGGTTCATTAGCCAAAAATTTTCTCACCATACCCATATCTGTGAGAAGGCTATTTGGTGCTTTGGGAAGCAGTTAGGAAGGGACAAATTTACATTGGTTGATGCTATGGTTTATAGCGGAATCCGGTAAGCTAAAGAAGATAAAGGTTCGACGCAACCTCGTTGGAGTAGGAGCTTGGAGGGCTTAGGTACACTAGGTAGATTAGGCTTGAAGGGTCTTCTACTGTTCATGTATCCCAACTACATTCTTTAGTGGATTATTTACCGCTTGGAGGGCGGCGGAGAGGTTTTACGCCTAAGGCTTCGGTTTCCTCTTCGATAAGACATTGTTGTGTTGTCCTTGTGTTTGCATCTCTCTTCCCTTAATCTTTGCCATTTAATTTCTACTGTGGATGTGATTTTATTTGGTTTAGATTGTTTATCAATTCTGTATTAAGCTTATGTTCATATTCCACACATTAATTGTTTGATATTAAGCTTGAATTGGTAATTTGTTAATTAGGGGTTTAAACGTTCATAGTGTTTTTTACACGCTATTTGAACTTTCAGATTAGATTTGAACTCTTCGATTTATACACTCAATAATTCACGTGACACAGAATTAAAAATTAAATAGGACACGTGGCGCAAAATCAAGAATCCAATTAAAATCTAATTGGATTTTCAATCAGCTTTGTCTATTAGTATATATATAGATATATAGATAGCGTGGAATTTAAACTAAAAGGAATTCAAGAAAATAGGGTACAAAGATTATACACAATGTGTGCTTAGCCTAAAGTAGGTTCCAAATTGTTATTTTTGCAGACAGGCATACACATGACCTATTGTTCCATAAACATACATTGAACATACATACGCAGTTGTGAGGCATGCGTACGCATCCTAACAAAATGAAACTCTAATTCTACATCTTCTTCATTCTAAGTGATCAAACAAAATCCTAACCTAATTCTACAAACAAAAACAAGCATAAACTTTAAAACAAGAGAGATTTTGGAATTGAAAAAGAAAAGGGGCTTAACTTTTTTGAAGGATATTTAAATTTTGACCAGTCCCCTCAGGATATTGGATCCAAGCCAAAACACTAGAAGGCTCCATTCATATAAATAAATGTCATTTAATATAAATTTGAATTTTCTCTATAGAACAGTGTGTTGAGGACAAATTTTTCACACCACATGGCTTCATTTCATTGGCGACCCGCACCACGTCAACATTCTCATGGATTTTGGGAAAACCTCTTTTAAAGCCCAGAAGAGCCCATATTTACACAAAAGGGCATCAAAGCCCATGGTTCAAGCTCATAGCACATCATCTCATGTTTGGCTCATGATTCAAGCTCATGAGTCTCATCGGGGAAATTTTAGGAGTCGTGGTTTGGAGGGCCAAGAAGTATGTTCAATAAAGCTCCAGTGGTTCAAAGTTGATAAAGGAAAGCATGTTGTCTTACATGTCTTCCCCAATTCCCTGAACTCTGATAGGTCAGTGTGCAATAGGTAACATTTGGGTAAAGCTCTTATATCACATAACACTTAAAATGATAAAACTCCCCATGCTCTTTACATAAAAATTAATGTTCATCATATAATATAAGTTTAAAAATGTAATTATAGTATTTCATATCAATCATATTATTATCATATAAATCAATTCCAACCACATGGCTAAATATATATTAATATCTCATATCTAGCATTAAAATACTCTCCTTACTCTCCAAGATTTGGTTAAGATACAAAAAGACCATAATTACATCTCTAAAACTTCATCAACTATCAACCAACTAGTCTATTACTTACCAAAATTATATATGGACTAAGCATATATTTTTTCCAAAAGAGAAAACTTAGCAGAAGACACCAAAAACGACTCTAGCGGAAGCTACAACAGCTTCTGCACAAGCTGTAACAGCTCCAACGGAAGCTGCAACAACTTCTGCAGAAGCTAAAACGACTCCAGCAGAAGCTGCAAACAGCTTCTGTAGAAGCTGTAACAGCCCCATCAAAAGCTCCAGCAGGTTGACACATGTCCTAAAATGATGTCATTCGCCCATTAATGCCCAATCCCAACAACTGTGGTACCAGAAACAAGAGGATCCCATAAAGATTATCTTACCATCTTTAGCCAAATCATGAATTTAATGCTAAGCATTGTCCTCCAAGCAAAAGATGTCATCAGCCAACTATGACAGCTATGATTGACAGCTGTGATAGCAGCTCCATCAGCCTTAAGGTCCCTAGCTTTCTTCTTTTGGCCAAAAAACAAAAGACCACTTACTTTGTCAAAGATTTTTCCTGATTTGCTAAGTTTCCCTTCAACTAGTTATGATCTAGTTACATAGCTTGGCTCTATATAAAGAGGACCAAGCTACACACTAAAGGGCCCTTTCTCTAATCCCTCTCTCTGATCCTCAAGGTTCTGAAACTTGATTCACCTTGCTGCACATATCTCTAAACTTCTCCATACTTCTCCATCTTCCTTACAAAAATATCTCTTCTTAGATAATACCATTACATTACACCTATTACACCACACCATTACACACTATCCATCTCTCCCACGCTTCAATACTCTGAAACTTCATCATTTTGCTGCCCAAAAACACATCTCCATCTCATTCTTTATATCTCATACAAAATCTCCCTTCTTAGAAAGCAACACAACCCATGACATAACACAAAAACCACTCCAGCAGCAGCTATAATCTCATCTATTTACTATATTTAACCTTCATATCATCTATCTCACACTTCCATATATTTTACAAACACATTCCTTACAAAATACTCATAATACTCCTCATATATCTTTAAACTCCATGTCTCACATAGTATACATATACAAGATCCATGTCCAACAAAGTATCTCATATAATTCCTATACATATTACAAACACAATATCTCACAAAATCTATATATTTCTTACCATCTCCACACATCTTAAAAACATATCAAACACTCTTCCAAGAACACATTACAAAAGCCCTTTCTTATGGAAGATATATATTTATAATGCTAAAAGCCCTTCTTATGAAAGGCAAAAACTCATAAATTAAAAGCCCTTCTCATGGAAGGCAATATCACTCATACTTGGCTAAAAAACCAAAAGAGCATTGCATGGGGAAAATCATTTAAGTGCACAATAAAGAGGATGAACTTAACCAACCTATGCACACGGCTGGACATATTCTCTCTCCCTCCAATTGCACCCATTTTTCCCTTTCAAACATGAAGTCACCATGAAAGGATCCACTTCATCATGATGCTGAAACATTAAGTCCACTGATGTGATATGGCTGGAGCTGCAAAACATGAAGATAAGTCATCATATTTTGTCTTCAAATTTATATTATTAAGTATATTTTATTCATTGTCATTATACCACTCGACTAATGTTATTATGTTGCTGGACTCCTTTTCTCATATTGCTGAAATGCTAAGTCCACTGATGTTACGGCTGGAGCTGCAAAATATGAAGATAAGTCATTATATTTTATCTTCAAATTTATATTATTAAATATATTTTATTCATTATCGTTTTACCGCTGGATGCAAGTTATTTTAATATCATCTCACTATTTAATGAACATGATCTCACTAATACTTCATTAATGAACATACATATTAATAAATCAATGAACCACCCTTGGACACACATTTTTTGGACATAAACCATCCTTGGACACATATTTTTTGGACATGAACTACTATTGGACATATATTATTTGGACATGAACTACTATTGGACATATATTATTTGGACATGGACCATTGCTGGACATACCTTATCATGTTGAACATGAACCATGAACCGCAGCTAGACATAGATTATTGGACTCATCCCATTGTTGGACATTGGACACCTAATTAAACACTTTCTAATATTGGACATCACTTAATAAACATAATAATAACGTGTCAACTCACCATTTAATCAAAGCTATCATGCTAAGCATATTATTTATTTATTTCAACCATTATCATGATTCTAAGACTTTGGGTTTTATTTATTTTGCAGGCTTAAAAATACACTGGAAGCCATTGGTCTATGCGGCCCAATGTCGAGTTTCAGGTTGACCTACCCAAAACAAATCCAGACCTAGCAAAGTCACACCTTCAACGAAAGACACGTGGCTATGCGCAAAAAACCGCCCCTGACACAGTGTCATTAAAAGAATTTTAAATTCATTTTGGCTTATTTTTTGAATGGTTTGGAATGTGTCATTTAAATGTTAACCCAATACAAGTTTATCAAACATTTGAAATGAGTAGTGTTTGTGTATATTAAGGGAGCTATGTGGGTCATGTTGTGTCACTTGCTTAATAAATGGGTTCAGTTAGGGTAGAAACGTTTTGAAATGATTATTAAATGAGTTAGGTTAGGATTGGCCTATGTAGCTGGATACCATATCTCAAACACGATTTGTCATCACTATTTGCTTGAACAAAATTGTTAAATCATGGTTTTTTTTTCCACCTTTATATATATATATATATATATATATATATATATATATAAAGATTCTCCTTCATTTTTTTTTTAATTTAATAATTTAATAGTTGGGGAGGAGTGGAATTGAATCTAGATTGCATTGTTCGGAACTACCTTAGAAGCTTATTGAGCTACAACTTAAAAGGCTCGTTCACATTTTACATTACGATGAATTTCATATTTATAATGGGATACAAAAGTCCATGACATTTGAATAAAAATTACGTATTGATTGCTTCAATTCCATGATTTTCTTTAGCAATCAATCCCTTGATTTATTAACCAATCCCATAATTTTCTCTTGAAACCAATGTCTTGACTTGGTCCTCAATGGCAGAAAAAATGAATTATACTTTCTTAACTAATATGCCCTAATTATACATGTCATGCATATCTTGGCTATTTCAGGTAAATACAATACAAGATAGAAACTCACACATAGTCATGTTTATGTGGCAAAATACAATCATCTGCTCTTGGTGAGCAGAGTTCTTAGGTTCCAATCCTATCAATGGAGGAAAAAAAAAAAAAAAAAAAAAAAAAAACACTGAAGTTTCTTGATGGTTTTTGGCTATTCATACACAAATATCTTAGCTCGGTTGTTGATTTTATTTTTTTTAAACCTTATCCTCATAACAGAACGCAAAACATGGAGTTGGCCATGACTGGATTGTCTTGTCATCCATATCTTAGGCTAGTGTTTTGCATTACGAAAAATGGGATGTGATTATCCTCAAAGCTGACTCAATGCGTTATCACATTTATTTTTCCCCTTTTCTTTGTAAATGACAACGATGCATGTTTTTGGCAACAAAACAACCAAAGCATTAGGAATTTGGATACATGTCTAAGATGAAGATAATGATTGACCATTCAATACTCTTACAGAAACAAGTTATTTTAAGGTAAAGTTTGTTTGGATAAATTAGCTCTAGGATAATGAAAATTTGCAGTTGAGGAGTCCAAGCCTGGTCTATTTTCAGTTGAGGACTTATTATTTACCTATAAATCTGACCGGGGCCTTTCAAAGGTATTTGTCTTTGCTTTGTTTGCCATGTTCTGAGTTTTTAAGTGGGAACAAGATGATTGCCGTTGAGAACCAGGCACCTGGTACTGCTTTGATTATTGTTTCCTTCTTCCTTTTGTCCATGAATGTCAATAATTTTTATTTTAAGTCTATAAGCTTAGTTCAATTGGAGTCTAACTTTTGTGTTCTTTTGTTTGAAAATGTAAGTGTTAGAGAATGCAATACCAAAAGAAGCATCAGATGGATTTACTGTGCCAGAATCCAATGCCTTTGGCCAATCATTCAGGTTTTGACATTTTCTTCCACAATCTTTGTTTATAAGATCAGGTATTTTTCATAAATGGTGTAGTTTCTCATTCAATGAATTGTGTCGAAATGTGTGGTAGGGATTATGAATCAACTGTGAGGCTAAGCATTGTGGAGAATACCTATCGGTTGAATCATATTAACCAAACATATGATTTTGTAAGTACACTTTCAATAAGTTAATGTTTAAATATTAAACTTTAGGACTTCATAGATTCAATTTGATATATGAAACTTTCAATGCAAATGCAGGTAAAGAGGACAAGGGAAGAGTATGCAAAATTGAACAAAGCAGAGATGTCCATATGGGAAGCCATTGAACTCCTTGACAGTTTTGTGGATGAAAGTGACCCTGACCTGGAAGAACCTCAGATTCAGCATTTGCTGCAGTCGGCTGAAGCCATAAGAAAAGATTATCCTAATGAAGATTGGATGCACTTAACTGCCCTTATTCATGGTAAATACCCTATGCACACTCCTAGTTTCTGTTCTAAGGCTAACATGCAAAATATAAGTTCTTTGAATGTGTAATTGTATATGTTTAACTTAGTGGCTCTATGCTCTTATTCATAATATCAGATAATCACTGCACACACTAGGCCCTATATATTCAAGTTTACATAAAAACAACTTGATAATTGATTCTTGCATGGATTTCAGATGTTGGAAAGGTTCTTTACCATTCCAAATTTGGATCGCTTCCCCAGTGGGCTGTTGTAGGTAAGAAATGTTCTTATACCAAATAAATATTAATATATTTCTCCTGTTTCAAGTCATTTCAATCTGATGATGAATTCTGATGTCGCAGGAGATACGCATCCTGTTGGTTGTGCCTTTGACGAATCGATTGTTTATCACAAGGTCTTCTCAAAAACATTAGTTAATTATGTTTGACATGATTATATATAGTCAGTCAATTGAAAGAAATTTCTTCGAATCTTTTGCATTGCAGTATTTCAAGGAAAATCCAGATTACAACAATCCTGCCTACAACACTAAACTTGGAGTCTACTCTGAAGGATGTGGACTGGAAAATGTGCTGATGTCATGGGGGCATGACGATTACATGTACATGGTATATCCTCTGAACCTTCAATGAATTTTTAATGAAAAATCTTTAGTAAGATTTTCATATTGAAATTTCCACAATATGTTATTCCAAAATAACAATCATAATACTAATAACGTTGTTTCCAAATCCTTAGGTGGCCAAGGCAAATGGAACTTCTCTACCATCAGCTGCATTATTTACTATCCGATATCACTCATTTTACCGTAAGTATTATTCTTTATCTTTTCCTGTAAATTTGAAAAATAGTTAATACTCTCGAATTGTTTTTATACAATAAAATGAGTTTTATCTGTCCATCTCGCAGCAATGCATACGGAAGGAGCATATCAATACCTAATGAATGAGGAGGACAGAGAGAATCTGAAGTGGGTTCGAACATTCAAGTAAGCTTCCATTTTGTTGTTTAATTTGTACATTTTTTTCTTTCTTACTCGTGTTCTTCCCCAACAACTATTCATTTCTCATTGAGCTGATTGTGAGCATCAGTGTTTTTCCCCATCAATTATTCAATTTTTGTTCAACTGATTGTGACAACTAAACTGATTTTATTGTATTGTACAAAATAACAGCAAATATGATCTCTACAGTAAGAGCAGCGTTCATATTGACGTTGAAAAAGTTAAACCATACTATGAATCCCTCATAAAAAAGGTGTGTACCAGTGCAAAATTCTGTGCTTCGGTAATTTTAAACACTTTTTTTTTTTTCTTTACTAAAATTGGATTTTTTTTCTTTCTTTCTTTTTGCAGTACTTCCCAGAAAAGCTCAGATGGTAATCCTTGAGGTTGGAAGGCATACTGCACTAAGGGAAAGGATCCGGCTTTAGGCGGCCTGCTATACTTTTAGTTGTGCTTGCTTTCAATTGGCAAAGTTAATTTGATCTATATATGCACTAAAGATTTCTGTAATCAGTACTAAGAAGTTTGTAAAATATTAATTAATATCAGTAAATAAAACACATCATAATGATGTGGCATGTTCATTATTATTTGGCTTGGTTCTTACTTCTTATATATTGATGGCCAGGAGGCCATGAGTGGGATGTCTTTAAGGCCTTGGGGCCTAATCAAATAAGGCTAATGTTGCGGCTTCAACAAGTACCCCCACACACCAAAAAAAAAAAAAAAAAGAACCTACGAATTGTACCTAGGCATGCTTTGTATCAGCATCAGGCAACAACAACGAAAAAAACCCCCTTAGAAATCAATACCTAGGGTTATCTGGAATCAACACCAAGCTATTGAAGGAAAAACTCCAACAATCAATTTGATTACTGAAGCAAACTGTATACAATACTGAACTCCAGGTTCTTTAAATAGAGTTCCAAACTTGGGTCCGTTTAGATACCGCTTATTTTGCTGAAAACTGAAAACAATATAGCAAAATAATTTTTAAATGTGTGAATAGTATCGTGGGATCCAATCTATATCATATCATATACTAGAGAAAGTTCATTCCTACAATTAAGGAGGTGCTGACAAATAGGATAAGTGCCTATCTAAAATTCAGACACGTTTAAGTTAAAAAGCGATACATTATATTGTTTGGTAATGCTATACACTGTTTAAAAGCCACTCATTATAAATATCAAAAAATTAGCCGGTTAAAATTAGATGTGCACCAAGATAGAAATAGAGGCGCGATGAAAGAGAGAGAGAGGCGAAGAGGAAACGGGGAAAGAAGCAGAGAGGCGATGAAATAGAGGATGAGGCCTGTGACACGGAGAAAGAAACAGAGAAAGGCGAAGAACTCTGCATCGATTCTGCAACATTTACGGTTTAATCCAACCAAAATCCTGATCATTACAACATTTGAAAGCCCGATTTACAGAGAGAGTGCTTCATTCCCTCACCAGACTTAGAGCATCACTGCAAGCAGAAAGAAAAAACTATGGGCATCAACACCGTTACGCTATATATCTGCCACCATCAGATCGTCGGAACCGGTTCCGGTACGTTTTTCTCCATTTTTCTAGATTTGGGTATGAAATATTACTTTTTATTGAGTTTTTTTGTTGGATAGGTTTAGATTTGATTTTGGTTTGATTCTGGTTTTGATTCCTTTTTGTTTCGGGCTTTTGTTTTCCATCACTAAGCCTTTCCCTGTTCTCTAATATCTGCGTTCATAGTTTTTTTTTTTTTTTTTTTTTTTTTTTTTTTTTTCCTGGGGTTTTGATTTGGAAAACACCTTTTGATCTGTTTCACAGGGTTAAAACACCTTTTGATAGCCTTCAGTATAAAAGAAAATAAACCACTTAAATCAATAAATTGCAATCAAAAGGAAAGGGGAAAGAGAACAGAGTTCGTACGTACCGTAACCCGATAGCTTAAAAGAGAATTTTCTGGAACCATCGGTTTCCCTACCACTGAAAACAAAACCCAATAGATACTTATTTAGTTGTTATTAATTTTGGGATTTGGGGGTTCCTAATTAGGGTTTGCTGCAATTGTAGATTTCAATTCCTAATATGTTTTCCTCTCTGTGTTTTTTTTTTTTTTTTTTTTGGGGGGGGGGGGGGGTGGGGGGGAACACCATAGAAGATCAAATTCTACCTAGGCTTTGTCTCTCAGCTTTTTTAATTTATTTTTAGGATTTTCCCCCCTGACCGATTGGTGTTCAGTTGCCTATAATAAATTGGAGACACAATGTTACTTATCAAAAAATAAATAAATTAGAGACACAATGTTATGTTATTTTTGCTACGTTGGTGTGAATTGATGCTTGAACCTTTTCAGTTTTCCCTATTTTTTTTTTTTTTAAATGACATACTCATAACCGAGTTGGCTGAGCGATTGAAAGAATAGTGGAAGCTATAGCAACAACCCAGCCCACCTGCGGTTTCCTTCAATTTCATCATCATTTAACTACTTTTGTTTGATCAAGCACATGGAGGAGAACATCAATTTCTATATGATTAGAACAATGTGTATGTGGCTTGATTTTTTATAACATTGATGTGAGATTAGATTATTCTCATGAGAATATTTACATAGAATTGAAAGTTGAAACTTCCTCTAACAGTTCTGTGTTTTTTTTTTTTTTGGTTGGATTCATGTTGTTAAACTGTTCTTTCATTCCCATTTTAGAATGTTTGACTCACTCACTTTTGCATTTTTCTGTATTTTTTTGGGTGGATTCATGTTGTTAAATTGTCCTTTCATTCTCATTTAGAACATTTGGCACCATTTCTACCATCACATCCTGTGGTAAGAGAAACTTGTCACATCACACATGATGTCAAAATATGCTAGAATAAATCTTAAATCTGTTTTGAAAATTTTAACTTTCTAAGTGAAGAATAATACTACTATATGCAAACCCTTAAACAACTGTCAAATATGTTGAGTATATTGAACATGAAAAAATAATTATTCACCCCGGTATTTTGGTGCATCTGACTTTAAGATTTTCATTTATAATCCTAGAAAATGTGTTCCCAACTTTTGGATTGCAATTCTATAAGATACATTCATCAATCTGTTGCGATAATGTTTTTTCTCACCTTTGCAGGTATCAGCAGTTGGTATTCCAGCACCAAAAAGGGCTCAACCTCTTAGTACCATCTCTGCTGCTTCTTGGGGTTCTGCACTTATTTTGCCAATTTCATATACATACATAGCCATGATGGGTTCTAAGGGACTCACTGAAGCCTCAAAGATAGCAACCTTGAATGCAAACTACATGGCAAAACGTTTGGAGGTTCTTAACTCATCCTTTTCATCTTTTTGTTTTATGTTTGCATATATGTGTTGATCTTGAAAAATTTTTATTTGGCTTTCTGCATCATGAAATAGAAGTTCATTGTTTTCTTAGTATAATATAATGATGTGAACATTACTAAGCCACTACCCCATTCTTTTTCGAGAAATCAATGGAACAATCGCCCATGAATTCATCATTGACTTGAGGGCTTTCAAGGTATCTCAAATCATACTCTTCCTATGGATTCCCAATTCTGTAAGTTTACTTTGGCTTACAGTGAGTCATTTTAATTGCAGAACACAGTTGGTATACAACATGTGTTTGACAAAATGTCTTACTCACTTTTGCTTTTTTCCTTTTTTTGATAATTCGATAGTTATACTCTTACATTAGTTTTAGTCAACTTCATGGTTTGTGTCTCTTGGTTTTAAGCCTTTTCCTACAATTAAGGTAGTTTTGACATGTAGGAAAAGTACCTCTCTAAATTTCTGCCACGCTTACCATTAAAAAACGAAAAAGAATCACTTTGCATAGACTGCTATGTTCTAGGTGTTCACTACTCTTATATTAAAAGCTTTAATGCTGCCTATATTGATTCCCAGGATAAAACTTTAAATGGAAGTTTAAGACCTAGGGTAAAAGTGTTTGTGAACATGTGCAAAGAAAGAAACCTGTAACTGCCAGATAAGAACAATGGCTGAAGAGTTACAAAAAGGTAACGGTCAATAATATAACTTTTCCAAAAAATTTGAAACTCTTTCACCTTTCTTTTGATTTGGCAGCTACAGGCTCCTGTAGCTTATGATTACTTATGTGCAAAAAGGTTTTGAAGTGCTGTGAAAGGAACATTTTTTTCGGTTATTACTTTTTTGCTGTAGAAACATCTATGATATTACTATCCTTCTAATGACCATTATTCAATTATAATATACCTTTTGATATGGTCTTCTAGGGTAAACATGAAGGAAAATGTTTGATGATTCAAAAAAAATTCTTATCATAAATTGTGTAATTTATAAATTTGTATTTACCTAAGTTAGACCATATTTCTTTCGGATGTCTTACGCTTTTTTTTTTCAAAAATTTTAAATATGTGTGCAGGGTATATCATTGGCTATGTGAATATTAAAGCAAAAATGTTGTTTATACTTTGCAAGTTGAACTTAGACATTGATGCTCAAGGTATGTATATGCATGAGTAGATTTACAATATCAGCCAAGTCATAAATAGTTGTTTCTACAATCAAGGCTATTCTACTATGTAGGGAAAACACCCATTTTAAAAACAGACATGCGTTAAGCAAAAACCCCTTAAACGCCACACCCCTATACAATCAGCACATCCCAAAGATGAAATGATGTATTCATTCGGTAAAAAACATAGCGACAAAAGAAAATATCTTCCTTCTCTCAATTTTCACTCACATCTTTAGTACTTGCACTTTTTGTTATGTTTTGTTTCTTCTCTGCATATACCTAAGGTAGCATAGTGTTATTATTTTCCTTCTTCAAATACTGTTTTTGCAATCCAAAGTTTCTGCTGTTGCTTTTCCTATCTGAATTAGCATCTCCATTTTTATTTATTTCTATACTCTAGAATTTTGTTTTATTTCATTGGCTAGGGTTCTTTGGTCACATTTTGTTAATTGCTTTTATTTGGATTTTTTCTCCAGATTTACAATAATCCGGCTTTTGGTTTGGTGATTTTAGGGGTTTAGTGATTTTTCCCTGGAACTTCTCATCGGTGCTTAGAAAAACACATAATTATTCATATAGGTAATTGCAACGTTTTAAAATTTTCTGTACGGAGGTTCTTTTTACAATTCAAAATTGAATTTAAAGCTGTCTGTATATATTTTAAAAGAAATTTCCCTTCCGAATTGTCTAGGGTTCTTCTTTCACCCTTATTAAAAAAATAGATGGCTTTATTGTTTTTGTTTTTTTCCCTTGGATTTTTGTTTTTTGTTTTTTTTTCCATTCTATCCCTGCCAGAAACAGTGCTAATTGGTGGGTGTACTATTGTGGAATTGCATCATGTTTTGGTTTAGGTCTTTATCACCACAAGTCAAACTCAAAACCCACACACACGATACAAAGGGCAAAGAGCAAAGGGCAGTGGACAATTGGGCCTGGATTTTTTAATTTGGAAATATTTCCTATTTTATTTTTTCTTTCTAATAAAAGCTCCTTTGGAATTGCAGTTTTCTCTAAATGGTGACAAGTTGAATTTATTGCTTTGGAATTGGGTTTAGTAAGAATGTTGTGCTAATATTTGTTTTTCTTTTTTAATCTTATTTAGGTTTATTGTTCAATTAAGGTTTGTCGGAACCGCAGGTATTTGCTTTTTTTTTTTTTTTGGTTTTACAAATCTGGGGATTGAATATGATTTGGGTTTGAATTTCTTGGTTGGATTGGTTTAGATTTCGTTATTTGAGTTAGGCTTCCGTTAATGATGCCTCCTACAGTATAATACCAGTTTAAATATAATATGGTTTTAGATATCCAGTAAGGTAGTGTTTATGTTGGAGAGTCTGCAATCATCACTAAAAAGAAAAAAAAGAGGGTTTGTACTTTGTACATCATACCTGTTTGATAAATGTCTTATTGACATGTTATTGGTATGATTTAGTTTTTGGGGGTTTATTGTTGTTCTCTTCAAATTCATGTTCTTTGAATTGTATTAGTCATTGAAGGTAAAAGATAACATTTTTCTTATGTCCAGTTTAATCATTATCATAGTCATCTAAACTAATGACCATTCTTTGCCTGTCGCATTCAATATATGAAGGACTTAATCTCTCTAATGGACAATATTGGGTTATCAGATTTTTTTAAACAAATAGTGTTACTGCATATTAAAGGATTATTTATTTTATATGGTTGTATGATTATTTTCTGTCATTTTAAAAAACCTTCTTACCCTTTCACTTTTTGCTGAATATGCCAAATTTTAACTTGGATGGTTTAAAATCTGAAAGTTCAAAGTGTACAGTAATTTATAAGTCTCTTAAAAGTAAAATTATGGGATTTTTGGTTAACTACTGCATTTTTGAAAAATAAATAAATAGATTAATAACTAACAAATTGTTATACACTTTCCAACAGATTGTTAGACACTGTTATCAACTTCCTTACAAACTTTTTTGCATTGGTTTTGCTTTGTATAAAAAATGTCAGTTTGTTAGAGTTTTCTTTGGTTTAAATGTTTTAAAAATTAAATAAAAGTTTCGATATTCAAAATAGAGCTCTTTCATATGGTTTGTGATCTCTAGCATTCCCCCTCCCACCCCCCGAGTGACTGTAAGAATTCAGTTGCGATAGTAGCAGACTACCTAAAACCAACATGTTCTATTTTATTGAATACTTATATATGAAATAGAGCATAGAATTATTTCGTTATTGAACTTGAGTTTGGCTTTAACAAACGCTCAATTTTCTTGCTGTTTATTTCAAGTAAACCTGCCATATTTTTGCATGGATTTTAGATAATTAGAGTTAATTACCTAGCATGCAACACATATTTTATAGGATCTCAGTTTTTAGAGCTTCATTTACATTGCCGTTTGTTAGTAATTTTGTATTTTCAATGAGATTTTTTTACTCACGTGCTAATGTAGATTTATCATCTCTGCTCTGGCTTATGAGACTGTTGGTAACTATTCAAGAAAAGCTCTTGGATTGAGTTGAAAGGTCAAGACAACTTAATTTCCCCTTTTTTACTTTTATTTAAATTTGTCTCTTTATCATTTGTTAATGTTTGATTAAAAAAACGTTGAACAAAAAAAGTTTAATAAGATTATTAAATATGTACTTTTTGACTCTTAAATCAGATGCTAAATTTTTTTTCCCTTTACCATGTCTAGGATTCTTCTTTCACCCCTATTGAAATATAGATAGGTTTAGTATTTTAATTTGGATACTTTGGTCTCAAATTAACATCTCTACTTTTTTGTTTTGATAGCATTGGGAGTATAGCCCAAGCTTAGAGTGTAGATTTATTGACAATTTTTTAAGTGAAATTGGAAGTAGGAACAAACAAAGAAATAGCAAAGATTTTGTTAAAAAACTGTGTTACTTCATATCAAGGGATTATTTATTTGATATGGTTTTATGATTATTTCCTGCCATTTTAAAAAACCTTCTTACCCTTTCACTTTTTGTTGAAATTCAGATTTGTTGAGTTTTCCCTATCAAGTATGAAACTTAATAATTCATGAATATGCCAAATTTTAACTTGGATGGTTTAAAATCTGAAAGTTTAGACTGTATAGTTATGGGTTTACCCTCTTTCTATCGATGTTATGGTTTGAGATTACTGTTTCTGGTAGTTATTTTGCGTTGCTGGAATTTTGCTCATGAAGAACAGAAAAAGGCTTATATTTTAGAAGGTTATTCAGGTATTGTTGCTTTCTACTATGCATTCTAAGTTTTTTATTTTTTGTGGGAAAGGGTCAAAAAGAAAGAAATAAACTAAAGAATAGAGCACATGGTGTGTGTATAGTGTCTTTGGTAAATTTGGAGAACTATGTTGAATCATTCATACACTAAGAAGTTTCTTTCCCTGCCTAAAAAAAAAAAGAACCAAGAAATTAAACCAGAAATAATAGTCCATCTGAAGTGAAGGAAATGTCTATGCTTGGTGAAAAGAAGGAATTTTACCTCTGTTCTCTAATGTAAAAAGTTAAGAAAACAGAGAATATCCAAACTACTTGATGTGTTTAAATTTGTTAAGAGATGAGATTTTAGATGCAATTCCTCTAACATGTATGTGCTTCAACTTTGGACATCAGTTTAGTAAAAAATTTCTAAAGAACCATTTGAATTACAACTTATCAAAAAAAGAAAACTGTTTGAATTACGAGAATTATGTGCTTTTAATTATTAATCAAAATTTTCTTGACACTATAGTGCTTGTTCGTGATTGTTTTAGATTAGCAAAAATAGTTTTGAGTGGATTATGAATAGAAGTGCACTTCTACTAAAGAAAACAATTTTTGAAACGTGGAGCTCAAAAGGTTGTATTAGCTTCTGTCATTTCAGAGGTTACATTAAAATAGGTTTTCGTTTCTGTCATTTCAGAGGTTACATTAAAATAGGTTTTCATTATGCTATTGCCTATGGTTGGACTGGTTGGACAACAATCATCCATTTAGCACACCAAAGAATCCATTTTGTTCTTATTGTGTATACCTTTGTAGTTGGCATGTTCAAGATAGACAAAATAAAAATAATGCATGTGAGAAGATATGTATTTGTCATCATTTTTTTTCGAAGTGCTATTGTGCTATAGTTTTTGCAGGTGAATGATGATGGCCCAATTCATCCATGTGAAACAAAGCTGGCACTTACAGTTCATCAGGGCTAGAACATGGCTTAGCTCACTAAATGTTTTTTGGGTTAATGAGTTCTTAAACTTTATTTTCTGCTACGGGGAATTTTGGACTTTTGACAATGTTATTGAACCTAACTCTATATCCCACAATTGTCATTTTTGTTTTTTGAATTGATTGGCATTATTAAAACAAAGCTTTTAATAAACACATTAACTGTTGTATTTATTATATTGTTATGTCAAATTATGGTATTTTAAATGTGCAAAATGTTCCCCGTGCATTGCGCGGGTTAAAAGCTAATATTACTAAAAGCTGAAGCGTAGCATTTAAAGCTGCTGCTCTCACGTTATGCCACATCAGTTGCCACGTCATTTTCTTTTTTTAATATAATTTGTCCTACAATTTTAAAATGGTTTTTACAATTTTCAGCCTTATAAATGCGGTCCACTACTTATTTATTTACTTCTACTATCACCATATAATAAATCCAACCCATTACTTATTTTTGTCTCTTCTTATTCACACCCTCTTACTATAAATTTGTCACTATTTTTTCTATTCTATGCATAATTTTCCCTCACCCAAAAAAAAATAAAAATAAAAATAAAAATGGTTCCCTCTCTCTCTCTCTCTCTAAATTTTTTGGTGGATTTTTTTTATTTTTCTTGCATCTCTACTTTAAGTTGATAATTTTTTATATTCTTTAAAACTCTATTTTGGGTTAATGCGATTTAATTTTTTTTTTTAAATTGTTGTTGTTGTTTTTTGTTTTTTTTTTTATTGTTAAATGTTATCCTATTGCGTTCTAAAGAATTAAATATAGCATATAAAAATATAATACTATTCTATTACATAGCATGATTTGGATAATTTGGTATTTATTCTGTTACATAGCATGATTTTTTATAGTGCTCAATTTAAATGTTAAACTATGAGACTTTACTAATTTTTGTTTATTTTCTAATCCTTTGTGGTGGAAAAAGTACTCTTAATAGTTGTATTAGAAGTACTCTATAATGCCATTTATTTAAAGAAAAGCAGGTTAGCTAAACGAAAATAATTGGATAGGTGACAAATTTTAACTTTTGCAATTTTATTTTTATTATTATTATTTAATAACAATGCATGTATAGAAATTTAATTCTTAGATTTTGCTAATAATTTTTTATTTGATAATATGTTTTGGGTGGCCGAAATTATAATTTCTATAAAGAAAAAAACCTTAATAGATTATCAAAAACAAAATTTTATCCTAATATTGGTTCAATTAATCATTGTTAAGTTTTATTAATTTTTTTTAGTTTACGTTTTTTTTGGTGTTTTGGATTGTTCTTATATTACATTTATGATTATTCCTATAATAAATAAAAATATAATTACAAAATACATTACTCATTATTAGATTAGTTTAAATTGTAATTTTTTTTTTAATAAAACCACCATAAAAATAATTATCACGCGCAACGCGTGGGTTCGCGGCTAGTTTTAATAAAAGTTGTGTTGAAAAAAGAGGTTTATGGGTCCCGTAAACAGTGCATGAGACCCACTAGAAAACCACCACAGCAACAGAAAGTCAGAAACGCACTTCAAAACAAAACAAAAACGCAGACGCAAACGCAAACGCAGACTTAGGAAAAGCCATGGTTTTAAAAACCGATATGGTGAAAGAACCGGTTGAGGAGCTAATTACCGGTTTTCTGGTCGGACCGATGGTCGAACCGGTGACGTCATAAATAATTTAATTATTATTTATTTAAATTATATAAATAATTAATAATTTTTTAATTATATATAAAATATATATATATATATATATATATATTAACAAGTGTGTGTAAAAGTAAAATAAATGTAAAATATTTTACAAAAGTCACTCAGTCACTCATCTCTCCCTACTCTCTCGACACTGTGCTTTCTCAATATCAAAGTTTCCCTTCCACTAACCAAACCTCCAGCCTCCGATCCACTCCCAGATGCCACTCATCACAAGCAACCAATCCACTCATCAGTGTCACTCATCACCGATTGCATCTCCACCGCCATCAGCACCACCTACTAATTCACCTCCTTGAGTTTTTGTTTTTTCGTTATCCTCCATCGTCGCCGGCCCCACTGTTTCTTGGCCACCTCCACCGTCGTTGATTCATTCTTTTAATCTCAATTCTGGATTTTTTTTTTCCTTTATTACTGCGTGGCTTTATCGATTTGGGTTTTTGGATGGTTTATGGGTTATGGGTGGCTGGGTTTGTGGGTTGTGGTGGATGGTTGGGATGTTTTATGGGTCTTGGTGGTGGCTAAGTTGTGGGTTTTGGGTGGGTAGTTGAAATGGTTTGTGGGTAGAGCAAACTAGGAGTGAGCTCAAAGGGTGAGGGCGTGCCGCTGTGCGTGAGGTGCGTGCCGCTGTGCGTGAGGCAGAGAGAACAAAGTGAGGTAGAGAGTAGAGATTAGAGAGAGCTTGAGTTGAGTTGAGCGGCCTTGAGAGCTTGAGGTGAGTGAGAGAGTGAGGCAAATGAGAAAAGGAGGCGTGAATTGTGAGGTGAGAGTGAGATCTGATGAGAAGAGTGAGTCAGTGAGGACTTTAGGTTAGTTTTGAGGAGCAGAAAAAACGACGTAGTTTTGAGGAGCAAAAAACTTAAAAACGACGTAGTTTAGTTTGAGGAGCAAAACCGGTTTGACCGCACTGGTTTCTGGTTCTCAGGTTGAACTGGCTGGTTTTTAATATTTACCGGTGTTTAGGCCATTTCCGATTTTATACCATAACCGAACCGGATTGAAGGCCAGTTCCTGGTTGAACCGATCGGACCGACTGGTCCGATTTTTAAAACTATGGGAAAAGCTATATCCAAACGGGTACTATCCTAACAAGAAAAGGAAACAATTCTAACCAATGAAAATTCTACTAATCTAGTAAGAGATGAATTAAATCCCTAAAACAAGTAGGAAATAAAATAAGATTTTAAAAAAATAAAACAAGTGGTGGGTTTATTGGTTATGTTACAGGTTCAACAGTCTTTGCAACTGAGATCTAGTCATCCAATGCATGGGGTTGTGGACGAGATCAATGAGAATACAGGACCTTATATTGGGCTAGTGATGACTTTTTCTACTGAAGAACTTGCACTTATAGACTTTACTTTCTTTGTTCCCAGCTCGAAGATCCCATGGGTTGACTTGGCTGGTACTCTCTCTCTCATTGTCTTTGTTTTCTTTCTTCTTTTGGACTTGTCGGTGTTGATTATTGACTAGAATAGCTTTCATTTAAATATGAAAATGTTTTGTATAATGGGGTAATTTCAAAGGTCTTAATTTTTGGGAGAGATGGCCCAAGTTATGCCCATTTAGCCCAAAAGTTATGTCACTTCACTGTTAGTTATTGGGCTAGGTCAGGTTAAGAAGGAATATTTGTATGTGTATACACACACATTAAGTAGTGTGTAATATACAGAAAAGTTTATAGAAAGATATTTATAAATGGTTTATATTTAAATATATTTTTTTAAATAAAAACTCAAATGAGTTAAAAATATACAAGTTTAATAAATTAGGATTTATTTAGAAAAGGACCAAATATAGTATAATTAGAATTTGTTTAATTTTAGGTTGTTTCTATTCTAATTGCCAAGAGTCATTCATAGTTTAAATTCCCCTTCTGACCCTTCCCCAACTATTGAATTATCAAAAAAGAAAAATGTTGTTTTATTCTAATCAAACAATGAGTTCTAGTTGGTTTTAATTTACATGTAAATGTGTAATAAATACCAAATTTAAAAATATATAATATAATGATGATCTTAAAAAATTATGATTATATAAGCTTTTAAAAAGCTGAAGTGACAACATAAGAAAGAGTCAATCTAAAAAGTCAAGTATTTTCATTTTTATATGCGTGCCTTTTTGTTGTGGCAAAGGCATCAGGTTGTACTATCAGCTTTGTTGTATTCTTCTATGGAGTTTAGATTTACTGAGAAAATCGTGTAGTTACACACAATCAATAAGCAAATGCCTTCAGGGAATATGAAAAAAAGTTATTAGACATACTAGACTATTTGTCATGCCTGCACATAATGAACTACTTCTTGCCAATGTGTCTATTTTGTTGATTGCCTACTGCCTAGGAAGGAGGTTCAACATTGGGACTATTAAAGGTATAGATGTAATTTATGTGATGACTGGAGAGCAACAGTGCGATTTCATCTATCTTTCATTGTTTTTTTTCAATACCATAACAATTAATACATACTACATATACTTGATGTGAAACATTTTTAATGAGTGGTAGACTTGACCTTTTTGTGGCACTCTTTAGGTGAATGCAGGTATAACTGTTCAAATCCTACTTGATACATTTGATATCATAGGAATTGTCCATTATGGGATTGCTGGAAGTTCTAATGATTCATTGTACATTGGTGATGTTAGTGTCCCAAATTATGTTGCCTATACAGGATCTTGGACATGGAAGGTAGAAGTTTAAATTTGTATTAAATTGATGAAAGAATAAATTTATTTTTTCACTGCAATCCTTGCTTTTAAAATGAAGAAGAAGAAGAAAAAAAAAAAAACTAATCTTTTCTTTGTTTGATTTTACTGCTACATTATGATGTTTGCCTTAATTGAATAAAAGTATTTAACAGAAAGAATATGCACTCTACTTATATTTTAGTTCAGAAAAAATGGTCTTATGTTTAATTCATCTTTCATCCTCTTATTTGCGTTGTAAAGGAATTCAGGTCAGCAGAGGAGAATTTGACAGAATTGAAGTTTGGTAATTTCAACTTCCCTGAGAAGGGAGAGAATTTGTTGGCAATGATAGACTTAACTCCACAGCAATTGTACTCTGTTGGGAAACCAATGGAAGAGGTTTTTTGGCTTCCAAAATTATTCAATATTGCTTCTAAACTTCAGGTTCGCTGTATAATCATCCCCGATCTCTTTTAATAGCTTATGTGTGTTGATTAATTTGTTCTGATGAAAATATCATTCAAGGTTTATTTTTTGGTTCATTATGACGTAAATTTTTAATTGATTACAGGATGTGAAACTACAAAAATGTGTCCAAATTTCAGAAAGAAACAGTCTCTCTCTCTCTCTCTCTTACCGTCTTACCCTTGATCTTTCTCTGGCACACCCATGGCCGAATCTCCATCACTGCTGCTAGCCACCGAGAGTCCCACATCACCACCACCGGCGGTGCTCTCCGATGTGATCCTCTCCTCTCTTAAGGTTCTCTCATCTCACTCTCTAGCTCTCTGCTCTTCCCTTCTTTGTTTTCTGGCCAAGCTTCTCCTTGCACCGACACTACATGTGACCTTTATCATTATATATGTCCTTTTGATGCATATCGATTTTTCTTTCCAGTTAGTTTTTATTTATTTATTTAATTTTTATATAAGAATCATTCTTACCCTAAGTTATCTTTGCAAATGGACCTTACTTTTATTGCTACCTTGTTGTTGGTGAGGACAAAATTTTATAGATTTCTAGCTACATATGACTTGATCGTCCCTTTTACTACTCAGAAATGCTTAGGTACTTTTTATTTATTTATTTTCCATTTTCCTTGATTTCTTTGTCAAAGATCATACCTTCTAATTGTAACTTAACCATTTGGTTTGGGTTTAAAATTTTATAAAACCTTTGGTCAGGAAGCTTAAAAACAATGAATTTAACCTTTGGTTTTGTTTTTTAAGCTTCAACTATTATCCATTCCTAAATCAATCACGTAGCTAAACAAATAATTTAAAAATCAGAATTTAAAATGCTTCATTGAAATCAATCTGGGCCTGCACAGGGATGAGAAGTTGTTACTATTGTGGTTTGGGTTTGGCAATTGGCAGTAGGTCATTGTTATGTTTTATTTTAAAGTTGATTTTGAAAATGCACAGAAGATGTTTGTGAAAATATGTGTTAGAAAAATTGAAATGATGTTAAGCTATTTCTATCTATGCATGTTGTGCAGTCTTGAGGAAGATTCATCAAATTGAGAAATACATCAGGCTACTCTCCAAATTGGCTGATTTCCTTCACTTCCTACTTACAGAAGAAAAGGAAGCTGATATTTGGGAACAAAGTGCAGAAGCTCTCCCAAGTTTATCCCGCCATCAAGGAGGTCCTTGGAATGACAAGTCAGAAAGGTCTTTCAAAGGATTTTGCGCCACTGAACTTGTCCCGTCCATGGCGTCAATCTTCTTTTCTTTCTTTTTTTCTCTAGTTGTTGCTATTGTATAATTGAATTGTTGACCAAGTTGTTGAATTTTTCATGTTGTAGCTGATTTTGTGTTCATGAGTAATTAGTATATGTAATGTATACAGACACATTTAGAGCTTCTTTGGATGGGATGAGTTTTGAATGATATCACTCAATTTTTTTGTTTCCATCATCCAAATCGTGTGAGTCCCACGAATGAGCATTTGTTTGGATGAGTTTTGGATCATTGTTTCCATCACTCAATTCTCTGATTTTTGAGTGATAAGTTATGGAAACTGAAAACACATTTTAGATGTTTTCAGTTTCCATAACTCAGTTTTCAATGACATTTCTGTAATTAAACATACATTGAGGGACCCACTAGTTAAGTCAGCCGCAACTTTTTTTTTTTTCACTGGGTTCGGTGAGTTTGGGTATTGGGGGTTGAAGGAAAAAAAGAAAAAAAAGTAAAAGCTGCACCAAGTGATAGGTATGAGACCCACAAACAGTTGAAAAATATTGAGTGATGACAAGTGAGTGACAGTGCCAAATGGATGGGGTGTAGGGAGTTGGGGTATTTTAAGTGATGAGTGATGAGTGACGAAAATTGAGTGATGAGTGACCATTATTTTTAACCAAACAAGCCCTTATACAATTCATGGTACATACTATTTTGTTGTATTTTTACTTTACATCGGAAAGTCATTTTACATGATTAGTTGTATTTCTCTTATTATTAGGGATTGCTTCTTCTATGGCATCTCATTACAGTTTCCACGTTCACCTCTTATTTATTTTGGCTAACTCATGTTCTCTTATTGAATGCTTCGCACTAGTCTTTTGTTGCTCATTCTTCTGTAAAATTTCAAATGCGTGCTACTGGAGAAAAGGAAACTCTGCATGCAATTTCTTAAGTTTTATCTACAGGTCAAGCTTCTACTTGTCCTAAATGAAGTTTGCATGATGCCTATTTTTATTCTTTTTCTGTTTATCAAAAAATTCCTTTTCTAGGCTTTATGTGTTCTAATCCTTGGTAAATTTAAGATAAATTACTTTGAAATTTATATTCAAGCTATATATTACTTTGAAATTTATATTCAAGCTCCGACTAGCAATAAAGGAGGTTTGATTCTAACTTGGTCATTTGTGAAGTTTGAAAAGATAATTGTATTGTATTTGAAACCTTGATAGTAGTTCTTGCAACATAAAATTGCTATTAGTGCTTTACTTCTTGGTCAGTTTACAACTTCTTGACCAAGTTCAATATATGCCCCTGAGAACTTGAAAAAAAGGATTACATATCAAATACCACGAGTCTTCCAAGAATGCTTGGCCTGTTTTACAATCAATTGATGCAAGAGAGAAGTAGACAAGAAAATAATTTAATTCAAAATAAACAAAATTTTATTAAAATGTACACTTTGATCTTAATAACAAGAGTTCCATTGAGATATTGTCTTTGATTACAAGGTCATAATAACATCATTACATGATAGTTACAATAAATAATTTTCCACCATCATAATTCATAATTCTCACATAATAAGGAGAGAAAAAGTCTTGCATGCTTCAAGTCTCCAACCTCAGTTGCAATTTCTAATACAAATCGTGCAATTTTTTATATGAATTTTGACTTGGTCATTTATAACACTTTCTTTTGCTCTTCATTGCTAAGATCCAAAGCTTTTGCTACCAACCAAGAGCACTTAAAATCTTCAATGTATGATCCTATCTAAAAGCATAAAGAACAAAAGTAAAGACACACTTATTAGATATTTGCTAAAACAATAGCAAAGAGCAACCAGCATATCACTTTCAGCAGTTCACAAGTAAATGTTCTTCCATTTTTGTGCTATTCTAGATACTAAATCATAGCTTTTGACAATAATCAAGGTGTTACAAAAACTATCCAAAAAGCAATTACAAGCATCAGTATCAATAATGTTGTGCAGATAGCACCCCAGGACTCAAATCAATAACAGTAAATAAGCGGAAATCAAATAACAAGCGCACACAAAGAACACAAGAATTTACGTGGTTCAGCAAACTGCCTACCTCCACGGAGACGACGGAGAAATTTCACTATAAAAATAGGGAGATACAATAATGCAAAAGAACACTCTCAAGAAACCCAATTCCCAATACATCCTAGCACTCTCTCACAAAAACAATAAGAATAGAAGCTAGCTGCCTCTCTTTTCTCTATTTTCTCTCATGCGGCTGCTGCTCACTAGGTTAATTAGAATAATCTATATTGCCCTACAACACAAACCTAATATATATATATATATATATATATTATAGGCCGGCTATTACTAGGAGATACATTCCTAGTTGTATTCGGTCATCCTTGACCGACTTACCAGCAATGGGCTTGGGCTTCAATGGCAATTCAAGCCACCCACGTCAATAAATCTCCACCTTGGCTTGAATTGATCAAGCTACACTAGCAAACTCCTCCATCGCCTCCACCTTAGCCCTTTAGGGTTCACAAGCTGCAACACCAATCAAGTCCAAGCAGTGCTTGAACTTGTTTGTTGGAACTAGCTTTGTTAACATATCAGAGGCATTCTCACTAATGAGAACCTTCGACAAAGAAATATCACCAGACGAAACCCATTCTCTGATCTTGTGATACCGCACAGCAATATGCTTTATTCTTGCACGATATACCTGATTCTTCGCCAAATGAATTGCACTTTGACAATCACAATGTAGCACCATGCTATCCTGCTTGAAACCAAGCTCATTAACTAGTCCACTAAGCCAAACGGCTTCTTTTCCTGCCTCTGTCATCGCCATATATTCTGCTTCTATAGTGGATAAAGCAACTACATCTTGTAGTGTAGACTTCCAGCAAATTGGGCCACCAGCAAACCTAAACACATAGCTTGTCGTGGACTTTCTAGAATCAAGGTCCCCTGCATAGTCGGAATCCACATAACCCACAGCTTCTGTACTAGCTCTCTGATCAAATAGGATTCCGAAATCACGAGTGCCTGTAAGATATCTAAATACCCACTTTATTGCATTCCAATGCTCTTTGCCTAGATCTACCATATACCTACTAACCACACTGACTGCATGAGAAATATCAAGCCTTGTGCACACCATCAAATACATAAGACACCCAACTGCATTTGCATATGGCACTTTAGACATATACTTTGACTCCTCATCTGAACTTGGACACAACTGTGAGGATAGTTTAAAATGGGCAGAAAGCGGTGTACTAACAGGTTTTGCATCAAGCATACTAAACCTCTCTAACACCTTCTTAAGATATCCCTTCTGAGATAACCATAATTTACCAGCCCTTCTATCTCGGTGAATTTCTATCCCAAGAATCTTCTTGGTAGCTCCAAGATCCTTCATGTCAAATTCACTACTCAACAAAGACTTCAACTTCACAATTTCTTGCTTACTCTTTGCAGCTACTAACATGTCATCAACATATAGAGCAAGAAATATATAAGAGCCATCAGCAAGTACTCTAAAATAAACACAACAATCATACTCACAACGCATGTACCCATGTGTGACCATGAATGAATCAAACCGTTTGTACCATTGCCTGGGAGACTGCTTCAAGCCATATAATGATCTCTTCAATAGACAAACATAATCTTCCTTGCCAGGTTCTTTGAAGCCTTCGGGCTGTTGCATGTAAATCTCTTCTTCTAAATCTCTATGGAGGAATGCAGTCTTCACATCTAGCTGCTCTAACTCCATGTCATGCATTGTCACAAATCCTAGGATTACTCGAATTGAGGTGTGCTTCACAACTGGTGAAAAAATCTCATTATAATCAATTCCTTCTCTCTGTGAGTAACCCTTTGCCACTAACCGTGCCTTGAATTTTTCACATTCCTTTTCTGACAATGCTTCTTTCTTACGGAATATCCACTTGCAACCAATAGCCTTCTTTCCCTTGGGTAATTTCACTAATTCCCAAGTCTTATTCTTCTGTAGTGACTCCATCTCTTCTGACATTGCTACAAGCCATTTATCATTGTCTTTCCTATTTGTAGCCTCCTTCAAAGTGAATGGATCTCCACCGCTAGTTACGAGAGCAAAACTAACCATGTCTTCAAAGCCATATCTCTGTGGTACTTTGTGAACCCGCTTCTCTCTACCTTTAGCAATTGAATAAGACTCTTCTTGTTGCTGTTGTGGATCAATCTCAACATCACCCTTATCATTAGGTGAACTATTCTCATCAAGCTCCACCTCAACAGTTAATTTCTCCTGTGGACTATCATCACATGTCTCTGCTTCATTCTGTTTCAACATAAAGGCTTCATCAAATATGACATCTCTGCTGGTCACCGTTTTCTTTGAGATTGGATCCCAAAGCTTGTAGCCTTTAACACCTTTTTCAAAACCAAGAAATACACATTTTCTTGACTTTGAATCCAATTTAGAACGCTCTCCACTCTGCACATGCACATAAGCTGGACAACCAAAGATTTTTAGACTCGAATAATCAACTGGTTTACCTGACCAAACCTCTTCTGGAATCTTGAAATCAATGGCTGATGATGGAGATCTATTAATAATGAAGCTTGCTGTGTTAACTGTCTTTGCCCAAAACACCTTAAGCAACCTTGCATTCAATCTCATGCATCTGGCTCTTTCTGCTAAGGTTTTGTTCATTCTCTCTGCAACCCCATCTTGCTGTGGAGTTCCTTTAACTATGAAGTGACGAGTAATGCCTTCTAATTCACAAAATCTTATGAATTCTTTATCTTTATACTCTAGTCCATTATCTGTTCTAAGGTATTTTATTTTCCTGCCAATCTGATTCTCAACCTGTGCTTTCCACCTTTTAAATATGCCAAACACATCAGACTTATGCTTCATAAAATAAATCCATACCTTTCTAGAGTAGTCATCAATGAAACTGACAAAATACTGAGCACCGCTATGAGAAGAAACTGATACTGGACCCAAAACATCTGAATGAATGTAGTCAAGAACACCCTTACTTGTATGAGAGCCTGTCTTAAAACTGACTCTATGCTGCTTCCCATACACACAATACTTGCAGAAGTCTAGCTTGCATGTCTTCACCTCTTTCAATAAATTTCTCTTGTGCAACTCTAACATACCACGTTCACCAATATGGCCAAGTCGCATATGCCATAATTTTGTGTCGTCAATGCTGGACTCCACCGGAGTGGTGACTGCAACTCTTCCTACAACTGTGTTCCCAATCAATCTGTAAAGTGTGCTTATTTTCTGTCCCTTCATCACCATCAAAGCACCTTTGGTAATCTTCATGATTCCACCCTTTGATGAGTATGAATAGCCCAAATCATCCAACACTCCTAAAGAAATTAAATTCTTTCTAAGATCTGGAACATGTCTGACATTACTAAGAACTCTCACAACTCCATCAAACATCTTGATCTTCACGGTACCAATCCCAATAACCGGGCATGTAGCATCATTACCCATTTGGACCATACCACCGTTGTAAGGCTTATACGTGTCAAACCAATCTTTCTTTGGAGTCATATGATATGAGCATGCTGAATCTAAAACCCAAGATTCCAATTAAACATTGTTACTTGATAAGACTGAAAGTAAATCTACACCAACTTCACTGTCATCTGATATTTCTTCAGCAACACTAGCTAATTCTAGGAGCTTCTTTCCATTCTTCTTCTCCTCTAAATGCTCTTTCAACTCTTTACACTGATTCTTATAGTGCCCTTTCTTGTGACAATAAAAGCACTCTACGTCTTTCTTTGCACGTGATTTAGACTGTGATCTGTTCCTGTTGGAGTTCCGTCCTCTTGACCTGCTTCTACCTCTATTGCTTGACTCAGACTTTACAATAAGTCCATCAGCCTGAGAACCATTACCATCTTGCTTCATCTTTATATGTGACAAGAGAGCACTAGTCACCTCCTCGAGTACTATAGTCTCTTTCCCGTACATCAACGTAGTCACTAGATGATCAAAAGAAGTAGGAAGTGACACTAATAAGAGTAACGCTTTATCTTCATCCTCATAATTCACCCCAAAACTTGACAGTTGGGTGTTCAACATGTTAAACATGTTGAGATGCTCCAACAGATCTAAACCTTCCTTCATATGCAAACTATACAGTTGCTTCTTCACGTACAACTTGTTCGTCAGATTCTTTCTCATATAAAGACCTTCTAGTTTTTCCCAAACCTCCTTTGCGGTCTTTGCTTCTAGGATGTTGTGAATGACCTCATCACCTAGGTTAAGACGAATAGCGCTAGCTGCTTTCTCATCCATCTCTACCCATTCTACATCCTTCATCGTTTCCGGTTTCTTCTCCTTCCCAAGCAAGGCCTTGTGAACTCCTTGTTGAATTAGGAGATCCTTCATCCGCCTTTGCTAAAGAGAAAAATTTCCCTTACCATAAAACTTCTCTACATCATACTTTGTGCTTGACATCTTTACTGTATTCAAAGGATTGAATCCTAACTTGGCTCTGATACCACTAGTTGTGCAGATAGCACCCCAGGACTCAAATCAATAACAGTAAATAAGCGGAAATCAAATAACAAACACACACAAAGAACACAAGAATTTACATGGTTCGGCAAACTGCCTACCTCCACAGAGACAACGGAGAAATTTCACTATAAAAATAGAGAGATACAATAATGCAAAAGAACACTCTCAAGAAACCCAATTCTCAATACATCCTAGCACTCTCTCACAGAAACAATAAGAATAGAAGCTGGCTGCCTCTCTTCTCTCTATTTTCTCTCATGCGGCTGCTGCTCACTAGGTTAATTAGAATAATCTATATTGCCCTACAACACAAACCTAATATATATATATATATATATTATAGGCCGGCTATTACTAGGAGATACATTCCTAGTTGTATTCGGTCATCCTTGACCGACTTACCAGCAATGGGCTTGGGCTTCAGTGGCAATTCAAGCCACCCACGTCAACAAACAAAATTGTTTCAAACCAAATGGAGAGCAAAATCCAAATGTGGCACAAAAATCAGTCCAAGAAAATCCCATATTCTTTAATAAACTAAGCAAAAAGATGTCATCGTGTAAATAATTATTCAGCTTGAATACACAACCAAAAGCATCTTCCCACATCATTTTTTTTTACAACAAATGAAAGAAATTATCAAATTAAACATAAACTAACTACTAAAAATGGTATTGCATCAACAAAATTATCTTTATTTGACAATAAGCAACTGTAAAGAAATAACTTGACAAAGAAGAAATGAAAGAGCAGAATCCCACCTCAATTAAAGCAAATCAAACCCAAATAGCAAAATTTAGAATCTTAATCCCACAAGAATCTAGAGACTTAGTAATATAAACAATAAAAAGAATAATCAGCAAACACAAAATAAGATAGAGGCAATAAATTAGAGTTAGAACCGAGTCTTTAGAAGGGGTCCGCAAAACCAAAACAACCTGTTAAACTGTCAGCACTTCTCATTCAATCAATGCACATTAGGCCATGCCAAAAACCCCCAATTTTCAAACCCAAGCAAAATTATCAAGCTTTAGACTCAACAAGAAAACTCAGCCATCAAACTAACAAAATTGAAACAAAATGAGACCCAAATTCGGTCATCTCTAAAAAGCATATAAAAAGAGAAACAAAAAATATATATATATATATATAAGAGAAAAGACGATAGAGAGAAAGAAAGGGGGCCAGCGATGATAGCACCACCAACAGCGGTGGTGTGGGTGCAATGAGAAGCTCCATCACGACTGGGCTTTAGAGAACAAGAAAACAGAGAGAGAATGTGCTAGAGAGTGAGATGAGAGAATCTTAATAGAGGAGAGGGTCACATCGGAAAGCATCACCGGTGGTGGTGATGTGGGACTCGATGGCTAGCAGCAGTGATGGAGATTCGGCAATGGGTTTGCCTAAAATATGGATTTGCCTCATGTTGTACAGTTCGTATTGATTTCTAGAAGGTCTTGCCTTGCCCTATGAGGTGTGAGAGTTCTAAAGTGTGACTTGTGAATGTAACCATGTCCGTCATGTGAATGACTCTCTTGGGAGTTGTCTGGTGTAGACACGTCTAGTTGTCCTACACATGCATCCGGGAATACACCACTAAATCTAAGGCTAAGGTGAAGAATGGAAGTTCCCACTTCCTTTAGGTCCAAGAAATGCTCTTGGCCCTTACTTAGAGGTTCAACTTAACTAGACTTGAGTCTGGAGTTAGGGTACGAGTTTGCCAATTTGTTAGGCACCTAGACTTGCTTGACCGAATGGATCAACCTCTACTAATATTTCTAGGCCATTTTCAATCAAAGGTTCGACTAAGTAGGTTCCCATCTGTCATGTACAGCTAGCTTGTAACATCATGTATATGCATAGATACACATAAAGATATACAAAAAAAATGGATAGTGCAATTCCTATATATATAATTTAAATACTATTAATAGTCATTCTTATATTTTGTTAACTCTTTAAAAAGTCTTGTAAGAATCTTATATTTTATTAACTCTTTAAAAAGTATTGTAAGAATATTATAAAGTATAAAATGTAAACTGTTCATGTTTATTTATTTATTACTTCTTAATTTTTGTTATTGTGAAACACTTTTTTATTTTACAATTCATTTATTCTAGACTTTTTGGTTTTTATACTCAATAACTCATTTGGATGAATATTTATGATGTGGTCCCATATTTGATTCTAAAATTAGGAAATAAAACTCTCTCTAAAAATAAATAATTTAGGACATATGACACAAAATTGTACTCTAATTTGAAATTCTAATTGGACTTTCTCTAAGGTTTACCTTTTAATATATACTAGTGTATACTCCAAAATTTTAGAAGATGTTTAAATTATACATGGTATGATTTTACACTTTTTTTAAATCATACATTTCTAAATATATGGAATGGTTTCTCATTTTATATATGGAAAATGTTGTAAAAATGTTGTGGATATAGCATTTCTCAACCTATGTGTATGTGTGTCATTTAAAATTTAATTGGTTTTAAACTCTTCAGTTTTTGCACTTAATAATTCACTTGCCATAAAAATAGAAAAACTTAGATGGATTAGATTTGAACTCTTTGATTTTTACACTCAATAATTCACGTGGCACAAAATTGAGAATCCAATTAAAATCTAATTGGATTTTCTCTCAGCTTTGTCTATTAATATATATATATATATATATAGATAGAGTGGAATTTAAACTAAAAAGAATTCAAGAAAATAGGGTACAAAGATTATACACAGTGGGTGCTTAACCTAAAGTAGGTTTCAAATTGTTATGATTGCAGAGAGGCATACACATGACCTGTTGTTCCATAAACATACATTGAACATACATACGCAATTGTGAGGCATGTGTACGCATCCTAACAAAATGAAACTCTAATTCTACATCTTCTTCATTCAAAGTGATCAAACAAAATCCTAACCTAATTCTACAAACAAAAACAAGCATAAACTTTAAAACAAGAGAGATTTTGGAATTTAAAAAGAAAAGGGGATTAACTTTTTCAAAGGATATTTGAATTTTGACCAGTCCTCTCAGGATATTGGATCCAAGCCAAAACACTAGAAGGGTTAGTAAACTGTAGCTTTATAAGAATGCAACTGCAAGAGAGTTTTTGAAAAGAGAGAATGCTTTTAGCGAATCCGTTTTGACATAATTAATAAGTAAGCCAATTTCGTGTTAATTTGCTTAACCTAAAATCAACCCAAAATGGCTCCATTCGTATAAATAAATGTCATTTTTATTTAATATAAATTTGAATTTTCTCTATAGAATAGTGTAATTAAAAGAATTTTAAATTCATTTTGGTTTATTTTTTGAATGGTTTGGAATGGGTCATTTAAATGTTAACCCAATACAAGTTTATCAAACATTTGAAATGAGTAGTGTTTGTTTATATTAAGCAAGCTATGTGGGTCATGTTGTGTCACTCGCTTAATAAATGGGTTTTGTTAGAGTAGAAGGGTTTTGAAATGATTATTAAATGAGTTAGGTTAGGATTGGCCCATGTAACTAGATACCAATGTCTCGAACACGATTTGTCATCACTGCTTGCTTGAACAAAATTGTTAAATCATGGTTTATATATATATATATATATATATATATATATATTTACAGATTCTCCTTCATTTTTTTTTTTTAATTTAATAATTTGATAGTTGGGGAGGAGTGGATTTGAATCTGGACGCATCGTTCGGAATTACCTTAGAAGCTTATTGAGCTACAACTTAAAAGGCTCGTTCACATTTTACATTACAATGAATTTCATATTTATAATGGGATACAAAAGTCCATGACATTTGAATAAAAATTACATATTGATTGCTTCAATTCCATGATCTTCTTTAGCAATCAATCCCTTGATTTATTAACCAATCCCATAATTTTCTCTTGAAACCAATGTCTTGACTTGGTCCTCAATGGCAGAAAAAATGAATTATACTTTCTAAACTAATCTATATATTACTAAAAGCTGAAGCGTAGCGTTTAATGCTGCTACTCTCACGTTGCGCCACATCAGCTGCCACGTCATTTTTTTTTCTTTTTTAAAATATAATTTGTCCTACAATTTTAAAATGATTTTTACAATTTTCAGCCCTATAAATGTAGCCCACTATTTATTTATTTACTTCCACTATCACCCTATAATAAATCTAGCCCACTACTTATTTATTTACTTCCACTATCACCCTATAATAAATCTGTATAATTAATCTAACTCACCTCTTATTTATTTAGTTCCACAATCAAGCCCAACCCAAAACCTTTTCAGTTCAACTTTAGGGTTTTGTGTGAGCCTTTTCAGCTTAAAACAAAAAAAAAAAAAAAAAAAAAAAAAAAAAAAAAAAACAAAACAAAAACAAAAACAAAACAAAACGTTGAAGCCTTTCAAGCTTTAGGGTTTTTTTTTTTTTTTTTTTTCCAATTTTCTTATAATTGTTTTTAACATTTATTTTTTTAATATTTACACTTCTCCAACATTTCTCCCTCCCTTACATTTTCATCTCCCCACTACCCTCTACGTTAATATCATTCTTCCTCTTTTTCTTCATCTTCATTTATTTTTGTCTCTTCTTATTCACACCCTCTTACTATAAATTTGTCACTATCTCTTCTATTCTATGCATAGTTTTCCCTCACAAAAAAAATGTCCCCTCTCTCTCTCTCTAAATTTTTTGGTGGATTTTTTTTTTTTTTTTCTTGCATCTCTACTTTAGATTGATAATTTTTTATATTCTTTAAAACTCTATTTTGGGTTAATGCAATTTAGTTTTGTTTTTTAAATTGTTGTTGTTGTTGTTTTTTTTTTTTTATTCTCTTTGATTGTTAAATGTTATCCTATTGCGTTCTAAAGAATTAAATATATTATATAAAAATATAATATTATTCTATTACATAGCATGATTTGGATAATTTGGTATTTATTCTGTTACATAGCATGATTTTTTATAGTACTCAATTTAAATGTTAAACTATGAGACTTTACTAATTTTTGTTTATTTTCTAATCCTTTGTGGTGGACAAAGTACTCTTAATAGTTGTATTAGACGTACTCTATAATACCATTTATTTAAAGAAAAGTAAAGGTTAGCCAAACGAAAATAATTGGATAGGTGACAAATTTTAACTTTTGCAATTTTATTTTTTTTATTATTATTTTATAACAATGTATGTATAGAAATTTAATTCTTAGATTTTGCTAATAATTGTTTATTTGATAATATGTTTTGGGCGGCCAAAATTATAATTTCTAGAAAGAAAATAACCTTAATAGATTATCAAAAACAAAATTTTATCCTAATATTGGTTCAATTAATCATTGTTAAGTTTTATTAATTTTTTTTTAGTTTACGTTTTTTTGGTGCTTTGGATTGTTCCTATATTACATTTATGATTGTTCCTATAATAAATAAAAATATAATTATGAAATACATTACTCATTATTAGATTAGTTTAAATTGTAAAATTTTTTTTAATAAAACCACCATAAAAATAATTATCACGCGCAACGCGCGGGTTCGCAGCTAGTATATCCTAATTATACATCTCATACATATCTTGGCTATTTCGGGTAAATACAATACAAAGATAGAAACTCACACATAGTCATGTTTATGTGGCAAAATACAACCATCTGCTCTTGGTGAGCATAGTTCTTAGGTTCCAATCCTATCAATGGAGAAAAAAAAAAAATGAAGTTTCTGATGGTTCTTGGCTATTCATTCACAAATATCTTAGCTCAGTTGTTGATTTTTTTTTATTAAGCCTTATCCGCATAACAGAACGCAAAACATTAGTAGGGAGTTGGCCATGACTGGATTGTCTTGTCATCCATATCTTAGGCTAGTTTTTGCATTAGTCAAAATAGGATGTGATTATCCACAAAGCTGACTCAATGCGTTATCACAATATCTACAACGATGCGTGTTTTTGGCAACGAAACAACCAAAGCATTAGGAATTTGGTTACATGGCTAAAATGAAGATAATGATTGACCATTCAATACTCTTACAGAAACAAGTTATTTTAAGGTAAAGTTTGTTTGAAAAAATTAGCTCTAGGATAATGAAAATTTGCAGTTGAGGAGTCCAAGCCTGGTCTATTTTCAGTTGAGGACTTATTATTTACCTATAAATCTGACTGGGGCCTTTCAAAGGTATTTGTCTTTGCTTTGTTTGCCTTCTTCTGAGTTTATAAGTGGGAACAAGATGATTGCCGTTGAGAACCAGGCACCTGGTACTGCTTTGATTATTGTTTCCTTCTTCCTTTTGTCCATGAATGTCAATAATTTTTATTTTATTATAAGTCTATAAGCTTAGTTCAATTGGAGTCTAACTTTTGTGTTCTTTTGTTTGAAAATGTAAAGTGTCAGAGAATGCAATACCAAAAGATGCATCAGATGGATTTGTTGTGCCAGAATCCAATGCCTTTGGCCAGTCATTCAGGTTTTGACATTTTCTTCCACAATCTTTGTTTATAAGATCAGGTATTTTTCATAAATGGTGTAGTTTCTCATTCAATGAATTGTGTCAAAATGTGTGGTAGGGATTATGAAACAAGTGTGAGGCTAAGCATTGTGGAGAATTGCTATCGGTTGAATCATATTAACCAAACATATGATTTTGTAAGTACACTTTCAATAAGTTAATGTTTAAATATTAAACTATTGTGTCCTTTTAGAACAACTTATTTAACTGAAACTGAAAACTTTTTACTGAAAGTACTGTAAATAAAAATAAAAGTTAGCTTAATAATACATTGGGACCCATGAATAGTACCAAAAAATGTAATGAGACCCATAAATAGTAGCAAAAATAAGCTGAAATTGCAAATAAGCTGAAATTTTCAGATTGTCCCAAACGCACACTTAGGACTTCATAGATTCAATTTGATTTATGAAACTTTCCATGCAAATGCAGGTAAAGAAGACAAGGGAAGAGTATGCAAAATTGAACAAAGCAGAGATGTCCATATGGGAAGCCATTGAACTCCTTGACAGTTTTGTGGATGAAAGTGACCCTGACATTGATGAACCTCAGATTCAGCATTTGCTGCAGTCGGCTGAAGCCATAAGAAAAGATTATCCTAATGAAGACTGGCTGCACTTGACTGCCCTTATTCATGGTAAATACCCCATGCACATTCCTAGTTTCTGTTCTAAGGCTAACATGCAAAACATAAGTTCTTTGAATGTGCAATTGTATATGTTTATTTAACTTAATGGCTCTATGCTCTTATTCATAATATCAGATAATCACTACACACACTAGGCCCTATATATTCAAGTTTACATAAAACAATATATTAAACAACTTGATAATTGATTCTTGCATGGATTACAGATGTTGGAAAGGTTCTTTTCCATTCTAAATTTGGATCGCTTCCCCAGTGGGCTGTTACAGGTAAGAAATGTTCTTTGACCAAATAAATGTTAATATATTTCTCTTGTTTCGAGTCATTTCAATCTGATGATGAATTCTGATGTTGCAGGAGATACGCATCCTGTTGGTTGTGCCTTTGACGAATCGATTGTTTATCACAAGGTCTTCTCAAAAACATTAGTTAATTATGTTTGACATGATTATATATAGTCAGTCAATTGAAAGAAATTTCTTCGAATCTTTTGCATTGCAGTATTTCAAGGAAAATCCAGATTACAACAATCCTGCCTACAACACTAAACTTGGAATCTACTCTGAAGGATGTGGACTGGAAAATGTGCTGATGTCATGGGGGCATGACGATTACATGTACATGGTATATCCTCTGAACCTGCAATGAATTTTTAATGAAAAATCTTTAATAAGATTTTCATATTGAAATTTCCACAATATGTTATTCCAAAATAACAATCATAATACTAATAACGTTGTTTCCAAATCCTTAGGTGGCCAAGGCAAATGAAACTACTCTACCATCTGCTGCATTATTTACTATCCGATATCACTCATTTTATCGTAAGTATTATTCTTTATCTTTTCCTGTAAATTTGAAAAATAGTTAATATTCTCGAATTGTTTTTATACCATAAAATGAGTTTTATCTGTCCATCTCGCAGCAATGCATACGGAAGGAGCATATCAATACCTAATGAATGAGGAGGACAGAGAGAATCTGAAGTGGCTTCGAACATTCAAGTAAGCTTCCATTTTGCTGTTTAATTTGTACATTTTTTTCTTTCTTACTCGTGTTCTTCCCCAACAACTATTCATTTCTCATTGAGCTGATTGTGAGCATCAGTGTTTTTCCCCACCAATTATTCAATTTTTGTTCAGCTGATTGTGACAACTAAACTGATTTTATTGTATTGTTCAAAATAACAGCAAATATGATCTCTACAGTAAAAGCAGCGTTCGAATTGACGTTGAAAAAGTTAAACCATACTATGAATCCCTCATAAAAAAGGTGTGTACCAGTGCAAAATTCTGTGCTTTGGTAATTTTAAACACTTTTTTTTTTCTTTACTAAAATTGGATTTTTTTTCTTTCTTTCTTTTTGCAGTACTTCCCAGAAAAGCTCAGGTGGTAATCCTTGAGGTTGGAAGGCATACTGCACTAAGGGAAAGGATCCGGCTTTAGGCTGCCTGCCATCCTTTTCGTTGTGCTTGCTTTCAATTGGCAAAGTTAATTTAATCTATATATGCACTAAAGATTTCTGTAATCAGTACTAAGAAGTTTGTAAAATATTAATTAATATCAGTAAATAAAACACATCATAATGATGTGGCGTGTTCATTATTATTAGGCTTAGTTCTTACTTCTTATATATTGATGGCCAGGAGGCCATGTGTGGGATGTCTTTAAGGCCTTGGGGCCTAATCAAATAAGGTTAATGTTGCGGCTTCAACAAGAACCAAAAAAAAAAAAAAAAAAAACCCTTAGAAATCAACACCACACCATGCTATTGAAGGAAAAACTCTAACAATCAATTTGATTGCTGAAGCAAACTGTATACAATACTGAACTCCAGGTTCTTTAAATAGAGTTCCAAACTTATTATCCTAACAAGAAAAGGAAACAATTCTAACTAATGAAAATTCTACCAATCAAGTAAGAAGATGAATTAGATCCCTAAAACAAGTAGGAAATAAAATAAGGTTTAAAAAATGGACAAGTTTAGCTACAAAATTAGTTGAAGCCTAAGGTTACAATCTTACTCAATATCTTTTTATTGGAGGTGAATTTTGACAAATTCACCATTGGATTATATCTTCTTCTTATATCCTCCATGCTTGCACAATTTATAGAAAATTAAAGATCAATAGCTATGTCATCAATAAATTGTTTAAATTGTAAGTTTTTGTAGTTTAAAATATGCATAAAATATAAGCTTATAAATCATATAGTAAATAATATTTGATTGACACAAAATTTGACGTGTATTAAAAGTGTAAAGAACATACAATTCAACGGTTAGATTTTCAAAATATGTAGTAATATTTATTTTATTGAATAATGTAAGGTTGAATTTATTCAACCATCTAATTGGCTTTATTCCGTGCCAAATTTGCTTGTAATTCAGCATTTAGTAACCCTATATTTAGGTGGGTTTGATGTAAGGGTAGTGAGTGAGATAGAGTGAAGATTGCTCAAGAGTGTGCAAGAAAACAGAGACTCGCGGCTGGGACTCGCGGGTGACTCGCGGCTTCAAGCCGCCAGACGCAGCACACGTGCCAAGCATGCTGGAAGGTGAACAGTCATGCCAGCTGGAGCACTACAGGACAAAACAAGACAACTGGCCATACGGTTATCTCGCGACTGGATCTCGCGACTTAGTCAAGCCGCGAGGTCAAGCCGCGAGCCACTCCTGTTTTGTAAAACCTGACGTTTCACATTCCTCTCCCACTCCAATATAAATACCCCTTTTACCCACGATTGAGAGAGAGCTTCCAGAGAGAATTTTGAGAGAGAAACCCTAAAGAAAAACAAGATTAATTCACCCACAATCTATACCTTAGAGTCTCTCCAAATTCCCCAACTCTCTTCCTCTCCATTATCAAATCCTTGAGAGGCATTATACCAAACCTGGTTCTCACCATCATCATCACTGTGAGACAGTTGTTTGGATTTTTGGGAAGCAGTTAGGAAGGAACCAATCTTCATTGGTTGATGCTACGGTCTAGTAGCGGAATCCGGGAAGCTAGAAAAGAAAAAGGTTAGGCGCAACCTCGTTGGAGCAAGAAGCTTGGAGGGCTTAGGTACATCGGGTAGATTAGGCTTGGAGGGTCTATTGCTGTTCATGTATCCCAACTACATTTTCTAGTGGATTATTGACCGCTTGGAGGGCGGCGGAGAGGTTTTACGCCGAGGGCTTCGGTTTCCTCTTCGATAACACATCGTGTGTTGTCCTTGTGTTTGCATCTCTCTTCCCTTAATCTTTGCCTTTTATTTTCTGCTGTGGATGTGATTTTAATTGGCTTAGATTGTTTACCAATTCTGTATTAAGCTTTTGTTCATGTTCCGCACATTAATTGTTTGATATAAAGCTTGAATTGGTAATTTGTAAATTGGGGGTCAAAACGTTCAAGGGTGTTTATACACATATTTGAACTTTCAAATAAGATTATAGCCTTAGGCTACAACTAATTTTATAGCTAAACTTTTTCATTTCATAAAGTAAATCAAATAAATTAAGAACATTAATAGATTAGGCCTTAAACCCAACTGTAATTAGGATCTATTCCCAAGGCCAGTGGTTAGGCCATCTTCTTCTTGTGTGTTGTCCTTAAGTATGTGTAATTGGGGGCATACATCTTGTGTTGGCACTAGCTAAACTAGGCAGGAGCTAGTTGGGATCTTATGCAGAGTTAGAAAAAAAACAAAATTTAGCTACAAAATTTGTTGTAGTCTAAGACTACAGGCTACAACCTTACTTAATAAAATAAACATTACTATATATTATGAAAATCTAACCATTAGATTGCATGTTCTTTACACTCTTAATATACATATCAAATTATGTGTCAATTAGATATTATTTACTATATGATCCATAAGCTTACATTTTATGCATAATTTTATATTGCAAAATCTATCAATTTAAACACTTTATTGATGACATACCTAATAATCTTCAATTTCCTAGAAATCTTGCAAGTATGGAATATATAAGAAGAAAATGTAATCTAATGGTAGATTTTTCAAAATTCACCTCCAATAAAAAGATATTGAGTTAGATGGTAGCCTTAGACTGCAATCAATTTTGTAGCTAAATTTTGTCTGTTAGAAAATGGTTAGTGATTGGGCTAAGGCTAGTTTTGATATCATGCTTCATTTCATTTCATTAAATATTCTTGCCGAAGGCTTTCCTAGTAGTCTTTTTGGTTGTTAAATATGAGCTTATTGGAAAGGGGACTAAGTGCTAACAGTTCTGAAAAGAGTACAAGCTAGAAAAATCAAACGGAGGTAAGCTAGTTAAATAGCTAAATACCCCATTTCACCAAGGCATCTGTGCAAATTGCTAAAGAGCCTATTGAAGAGTGGTTTCAAACAATCCTTGGCCTAAAGTGGCATTCTATGGTCATATGGATAGAACTCATAACCCTGAGCCCTATCCCATCTTTTTTTTTTTCTTTTTTTCTTTTTTTTTATTTACAAAAGAAGAGGTGATTGTGATTCTCAACCTACTAGAAAATGGGACAAGTTAAGGAATTAAGTAACATCATACAGAAAAATCACTTAAACTTACGCAGTGAAAAAGCAGATGCAGTAGTTAGTACTTCCACTGCACTCACCAGAAAATGAGAGAAATTAAAGAATCAAGCAACATTGTTGATATTTGATGCCTTCAATATGTTCTGAAACTGGTTACTCATATCAAGACATCAGAATTAATTAGAAAACTAATTTCTACTATGTTGGTGATCAAGTGCAGAGGAGAAACCGTATCAGATAATTTCTAACTATACATATTTTTGATGTGATGTTCTGCAGAATTGGTAAGATAAACTACATTTTAAGATGCATTCCAACCTAAAATATTTATAACAAATGCTCTTGGAAGGTTGAATCACAACCTTAAGAATATGTGTGATCACGGAAACCATGCATATATAGCAATAATGTTATTGCATTAACATTCTTAAAGGTACAACCACTACAACAAACTTGAGTTTTTTCAATATATTTTTATCTATTGCCACTAAAAAATGTTAATAAAAACCTTGAACTTCTACAGTTATACACAACTGTTAAGTCAAGTAAAGAAATTCACAAATAAATAAATAGGAAAAAGTTATATCAACAGTCAGATAAATGTGAAAAATAAATAAATAAATATTTTATCAACAATTATAAAACGTTGAAAATAAAAACACGGAAGTTGTAAAGATTCTACAGTGTTTTTTACAATAATTTTTTTTTTTAATCCTTCTTGCTCTCTCTTTCTCTATCGCTCTCTCTCGCTCTCTCTCTATGTCAATCTCTCTCTATTGCTCTCTCTCATAGCTCTTTGCGGTCATGGCTATTAATCAATTTCAAAACCTTTCTATTTTTCTATTATTTTCTAGGCAACCAAACAGAGTTCTTGACGAGGTTTTTTTTTTTTTTTTTACGATTTTCGTTTTGATTTCCTCATAAAGATCATCGCCATCGAATTGATTTCACCGTCTCGCTCCTCCTTCAACAATTCACCGTCCTCCAATTTCGGCAGGTTCTTCTTCTTCTTCTTCTTCTTCTCTCTCTCTCTCTCTCTCTCTCTCTCTCTCTCTCTCTCTCTCTCTCTCTCTCTCTCTCTCATTTCTTCAATTTTTGAAAATTTATGATTTTATGGTTGAGGATAATTGGAATTTCTTCATGTCAAGCACCGTTGAATTTGTTACTTTGTGTTTGTGTTTTGATTGTGATTTTTTGATGGTGTTGTTGACGATTGAAATTTCAAAATAGTGTAAAAACACCCTTGAACGTTTAGACCCCCAAATACAAATTAACCAATTCAAGCTTTATGACAAACAACAAGAGTGCGGAAAATGAACACAAGCTATAAACAGAATTGGTAAACAATCTAAGCCAATTAAAATCACATCCACAGCAGAAAATAAAAGGCAAAGATTAAGGGAAGAGAGATTTAAACACAAGAACAACACACGATGTGTTATCGAAGAGGAAACCGAAGCCCTCGGCGTAAAACCTCTCCGCCGCCCTCCAAGCGGTCAATAATCCACTAGAAAATGTAGTTGGAATACATGAACAGCAATAGACCCTCCAAGCCTAATCTACCCGATGTACCTAAGCCCTCCAAGCTTCTTGCTCCAACGAGGTTGCGCCGAACCTATTTCTTTTCTAGCTTCCCGGATTCCGCTACTTGACCATAGCATCCGCCATCCTTGGCATCTTCCAATGCTTCCCAAAACTCAAAAAACACTCAACACTCTAAATGGGTGTGGGTAGTGTTTGGATAGAAATCTCCTCTCAATAGGTATGACAATGAGAGAGGGAGTGAGAAGAGACTACAAAGATTTCTCTCTAAGAATGATTAGCTCTCTCTAATTGGGTGGGTGTTTTGAAGAAACCTCTCTTAGGGTTTTTCTTTCTGAATAGCCACACATATTTTTGTGGAAATGAGGGGTATTTATACTGGTGTGAGAATGGAATGCGAAGAGTCAGTTTTTCCAAAAACAGGGTTGGCTGGCGACTTGACCTCGCGACTTGACTGAGTCGCGAGTTCAAGCCGTGAGCTAACTGAGTGGCCAGTCTGGATTTTTGTCCTGTAGTGCTCCAGCTGGCATGACTGTTCAGCTCCCTTGCATGCTCTGCGCGTGTGTAACTTTTGGCGACTTACAAGCCGCGAGCCAGCCGCGAGATCCAGCCGCGAGTCCCTGCTTCACTGCACAGTCTTGAGCATTTCTTCACACTCTCTCACACACTACCCTTACATGATACCCACCTAAATACAGGGTTTCTAAGTGCTGTATTACAAGCAAATTTGTCACGGAATAAAGCCAACACATGGTTGATTAAATTCAACCTTACAATCTCCCCATTTGGCTATTCCGTGACAAAACACCCTAAAACAGACTCTAGACTTAAACGTGAGTTTGGGAACAATGGCAAAACTCACTCACACCTAAATCTAGAATTTGAGCAGCTCTTGAATCATATGAACATGAAATTCCTGAAACACAACAATACACCATGATCATTGTATGCAGAAAACATGAAATGCATATGAAACAGGCATAAGGTGATCAAGCAAGGATGAAGATAAGAAACAAACCATGGCTTGATCAAACAAGTAATCACTACAAGGTAGTGATCACAATGCTCATTCACACTTGGAATGAACATTTGAACATACAAGCTAACAAGAACAATGCAAGTTACTTGTATGCCCAACACTCAACCAATGCACAATACACTAAGTATATGCATCTAGGAACAATCCTACAAGGGCACAAGAGTGACAGTACTTAACAAGAAAATGCATGACATTTAAATAAAAGTACTGATTTAACAAAAGCATAAAAGGCTGCATAAAGCATGGTACAAACCATAAAGCCTACAAACTATGCATAACACATAACCCTAAAAGCTTACATAAGCAACATGGGTACAAGACTCAAAATACTGAATATAAACTTAAACAATATAAACTAAAAGTGCATAAAGTTTCTCCCCTTCAAAGTGATGAGAAGCTGTGATGCACTTGGAACATATATACTTGTAACCTGAAACACTTGCACAAAACACATTAGACCCTCAAGGTAAAGCAAGTAATAAAAGAACAAGTATAATGTAACAAGTAAATAGCGATCAAGTAAACATGATGTGAAACATGTGAGCAACTTGATCATACACCAAAACAGTCATATAGAAATGACTACAATGATCACATAGCAAAGCAAATGATCATCCGAACATGCATTCAATGGAGCACAATAACATAGGGATATATGCATGTCCAAAGCAAAAACATGATGCGATGAGAACCACAAAGCATAACTTAAAGCACCATAAAGCCAACAAGAAAACAAACAGAACAAAGTTTTCTTATGATCTCAATGTCTTCTCCCCCTTGGTATATGCATCTCCCCTATGGAATATCTCTCCCCCTACAAATGTGCATGAGAAATAGAATTTCTCCCCCTACGGATGTGCACAAGAGTCATATATAAATGACAAAACACTCCGGTATACTTTCTAGAGTATACTCTCCCCCTTTTTGTCAGGAATAGACAAAGGGTCAAGGAGAAACGAGGGCAAGAGATGAAGGAACGAACAATGCTAATGATGCATGAGGGTTGCGAGAAGAATGAGAAAAAGAAACTCAAACCTAAGACAAAGTAACATGCTACAAAGCATAAGATAAACATGACATGCTAGGATGAAGAAATAAGGTAAAGATCAATGCATGACAAGGGTAGCAAAGGTGTGTGCAAGAGGTGGCTAAGTGCAATGCATGACCAATGCATGAAAAATGCACATGTGGGGCAAAGTATGCAAAATACACAACCAACGAACCAAACATGTTCCTAATGAGGAAACATGAGAAACCCCAAAGTTTGGTACTCATCGGAGTCCATACAAGCGAGAAAATGTCTAAGAGGCATTTTATCAAACACCTAGCATGCACACTATAAACAATAATGTGAAACAATGCATGAACATCATGAAATCCACCCTTAATACATGTTCTATCTACCACAAGGGGCCAACATCCAATGCAAATCAGCAAAAGAAACCAAACCCATGAAGAAATTTGACAAAAATTAAGTTTTCCCAACCCCTATGATAAAAATCCCAACCAAGAGCACAAAACTCTCCAAAACATAATCTAAGGATCAAAATTAATGAAAAGAGTTTATAAATACCTTAGAAATGTTAATGGAATGAAAAATCATTCAAATTGGTTGGGTTTTGATATAAAAATATTGAAAGAGGGGTTTTAGAGAAGATGGAAGAGGTTTAAAACAAGTTTCCCACAAAAAGCCCTTTAAAAAACTGTTTCTGGGCGTTTCGCGACTGGGCGAGTCGCGAGTTTCAGTCGCGAAAATTTTCGCGAGTCGCGAGAAAGCCGCGAGTGAGTCGCCAAAAGCTTTTGGATGAGCTCGCGACTGGGGTTTCGCGACTGGCGAGTCGCCAGCTGAGCCGCGAAAAACTCTGACACCTGTTTTTCAATACAGAACATGGTTAAACAATGAAAAACAAAGTAAACACTAAACATGAACACAAAGAGTGATAAAAATCACTTCCAAAAACATATAAAATGATCAAAAATCTTTTTGGATTGAACCATATATGATTGAGCACACACACATCACATTTAGACAAGTACAATCTAACAAATGAATAAGACATTTATTGAACATTAGGCATGTGTGTTGTGTGTGTGTATCAAATGTGGAATAGTCCTTAGTCTAGAGTGAAGCTTCAATGATCAATTCAATCAAGTCATACACAACTAGTACTAAGTCAAGTGGTCTATCTCAATTATAGAAATGAACATATATGACCTCCCACAAGAAAATGATTACATAAGATTGAAGCTTTTCATTTGGCTTCTTACAATTCATATCATTTGATCATTTTGAATCAATACAACTCATTTTGAGCAATACATCTCATTTTTGAGATTGATGCTTGGAATTTTTGATATTTCAATTTGATGAACAAGCTTTTGACTTTTGGGCATCAAACATTTTCAATACAAGTCGCTTTCCCTTTTTCCTAGTCAAATACTAGTATATGCGACGGCTTTTGCAGCTCATTATCTCTTTTCATTTTGAGATTTACATTTATTGAGCTCTTTAAGCAATAAAAATAAAAGAGTGGGAAGAGATATAAGCACAAGTCTACGCATGTATCAAAACCAACATGACTATTGACAAATCATTCATGACAAGCTTGAAGATCGATTTACAACAATCACACAAAGATGTCAAGATTTTTCCCACAAAGATATAAGTGCAAAAATAACAAGCTAAGCTCGTAAATGCACAAAGCCATTTGTACAAAGGTACAAGGCCAAACTCACATGTGATATGTGCTCAAACATATACGATCAAACTTTTTAAATTTTTCACTTTTTATGTGGTTTTGGATTTTTTACTCACACAAAACTGAAATATAAAAGTAAGATCAAAAACAAAACAATGCATACAAAAAATGCAAGATGCACAAAATGCATGAAAATATGACATTTAATGCATGAAGGGTCCTATAAAGATCGAAAGAATTAGATCAAGGACCAAAAGAGCAAAAGCTCAACCATAGGAACCCTTCCTCATCCAAACGGAACGATTGTTTGGAATGAGTGTCTCAAGAGAAGTGAGACAAGGGTTGGAAGAATGAGAACCGGAGATGCACATAGTCAAGGAGTTAAGAGCATTAAACATTTTCTTTAACAACATGCTATTTTCACTCAAAATCGGTTTAGCTTTCAAAGCACAACTTCCAAAAAGCTCAAGTTTCTCTTTTCTTTTGATTCTCTTAAGAGCTTGAAACTTAGAGCAATGAGGTCTTAGATGACCAAAGGCACCACAATGATGACAAACAATGTGTTTAGGTCCATTAGGCTTTTTAGGAAGGGATCTAACACCAAAGGTTTGTTCTCTTTTTAACTTGGGGCATTGGGGTCTTATGTGACCGATCACACCGCAAAGGTGGCAAGTAGGAACAAACTTAGATCCACTCAATTCCCTGGAATGGGACCTAAACAGAGGCTTAGGCTTAAGATCCTTTCTCTCCACTTTTTGATTTTTTTTGTGTGGAGGAATGTACACCGATTTGTCCTTTGAGGTAGAACACACAATAGGCACAAAATCGGGTACCACAACATGATTGCAACATATATTATCTTCCATTTTAGCAACAGGTTCAGCAATCAAACACTTGGCATGCATCTTAAGAGATTCATTTTCAGATTTAAGATCATCAACAAGTTTGTTAGACAAAACAAGTTTGGCATCCAAGTCCTTATTTAAACATTCAAACTCTTTCAGCTTTTCAAGAGAAATTTCAGCAAGATTCTTATATTTCTCAACCAATTTGTTGGATTCATTGAGCTTAGCAATCAAATCATCCTTTTCACAAAATAACTTACTCAAATTCTTTTGAAACTTCTTAGCATTTTTCTTTAAGAGTTTGTCAACAACACCCATAGATTCAAATAACATGTCATCACACTTATGAGGATTAACACTCATAGAGGCATTTTCACAAACACGTGGCATGTTACATTCATCACCAACCAAATCATGCAAAGAGGCATACAAAGCACAATCCATGGCAAATAAACACAAGGGGTCAAGGATCACACTTAGGTATTTAAACCACAACAAGTGTACCCGCTCTGATACCAATTGAAATTTCAAAATAGTGTAAAAACACCCTTGAACGTTTAGACCCCCAAATACAAATTAACCAATTCAAGCTTTATGACAAACAACAAGAGTGCGGAAAATGAACACAAGCTATAAACAGAATTGGTAAACAATCTAAGCCAATTAAAATCACATCCACAGCAGAAAATAAAAGGCGAAGATTAAGGGAAGAGAGATGCAAACACAAGGACAACACACGATGTGTTATCGAAGAGGAAATCGAAGCCCTTGGCGTAAAACCTCTCCGCCGCCCTCCAAGCGGTCAATAATCCACTAGAAAATGTAGTTGGGATACATGAACAGCAATAGACCCTCCAAGCCTAATCTACCCGATGTACCTAAGCCCTCCAAGCTTCTTGCTCCAACGAGGTTGCGCCGAACCTATTTCTTTTCTAGCTTCCCGGATTCCGCTACTTGACCATAGCATCCGCCATCCTTGGCATCTTCCAATGCTTCCCAAAACTCAAAAAACACTCAACACTCTAAATGGGTGTGGGTAGTGTTTGGATAGAAATCTCCTCTCAATAGGTATGACAATGAGAGAGGGAGTGAGAAGAGACTACAAAGATTTCTCTCTAAGAATGATTAGCTCTCTCTAATTGGGTGGGTGTTTTGAAGAAACCTCTCTTAGAGTTTTTCTTTCTGAATAGCCACACATATTTTGTGGGAATGAGGGGTATTTATACTGGTGTGAGAATGGAATGCGAAGAGTCAGTTTTTCCAAAAACAGGGTTGGCTGGCGACTTGACCTCGCGACTTGACTGAGTCGCGAGTTCAAGCCGCGAGCTAACTGAGTGGCCAGTTTGGATTTTTGTCCTGTAGTGCTCCAGCTGGCATGACTGTTCAGCTCCCTTACATGCTCTGCGCGTGTGTAACTTTTGGCGACTTACAAGCCGCGAGCTAGCCGCGAGATCCAGCCGCGAGTCCCTGCTTCACTGCACAGTCTTGAGCATTTCTTCACACTCTCTCACACACTACCCTTACATGATATCCACCTAAATACAGGGTTTCTAAGTGCTGTATTACAAGCAAATTTGTCACGGAATAAAGCCAACACATGGTTGATTAAATTCAACCTTACAATTCACCGTCCTCCAATTTCGGCAGGTTTTTCTTCTTCTTCTTCTTCTTCTTCTTCTTCTTCTTCTTCTCTCTCTCTCTCTCTCTCTCTCTCTCTCTCTCTCTCTCTCTCTCTCTCTCTCTCATTTCTTCAATTTTTGAAAATTTATGATTTTATGGTTGAGGATAATTGGAATTTCTTCATGTCAAGCACCGTTGAATTTGTTACTTCGTGTTTGTGTTTTGATTGTGATTTTTTGATGGTGTTGTTGACGATTTTTTATTAATGTAGTTATATGGTGGAGAAGAATAGGAAACTTCAGAACCAGTTTGAAGCCGAAGCTTCGACTTCTTCTCATGGTGGTTCGGGTTCTGTGAAGCCTATATTTGATGGGGTTTCCATCTTTGTCAATGGTTTCACGGTTCCTTCCAGTCAGGTTTGAAAGTTCAAATAGTGTAAAAACACCCTTGAACGTTTAGACCCCCAATTTACAAATTAACCAATTCAAGTTTTATGTCAAACAACTAGTGTGCGGAAAATGAACATAAGCTATAATGTAGAATTGGAAAAAACTATCTAAGCCAAATTAAAATCACAACCCACAGCAGATAATAAAAGGCAAAGATAAACGGGAAGGAAGATGCAAACACAAAGACAACACGCGATGTGTTATTGAAGAGGAAACCGAAGCCCTCGGCGTAAAACCTCTCCACTGCCCTCCAAGCGGTAAACAATCCACTAGAAAATGTAGTTGGGATACATGGACAGCAATAGACCCTCCAAGCCTAATCTACCCAGTGCACCTAAGCCCTCCAAGCTTCTTGCTCCAACGAGGTTGCGCCGAACCTTTTTCTTTTCTAGCTTCCCGGATTCCGCTACTAGACCATAGCATCAACCAATGAAGATTGGTTCCTTCCTAACTGCTTCCCAGAACACCAAACAGCCCTCTCACAGTAATGGATATGGTGAGAACAAGGTTTTGGTAAAAAGCCTCTCAAGGGTTTGGCAATGGAGAGGAAGAGAGTTGAGGAATTTGAAGAGACACTTATGTAAAGATTGTAGATGAATCAATCTTGTTTTACTCTAGGGTTTCTCTCTCAAAATTCTCTCTGGAAGCTCATTCTCATTTGTGGGTATAAGGGGTATTTATACTGAGGTGAGAGGAGAATGTGAAACGTCAGGTTTTTCAAAACAGGGCTGGCTCGCGGCTTGGCCTCGCGACTTGACTGAGTCGCAAGATCCAGTCGCGAGATAACCGTATGGCCAGTTGTCCTGTTTTGTCCTGTAGTGCTCCAGCTAGCATGACTGTTCACCTTCTGGCATGCTTGGCACGTGTGCTGCGTCTGGCGGCTTGCAACCGCGAGTCACCCGCGAGATCAAGTCGCGAGTCTCTGTTTTCTTGCACACTCTTGAGCAATCTTCACTCTATCTCACTCACTACCCTTACAACAAGCCCACCTAAATACAGGGTTACTAAATGCTGAAATACAAGCAAATTTGGCACGGAATAAAGCCAATTAGATGGTTGAATAAATTCAACCTTACAATCTCCCCCTTTGGCTATTCCGTGACAAAACCCTAAAACAGACTCTAGACTTAACATGTGAGTTGGGAACAGTTGAGCAAAACTCACTCACACCTAACTCTAGAAGTTGTGAAGCACTTGAATCATATGAACATAAGACTCCTGAAACACAACAATACACCATGATCATTGTAAGCAGAAAATCGTGAAATGCATATGAAACAGGCAATATGTGATCAAGCAAAGATGGAGTTAAGAAACAAACCATGGCTTGATCAACCAAGTAATCACTACAAGATAGTGACCACAATGCTCATTCACACTTGGAATGAACACTAGGACATACAAGCTAACAAGCTCAATGCAAGTCTCTTGCATGCCAAACACTCAACCAATGCATAATACATTAAGTATATGTATCTAGGAACAATCCTACAAGGGCACAAGAGTGACAGTACTTAAAGGAAAATGCAATACGTTTATATAGAAGTACTGATTTAAACAAAGCATAAAAGGCTGCATAAAGCATGGTACAAACCATAAAGCCTACAAAATATGCATAAAATATAACCCTAAAAGCTTACATAAGCAATATGGGTACAAGACACAAAATAAACTGAATAACATCAACAATATATATAAAAGATTAAACCAAGATTATAAGTTATGAGTTAGAAACAAGAAAACACCAAAACCACAGTGTATCAAACCCATATAAACACTAAACCTATAAGTTTAGAGGATAAGACTTAAAACAAAAGTATGTCAAAAGTATGTGTGTACTCCCCCTATCACTATGCACACTTCCCTTTGAACTTTCTCCCCCTTACTGAATGCTCTCCCCCTTTTTGGCACGAATAGCTAAAGGCTATCGTCCAACTTTCGTTGAACATGGTTGTTTGTGGAGTAGAGAAGTGTCACAATCTCATCAATGCGTTTCTGAATATGTTTAAGTAAACTACCCATTCTATCAGTATGAGGATCAGTCTGTGCTTGCGGAATACTAGCTTGTGGAACTTCAGGAATAGCATGCGAAGTAGGTGTGGTATGTGCAGGTGTCTCTGACTCAGGTGCAGATGGAGTAACCGAAGAGATGTGTGCACTCTTTGGAGTTTTAGAGGAGTGACTTCTGCTAGCTTGAAGAGAGTACATGGAAATAGGACGCTGACGGGTCAACATTTTTCCATCTGCAGGAGGAACAATGCCTTCACGAAGAATGAGCTTCATGATGAGACTGCAAAATGGAATAATTCCTCGAGCTGCAATTCGAACCGCGGTCTTTCTCATGGTGTAAAAGATGTGAGCACAGATATCAATGGGGGCTCCTGTAATAAGATCACAAAGGAATTGAGCTCTCCCAAGATTTATGAATGTAGTGTTGGACAGTGGGTAGAGGTTAGTGAACATGATCAACTTCAGTGTGGTCAGCTCTAGTGCAAACTTTGCGGTGCTGATGGATGTGCCTGTATTGGATACTTCATGATCAGAACCTAGGATTTGTAGAATGTCTTGAATCTCTGGAGTTCGATTATCGTACGGAGTTAGATCCATATTCTGAGGTCTAGTGATGCCGAGAACATCGGCGATGGAGTTTGGGGAAACGCAAAATTCCTTTCCTCTGACCCAGAAAATAAGTTCAACTCCAAAATCACTTGCATTGGAGAAGCATTCCTTAACCAGTTCATCCATTGGATCGACAAAATTCCCAAACAAGTTTGCCCAATCTCGTGGCTCAAAGATTCGAGGGATAAAAGTGGTCCCTAAGGTGTTAAACTCCACCACCCGTTCCACTATAGGAGTTGATTTGTCAAATGTGTTTGAGTAGATGTGTGAGGTAAGCGGGGTTCTAAACCTCTCCTCATTGGAGTCTTGAGATGCCTGTGATGAGAGTCGAGTCCTTTTAGCAACTGGGGTTGCTGGATCGTCAGCAACAATGTCTTTACCCTTAGAAGATCGACGAGACATCTGCAAGAGAATAGGCCCACAGTAAAGAACCAAAACAGCACCACACAAGATAAATATCAACATGATTCGATGCAAATAAGAGAGAAAAACCAGAGATTGTAATACATAACTACAGACTTAAGACAGGTCAGACCCAAACAAACTTCCATCAATACTAAAGTGCACAATACGACAGGTGCAGCAAAATGGTGATAGTGCAATAGAGCATAGATAAACACAAATTCAAAAATAACTGTCAATGAGACAGTCTACCATGACCATGATATGCACACAGAAAATCACATACAACCACAATAGAGCAAATGACAGATCTAAGCCTTACGGACTCACAAACGGAGTAAAAACCCAGAAAAAAAATTACCAAACCCATTTCCCAAATGAGTAAGAAGACCCAACAAACGACAAAGTACAATGTAATCAACAACAGATTAAATCAGAATCAAACACAACCCACCAAACCCAGTACATTCAGGGAAAAACAATCGAACACATTAAGATTCAAAAAAAAAACAATAGCAACTCAAAAACAAAGCAAGAAAATGAAACTCAAAACATAAATATGAAGTGAGGAAGAGAAAAACCATACCTTTTCTTGATGATTTTGAGAAGAAATGGAGCAAAAATGGAGTACGAAAATGGAGGCATAGTGTATGGGTAAGAGCAGTTTAGAAAGACAATGAACAGTCACAAAAAGTTCGAGGGAAAAACTAAAAGAGTTTTAAAAAACTGCCCCTATTTTTGCCAAACACGCGTTTTTCGCGACCGAAGAGAGTCGCCAACAAGTCGCCAGGTTGAGCCGCCAAAACACTCAAAGACAAAATTTTGAAAAATTCTCTAAGTGTTTTTCGCGACTGGAAGGTCTACCCGCGAGGGAGTCGCGAGCTAAGCCGCGAAAATCTCTGAGTAACCCTCGCGACTGGTCCTTCCACTTGCGAACAAGTCGCCAAACTAGGCCCGCGAACACGCGACTGAGGCACGCGACTTGACTTACCCGCGACTAAGTCGCCAAAACAGGGCAAAAAAAATTTTCGAAATTTTCAATTTTTTAAGAACAAAATACTTTCCAAAAATACCTAAAATACTCAAAAATCTTTTTGTGCTTGAATTAACAAAGATTGAGCATGTGAAAACACATTTCATCAAGTACAATCACACAAATGATTATGGCATTTAATGAACATAAACTTGTGTGTTGTGTGTGGATATCAACAATGAGATAGTCCGTAGTCTAAAGTGAAACTTCAATGATCAATTCAACCAAGGCATACACAATTAGCACTAAATTATGTGACCCATCTCAATTATAGAAATATGTATATATGACCTCCCACAAAACTTGATAACATATCTTGGAGCTTTACATTTGACTCCACTTTCAATCATAACATATGATCTTTTTGATCCTTTTGAGACAATCACCTCTCATTGTGAGAGTGATTTTGATAATTCACTTTAATAAACAAGCCTTTGGCCTTTTGAATAAACATTCACTTTAATTTTTGGTCGCTTTCCCTTTTTCCTAGTCAAATACTAGTATGTGCGACAGGCTTTTGCAGCTCAATATCTCGTTTCATTTGGAGATTTACATTTGGTGAGCTCTATTTAGCAAAAACAAAAATAAAGAGTGGGAAGATATATAAACACAAGTCTATGCAAGTCTCAAGATCAACATAACCATTCACTCATCATTCATGACAAGTTTGAAGATCTATTTACAACAATCACATAGGTTTCAAGATTTCTCCCACAGTGACAAGAGTGCAAAGGAACAAGTTATGCTCGAAAATGCACAAAGCCATTAGCACAAAGGTACAAGGCAAAACTGGTTTTGAGACAAAAGCTCAACAATGTCAATCAAACTTTTTGATTCTCTAATTTTTATGTGATTTTTGGATTTTTGACACTAGAAGAAAAAGATTGATCAAAAACAAAAAAAAACAAAATCAAAAGTATGCACAAGTAGACAAGCAAACAACCATCAGCAAAAACAACAGGCAAACAAACAAACATCGTCGCAAGGCATAGGAAGTATTAATGCATGGACATGTTGTAATGCTTATGCATGAGTACCCTTTTTCACCCACACGTCACTTGTGTTTGGGGTGATTTCCTTATAGGATTGGGTACGGGAGTTAGGGCTTTCAAACCTTCGTGAGAAGCTTTCCAAGCAGTTGGTGAATGCACCAATCATCTTCATCACGTTCATCATTTCGGGATCACCGTTTTGATCTCTTGAAGGTTCACCAGCCCAATTTCTTCTATCATTTCTAGGTCCTCGTGACTTTTGAGGAGTTGCACTATTCATTGCTCTCAGCTTTTGACAATTTGGTCGAGTATGCCCTTGAATTCCACAATGATGACACACATAATTTGATCTAGGACCTCTTTGTGGTCGTGGACGAGACTTGATTCGAGATTCTGACCTGCCCACATACTGATTGCGGAGAATCAACAACCGTTGGTTCTCCAAATTCTTCTTCCCCTCTATCTTGGGCTTCTCAGCAGTAGGGTCAACTTCAACTAGATCTTTAGCCTTTACAAACTTCACTTCTTTAGTGACAGTTCCAGATGAGCTACTTCCTCCGGTATATCCCAACCCGGATTTGTCTGAAAAGCTCTTTTGAGATGAAATAACATCATCTAGCTTCTTGGTGGAGACCCTCTCTATCTTGGCATTAGCTTGCACAACCTCTTGCTCAAGAAATCTCACTTTTGAGTAAGCTTCTAACAGCTCACCATTCAAAGTTTCTATCTCACATTTGGCCTCCTTATAGCGAATTAGGAGACGTTTATAGTCCTCCTCTGCCTTCTTCATCTTTCTCACAGCTGCCTTGGCCACCCTTGTGTACTCACCCGACTTTTCCAAGAGTGTGTTATAATTCTCTTGAAGATTGGCCGTGCTTTCATCTTCTTCAACATCTGATTCCTCGACAACTCCCAATGATTCTTCATCACTATGTTCTCCAAGGTCTCGTACAAGCAGATTCAACTCGTCTGAAGACTCAACATGGGCAATAGTCATAAAAGCTGAATAGTTCCCCTCTCCATCACAGCTTTCTTCTAATTCTGAGTCGGATGAATCCGAGTCACTCAATGTCGTGGCATACACCTTGCCTTTCGATTTCAAATAATTCGGACATTCTTTCTTAAAGTGTCCATGGCCGTTGCATTCAAAACAAGTGACACCTTTTGTAGATTGGGATTCTTTTCCATCTTTCCTTTTGAATTCCCTTTTCTCCCTTCCTGAATTTTGGAATTTTCCTTTATCACCAAATTTTCCATTATTCTTGAATTTCAAGAATTTTCAAAAATTTTTTACAAGGTATGCAACATCTTTATCAACCACATCTTCTTCCGATGAGTCATGAACTTCTACCTTCTCATTAATGGTCTTAAGAGCAAGAGATTTACTCTTCCGTTGATTGGGCAGTGACATCTCATAAGTCTGAAGAGAACCAACCAGCTCCTGAACTTTGATGTCATCAAGGTCCTTGCTCTCTTCAATCGCTATCACTTTAGCACGAAAACTTTCCGGCAATGATCGAAGGATCTTCCTTACGATTTTAGAATCCTCCGTTTTCTCCCCCAAATTGAACTTGCTGACAACTACCTCATTCAGCTTCCCATAGAAAGAGTCAAAGGACTCATCCTCACTCATTTTGAGCTCCTCAAACCGAGTGGTCAGCATTTGTAACTTCGTGTCTTTCACTTTCTTCGTGCCTTCGTAGGTGGTTTCCAATATCTCCCATGCTTCTTTGGCAACGATAATGTGGGAGATCCTGTGAAATTCATCTGGAGACACACCACAGAAAATAGCATTGAGTGCTTTATTGTTAGAATTAGATGCAGCGAGTGCTGCCTTATCCCATGTGGATTTGGCTGCCTCAGGTCTGGTCCAACCAAACTCAACAGCATCCCAAACAGATTCATCAATGGAGCATAGAAAAGCTCTCATGCGAACCTTCCAAAAAGCATAATTACTACCATCAAAATATGGAGGTACATTTAGGAATTGAGACCGATCCATCTCAAAAGGGAGTCAAGGATCACACAATGGTATTGAAACCAATAAAAGTGTACCTGCTCTAATACCAATTGAAAGTTCAAATAGTGTAAAAACACTTTTGAACATTTAGACCCCCAATTTACAAATTAACCAATTCAAGCTTTATGTCAAACAACTAGTGTGCGGAAAATGAACATAAGCTATAATGTAGAATTGGAAAAAACTATCTAAGCCAAATTAAAATCACAACCCACAACAGATAATAAAAAGCAAAGATAAAAGGGAAGGAAGATGCAAACACAAAGACAACACGCGATGTGTTATTGAAGAGGAAATCGAAGCCCTCGGCGTAAAACCTCTCCGCTGCCCTCTAAGCGGTAAACAATCCACTAGAAAATGTAGTTAGGATACATGGACAACAATAGACCCTCCAAGCCTAATCTACCCAGTGCACCTAAGCCCTCCAAGCTTCTTGCTCCAACGAGGTTGCGCCGAACCTTTTTCTTTTCTAGCTTCCCGGATTCCGCTACTAGACCATAGCATCAACCAATGAAGATTGGTTCCTTCCTAACTGCTTCCCAGAACACCAAACAGCCCTCTCACAGTAATGGATATGGTGAGAACAAGGTTTTGGTAAAAAGCCTCTCAAGGGTTTGGCAATGGAGAGGAAGAAAGTTGAGGAATTTGAAGAGACACTTATGTAAAGATTGTAGATGAATCAATCTTGTTTTACTCTAGGGTTTCTCTCTCAAAATTCTCTCTGGAAGCTCACTCTCATTTGTGGGTATAAGGGGTATTTATACTGAGGTGAGAGGAGAATGTGAAACGTCAGGTTTTTCAAAACAGGGTTGGCTCGCGGCTTGGCCTCGCGACTTGACTGAGTCGCGAGATCCAGTCGCGAGATAACCGTATGTCCAGTTATCCTGTTTTGTCCTGTAGTGCTCCAGCTAGCATGACTGTTCACCTTCTGGCATGCTTGGAACGTGTGCTGCGTCTGGCGGCTTGCAGCCACGAGTCACCCGCGAGATCAAGCCGCGAGTCTCTGTTTTCTTGCACACTCTTGAGCAATCTTCACTCTATCTCACTCACTACCCTTACAACAAGCCCACCTAAATACAGGGTTACTAAATGCTGAAATACAAGCAAATTTGGCACGGAATAAAGCCAATTAGATGGTTGAATAAATTCAACCTTACAAGGTTCAATCGCTTTTTATAATAATTTTCTGTTGAACTGTGCTTGGTTGCTGAGAAAATTAAACAAGAATAGTAAAAAAGAGATATGAAAGTCGGACACTTAGACCTTATATTAAATTTGTTCCAGTTCTTGGTCTGAACTCTGAACCTTTTGAATTATTTAAAAAACAGGACAATGACTTTAAAAATTCTTCTTGGGTTCGATTGGGGATTAGTTTGTCTATACTTTTTTGGGGATTGGATAAGAACTAAATATGGTTGAATCAAGAGACATGGATGTGAATGTGGGATAAGAATGTGTATGTTCATGCTCAAACTATATACCTTTTTATCTTGTTTAAGTCTAAGCTTTCGTAAAATTTATAGCCGTATCACACCTCCAACTAAAATGGAGGCCTTAAAAGTATTATATGAGAATTCAGAGCCATAGTGGTTGCTTACATGACATCCTATATATTGCGCAAGAGATCCTGTCATGGACTTGTTTTTTTTTTTTCTCCCTAAATTAGAAGGGAAAATGGATGGAATTTATAGGCGTAATTTCAAAACACTTCAACTCTTGGAACGGTAATTGGGTATTTCTAATTTACACTCAATTTGTATTTTTATTTTTATAGCCGTACTACACCTCCAACTAAAACGAAGCACTATGGACATCTCTTACTTATTATGTAATTGGATATAGTCCTGAGGCCAAAACATGCACTTGACATGAAATCCAATCAGATAAATTCTCAATAATGTCCTCACTAATTATTTGCCTTTATTTATGTGTGTTATTTTAATTTGAATCTCAAACTTTTGTCCCAACAATATAAATCTTATTTCCTGTTACAACATATAAAGTTAATGAGCCAAACCTTTCTTGGAGTGTGGAAGTTCAAATCCTTCTTCAATATCTCCATCCACGAGGATTCTGGCCTTTTGCCCTTTCTGCGAAACATATTTGGCATAATGCCCCTGTTTCGAAACTATATAGGGGCGTGCCCCTGTTTTAAAACTCGATCTCCGTAAAGCCGAGTTACTTAAAAAACTCGATTATGAAGAAACCGAGTTGTATCCAGGTTCTTGCCACGCTGGTGTTCCAGCTTGGCTTTTGGGCAATAAAATATTCCCGCGTTACTGTTTGTAACTCGTCAATGGGGAAAACGAGTTATATGCGGAATATGAACCACTTTTTGAATGTAACGTCTCTAAAACTGTTTGTCTTCCTTCCTCTGCAGTCTACAGTCTCTCTCCCTTCCTCAGTCCGATCAGTAGCCACCGCCAGTCTGTTCAGTAGCCACCGTCAATAGCCACCGTCAGATTCTCCTATTTCTACCCGCACCAAAACCAAACCGTTCAGTAGACCTTTTCCGAAGTTAAATCGAAACCCATACCCATACCCACACTTTTTCAATCTCAGCACGGCCGAAGCTCAACCCAATCTGTCTTCGGAGTTAAAGGATTGCAAACGTATTAAGGTAATTTGTAAATGCTGAGTTCAAATTTTAATTTTTTCCCTTTGCATGTAATCTGATTTGAGTGTCGCTTCCTAAGTTTTTCGCTGTTAGATTGTTGTCTATCTGTATTCATAATTATTGTTGCTGTTTTAGCTTTGTTGGGTTTGGTTTTGAAGTGGGTTTGGTTTTGAAGTGTTTTATGACGCACATCTAGGGCAGAAATTCATGTAAAATACAGTTAGCATGACAACGGTGTTCATTGTTAGGGGAAATTGGTTTGTAATTCATATAGTTTGAAAGTGTATCAAATCAATCCCTATTTTTTCCAGAAATTATGTCACAAGTTATGTCATGATTTTGAATTAGGGAAAATTTCTTTTTAATTCAATGCTGAATGATGTTGAATTGGGAAGCTATTGGTTTTACAAGCTTCAAAGTTACTGGCTTTTACAAGCTTCCACTCTGTTTAGTTTTTATTATAATAGATATAATGTGTGTATAATGGATATGCACGCATATATGTACACACAGACCATGGACATCCTAAAACCTTTGCTGCCATTTACTCTGCTTAGGGCTCTAACTGTGCCATATTGTTTTTATTCAACATCTAAGTTTTGGTTTGTAATTTTTTTTTTTTCATGTCATATAAACTTACTTACCACATCAGTTGAAAGTCACTTACATTTTGTGTACAGATGCATATTTGATTGTCTTAAGAGACTAGAATTGTCTTAGAAGTTGTTAAAGTACTTTTTTTTTTTTTTTTGGTTATTAGTATTCCTAGCCTTTGTAAGAAAGGATTTAGAAGTAGCCTATATAATGAACATTCCAACTTTTTTCAATCGCAATTGCTATCTCGTACCTAAATGTGAGTGCTTCGGAAAGCCTAGGCCTAGGTGTGATTGGCCAATGTTTTATCTTTGTTTATTTGATGTTTTTTTTATTGTTTAAATACCAAACAGCCATCAACACAATCAATATGTTATCAAGAATCTAGTTTAGTGTTGAAATTCCTAAAAAGGCTACATCAAATTTGGTATTAAAGCCCGTTTAAGCTCCTGTCTTGTGTCAGATTAGCAGCTTCTGTGGGTTATGTTTGGTGACTAAGTACATCGAATTATTATTATTATCATCTATTACATTTGGGGTTGAAAAGGGAACTTAGTGGCCTTTTAGGGTCACCCAATCCTTTCATAATAGGTTGGGTTAGGTTAGGGAGCACTGAGATTTGTGGTGGCTTTTGGGAATGGAAATAGTACATCCTCTAGGGTGCTTCTGACGGACCTAGGGCTTTGTTTATTTATTTATTTTTTTGGTGGTTTGGCCTACTATACTTATTTCCCTAGGGTATTGATTTCTGTGTGTCGGAATTAACTAATATGCCAATATTAAGTGTAGGGTTTTGAATGGGGTTTGATATGTAATTTAATTAATGGAAAAGAATGGAATATGAATTGCCACTAGGCTTTTGATGAAGATGGAAAATTGCAATAAAGAAACAAAAGTAGGAATTAAATTGAGATTTTGAGAGAGAGAGAGGTCATGTAGGTTGGCAGTGATAGTGGGGCAGGGTGGGTTGGTTGCTGTGGGGGGATGGGGGTGGTCAATGGATTGGGAACGAAAAATAGCAAAAATAATTACAAAAAATAATGTTCACTGTGGGTTATCTTGGCTAAAACTGGTGGATTGCTGGTCTAATCTTTTGTGTTGGAAGAGCTTTATTGGTCGGCTTGTGCAATGGTTTCTCTTGTGGTTTGGAGTGGTTAGCTTGGGGAAGGGAGTTGGCTACTTACTCGGGGGTTGGAGGTGTTCTGTTGTGCGCTCTAAAAATGTTTTATGTGTTTTAAGGCCAGGCCTAAAACCTTTTAGGCCTCTCTTAATTGTGTTTTCCCACCCAACCTAAAATATTTTCAGGAAAACTAGGATTCACCTGCACGAAACACATAAAAACAATGAAAACATTTTTGGAAAGCGACAATCTTTTGCGTTACTGTCAACATATTAGGCTTCACGAACTATTCCTTGTTTATATTTTAGTGTTTTACTTTAACTCTTCCTTGATATGATTAAATCGATTGAAAATCAGTGTATATAGATGCATGATGTATAATTCAGTTTAGCAATTATATGTTTTCAATTTTCTGTCAAATCTGTCTTTCACTCTGTCTCTCTGTATTTGTTTCTGTGAGTTTGTTGTAGAACATTCAATTACTTGCTTGTGTTTACTTGCAAAAGCCAAGCTTTTCTTCACTATTACTTGCCTGTGTTTACGTGTCTAACATGATTGCATGCGTGTCAGATATGCAGCAAGTGGGAAATGTGGATCCTGGACCGACGGTTGGTACACAGTTGACGCGGCAGCCGGTTCATCGATCCACGCTGCTTTGGGAGACGCCAGCCGGTCAGGTGTGTAGTTGTACTGAACTTTTGACATGTCGAAATCATTTAATTTTATTTCTGTACGGTTCTTTGATTCTTTGCAAATAGACATTGGACATGGTAGAATGTTTTGGTTTACGCAGAATTGTATTTAATCCAAAGAGAAAATGGCATGAAGCATAAATAATCAAGAACATTGTATGGAGCAGAAATGTTCAAAGTCAGTACATGTCATTTAGAAGCTATAGTAATCAATAAGAAATTGAATCCGCTACTATTCTTTTTTCCAAACATGCGCACACAATTACGCGTGGCTACACATAAGACAACTAACGACCTTGATTCCTAATTCCCTACTCCATTTGACATAGTGAGGCACTTTGTTCATTCATTTCAAAACATGATGCCCATCACCTTAGTGCTAATTTTAAACAATGTCATTCATGTTGAATTTGATCCTATCTGCTATTGAGGTAGAGCGAATAAGCAATTAACATTGTAACTAACGTTTTGCAAAATGTTCGGGACTAACTAGTTAGCCTACTGTTTCTTGCATATTATTATTATGTAGCATTGTTATAGTTATTTCGTGTGCACTATCCTAAGACAATGCTCTTTCGTGTGCAGGTAGTGCCAGGCGTGTTAAACTGCAGACGCCGAAGTTGCAAGTTACCCGAGCATGGGCTTGACCCACGGATTGCTCGGTACATAAATGAGGCGGGTTTTGAAGGGTTATTCAAGGTTCCAAACTTGGAAGTGGATCATGCGTTGATCACAGCTCTAGTTGAGCGTTGGCGTCCGGAGACGCACACATTCCACCTACCGCATGGAGAGATGAGCATCACCTTACAAGATATTGAGGTGATGCTAGGGGTTCCTGTTGATGGGTTGCCAATTACTGGGGCTGTGAAGATGGAGTGGCCTACATTGTGTCTTGAGTTATTGGGTCATCGTCCACCAGACCCGATACCGCATCCCCATGAGAACACCTCTATCCTTGCTGGGGCGAGGCTCAGATTCACGTGGCTGGATGCACTATTTAGTGGTCCCCTAGCTGCGGATGCTACTGATGAGGTAGTGCAGCAACATGCGCGCTATCACATACTCGATCGGTTGGGGACGATTTTGTTTATGGATAAGTCGGCAGACCGGGTCTCGGTGCTGCCTCTACAGTTCCTAAACCCAATCAGCAACGCGAAGAGGTACAGTTGGGGTAGTGGGGCATTAGCCTGGTTGTACAGGCACTTATGCAAGGCATCGGAGTCGAAGGCGAAGCAGATTGGAGGAGCAGTAATGTTGGTGCAGCTGTGGGCGTATTCGAGGTTCCCACTGATATGCCCTGTTATGAGGTTGCCATTACCGCCAGTGGAGGCAGGTCCCTTTGCCAATCGGTATGTTATTTGAGTAGTTTGATACAATTGTCAAGTACTATTATTTTTTTTCAATAAATGTTTGGTATGATTTGTGGTGCCTACATATATTTGTAAGACTGTCTTGCTTTTATGATTAAAGCATGCTATTTTGCGAAAGACAAATTTCTTCACCTTATGTCAATCATTATATTTGCATGATTATTATTTTGGTTAGTCTGATTCCAATTTAAATTCCAATATCTTACTGCATTTAGTTAATATTAGAAATGCTAAAATGTATTGGCAATGCTAAAGCATTGCTGTTTTGGCCAATGTCCTTTTCTGCCTGGTAGTAGTTCTGAATTTGCAAGATAATTAGGGCCATAACCTAGCCAAGAGCCTTGTAGTTTAATTGGCACCTCCTAGTGTTTTTGACGTAGACATGCAGGGTTCAAATCCCCCACTCCAACTATCAAATTATGAAAAAATAAAAAATAGAATCAGGGCCATAACTTAACTTTACCCTATGCTTAACTATTTTTATATGGTAAGACAAATAAGTATATATTACATGCATATAACACCTCTAATACAGAAGAAGAAAGAAGAGATTAAATCATATACTTTCAACAAATCCCCAAGTCAAGAATCTCTCTATCTCTAGATCTTTCTAATTTTTAGTAAAATAAGTGGTGGAAACCCATAATGACTTGTGTTCGATATCATAGATAACCTTGGGTTTTCACTTCTCAGATGGTTTGGGTTTAATATTCCTCCTTCAAATTTCAATCTAATGTGTTTTTGATAATTGTGTTTAGAAATGAAGTATTGGTTTTTTGGTTGTCAAAAATCATTCATCATAGAATATACATAAATTGATATATGAGATGTACATGAGTCAAGAGCTCCTTGGCACTAATTGTAGGACTTGGCTAACCAATATGCATCACGGTGGGTTAGTAAGAGCTTAGAAATTAATTTAAATCCTCTTAGCTTTTCCATCGATGATTCTTATTCTTGGAATTCCTTTATCGATGTCTCTAGATTGGGTGGTAGAATATTATTCTGCCGTATGTCATTGTTGTTTAGTCTAAGGTTAAAGACCTCATGAATTATTTGGTATCACTTTTGATGTGTAGCATAAACATTTTATGTGGATTGGTAGTTGCATACATTGCCTGGTAAATGGTTATGAAGGTAATGGAAGTTCTGGTAAGTTTGAGAGTCTTGGATTTTTTTGGGGTTGATGGTAACTTTGATATGTTAATGAAGCTATAGGCCTGTTTCAAATCAAAATTGCCTCTATTAGCTTAGGGACTGGCCTCTTGTCCTAAAAGTGTCCATGGTCATGAGATGCTTACTAATGCCATAGGTTCAATCTGCCTTTTGTAGCTTCTAATGCAGCATTTGAGGAGACAACTGCAAATAGATTTTAAACGTTGGTAGAATGAATTCAGTCCAAATAAATTTTGTTGACTACATTCTTTTGAGAAATAAATTTTGGTATCATGCTAAAACACTTACTAGAAAGTAATTATACGAAATGAAATTATGTACGGTTATGTCATTGGAGAATTTATATTTTGTCAATAAATAATATAAAATATTATTCAATATGACAATTTCTCCAATTTCTCTCTAATGATCCACAATTTCTATAATTGCTCTACTACCCGGTGAAGGACAAATACCAGACCAACCCCAACCAAATTATCCAAATCCCAACTTTATCCACCACCGTGAACGACCCATATTCCCTAATCACAAGTTGGTTTTGTGATTGTGGGGTTCCATTGTCGAATGAAAATGTTACAAACGAAAAGGGTAAAGAAAATTCAAGAAATTGAAAATACATTCACATGGAGTTAGTCACCATTTCTATCTAGTTTCCAATATGCTGTCTTCTGTCCAAAGCTCAACCCATTGAGAATACAGTAAATCAAACAGGGCAGGGAGACAATAATTCCCAATCCTGCAATTGCCTAACATAGATAGGGTACTAATGCACTACTTTACCCCTAACATCCAAATAATCACTAACCCTAGCATGTTTGTTAGCTGCAATTTGGAAAGGATCATAAACTAACGTAAGCTAACCAATTAAAAGACTTGTTCCCACACCATGCATCAAGCCATATACCCTCACCCTCATGCCATCCCCAATTTTAAATCTAATAAATTTATAGGACTCCCAAAACCTGCTCTTATTCCTTTCCACAGTCCCACTCCGTGTGGAAATTCTACTCCGTTTGTAGTCCACTGGGAATCTTGCTCATATTTAATTCTCAGAAGGCATCTCCACAATTGGTCATTTCCCTGAGTAAAACACCATATTCACTTATCCAACATTGCAAAGTTGAAGGAGCTTAAATTTTTGAAGCAGACCAGAGCGGCCAGTGTGACGAGTTGATTAGTTTTGGTTTTGAGCAGTTTGATTAGTTTTGGCCCCTTTTTTAATTACTAAATTATTTTATTCTCTTACAAAAGAAAACCTTGTATATTATTTTTTTGATAAGTAACAATCTAATGAAAACAAATATATATATATATATATATATATATATATATATATAAATAAATAACCCTTATATGTTAGGTTTACACATAAGCTAGCCCAACATTAAAAACTAAAGAATGTCAGGCCCTTGCAAAAACTAAACAATGTATTCATGTTTGAAATTCTTGATGGAGAGGTATTTATTGAGGAGGAAGTATAGTATCCCCTTTCATTTCAATATGGGACTTTGAATAAGTCTTTCTTAGAAAACTGTTTTGTCCCTCATTGATTTTGACTTGTTTTTATTTGTATTTTTTTAAACTGGTAAGTTATAGGTGCACCCAATGGGAATCCAAGATTGAAAAAAGGAGCCACTCTTTTTCTGTCTTTCATTCTAGAGAAGAAAAGTTCCAAAGTTAGCATGATATTTTTTATTTTTTTGATATATAACGTTAGAACTTTTTATTAAAGAATAGCCAACCCAAGTACACTGAAAGTGTACTACAGTGGCATGAATATTTGCATGATAATTATTTGGTGACTGGAAAATTATTTGCATGATAACTAATGAGCATTGTTTGAAATTATATGTTTACTAGATGGAAGGGGCCGAAGAGCACGACAGAGCATGCGACACATGTGCTAGTTGCGTATCGTGCGTCACTGTCGAGTATACGGGCACACCAGGTATTCTACCGCTTCATGTCACAAGGATATAATTCTCTATTTTATTTTGGTTTTGACTTTCTAGGGTTGTCAACTACTGCATGTGTATAGTTAATAATGTAACTTTGGTCGATTAGACCATAGATATACAAGGCATTAGTTACGAATTATATTTGAAGGTGGGCAATCACTATAAAGTACCTTCATTAGTAAGTTTACACTAATTTGATTCCACATATATTTAGCTGTGTACGCTTCAATTTTCTTCCTCGGTTTTAGCTACTGCAACCAGTAGTATCCGGGTGCATCTAACCATGTCAAATCCAATAAGACGGGGAAATAGAATAAGAGGGGGAAATAGGTCAAGAATGTCTTACGATTTTTAGTGAAGTGGTTCTTCAATGGTCTTATACATGTGTGCTCACATTGAGGATTGACACAAATAAGTACGTATTTCACTTGTTAAGAAAAAGTGTCGGCACACCCAAATATGCTTTAACATATGATCATTTGCTACTAATTAAACAGCTGCATCCTGAATTAGCTAGACTTTGTGAAACAATTAAAATTTTGAATGCTACTGCAACTCTAGGCTTATGTCGACACTGCCTCAACAAGTCAAACATGGTGGTCAAGTTGCAGAACCTTGACTTCATAGAAAGGAAAACGAGTCAGCACAAAAAGCGAGTAAAATTCATCAAGAACAAGACAGGATAGCTGTATAGTTAGCCTAACAACTTCAAAACTTTTGCTCATCAGAAACCAAACACCCACTACCCATGTCTTGTGAACCAACAGAAAAGAAAATTTTTTGGATAGGATGACTCTGCTAAAAGCATCAATCAGAGAGCAGTGAGCAGTGCTCCTTTTCTAGTTGTCACGAGAATAGCATTAGCTTGATTCGTCAGCAACCTCCAAACATATTACTGAAATACAGTTAATCAGTCAAGAAGTGGCTTCAATAATACACAATTTGATTCTTTGATGAGGTCATGACATAATCTAGTGGGGCAATGGATCATAAAGTCTCAACATTAGGTCCTTCTGAAAAGTACATTTGGGTGCAGCTAAGAAAGCATGGGAAGAGAAAAAGAAAAAGTGATTCTGATCTAAGTATTTATTAGTATATATATTTATATATAGTCATATCCTTAATTTGGTAACCAGAATCTTCTTAACTGCCAATCTTAATTAAGGTTCTAAAGACAACTTAATTTCTCACCTCCTAACCACTGGTGTTTTCTTCCTTCCACCAGCAATTGTTGCTAATATAACTTCAAAAAGAAGTTAAGACCACCCTTTTCATTTGTTCAATGCTTCTGGTTTCAACAAGATCAATCTGTTCTAGTCCTTTTTAATCCTTTTTCCTTTTACAAAAACAACAATCAAGCATTAGTTTCAAAATTTTTGGGTCGGTTCTAGATATACTCAACAAATTAGTCAGGTCGACCATATGAACTCTTTTTTGCTGGTCATTTTATTGAATCGAAATCATACTATTTGTTACCTTACTTCCTTAATGGACATATCAAAGTTTACAACTTCTATTAATGTCATTTTTGTCTTCCTCTATCTTTTTTTACTTCCCAACTTCAAACAAGTCACTTGTTGTAATTAGTGCATTAATGATTTTCCTCTAAAATAATCAAAGTATCTCAAACGACTTCCTCTCATATTTAAATTCAAGAAAATTTCTCATGTTATTATGTGTGCAGATTTTGAATGATGTCCTTACTAGCTAGCTTTAAACCACAGTTTTATATGATCAAAATCTTCAAAAAGGTGTAAGGAAAAATATAGTATCTCAAAAAATGAGTGCAGTTTGTTCTATAGGAAACCTAGATAACTGTGTATTTGCTATCCACAGCAAAAGTTGGATGTCATTGATAGAAATTTACAACCTTCACTGGTAACATAACATAATCACTGTGGTGAGTTCATATGGACTCACAACATCAGCAGAATCTAATTCATGATAAACTGTACTCCGACCTATGACCAATTTCATCATGGATACCTTGTCTTTTATCTTTTATTTGGTTACAATCATATAAATGCAAGAACCATCAATTCTTTCATAAAGTTGAAGTGCATGATAAAGATGTAGGACACACTAGCTGAGTTATCAAAGTAGTCATCATGACAAGTACAACTAATTTGTCTTTTTTCACGTTGTCCACATATGATCGTCGAGTGATACTGTTTGTTCTAATTGAAGTGCAAAGAATAATATGTTAACTCATAAATCCAGCACTATAAGAAATTCTTGGAGAAGAATTACGTTTAATTTTGATTGTGAATCAATGTCTGAGAGTCTAAATTATATATCAGGATTTTCTCAAGTCACCTTCACTTTATCCGACAAACAAACCTTTGCCAAAGTCAGAGATAATTAGTGGGGAACCACATTCATGCATATCATGATTCATGACCATAAATATAAAATTATTGGAAATTCATGATACATAAAAAGTAAGCATGCATGCTATAATTGTAGACATATTACTGATGCCAAGTTATAGCTCGAGCCAATAAAGGAATACGTATACAGATAAGAAAATGTTTTTGATGACATGAAATAACAACTCTATGTAAGAAAGAACTCAAATCATACATAGGTATAAGGTGACAGTCATAATTAATAAGTAATTCTCTCCTTCATCATATTTTCTGATTCAAGCATCATAGCTCTTTATTATGTGGCTGCCACACCGGTAGCACTCTGAGGTTCTCTTATTGTTGGCAGGCATCTTATTGTTGACCATTTCTGCAGGTTGTTTGGGAGCCCTACAGCGATGTCCTAGAGTTGTTGCCCCCATATTGCACTGCCGGCCGACAAATATGGAGGGCCGATGTGCCATTGATCTATTTTTGGATAGTAGAGGATCATCATCCCGAACGTGTCTTTCGTCAATTCGGGATGAAGCAAGTGCCACCGGATATTGTAGATACATCCGTTCATCTCCACAAAATCTCCCTCCAAGGTAAACTAGATAAGGATTGGGTGCAAGAGCATGCTATCTACATTGACCGATGGGCCCATAGAGAGGAACATATTGCTGACGCACCGGCATTGGATGGGGACACGACATACCTTGCTGCTTACATGGAGTCGTACCGAAAGACGACGAGACGGTACATTACACGCGACTCGGCGTATTGGGAAATCATGGTAAGGCAACAATTCGATGCTTCTTTTATGGATTGACAATATATGTGTGTTGCTACATGCATTACGAGAATTTAAGTTGTATATATATATATATAAATTATTTGTAAAAAAAATAAAGATAAAACAGATTTAGTGCTGTGGACTTAAAGGCCTAGTGTTGCACAATACAAAACTAAACAAAGAAGTTTTAACGGGACTAATTTATTTCGCAGGTTGAGTCCACTGTGGAATTACTATTGCAATGCGAACCAAACTCCGCAGTGTACAATCACCTAAAGAGGACGCTGGACCTTGTCGGAGAGATGAGCCGAGCGGCATTGGAGAATGCGCGTGCCACGGTGACTGAGGCGAGCACACAGGCTACAGGCCGTGGTGGGGGAGGTCGTGGGTCTAGAGGGCGTGGATGCAGTGGAGGTCGTGCATACAGTGGAGGTCGTGGAGGTGGTCACGAGGATGACAATGTCTTGGGTAACTTCCAACTCTAATACCTTCAATTCTTACTGAATTTAACTTCTACTACTTTCAGTTGTAATTTATTTAGAGGACATATGATAGTAGCAAAGTATATATTGTTTGGTAACTAGTTTTTAGTGTTAATTTTCACTTCCTTCTCATAATTATGGTATAATTAGTAGCGTTACAATGTTCTGGCAAACTTTAAATTTTAAGACTACGCACTTTAAATATTAACCAATGGGAATAAGCACTTTTTTCTTCCAAGCGATATATATATGTATTGACGTTTAAGACATGCAAACTTGTTTCATTCATTCCTTATCAACTACAATCACAATACTATTATCCACTTTTAACATATACACATCAATGCTAATATATTATGCTTATGTATGAAAACAAAAGTCTAGCAAAATCATTTTTTCATCGTATAAAGCACAGACCACTATGGATGCCAATGTAATTCCTTTTAAAAATATTGCTACGCGACCATGAACATAAAATTAGCATTATATGAGGAAATTCAAAGTTGTGATCACACTATGAGGTTCATAAAATTAGAGTTTAAAAAATAGTAATAATAACAATAATAGAGTATAAACAAGTAAACAAAGCTGGACTTTGTAATTCAAAGGTTTTGTTTTATAAATTTTTTTATTATACTTAATTTAATATGCCAATAATGAATTAAAAACAAAGTTTTATTAGATTTGACCAACAAAACAAGGTTTATATGTAACTCGTCTAGGTGGCGTAAGTATTAGTTTTATTGGGAAGGGTTTACACTAGACAATAGTTATTGGATTCTATGAACGACATGCACTAGGTGCGGGTCAAGCGATTGCTTACGCATTTGGCCCTTGTCTTGTAGGGTTTACACTTTACAATAGGGTTTACACCGTATTCACTTGGCCCTTGGTTACACTTCACATTTTGAATCTTTTGTTAGAAACAATGTTTTATTGTTATTGTATCAGCTTTGTAACTGCTATGTGTTTTCAGGTCTGCTCTACCTTTGTTTTTGGACTTTGTTGTCTTCCATTCTCAGTTGAATGAATACAGAGTGTTGAAATAATCGAGTTAACAAAAACACAAAAACATTGAGAGAGAATTTTTATGAACATTTTGTAATAATTGATAGTGGAAGTAATATTTCTCCAGTCTCAGTCAGAAAATTTTTTCATCCTAAAACGGCAACTTCATTTCTTAAATATTATTGTTAAAGTTGAAATAATTATTGTATGAAAAAATTGGCTTTTGCCCCTTTCAAAAAAACAATCTAGCATTTTACCGTATTTTCCAAATTAATTAGGAAATGCCCCTCTGTTTAAACTCAATTTTCTGAAAATCAAGTTAAGCTCTATAGTGACGTTTTTTAGGATTATATAGTGACGTTTTAAGGACCTATAGTGGCGTTTTGTAATCCGATTTCCATGAAGTCGAGTTATAGGTAACAAAAAGAGAAAAAAATTGCATGTAACTTGACTTCATGGAGATTGGATTATAAAATGCCACTATAGTTCCTTAAAACGTCACTATAGGATCCTTAAAAATGTCACTATAGGGCTTAATTCATTTTTTTTTTACAGAAAATCGAGTTTAAAAAGAGGGGTATTTCTCAAATTAATTTGGGAAAGACGGCAAAATGCTAGATTGTTTTTTTGGAATGGGCATTTGCCCATTTTCTCTAGCTTGGGGCAAAATATGATACTGCCATTGCAAATGGCACGGGTTTAATCAGAATACAGAGTAAGAACACTGGACCGGAAAAGAAAGCAACCATGAGGCTTCATTTTGTATTTGCATTTGTGTGCATGTGAGTGTGTATATGAGAGGTCTCATGCACCCAAATTAAGCGAGTTTAAAGGGTCAAATGCCATTTAATCATATCTACGCTGCAAATACTAAGACATTTTATGACTCAATCCCTTGTGGTTATCTTAATAAATGCAACTGTTTTTCTGCAGATGATGAGGCGTTGGAGGGCGACTGGGGCATGTACATGGATGGTGTCGGGTCATCGCGATGCACGTCTGACGCTGCTGCCCAGCCATCCCACCCCCCTATCCATGAGAATAGTGCAGAACACACATCCTGTGCCCAAGCTGGCCCTCGGTCCCCACCACCCACTCGGCTGTCTCCCCCATTGTTTGCCGACTCTGCCCATGACGGTGGCTGTATATTTGTACCCACCCCTGGCCGACCGACACCACCTATAGTTCAAGCTGAGCCCACCCAGGACCCTTCACTTCCTAACCCTGAAGAACCGGCTGCACAGATCGAACAGATACAGGGTGAGAATATAGTGCCGGTACATGGGTTGCGAAGATCACTCCGCACTGACATACATCCCCCTGGTTGTGGGACCGGTGACGGTAAATAACATGATTTATCGAAACATGGAAGCTATCCATAGACTGCGCATAATTATAAAAGACATACAAAACTCATAAAGGAATTATTACTATGTCATTATTATTACTCTGTCATTATATGTCCTAGTCTTCTATTTTCATAATGATAAAGTAATTATTTGCATAGCTATGAAGGCATCTTTCTTAACTGCTACATGTTCATCAGATTGTTCAGATTAACAATCTTGTGCTCAGTTTGCATTATATTTTATTATTTAGGCAGTGCATCTCCATGCTATGTAAACTGTTTATCATTTACCTTAATAGAATGTCACAGGACTTGCATATGATGTTGTGTGCTTTAAGTGATGATCATACTCAGATCAAACATTTTCTGATAATTAAATTAAGCATAGGGAATGTGTGCATTCAAGTAATGTGTGATCCCTTTGAATTTCAGGTAAGACGAGACCGGCGAAGGCAGTTGTGAGGAAACGAAAAGATCGTTGAGCCGTTGATGATGTGGAGCTTATGGGGGTAAAACCTTGCCCAATATCTGGACTTTTTAATCTATTTTAGTTTTTGAGGTTCAATTTCGATAATTACAATTCAGAACAAAAACAGTTACAAAAAGATAAAGATAAAATAGATGTCCTCATTATTAGACAGTTGGGATTTATCTTGGCTATAAAAGGAAGATGTTACTTTTAAGCAACTTAATTTTGCTTCTCCTCTGTCTAGATATACATAAGTCCAGCATGAAACTCTCTTTTGCTTGTTAGGCAAAACTGCAAAAGATTGGTTTGCATTATTTTTAAAGAAGCAAAGAATCAACCCCCTTGACCCAAAGAGACATGCAACAATACCAACCTTCCCTTTATTACTACTCCTTTCTACTTCTATTTTAATTTTTCTTTCTAGTATATATATATTTTTTCTGAAGGCATTCACAGTTTACAAATCTAATAAAGATTTGAGCTCTCGGAATACTCTAAAGTCAACTTATGCATTTTGCTTTAAGGGAATTAACTCTGTTTCTTTCCTCTTTCCTAATTCCTAACTTATAATTTGATTAGTAACACATGCACCTGGTGGATCTTAATATCTGCTTTACATGATACTTGGCTTTTTGTGTGGTTTTCCATTTAATCTTGAATAAGCATTCTTTTGAGAGGTCTGTGAAGATATCCAAGCATTACTATTTTTTTTTTGCCTAAGGAAAGAAAACAATGTTATAGCTGGACCAGCAAAAGCAAGGATGGGGAAGTGTCTCACTACTTGCATTAAGGTTCTAGTTCAGATCACTCTGATGTGATTGCCTCTTTCATACCAGTGCCTTTACACCCCTTTGATGATAATAAGCATTACTTGCTTCCTAAACAAATATTAGAGGTAACGAAGGTGCCACCTAAATCGTGTGAAAGCTTTTGTCATCAAGTGGCCATTCAACTCTGTTTCTTACCTCTTTCCTAATTCCTATCCATCAATTTAGTTTGTCTTTTGTTGGTAATACATTATGATCTAGATCCTATGCAAGATTGTAAACTGTTAATTATTATATTAATTCTGTAAACATTCGTACAAGAGTAATGATTAAAGAAGGCGAACTCTTTCAAATCTATACACATTATATGCTGTACAAGTGGTCCTTCAACAACCAGGAATCATCTAGTTAAAAAAGCAGTGATCTGTCTAGAAAGACCTCTTTATCAATCTGGCAATAAACTAATTAAGTTATGCTAGTTGGCGAAGTTAAGGTTTTCCTTAATGGTGTAGGTGATCATCAACTGGGGATGTCATTCTGTCTACTATATAGGCCAGCTCCTTGTGTAATTAATAGATTGACTTTTTATCTATTCTAAGAGAGTAGAGGTAAAGAAACAGAAAAAGAAAATCAGAAACTCCTTCTGTAATTTTATAAGTTTAATGGGTCCTCCATGAACCAAAAAAACCATATTATAAAAGGCTCTATTTGGTCAGCTAAGAATCATAGTGTCATAGGTAACTTGTACCACTTTTTGCTTGAGAGAAAGCTGATTTCATGACAGTATCAGGCAACTTAAGACTGGTTTTGGAATTTTATTGGTTTTTGTTTTATTGAATTCCTCACATTTTGTAGACAATATTGATGGCATGACAAAATGTATATTAGTAAGAGATTTTAAGAACTCAATGATCAAGTCAACTTAAAAACTCCAGAAGTCCTAGTCCTTAACACTTCTATTTTGTCAAAATGAGTTTGGCGAAAAAATAATATTCAAAACTCAAATAGAAAACCAGACAAAATGTAAATCCCAGTCCCTAAGGTCAAGGGTCTCCAAAATCTATTTACTTTTAAGTAACTTAATTATGCTTCTCCTCTGTGTAGATATACGTAAGTCCAGCATGGCTTGGAAATTGAATTTGCTTAGTTATGTTTATGCTTCTCCTCTGTCTAGATATACATAAGTCCAGCATGTTTATGACGTACAGAATTTGGTTAGTTATGTTTCTGTTTATAAATTTCCTTCCTTGCTTTACGCTTTCTTTGATTTGCAAGAAAGTGATGGAAAAAAGGTGTCCTGCACATCACATTATCATTATTGAAACCTGCCCTGCACATCAAATTAGACCTATGATATTTGGACACAAACACAACACAACTGTCTTGTTTCAGCTTGGACATAGCAACACAACACAAACGTTAAGGATTTCTCTATACTTTAAACTTATATTTTCATTCAGTTGTTGGTTTTTGTTTTTTATTTATTGATTCATATTTGGTGGCATATTTTGCAGGCTTCAGTGGTTCGTACTATTGATATTAACAGAAAGCTGACCACAATTTGTTTTTTTCTTTGTTTTTTGCACAGTAGTTGGACAACGTGTTATTGTTCAGCGTTCAGCTAGCGGATAAAACTTTGATAACATTTTTTGGACATAAAAGACTGACACATTTTTGGAGAGCATACATGGCAGCAGATTTTTGGAGGGCATATATGTTAACAGCTGATTTTTTGGATATGTTAGACACAGTTTTTGGAACATATTTTGTAACTAATGAAGCTACTTAAGCATGTTTATGACGTACATGAATATTTGAGTCAGCTTCGAGTTAGGTACCAATTATACCAATTATATTTGCAAAGGGTGGATATTTTCATGTGCGATGGAAAAGTTCATTTCTAGATTTTTGTATCTATGTATCTGCATATTTGAACAAAGGCAGCTTTAGACGAATGTAATATAGTGATGATGGATGAAGAGATCCCACAACTGACAAATTTTAATTTATACATTAGATTTTCGAGTACTTTTTCCTTTTATGTGGGTCTCTTTTATAAGCAAAAGACTCTAGTGTAAATTTATACAGTTGGGATTTGTTCAAGATGAATGCAACTTTAGTTGATGAACTACTAGTTCCTATACTTGGATTATTTACAAGCAATATTCACGCTCTTATTTTTGCAACTTTAACTGTGGCTTATATAGGCGAATCCATGGAGGGTCATCATTGACTAGTTTGCGTGATTTATTTTTTATATCCACTAGCTGCACATACATAATAGAACCGAAAATTGCCACCCCTAAAAAAATGTCGTATTCTTTGGTTACTATATATGTGAACGTACTGATTGAACTTGGGTAGCAGTAGGTAAAGCCCACTAATTTGGTATCTCCTACAAAAAACTGGCTTAGTGAAAACTTATAGAACTCGACATAAAAGTAGTCGAGTATTTATAAGTACTCAATTTCATTAATAAGTCAGTACTAAATTGAAAATGGCAACAACTTCGCTTTAGAGATTACGAGTAACATAACTCGCTTACTAATTTAAAACCAAGAACTGCGTCAGTCCATGCAAACTTCAAGCGTACAAATCGATCGCTGTTGGTTTGGTGTGTGATAGGTCAGTTTTAAGATAACTCGCTGATATCGTTATCGAGTACCTTTACTCGAATATTAATTACCCGAGTAATTTGTGCTACAATTGGTGGTTACCATAGTAATTACTACTCGAGTATACTGTAAGCGAGTACTAATTTAAAACGAAAAAGTTCCATCAGTCCATCCAATCTTCTCTGTAGCAATCGATTGCTGTTGGATTGGTGTGTGATCGGTCAGTTTTGACCTAACTCGGTTTTACTGGTGACGAGTATTTATTAACTCGCTTAATTAGGTATCGAGTATATTACTCGAATATGACTTCACCGAGTAATGTGTAATACAATTCCTGTGTACTAGACTACTTACTACTCGAGTATAGTGTAAGCGAGTAATAATTTAAATCAAACACTTCCATCAGTCCATCCTCCATTGTCTGTACAAATCGATTGGTGTTGGATTGGTATTTGATTGGTCAGTTTTGATGTAACTCGCTTTTATAGGTATCGAGTACATTACTCGAATATGACTTAACCGAGTAATGTGTAATACAATTCCTGTGTACTAGACTCCTTACTACTCGAGTATAGTGTAAGCGAGTACTAATTTAAATGAAACACTTCCATCAGTCCATCCTCCATTGTCTGTACAAATCGATTGGTGTTGGATTGGTATTTGATTGGTCAGTTTTGATGTAACTCGCTTTTATAGGTATCGAGTACATTACTCGAATATGACTTAACCGAGTAATGTGTAATACAATTCCTGTGTACTAGACTCCTTACTACTCGAGTATAGTGTAAGCGAGTACTAATTTAAATCAAACACTTCCATCAGTCCATCCTCCATTGTCTGTACAAATCGATTGGTGTTGGATTGGTATTTGATTGGTCAGTTTTGATGTAACTCGCTTTTATAGGTATCGAGTACATTACTCGAATATGACTTAACCGAGTAATGTGTAATACAATTCCTGTGTACTAGACTCCTTACTACTCGAGTATAGTGTAAGCGAGTAATAATTTAAATCAAACACTTCCATCAGTCCATCCTCCATTGTCTGTACAAATCGATTGGTGTTGGATTGGTATTTGATTGGTCAGTTTTGATGTAACTCGCTTTTATAGTTATCGAGTACATTACGTACTCGGCTATTCCTATAGCGAGTATTGTTAATGGTTTATTTGATAACTATGTCTAGGTACCTTCCCCCCACAAACTGAACCCTCACGCCGCTCTGAACTTCTGAATCTGAAGACTGCCTCTTCGTTTTCGTCAACCATTACTCTCTGTAAATTTTCCATACCCATCTCCTCAAAAATCCAACCGCCCCCTCTTTGATGTACACAGTACAGTACAGATTTTTTTGTTAACTATAAAACCAAAACCCTAGTCTGCAAATGTCGCTCAAAGTCGCTATTCCCCTCAAATCCGTAGGCGACCCCTCTGATTTATCTTGTCCTGACAACCGGTATTCCAACCGGTTATTTTTCTTCACCTTTGAACCACCGAATCCAGTCCAGCAAGGTATGTCCTGGTAGTCACACATTATAATTTTTCAGTAAGTGTAGATGTCGTTTGGTGTGTTACTCATTATCGTTATAGATTTGTGATGTTGATTTTAAAATAATTGGGTCTTGCTGTCTGATTTCTTTTCAAGTGGTTCTTTGTATCTGTCATCTTCGAACAAAATATTTGTAGATCCGTTCGTTTGTGTCCATCATAATGTTTGTTTTGTTTAGGTAGTAATGAAATTGCTTCATTAAATTGTAGATTTCGTTTACTGTGTTAATCATCATAAAGTGGCATGAATTAGTACTTATAGCAGACTTTGTTGTTTATTTTGTATGTTGATTTCAACATAATTGGGTCTTGCATGAGTCATTTCAGTTAACGTATCTTATTGTCATGCAACATAATTTGAGTTGAAAAAAGTCACAGCGAAAATGTAGGGACACAATGTTTGATTCTAGAAATAACAGTCTATCACATCAAAATTGTGGCACAAAAGTTATGATTCTAGAAATAACTCATAATGCAATTTATTGGGAGTAGTAGACCAAATACTCTGTTTACCATTAATGTTACTAAAAATTACATTTTTTTTCCTTATCTAAAACGATGTTGTCTTTATTAGTGTCAAGATTCTAATAGATGCTAATAGCTGTTAACAAAATGTGCACAATAATATGGTTGTATACTTAGAAATTTTTATAAGAGATCATAACAGTTAAATTATGTGATGTAAAACAAAAAAAATTCCTAGAGCCACAGAAATTGTATACCTAAAATTTCACCCTTTTTGTCTTTAGAGGGTGCTAAAGTTATATGATTCAATACTTACAAAAGTAATGTTACAAATATAACAAATTTGACACATGTTAAATTGGTAGGTTATTATTGATTCTCATGTTGTTTAATATTGACATTTCTTTTATTATCCATAATGAACAATATGCCACGTCATACAATTGTAAAATTTATTATGATCTTTAGTATGTCTACATACTTATTGTATTAGTCCCAGTGTTCTGGGCTCGGGCCTGTGGCCTTTGTGTATGCTTGCACAATTTTTCAGGCTGAGGTATACGTGGGTTAAATTTAGTCCAAATTTGGCCAATAAAATCAGTTGTGTCTAATTGTTAAGAAGTTTGACTGTTTAGTAGTAATAGTAGATTGTTTGTTCCTTTTGTTGATTTGAAATTAATTTGTTACTCCTTACTTTTTCTTCAAATTACTGAATTTGTTATCAATAATTTTTCTTTATATTGGTCTAGATGGAAAGTGATCAGATGATTCGTACTGACATGACGAAAAAAGGAAAACAGCCTGACTTAGATGCCCAATTTGATGAAGTGTCTGACCTTCCCGAGCCAAAGAAGGCAAAGACTGAGCTCAAAGTCTACAAGAGGAGGACTTCAGCCCATTGGCGTGACTTTGAGATGCTTCCGACAAAAGGCAAAGAACGGCCTTCATGCAAATGTAAGCAGTGTGGAAAGAAATATATTGCTGCCGGAGCAATTGCACAGTATAATTTGAAGCGCCATTCGGAGTTATGTCGAAAGAAATTGGAAGTGCCATTGAGCATTCCTGTTTCTACAGGTAATGCATTTTTTATTTATATGTTGGCTATCCAAAGTTATAAGTTTATGATTTAAAAAAACAATTAATATATATGTCTTAAAGGTTCTGGATTTCCCATATAGTACAAAAATGTTTACTTTAAATATTAATGATGAGGTGGTGTAGAGAAAAGTTGAAATGGCATTGAAGTTGGTATATGGACGGAGGATTTGAGTTATGAAAATAGAACATCTAGAATGTGCACAATCTTGGCTGAGAATTTAAATGGAATAATCTGATGAAAAATTATGCATGATGGTATGGTTGATACCAATGTAATACAAATTATATTCATGCATATTTGGAAGAATCGTTTTTGGATTTTGTTGGCAGACAGTAGACACTAGAAAAAATTTACCAGTCATTTTTTTCTTACTACTATTTGCATGACTTCTTTGTTTAATTGATTCATTGCTTACATTGCTTCATTACCCACAGATTTTAAATTTCAGATTTATAATGCATACATACGTTTTTAATGTTTCATTCAATTCATTTGATGTAGACCTTGTACAGCCACAATTGGAAGAGGTCAGTGAAGATAAAAAGAGCATGGAGATCAATAACGATGAGCACAACGAAGACAGCTCTTCTAATCCAGTCTCTTAGTGATGTCTGAAGGCTTGTTGATATGGCACTTGGATTTTGCCATGAACGATAATTTTCATATGCCATGTAATCATTTTGGGTTTTTATTATCTTAATCTGTTATGTGTTTTAGTTTTTCATATGGAACTGAAAATGGCATCTAATAGGAGAATACTTGGTTACTTATTATGGAACTTTGACATGGTATTGTTGTTTACTTAGTATGGACTGTGGAACATTTTGGAGTACTAGTTGTTTTAGTGGAAGAATTGCCGAAGTATTTGCATTTGTTGTTATTTTGATTTTTTGTACTTGATTTATGGTTGAATTCTGAATGTACATACATGGGCAACAGAACAGGTTATTCAACAATGTGGGAGTGGAATTCAAACGTGTTAAGTGTAATTTTTTTAGGGGGTATTATGTTTTGAATTTGAAACAACAAAGAACAGGCCGAGATAGTTTTTATTTATTTATTGTTTTTTCAAAATCTAACCGTGGTACATATGTTCTTTTTATAGAAGGTCATAATTTTGTTCATTACATTGTTTGCTTTCAATTTTTATCAATATAAGAGTTTAAACCATTTCTTATGAATTAGAGATAAAGATAAGTTTATTACATTAAGGGTATTTCATCATTTTCATTAGTTGTTTAGCGCTTTCCCTGAACATCAGGGGCAATCTCAGAAAATAAAATATTATAAAATGTAGTATTTAGTCGAGTTTTTATTATTTTGTACTGAACCTGAGGTTTTTTTAAGATTATGTATTAAAGTAGTCTAGGGGTTTCTCTTATTTGGAGTCCTCATTTATTAATTAAGTGAATGTCCTTAACGTCTATATATAAAACTCGATGACTATTGAATGAAAGGTAAAAATATATGTCTAACTTGCACCAAAATATTGCCTACAATTGTATATGTCTATATGTCTAACGTCTATATGTCTAACTTGGAAATATACATTTGTATATGTTAAGGTCGAATAACTGCATATTACATACAGGTTTGGCAAATGCCCATACATGTTTCATTGCTAGGTGGTGTGCATATCTGGATTTTATGTTCCAATATGGCTCAATGTCATGCTGCAAAATCATAATCGACACGGGGTATATTACATTAGCATTATGACAACTAACCTATTGCTCGTTATATTCGCAACTTAATTATATACAAGTTTTTCTTTGTTTTTCCTACACAAAACATATATAGAGAAAATACTTATTGGCTATCCAAAGCCAAGTACAGTTACCAAAACAACATACCCAATGTTAACAACAATACAAGCAATTACAGGCCAACAGGCTAAGACATATTCCAAATTGGAAGCAAAAGGGAAACAAAAAAAGATAATCAACAACACTTTAGCCCATCTGTACTGCAAACGTGAGCCATAGGGGTCATAAAAACACATATATTTATATATTTAGTCTTACTAGATTCATAAATGCCACAAGCAAGAGCCATAGTTTCACCTTCATTTCGTGCTTCCTTGTCGTGTCGAATCATGAACTTCGTCCTCCCCCATAACATGGGCTACCACTTCACTTAGCATGTTAGTACTCAAGGTTGCAATCCTCCTTGCGTGGTCACGCTCCTCAATGGCAACATTTAACTGATACCTCAACAAGCTGTTCCTAACGTCTCCATCGCAATAGCTGGTTCCTTCGCTTTGAGATGCCATTCCAGAACTTGATGGCGACATGGTAGGAGATGTCCACGATTGGGAAGCACCATACTGCACGTTCCTACCATTACGTTGCATGAACTCCATGTATGCAGATTCTGCTTCCCGTTGATCCTTGTATGACTTGTGTTCAGCGTTCGCGAATCTATGAACTTGTCTACTTGCTTCTGCCCAATTGTCGTATATGCCAGGAGCACGACCAACGAAAACAACATAGTATCTGCCACCCTAAAAGAGTTTGTACAACAACACTGTATGTTAAACCCATATTGGAAGTGCTGGGGTTAGAACTTACGAAGTTTCGAAACTGAGGTATTAGATAACAATGTACCATGTTGCCCTACCAACAGGTGCCAGTGGACTGCAGCAACGTTGACGTTTCTTGTTAAAAGATCTGACAAACAGTTGCATAATCAACATTTGGTTTGTACAGTAGTAAATTATTTAATGACAAGTATAAAAAAAGGAGGGCATGTTACCTGTAGAAGCGAAGGAGGCTTCTCTTCTCCCTGTCTGAATGTTTTCCTCTGCCAAGGTTCCAATCCACAAAGATAGGAGGAAGCTGCCATCTTATATAAAGTGGAATCTGCTGTACTCGATTGTACGAATATCGAGTACAACATATAACTCGCCTCTCCCAATGGCGAGTATGAACAACTGCTCTAACGACCAGTTTGGTGAAGTTAATAATACTCGGTCTCCTCAGAGACGAGTTTTATTTAACTCCATTCCAGAATCACTGTGCGTTCTGTTGGTAGGTGCAGGTTTTAATAGTACTCGGCTTCTAGGGAATCGAGTTACAGTGAACTCGATTGTCACAGAGACGAGTTATATTCATGACGTGTACGGTTTTAATAGTACTCGGCTTCTTTATAAGCGAGTTACATATAACTCGATTCTTTGGAAGCCGAGTACTGTCCAACCATTACACACCCCCCACCCGCCCAACTTTCTGGGACCACTTACCAATTATTTTTGACACTGTCGTTCTGAAGTCTGGACGTGGACTGGTCTGTGCTTGCGCCCATTGTGTCACAGCTACTAAGAGCTTTCACCTTCAGTTAACTATCTGTACAAAGCACGCTAATTCAAGAAAGTGCACTTCATCTTTGTTCTGTCAACATCTCAGTTGATAGGTAAATACTACTTCATAACACTTTACAGCAACACAAATTTTTTTATTGCTGTTGTGGCTTTTGAATTGGGGTATCTAAACAAAATTATGTAGTACAAATTTTGAGAACAGAAATTATTTCAATGTTGTGGGTCTTCAATGCTAAGTATCTGAATATAATAATGTGGTACATGTTGAATGCTAGGAATTATATAACTGATATTTGCAATGCTTTTGCATGCTAGGAATTATTTCAATGCTTATGAATTATCTCCCTTAGAGCAATACGAATTTTTTCAATGTTGTGGGTCTTGAATGGGGACATCTGAACATAATACTGTTGTGGACAATTTTTGAGAACACAAATAATATGACTGTTGTGGGTCGAGAATAGGGGGTATTTGAACATAATAATGTGATACAATTTTTGAGAACACAAATAATATGAATGTTGTGGGTCTTCAATAGGGGGTATTTGAACATAATAATGGTCTTCAATAGGGGGTATTTGAACATAATAATGTGGTACAATTTTTGAGAACATAAATTAGTTGACTGTTGTGGGTCTTCAATGGGAGGTATATTTATCACTGAAAATGTGGTCCATATTGCATGGTATGAATTATCTCGCTTATTTGCAATGCTTTTGAGTTCTCATTTGTTGAACAATAGCCAGCATGAAAACACATATATTGTGCAAACATTACTGTTATCGAAATGAAGTCTGATGGAGTAGACAAATTAATGTTAAATTGGTAATTTTTAGCATGTTTAGTACAATTTGGTTAGGTTTGATTACCTCCATGAACACCCAAACATAGGGCATGTATAGTTAGCCTATGCATGTTCCAATATTACGCAGCATGATACAATTATTACTATTTGTGGTTTAGGTCCGTTATGAGTCCACATTACTTCTATGTTTACTACGACGGGGAGGCATATATTAATGATTTGCATGGGCTATCATACCGAGGTCCGAACCAAAAGCAGACGCTTGTTGAAGTGAAACGTGGGATACACACGAGAAAACTTAAACGGAAGATAATGACAACTATGGGGTTAGACAAGGATACCCACGACATCTCCATTGTATTTCGGGCTCCGCAGCAACTAGTAGGTACCCAAGTGTTCTACAATTCAATTCCGTTACAATGCGACAATGATGCAAATATAATGTGGGGAGTGATAAAGCGGGCAGGGCAATTCATAGGTTCTGACTTGTATGTAACTGTCCACACTGTTGGGTTCAATGTCGACGGGGGTTCGCAATATGGCAGTAGAGTTGGAGAGCAAGAATCAGTTCCTGTAACCGTTGTGCACCCATCAGTTACACCCGAGACATCTTTGCCCTACAACTGTCAACCATGGAATGGGGTTGCTATGGACAATACTGAAGACGCCGAAGTGTTAGGGTCTATCCATACCCATGAGGATGAAGGATATACTCACCGAAATGAAGATATCCAAACCTACTTGGACGAGGCAACCGAAATGGATGAGACTCGAGATGTGTATGAGGAGTTCATTGATAACGATGGACCGGTAGAGAATCCAGAATTGTTAGATGAACTACAACCAGAAAATAATCTGAACCCTAACCCCGAATGGTTCACGTCAAACACATGGGATGACATTAATGACCCATCACCTTCCCTGGAAACAGGTCTGCTGAGTTGGCGACCGGGGGACGAACCGAGCAAGGGGATGCTATTCAATAATAAAGCTGCGGTTCAGCACGCGCTAACCATGTTCTCCGTTGGGCTCAATAAAAAATTTAAGTACATGAAGTCAGACCCCGAGAGACTGGTTGTAACGTGTGTACACGATGCATGTCTATGGTCAATTCGAGCTATCTACAGCAAAAGGCACAAGCTGTGGATGATCACAACATCTAAGGGTCCCCACACTTGCTCGACACTCCAAGTGGATCATGATGGAAGGATGATGGATTCAAAGTTCATTGCCATCACACTGGAGTCATACGTACGGGAAGACATTTCAAGAACAGTAGCAACCCTACGTAGTCTTCTTCATGCGAAGCACGGCCATTGGGCGTCTCAGTATAAGGTTTGGGATGCAAAACAGAAAGCCGTTGCAGCCATCTACGGTGGTTTCGATGAGTCATATGCAGAATTGCCTCGGTTCCTGGCAGCGTTAAAAGATGCAGATCCAACCACAGTGACACAGTTGAAGTGCGACCACCGTAGTGTGCCGGGAACTTGCACATTTAACTGTGCCTTTTGGGCTTTTGGTCCGTGTATAGAAGGGTTCAAGTATTGTAGGCCGGTGATAAGCATCGATGCAACGCACCTCTATGGCAAGTACAAGGGGAAGTTGTTGATAGCAATGGCAACGGATGCTAACAACGAGGTTTATCCACTCGCATTTGCCGTTGTTGAGAGTGAGAGCAAGGAGACATGGGGATGGTTCTTGGCATGCCTGAAACGATATGTTACAGACCGGACAAATCTTTGCATCATCTCTGACCGACATTCGGGTATAAAAGCTTGCTTTGATGACACAAGGATGACTTGGTTGCAGCCTCCCCAGGCCCATCACCGGTATTGCCTCCGCCATTTAGTTAGCAATGTGAACACAAAATGGAAAATTCCGGAGTTGAAGAACATGGTATGGAGGGCCGCAAGCGCGAATCAATTTAGAAAGTTTCAAGCCACACTGGATTTAATTCGCAATATCAAACCGGCTGCACACAGGTACTTGGAAAATGAAAACAAAGAAAAGTGGACACTTGCACACGACGGAGGGCGTCGATACGGAGCAATGACAACCAACCTATCGGAGTGTTTTAATGGAGTACTGAAAGGTGCACGCAGCTTGCCAATCACGGCAATGGTGAGGTACACCTTCTTCAAAGTGAACTCCTACTTTGACGCTCGTCGTAATCTCGCTCTACAGCAATTGGAAGCGGGTCAAGAATGGTGCAAGTATGCCATGGAGAAGTTCGAAAAAAACCAAGCGAAGGCAAAGGACCATATGGTGACACGGATGTGCACACAAGCACGGTTATATCAGGTTGACACACCGGGTAATCCTCTAGGTAATGGGGGCGGACAACACACGCACAGGGTTGATCTTCGGGGTATGACATGCACATGTGGAAAATGGGAAGCATACAAGATGCCGTGTTCACACGTAATAGCAATTTGTGCTAAGTATAAGCACGATGCGCAGCAGTTTATTGATCCTTGCTATAGCGTGAGTCATAGGTTCCATAGCTATGAACCGGTATTCCAACCGTTGAAAGACAGATTAGCATGGCCGGATCCTGAAGAAACTAGAGTAGTGATGCCCAATCCGCACCTGATCCAGAACAAAGGTCGGCCAAAGTCCACACGAATCCGCAATGAGATGGACGAGAATGATAGGGAGTTGCCGACCTCCCTATGGATCGAGAATGGACCCAAGTCAAGATGTGGGTTGTGTCGCCAAGAGGGGCACAACCGTAGAACATGTCCTACTCGAAATGCGGAGTCAACTAGCGGTGGAGCTGCATCATAGGTAAAGGTCATATATCTCCTACAACTTTTGTCATATATAAATTGGTACCTTCCATTCTCAGTAGTAGTGTCTTTGTTCTCTATTGCCATAGTAAGTATTTGGACTAGTCATGAAACAAACACTGGTGTTCATGCATGTATAGGCAAATGAGGTTGTTCAGTTGTTTTTGTTACACTATTCGTCGTAAGTCATTGCTCATTTTTCCTGTTCTGCCTATGTTGTGTGTTAATAACTTATATAAGTCCAGTGTACATAACATTTTTTAACTATTTACAGTAGGTACGGCAGCCAAGGTGGATGGGTGCTAACGGACATACGTTGCGCAGCCAGGATGATCCCTACCTCTTTAATTGGAAGCAACCGAACATCACCAGTTGAACAGGCCCATGATGAGAAGACAAATGATATTGGTCATTTTTTGCTTAGAAATTGATATTAAAGTTTGTACTTATGTAGTCATGCACTTTGTTAGTGCCTTTAATGTTATGTACTGATGGGGGTTTTACTAAGCCGGTCAAGCAAACAATTCAGTTAAAAACGAAGTTATTGCAATGGGGTTTCACTAAGCTGTTTTAGTATGATTTCCAACTTCTCCAACTTTGTTGCATTCATATTTATATAGCAGGGGCAATCTCAAAAGCAACAATATAAGAGTGTGTTGCATGCCATGCACTTGTTGCTTCATGGACATTGTAATAAACAGAACATACCTGCTGGTGTAAAAAACTGACTGAGCTGCAACAGGAAAAAACATGCAGGCCGAGTTGTAATACGTAGTGGAAGGCCGTTCTATTAAAACTCGATCTTATAATAAGCGAGTTCCATTTAGTACCATCACAACTCCAGGCAAAGTTGTCTGGAAGAATCGATTCTTACTTGATTGGTGCACGATCGGTCTAAAACACATAACTCGGTTATACTATCGTCGAGTAATAACTGGTGATGAAAAATATAAGCAGATGTACTCGCTCTCCGAGAAAGCGAGTTAATTTAAGTAACTCGATAATTTAAGTATCGAGTACACTTAGTACCATCACAACTCCAGGCAAAGTTGTCTGGAAGAATCGATTCTTACTTGATTGGTGCACGATCGGTCTAAAACACATAACTCGGTTATACTATCGTCGAGTAATAACTGGTGATGAAATATAAGCAGATGTACTCGCTCTCCGAGAAAGCGAGTTAATTTAAGTAACTCGATAATTTAAGTATCGAGTACACTTAGTACCATCACAACTCCAGGCAAAGTTGTCTGGAAGAATCGATTCTTACTTGATTGGTGCACGATCGGTCTAAAACACATAACTCGGTTATACTATCGTCGAGTAATAACTGGTGACTGAAAAATATAAGCAGATGTACTCGCTCTCCGAGAAAGCGAGTTACTTTAATTAACTCGATAATTTAATTATCGAGTACACTTAGTACCATCACAACTCCAGGCAAAGTTGTCTGGAAGAATCGATTCTTACTTGATTGGTCCACGATCGGTCTGAAACACATAACTCGGTTATACTATTGTCGAGTAATAACTGGTGACTGAAAAAAATAAGAAGACGTACTCGCTCTCCGAGAAAGCGAGTTACTTTAAGTAACTCGATAATTTAATTATCGAGTACAATTAGTACCATCACAACTCCAGGCAAAGTTGTCTGGAAGAATCGATTCTTACTTGATTGGTGCACGATCGGTCCAAATTGTATAACTCGGTTTTTCGTTAAGCGAGTAATAAGAAACTCGGTTCTTGTATTATCGAGTTATGTGGTTCCTGATATACACAGTTTAGTGTTATCTGTTGTTTCATAAAAAGAAAAAAAAGCATAGCTGTTGTGTGGATGCACTGGACTCCCACGGTAGCAGCAGTCGATTGCTCTCGATTCCTCAAGCGGGTCAAGCGACTTCCCGGGTTCAAAACATCGATCCTCAACTGTAGTATGACTCTTTTACCCTTGCTTCCCATTGAAATTAATTTCAAATCCTGCATTAATCTCCCTGTGAAAGCTGAAATTTCGAACTATGCAAGTGTGGGGATGTTCATGATTTTGGGTGTTGTGGTCTGAAATGGGTCATGGGTTTTTACATATGCATGTTGTTCATGCGATTTGTAGCCTTTAATTACATAAACATAGCTGATTTCTACAAGCCCATTCAATTTAGGGTTCATGTGTTAATATGGAATTTGGGGATTTTCATGGGTGTTGGTGTTTTGACATGAGGTAATGGGTTTTTTTGTATGAATGTTGTACACACGTTTTCTACCCTTTAATTGCAAAGAACGCATGATTTGTGAGAAATGAAAAATTAGAGTTCATGTCTTCATATTGGGAATTTCGGGATTTTGATGTATTGCTTCAGTTCATCTGAACTAGTTCATGGGTTGCTGTGTATGCATGTTGGTTCATTCACCAATCTTGTTCTTTGTGGAATTTGGGGTTTTGTTGAATTGGGTATAATTGCCTGAAATTGACCACATGGTAAGACATTGATGGATGGTAGTGACTGGTTTTACACCCGCTGCACCATGTACACTGTGGGTTTGCATGGTTCTCAAATAACTTGACTGTATGGGTCAATGTTCATGTACATACAGAAAATTTTTCATTTCAATGCATTCATTCATTGACGCTTATTGTGCATCAATATCATGCAGTCTTTTTGTCATGCATATGTACATTGTGTTTATGTGTCTCTAACGCAGTTCTAAATATTGGTTTTCTGTTGTGCTTTCATTCCCACCTGTACATCCTAGTTATGGCTCCTAAGAAGTCTAAAACCATTAAAACCAAGGCCAAAAGAGTGTCTGCCTCCTCATCTAAGCCTGCCAAAAGAGTGTCTGCCTCCTCATCTAAGCCTGCAATTGTGTTTGATGAAACAACGTTTGAAACGGTTACGAAGGCGCAAAGGTTTGAAAATGTAATTCAGTATTGGACAATTTGGCCGGAACGAGAAATCAATCTAGATGAATTACCACTTGCTGTCCATAGGAATCTACAGTGTAGGAACTGGTTGTCTCTATGTAAAGGTTTACAACCCCCTCCAGTTGCACTGATTAGAGAGTTCTATGCCAATCTCGAAATTCGTTCTGATAATGATTTCGCTACTTGGATTCGAGGTCGATACTTTGTCATAACTAAGAATGATATATCCAAAGCTCTTGATGTACCTCGTGTTAGAACACCTACTTATCCATACTCATACTCGAACCGTCCTGAAATCTCTGATGTTATGACTCTTCTTTGCGGAAGACCAATGACATTGGCCTTCACAACATCAAGAATTAACTCGAGTGACTTAACCGAGCTTAATTATATCTTATTTAGGATAGCTTGTCACAACATCTTCCCCATCTCCCATGTCCATACTATTCCTAGAGAGAGGTGTTACTTTTTGTATGCCCTCGTCACTGATGCGTCCATTTGTTTTGCTTCCCTTTTCTATGAAACGCTTGTTCGGGCACATAGGAGTAAGAGTAAGAAGCATGGTCTATTCTTCCCAGTTTTCATCTATAGGATTCTACGCTGTGTAGGGGTACAGAATTTTCCTTCCCTAGAGTTGATCCACATCACGGCCCCTATAGGAGCCACCTTTCTCAAACAGCGGACTGCACAAAAGAGGAGTGTTGGACCGAGTGTTGGGTCATCAAAAAGGCCACGAGTACAGTCCATCACTGGAGACGATCATGCTGAGCAGAGTCCTGTTGATCCTACAGGTACCGTTGCTGACATTGGTGACGATGGGGTACATGCTCACAGCACAGCTGCAGACCCCACCGTTCCTCCTCCCCTATCTCTTCGTGCTATGATGGAGACCATTATGACGACTCAAGCAGCTCATGGACAGCTGTTAGATGGCCTTATTGCTGAGGTTGCTGCGTTGAGAGCAGATTTTTCAGAGTACAGCAGTGCTTTTCCACCTCCGACACCGTCTGACTCTTGATGATTGCCTTTGGCAATACATAACAGACAGGGGAAGTAGGGATTGTAGCGTAGGAGCTTTAAGGCTAATTTGTAGCTTCCATAGATTGTATTCAAGTTTTTTTATGTGATTGTCAAGTATTTGTATATTATTATATGTACTCTTCAAGGTCCACAAACATGGTTTTAATTTTATGATAATATGACCATATTCACAATGTGTGATGACTTTTATATCGAATGATCATTTGCTTTCTTTCTTTTTTTCCTATGCATGGAATGTTGATATGCATATTTGAAGAAAAACTACAATCATTGAAATGATAACAGAAAGGAACCTACCTCGTTATATGCATTATCGATTAGTTATGCAATGGCTACACCAAAAAAATAAAAAGAGATCATAAAAGTAGATTAAACACATACTAGCCTCTGAGCACGCACGTGCACAGAGGTTGTTCTAATTTTATGGATAATGATTAATTTAAAGCATTGTTAATAATTTGGGATTACTACATTTTCCAAACAAAAAAAAAGTACGGCATTGTGATTCACCGCACATAATACTCATCACACCCATACGTTTTTTTTATTTGTTTCATTCTTTTTTCTTTTTTTTTTGTTTTTTTGTTTTTTTTTTTTTATGATTGGAAAATATAATAATCCAAAATTACAATAAATGCTGTAAATTAACCCTTACCCAAAAAATAGAAGAGACTCTGAGCACGCGCGTGCTGAAAGTGTTAGGGTTTATAGTTGTATTTGATTAAATTTCCTATGCCGTACTCATACACGTTTATACTTTTTCGATGAACGTTATATAGATTTTTTTTCATAATTAATACCTACGTTTCCTGTTTCCGGTCACTGATTTGTTTTGTGTTTCCACTTCTCCATCCATATCCTTATATTTAGGGAAAATTTTAAGATTACAGTGGGGAATTCGTGTGACCCTATCCTTCTTTAAAAGTTTATGAAAATAAGGAAAACTACATGTTTCACCCAATCCCACTTACTACACATCCATAACAAAAGTGAAAAAGAGTTGAAATTCGAAATATACTTATTTCACCGGTGAAGGAATCAATAATGGTTAGCCACTTACTACACCCCCATAACAAAACTTAAAAAGAGATTAGATTTCAAAGATATCAATTACCCTTAAAACTGAGAAAATGCACATAACATTGTTAATGGAGCAGTAAAGTAATAGTCTATAAAAGAGGAAATGTAAATTGAATTTCACATAGAATTATACAAATGATAAATATAATTTATGTTACAAAAGAAATATGTTTACAACAATTTCTTAGATAACAACCACTTTAGGTGAGGGTTAAATTGGGTAAAATAATATTGAATCTCAATATATATAATATAATAATACCCTCTAAAATAAAGTGGCATGAATTACATTTTAAGAAAAAATACCGTAAATTACATGGAAAACTTGTTTACATATTCCCCATGGAATAAGAGTAGTGTAAATTACTTTAGGGAAAAAGTAGCGTAAATTACCACTTCAAGCAGCCTAATTCCCTTAAAACCAAACACCAAATTGGCCAATGATGAACACAATGCCTCCATCAAATAGGTTGCCAGGGTCCACTTCACTTCTACAACACATCTCTACTTGATTTCGAATACCTCTTTTTCTTTTTTTCTTTTTCTTTTTTTTTTTTTTTTAAATCAAACACCTTTTTGACCTTCTAGCTCGTGCTTCGTCCATAACTATCTCAAATAATATACTTGTTCCATAATTATCGAACCAGTAACACAACATTACCGCTAACCACTCACCATATTTGTTAGTTACTTGAAAATTAAATAACTGGGAAAATACAAAGGTCTGTTAGTTTGTCAATACCATAAAAAACGAATATGTTAAAAGCTCTAACGAAAATCATATTAACAAGAAGTCATGTAATTTACCAATAATAATAACAATAGTATCAATAAAAAAGTAGCTAACCTTTTTCAAGAGAATAAGAAATTTGTTATACATTATTAGAGTTAAATACTAACCACACTGCAATCACAACATAAACAGGGGAAAAAATTGACCTTTGTTAACAAAATAAGCAGGTACTATGGAAAATCACAACTAACTACTTGTCACATAAGGCATAGGAATAATTGACCAATAACAAAGAGGTAGCCTTTGGTAAGGAAATAAGTAGTTAAAAAGCCTCAGTTAATTGGCAACAGAGTTTTCCATAAAGTGTAAAAACATTGATGATGACCTTTGTTGAGACAATAAGCTGTGTAAAGACCCTTTATCATATAAGTTACCGGGCATGTACACACATAAAACTGTAAATATACTATTACGCAATCAGGGGAAGAAGAAGATGTAGAACCAAATCTGTTTTGAAATTCCTTTTGTAAACAAGTTTTTTGAAATACATCATGGAAATATTAATGCATTATCAAAACTCTCAATTTCAATTCAAACACTACTACAATTTCCTCGCAACTTGTTATGAAACAGAAAATATACATGCAATATAAATCATAGGAAAGAAAATAATTATATAATTACAGAATAAACATTCTTCACCAAGAGGAAGGAAAGCATAGGCAGATGAACGAAAAGAGTAATCAAACCTTAGAAATGGTTGGACTTCGTTCTGCATAGCATAAACCAGGAGCAGTTAAATTCTAAGTTTCCTTGCAACATCAATGCTAGGAAAACAAATAAATTATACAATTAAACAATGTAATTTTTTCACAACAGCGAACGAAAGCATAGGCAGATGAAAGGAAGAAGTAATCAAACCTTAGGAAGCATAAACCAGGACCATTAAAATTATCAGTTTCCTTACAACTTGTTATGAAACGGAAAATAAACATACAACATCAATCATAGAAAAACAATCAAATTATATAATTAGACAACAAAATTTTTTGACAAAAAGGAACAAAAGTTTAGGCATATTAAAGAAATGAGTAATCAAACCTTAGGAATGGTTGGAATTGGTTTTGCAGAGCATAAACCAAGACCATTACAGTTGTAAAGAAAAGTAAAATCGGAATAGATGGAGAACCTCTTCCTATATAAGATACATAAATAGCATTCATTGAAATGTATGTTAAGGTGGCTTAATCAGTGTGGTAACTGCGACCATGCACCGTTAGTTGAGTAGGAGAGGAACAATCTTGGGTTTTGATTATTGTAGAAGGAGAGGTGAACCTGAAAATACACGGGTGTGGGGGAAAAAATTAATAAAAAAGGAGCACTGTGGAAATTCACCTAACTTCTATCAGCAATAGTAGCGTAATTACAATTGATCCCAGTTAAATTTAGATAGATGGAGGAAAATTAGACACCAATTCCATATTTAAATTGGTGGTCCCCACAAGAATCTAGACACATGACATTGGTAACAGTTATGACCCTCTTCATATAGTGTTTTTCTAGCCTGTATTGACATGACAAGCTCTACTAAATTTTGATTGTAATGCTTGAACCATCAAATAAGGTTATAAATGCACCACAATAATGACTTTCTTTCTACTCCCACTAAATTCCTAGATTGAGTAAACTATGAGTCGCAGCGTCTCAATGTCAAATCGTAAAATGCGAAACAAGTTTGGATCTACTTCAACATATGGATCATCAGAAGCTCCAGCAGATCAACAACTACAGACATACACAGACCACTATGGAGGGAAATGGGTCGGAAAGAAGAGGGATTTCATTAATATGCCAATATACACGTACGAGAGTCTTGGAAGCGTCGGACACATCATGGTCGGCAAACCCACAAAACTAAGTACAGATACAACCGCAATAGAGTTCACCGTAGCAGAACCACCATGGTCAACCCTATACGAGAAGAGGTGTGAGTTGGAGGTGTATTGTCGATGGCACGGGTTACGAGTTCCTAAGGCACGCTCAGCCGAGTTACCTAGAGATGAACCTGCCAACATACTTGCGCGTCTTGAACAAGAGAACAATCAAATGCAAAGGCGACTAGACCGTTTTCACGCAATCCAAAAAGCTAGGAAGCATCTAAAGGGGAAGGCGCAAGAGCGAGCCATGAAGTCTATTAATGAAATTACTGCGTTAGATGATGAAAGAGATATTTCAGACTTCTCAGATTCAAGCAATGATGACTTCCAGAAATTTCTACCTACGAACATTAGACGTTGTTGTTAATGTCTACACATTTTGTGCAATACAAAATGTTGTTCTTAACGTCTGACAAATGATGATTATGTACGTTCAACTTTTGCATTACTAAAGAGAAACTGTTCATTAGTTTTCGCTAAGTTTAAATGAAATCAGTTTATCATTTTTTACCTGCTGTTCTTTGTTGCTACATATGAAAATTTAAACTGAAAATTTCATACATTCTACAATACAGACTCTTCCAAACCACACACACCAACCACTCTTTCACAGAAAAACCATATGGTTCCTAAAGCAAGGACTCCTCGAAGTAGAGTGGGGCCCAACTGAGACCATCACCGGCGAGGTGTAAAAACACACATTTGTTCAAGATAATACTCCCTTCCAACATGCATTCTGTGAAACTGGTACTGTATTACATTGTTCTGTTTGTATGTTGCAATGTTTTCAATGGATTAGCTAAGTGTATATGAAATCGTAATTCATTCTTTCCCTGTTGTTCTTTGTTGCTACATATGATTCTTGTGCTTTCGTTGGAAAATGTCCTCTGCTTAGATATGTTGATGTTTCCAATATTCTCTCTGTGTAAATTGGAATGTTACCCACATAACACTCATCACCCAACTTAGATTTATTGCACATTACTTGTAGGAAAATTTAATAGATCCAATACATACAGACTCATCCAAACCACACATACTAACCACACATATGATTCAATAATACAAATGATTCATATATATGACACCATCAATTGCTATATCATATACCCGAATCCGTGTATCTTAGTTCTGCTACTGTCCTACTTTATATAAATACATTACATACAGACTCATCCAAACCAGGCCAACCACTCATTCTGTCTTCCTCTTTATGCAGAAGAAAGTTTTTTGTTACTTTCGTAACAAACTTTTGTCTGGCTTCATGTTTTATGGGCAAATCAGCTAAGGGATATGTTTCTATCATCTTCATATAAGTCTATTATTTCTAGCTGATGATCTTCCAATTTACAGTTGTTATTGAGTGGATATTGAATCTCAGTGGTAGTCTTATCAAATATAAGAACATGGAAGCTTGATTTTCCTTCACATCTGAAAACTAGAAAATAAACATCACAGATAGAATGGTATTCAACGAAATCCTGCCAACCATTACAAAACCAAATGTTGTTATCAACTTTCTTCAATCCCACTTGCCAAATACCACCATAGGGAACAGTGAGTGTAGCTACCATGGATAGCTCAGCACTGTTGAACCCTGACCACAAGTACCCATCCACACTCACGTGAAAATACAGAGCATCCCTTCAAAGTTTATGCTTTAATTTTGGGGGTGAGCTGTCCACCATTTCTACTTATACACTTTGCAGTGCTGCATGTGCTGCTCAACAGTGCGTCACACTGTTGAACCCTGTCCAGTCATATCACTTACACGCACATGCACACACAGATATGCATCCTTTCGCAATGCACCGTTTTCAAGGATGCAGAGCATTCCTGAAAAGTTTATGATACATTTAACACAGCTCGACACTGTCTCGTCAAGTCATGTCAGACAAGGCACAGGAATGCTGAATAGTCTTCACGTGAACCCTATCCAGTCATATCACCTACACGCTCGTCAATACACAAATATGCAGATTTTTGCAATGCACTGTTTTCAATGATGCAGAGCATCCTTGAAAAGTTTCTGAAACATTTAATGCAACTCGGCACTGTCTCGTCAAGTCATGTCAGATGAAGCATAGGAATGCTGAATAGTCTTCACGTGAATAAACACACAACCTCCTTTGCAGTACACATCACCTGCCTTCTACTGTAGCATAAGCTATAGCCATATCAAACAATTGCCTCAGCGAACCACGTGCACCAACAGGTGCCACTGTATAGCCAAGTCACGTTCGCAGTTAGTATGTGCTCCTCAACACCTCACTAAACAATACAATGTCCAGACATATCATCTTTATTCACGTGAATACTTACCCTTACATATAATCACATCCACGTGGATATTTACCCTTGCAAAACTCCTATATAAAGTCCTAGTCCCATTTACATCTACCCTTGCAAAACTCCTATATAAAGTCCCACTCCCATTTACATCTACCCTTGCAAAACATCTACAGATACCGATCAGAAGTCACATTTTCCAATGTCAATGCGCAATTGGATGCTACCTCGTTTTCCAGATAACTATAGGAGGGAGAGAGATTCCGACGAGAGGGAATACTATGCCGGACTGCGGCGGGAGTGGGACTTTCGTGTGAACGAGTCCAACGCTCTGCACGATGATCTCGTGCGAATCGGAGCGCCTCTTGTTGATCGTGTCTCACTCACACTATCACGACAAAATATGCACCAATATGAGCGTGCAGTGACAAAAATAAAAAAAGAGAATAATCTGATGATACTCCGTAGGTCCAGGTATCACATGCTACAGCTAGCGGAAGAGCTGGCCGCCGCCACGAACCGGCAACTCACTCCTACGAAACGTAACAATGTCCTTAACTACGAGGACTACCTGTCAGAGTGAATGCCTTTGTGGTATGTGTGTTATGTCTAGGTTAAGTCAATAATGTTAGTAGCATTCGTGTTCAATATGCAATGCATGCATATTGGTGACATCGTGTAAGTTACTTTAAGTTTTCTGTGTTATGTTGTAGGTGCTTATTGTTATGTTCTAGGTGCTTATTGAAAAACATCATGTGTGAGAATATTTGACTTTTATGCGTTCTGTGGGAATAAACTAGATTACGAATAATGTGCATGGTCCTCACAATCAATAATAATGTTTACATGGTACAAATGCAACAACAGTGACACACGTACATTTAAAACATTGTTAACAAAAATAGTTAAATAACAAAGTCTAATTACGCCACGACACGATTAGTCTTCATCTGACATCTCCACGTCTGACTGATAAATGGGATCAGCAAGAAGTGATTGCATGAATTGTGCGTGCTCGTACCACCCTCCCTCCACTGACTCTCGAATCTCGACTTGGGTCCGATATCGATTAAGACGTATCTTCATTCTATTATTTTCTTCTCTTATGCGGTTCAATGCTTTACGAAGTTCGTCAATCGTGTCTCTAGGCATCTGCGATGCGAGTCGCCGAGGCACTGGCAACTTAAAACCAGTCAACTCATCATAAAACATTTGTTGTTCACGAAATAACCAATCCCACTCCTGCCTCATGGTATTGTGAACGTAAGCACTATTTCGCAGATTCGGATTGATTGGATAGCTAAACTCATCTTCCAATACCCAGCAACGACCCATAGCAGTGAATACATCGTGAGGCCTATAGAGTTGTGGGTTGCCAGAACCAGACATTGACACTGAATACAATAACATCAAATGATCAAGTTAACAGTGTGCATCAACTGTTGGTAAATAATGTAATACTGCATAAAATGGTATATGACAGTGGCGGAGGTAGGATTTCAATTCAGGGGGGGCAAGCTTAGAAGTCAATATTACCAAAAAAAAAATATATATATATATATATATATTAAATAAAATTATAAAAACAACTATAAGTGTCATACAAAAACTATGTAAACTATATTTAGACATTTAAGTTAATACTATAAAATAAATTGTGGAAATAAATAACTTTTAAAAATATTTAAAATATAGCAATTTACTTGCAAAGTTGTATACACATCTCACTATCTTTTCTTGATTGTTTTTGAAACTATAGGAAAAGTTCGACTTTCTTTTCATTTTACAAACTAATTAAAATTTTAGTTCATAGCATAAACCCACAATTTAAAATTGAAATGTCAAGAAATTGAGGACCAAAAAAACAAAAAAATTGTGTACAATATAGGACTATCGATTGAAATGTCATAAGAAAGACACTACAATGCATTATTATTATGCTAAGCTTAAGTGCATGATAATTAAAAGCTAACAGCTAACAGGTTAAAGCTCTTGGTGTGTGTTATTGTGCCTAACGGAAATTCTTCTAATTATTTTTGCTTCTGTCACGAAACTTTTTCCTTGTTTCCTATTTTTTTTCCTTACACGGTGTCATTGACTTAGGTAAGCTTGTCATTTTCCCTCTATTTCAGCAGGGCTAGGAAGCTTTTTTCCTGATTTGTGTTTATTTTCTACATCAAGGAGGGTAAAGCATTCTAAATATTCCCTAATAGTAGTACAAATGGAATATTTTTGGACAAGTCAAGGAGGGCACTTGCCCCCTCTCGCCCCCCCCCCCCCCCCCCCCCCGGCTCCGCCTCTGGTACATGACAAAGACATTCATCAATTTGTGTACTATTACATGCTAAAAATTAAATACTAACACTCAAATTTTACCATAAGCATTACACACATAACACACAATATAACCCAATGTACACACATAACATTTATCACCGTTTCTATAGCTTATTGTACGTTTCTTGTAACATCAAACAACACCAAACAACTAATATACCTCTACAATATCATTCAAGAAAATACACATAACACTCATTCAATAAAATACCAAAGCATAAGTAATACAAATTATTAAATGAAAATTATACTCTAACAAAAAACATACATTATGATTGATAAACTTTTATAATATCTACAACTATGTTTACCAACACAATAATAAAATTCTCCATGTATTTCAAAGAAGAGAATGAGTTAGGTAAACCTGAGATGATGGAGATAACACCAACTTCTGACCGAAATTTCTTAGAATTAGGAGAATATCTGAAAATGATGAGGAGAATTGCCTGAGGAGCAGATATAGCAGAATAACTCGATTATATAAGAACCGAGTACTATTAATAACTCGATTTCCAATTAATCGGGTTCAGCTTCACGTGTGCACAACTGATGTGAAATGGCGTCAGAATAGCATAAAACTCGATTATAACAAAAGCGAGTAAAATTAGTAACTCGATTATCAGTTATTCGGGTTTTCAGTTCTCGTTTTCCCCATTGACGAGTTCCAAACAGTAACGCGGGAATATTTTATTGCCCAAAAGCCAAGCTCGAAGACCAGCGTGGCAAGCAGCTACCCACAACTCGGTTTCTACATAATCGAGTTACTTAAGTAACTCGCCTTTATGGTCATCGAGTATCTAAACAGGGGCACGCCCCTATATAGTTTCGAAACAGGGGCATTAGGCCAAATATTTTTCCCAGAAAGGGCAAAAGGCCAGAATGCCCCTCCATCCACCCACTTCTGCCTTTTCTAATCTTAGCCAATTCTTTCTTAGCTTATGCAAATTCAAAAATAATTTTTCACTAACTACTTCCACCCACTTTTGCCTTCTTTTAGAATATTAGCCAGTAAGTCATAATGTTGTATCGGGGCTTCATTACTTCTAAAGCACTGAAACTTCAATAGATTTTCTTGTAATATCACTTATTAATTGTAATAGTCATCTCAGATAAATTTTTTTGATTCTTGACCAATAATTCTTCCTTAACAAATCTTAGCTAGCCTTATACACTAGAAACTAAAGTAGTGAATATTTCAATTACAACCAAACCTTGTAGACTACAGATTATGTGCTTATACTAGCTAGTATGCCACTAATTTTAGATGCGAGGCATGTGCACCAATACTCCTGCTATAAACCTTCTAATTGTCTGCCATTTCTATAATTAACTTTGACATTAGCATCCTGAGTAAATAGATGTCTTACCTACTAAGTTTACTTTCCTTTCTTGTCTATAGATGCTTTCCACAAACGCTACCATAGGGCAAGAAATACTTAAAAAGCCGAGTGCTATACTTTGACGGATATCTGTATTGGATATCACTGGGTGCCCTATTTGGATTCACAATAGTATTCAACATTGGATACATCTTGGCCTTAAGCTTCTTGAAGTGTAAGTTTGTCTTAATTTTTATTATATTTTAACTTAAACTGCAATGAAACAATAGCTAGGTGTTTATGCATCCTCATTTAATAAACATTCAGCTCCTGGATCATCTCGTGCTATTATCTCACATGAAAAGCTCTCCGAAATATGAGGATGTGAAGATTCACATGATGGTAACCATCGGGACAAAAAGTCTAGAAATTCTCCTCCACTGACTAGTATTGAACCAAAGAAAGGTTTGATCAATTTTATTGTTCTTCTGCTTATTCTTCAGATCATTACCTCTCCACAGACTAGTATTGAACCAAGTAAAGGTTTGGCAATATTTCTCTGGTGTTTTAATGAGTTTCTTGTCTTAATTAACAGGTAGGATGGTCTTACCTTTTACACCCTTAACAGTAGCGTTTCAAGATGTGCAGTACTTTGTTGACACCCCCTTGGTATCACATTTATCTTCATATAAGTTTCTAGTGGTTGCTAGAATGATAGCTGTGATCTATTATGTTAATTCCTGTCTTTATCTTTTTTTTTTGGCTTCCAAAAAATGAGAGAAAATGGATTCACCAACAAAAAACTCCAAATTCTTTCTGATATTACGGGTGCATTGAGGCCTGGTGTTCTTACAGCATTGATGGGTGTTGGTGGAGCTGGGAAAACCACTCTTCTGGATGTCCTAGCAGGAAGAAAGACCAGTGGCTATATTGAAGGGCAAATAAAGATTGGAGGGTATCCCAAGGTCCAAGAAACATTTGCTAGGGTGTCAGGTTATTGTGAACAAACAGATATACATTCTCCTCAGATCACAGTTGAAGAATCAGTGATATTTTCTGCTTGGCTACGACTGTCTCCTCAGATAGACGCAAAAAATAAAGCTGTAAGTTCTCCAGGCACTGACATCAGTCAAAGATTTGGTTTTATATTCATCATTGAGATAATAATTTGTCAAATCTGCTGTGGCATGTCATGCAGGAATTTGTAAATGAAGTCCTGGAGACCATTGAGCTTGATGGAATAAAGGATGCTTTAGTAGGCATACCTGGCGTTACTGGTCTATCAAATGAGCAGCGCAAGCGGCTTACAATAGCTGTGGAGCTTGTTGCAAACCCCTCTATTATCTTCATGGATGAACCAACAATTGGATTGGATGCAAGAGCAGCTGCAATTGTCATGCGAGCTGTGAAGAATGCAGCTGATACAGGAAGAACAATTGTTTGTACCATCCACCAACCAAGTATTGACATATTTGAAGCATTTGATGAGGTAAAAAAAAACTATTTTTTGAACATTTTAAAATTAAAATTGTAAATAGAATTTACTTTTAAAAACAAGAAGAAGTGCTCCATTGCTTCTAGGAGTGCTATTAATCTTAGGAATAAATGCATAAGTACTGGAGAGCTAAACAAAGGCCTAAGAGGTTTTACTTTTACTTTTGGCTACAAGGGAGAAAATAATGCACTCCATTGTGGAGCAGCCAGATTATAATTATATTAGCTCCATTCCAACCTGCTACCCAAAAAGAGAATATGAGACCTAGTGTCGGATAGTATTGTATCTTAAAGAGTTACTTATCCCATGCTTCTCTTGCTTTTGCAGTTAATTCTTCTAAAAACTGGTGGACACTTGATTTACTCTGGACAACTAGGAGAGCATTCAAGTAGCATTATAGAATATATTGAGGTCTGTTTTATGTAACAATATATTTATGCGACCTCAATGGGAACAAACTATATTATTGGGATCTAAAAGTATATGGCATAAAGTAGAAAATATAACAATCTGTTGTGAGATAGATCAGGGTTTAGAATGGACATGTTGTATTTGTACTACGCAGATCTCTCTCTTTCCAAAATCTCTGTTATGGTGGTTTTTATATGTCAGAGTTGTAGCCATATGATGACCAGATTGCAGGTGAATTTAGTGTAAACTATTCCTAACAAGCTTTTTGCTGAATTCCAAGTTGAAACTTTGCCTTGGTTTGCTTATTTTAGGCCAATCAATGTGTGTGAGATATCAGTAAAAAATCTTTATTTGTTTTACAACCTTCTACTCTAGCCATGCTGAGCATTTCAAACTCAACTTATTCATTCACTTAATTAGAGTTCAATTGTAACGGAGCTTAGAAATCTCTCTCTCTCTCTCTCTCTCTCTCTCTCTCTCTCTCTCTCTCTCTCTCTCTCTCTCTCTCTCTCTCTCTCTCTCTCTCTCTCTCTCTCTCTCTCTCTCCGTTTATGTGTATGTGTTTGGATGTAGGTTAGAAGGTATCAAGATTGTGCTAATCTCTCTTAAAGCCATCTATTGTGTCGGTGTGGAGTAAAATAGTGTCCTTAAGATGAATGATCTACATTTGACATGTATATGGGTTCATAGTTAGTACCCATTTCGGGGGTATTTTGGTAATTTTTTTTGGGTTTTGGGGGTATTTTGGTCATTTTTTGGGGTTTTAGGGGGTATTTTGGTCATTTTTTGGTTTTAGGGTTATTTTGGTCATTTTTTAGGTTTCGGAGTATTTTAGTCGTTTTTTGGGTTTTGGGGGTATTTAGGTAATTTTTTGGGTTTTGAGAATATTTTGGTCATTTTCTAGAAATTTAGATTTTAAGTTGTTTATTTAAATTTTAGATAGGTTTTAGTGGGTATTAATAGGTTTATCCATTAAGACCCATATAATTAAATAACCTAATGGGTCTTTACCCATTTAACCCAAATATTTAAATGGGTTGGGTTAAGATTTATCCAAATTAGGTGGGTAATTGGTGGGTTTATGGATATGGATAAAAATTGTCACCCCTACTCTTAATCAATGGTGGTGGTGGGTTTGATTGTGAGAACGTGAAGTTTGCTTGGTTGTTCTTGTTCTGGGTTTGTTTGGTTGGGTTTGACTTGCTCTTAATCGATGGTGGTGGTGGATTTGATTGTGAGATCATGAATTTTGCTGGGTATATTGATTATAAGAATGTGAAGTTTGATTCTGGGTTTGCTCTTGTTCTGGAATTTGGGAAAAACATGAAGAACAAGTTTTTATGTTCTTACGAAAAAATAATGGCAGTAAAAAAAAGTAATAATAATGATAATAAAATTAGATTTAATTTTTTTTTTAATTTAGTTTAAATACTTTGATCTGGCTTTTTTTATTAATTTAAATGATGACATGGCATTTAAAAATGTCAAATAATTTTTTTTAATAATATTTTAATGGCCACTTAGCTCCATGTTAGCAAGCAAGGCATTCCATCAGACATGTAGGATTTTTCCGTTGGTTGGCTAACGGCAAGGACCATTTTAAAAACGATTTTTTTTTTTTTTAGGGATGACATTAGTAACAAAATCAATTTTGAGACCAAAATGGAATTGACCCAAAATGTAGGGACTAAAAATGCATTTTCGCCATAAATCAAATGTGCCCATAAAAGAAGCAAAATTGAATATATTATTATATTAACTTTTAAGGAATAAGCCAGTTCATATTCTTTCTATCCTCCTTAGTCAGAGGTTGATATGCTCCTGACCTATGTGTGCAGCAAGATGATGTTAGACAGAAATCTTTACATCAATTGTACCTTTCAGAATATTAATGCAATAACACTTTGCTACATATGCATGGTTTCCGTGATCACACATGAAAGTTCAAATATGTGTAAAAACACCCTTGAACGTTTAGACCCCCAAATTACAACTTAACCAATTCAAGCTTTATGTCAAACAACTAGTGTGCGGAAAATGAACATAAGCTATAAACAGAATTGGAAATCAACCTAAGCCAATTATAAATCACATCCACAGCAGAAAATAAAAGGCAAAGATAAAGGGAAGAGAGATGCAAACACAAGGACAACACACGATGTGTTATCGAAGAGGAAACCGAAGCCCTCGGCGTAAAACCTCTCCGCCGCCCTCCAAGCGGTCAATAATCCACTAGAAAATGTAGTTGGGATACATGAACAGCAATAGACCCTCCAAGCCTAATCTACCCGATGTACCTAAGCCCTCCAAACTTCTTGCTCCAACGAGGTTACGCCGAACCTTTTTCTTTTCTAGCTTACCGGATTCCGCTACTAGACCATAGCATCCGCCATCCTTGGCATCTTCCAATGCTTCCCAAAGCTCCAAAAACTCTCAACACTCTAAATGGGTGTGGGTAGTGTTTGGATAGAAATCTCCTCTCAATAGGTATGACAATGAGAGAGGGAATGAGAAGAGACTACAAAGATTTCTCTCTAAGAAATGAGTAGCTTTCTCTACTTGGGTGGGTGTTTTGAAGAAACCTCTCTTAGGGTTTTTCTTTCTGAATAGCCACACATATCTTGTGGGAATGAGGGGTATTTATACTGGTGTGAGAATGGAATATGAAGAGTCAGTTTTTCCAAAAACAGGGTTGGCTGGCTACTTGACCTCGCGACTTAACTGAGTCGCGAGTTCAAGTCGCGAGCTAGCTAAATGGCCAGTCTGGATTTTTGTCCTGTAGTGCTCCAGCTGGCATGACTGTTTAGCTCCCCTGCATGCTTTGCACATGTGCAACTTTTGGCGGCTTGCAAGCCGCGAGCAACCCGCGAGGACAAGCCGCAAGTCTCTGCTTCACTGCATTGTCTTGAGCATTTCTTCACACTCTCTCACACACTACCCTTACATGATTCCCACCTAAATACAAGGTTTCTAAGTGCTATATTATAAGAAAATTTGTCATGGAATAAAGCCAACACATGGTTGATTAAATTCAACCTTACAATCTCCCCCTTTGGCTATTCCATGACAAAACACCCTAAAACAGACTCTAGACTTAAACGTGAGTTTGGGAACAATGGCAAAACTCACTCACACCTAAATCTAGAAGCTGTGCAGCTCTTGAATCATATGAACATGAATCTCCTGAAACACAACAATACACCATGATCATTGTATGCAGAAAAGTATGAAATGCATATGAAACAGGCAATATGTGATCAAGCAAAAATGGAGTTATGAAACAAACCATGGCTTGATCAACCAAGTGAACACCACAAGGTAGTGATCACAGTGCTCATTCACACTTGGAATGAACACAAGGACATACAAGTTAACAAGCACAAGGCAAGACACTTGTATGTTCAACACTCAACCAATGCATATCACACAAGGCATATGCATCTAGGAACAATCCTACAAGGGCACAAGAGTGACAGTACATAAATCAAAATGCAAGACATTTAGATAGAGGTACTGATTTCAACATAGCATAAAAGGCTGCATTAAGCAAGGTACAAACCATAAAGCCTACAAACTATGCATAAAACATAAACCCTAAAAGCTTACAAAAGCACATGGGTACAGATCACATTATATTGAATAAAAACTTAAACAATATAAACTAAAAGTGCTTAAAGTTTCTTCCCTTCAAAATGATGAGAAGTTGTGATGCACTTAGAACATATATACTTGTAACCTGAAACACTTGCACAAAACACATTAGACCCTCAAGGTAAAGCAAGTAATAAAAGGACAAGTATAATGTAACAAGTAAATTGCGATCAAGTAAATATGATGTGAAACATGTGAGCAACATGATCATACACCAAAACAGTCATAAAGAAATGACTACAATGATCACATAGCAAAGCAAATGATCATACGAACATGCATTCAAAGAAGCACAATAGCATAGGGATAAATGCATGTCCAAAGCACAAACATGATGCAATGAGAACAACAAAGCATAACTCAAAGCACCATAAAGCCAACAAGAAAACAAACAGAACAAAGTTTTCAAGATAACACAATGTCTTCTCCCCCTTGGTATATGCATCTCCACTATGGAAAATCTCTCCCCCTACAAATGTGCACGAGAAATAGAATTTCTCCCCCTAAGGATGTGCACAAGAGTCATAACAAGAGTCATATAGAAATGACAAAACACTCCGGTATACTCTCTAGAGTATACTCTCCCCCTTTTTGTCAGGAATAGACAAAGGGTCAAGGAGAAAAGAGGGCAAGAGATGAATGAACAAACAATGATAATGATGCATGAGGGGTGCAAGATGAATGAGAAAATGAAGCTCAAACCCAAGACAAAGTAAAATGCTACAAAGCATAAGGTAAACATAACATGCTAGGATGAAGAAGCAAGGTATAGACCAATGCATGACAAGGGTAGCAAAGGTGTATGCAAGAGGTGGCTAAGTGCAATGCATGACCAATGCATGAAAAATGCACATGTGGGGCAAGGTGTATTGAATACACAACCAATGAACCAAACATGTTCCTAATGAGGAAACATGAGAAACCCCAAAGTTTGGTACTCATCGGAGTCCAATCAAGCGAGAAAATGTCTAAGAACCATTTTATCAAACACCTAGCATGCACACTATGAACAAAAATGTGAAACAATGCATGAACATCATGAAATCCATCCTTAATACATGTTCTTTCTGCCACAAGGGGCCAACATCCAATGCATATCAACAAAAGAAACCAATCCCATGAAGAAAATTGACAAAAAATAAGTTTTCCCAACCCCTATGATGAAAATCCCAACCAAGAGCACAAAACTCTCCAAAACATAATCTAAGGATCAAAATCAATGAAAAGAGTTTATAATTACCTTAGAGATGTTAATGGATTGAAAAACCATTCAAATTGGTTGGGTTTTGATGTAAAAATATTGAAAGAGGGGTTTTAGAGAGGATGGGAGAGGTTTAAAACAAGTTTCCCACGAAAAAGCTCTTTAAAAAGCTGATTCTGGGCGACTCGCGACTGGCGAGTCGCGAGCCAAGTCGCGAGTGAGCCGCGAAACCTCTCTGTATGAACTCGCGGCTTAGACTCGCGGCTTGCAAGCCGCCAAACCGAGTAGCCAAAACTGGCAGCTTGCTGGCAGCTCGCGCAAGTAGCCAAAATGAGTGGCCAAAAATTCTGACACTTGTTTTTCAAAACAGACATGTTTAAACATTGAAAAACAAAGTAAACACTAAACATGAACACAAAGAGTGATAAAAATCACTTCCAAAAACATATAAAATGATCAAAAATCTTTTTGGATTAATCCATATAAGATTGAGCACACACACATCACATTTAGACAAGTACAATCTAACAAATGAATAAGACATTCATTGAACATTAGGCATGTGTGTTGTGTGTGTGTATCAAATGTGGAATAGTCCTTAGTCTAGAGTGAAGCTTCAATGATCAATTCAATCAAGTCATACACAACTAGTACTAAGTCAAGTGGTCTATCTCAATTATAGAAATGAACATATATGACCTCCCACAAGAAAATGATTACATAAGATTGAAGCTTGTCATTTGGCTTCTTTACAATTCATAACATTTGATCATTTTGAATCAAAACATCTCATTTTGAGATTGATGCCTGAAATTTGTGATATTTCAATTTGATGAACAAGCCTTTGGCTTTTTAGGCATCATACATTTTCATATAAGTCGCTTTCCCTTTTTCCTAGTCGAATACTAGTATATGCGACGGCTTTTGCAGCTCATTATCTCTTTTCATTTTGAGATTTACATTTATTGAGCTCTTTAAGCAATAAAAATAAAAGAGTGGGAAGAGATATAAGCACAAGTCTACGCATGTATCAAAACCAACATGACTATTGACTAATCATTCATGACAAGCTTGAAGATCGATTTACAACAATCACACAAAGATGTCAAGATTTTTCCCACAAAGATATAAGTGCAAAAATAACAAGCTAAGCTCGTAAATGCACAAAGCCATTTGTACAAAGGTACAAGGCCAAACTCACATGTGATATGTGCTCAAACATATACGATCAAACTTTTTGAATTTTTTTTTTTTACTTTTTATGTGGTTTTGGATTTTTTACTCACACAAAACTGAAAAATAAAAGTAAGATCAAGAACAAAACAATGCATACAAATAAATGCAAGATGCACAAAATGCATGATGATATGACATTTAATGCATGAAGGGTCCTCCAAAGATCGAAAGAATTAGATCAAGGACCAAAAGAGCAAAAGCTCAACCATATGAACCCTTCCTCATCCAAACAGAATGATTGTTTGGAATGAGTGTCTCAAAAGAAGTGAGACGAGGATTAGAAGAATGAGAACCGGAGATGCACATAGTCAAGGAGTTAAGAGCATTAAACATTTTCTTTAACAACATGCTATTTTCACTCAAAACCGGTTTACTCTGTTTAGCACTTCCAAAAAGCTCAAGTTTCTCTTTTCTTTTGATTCTTTTAAAAGCATGAAACTTAGAGCATTGAGGTCTTAGATGACCAAAGGCACCACAATGGTGGCAAACAATGCGTTTAGGTCTACTAGGCTTTTTAGAAAGAGATCTAGCAACATTGTTTTGTTCCCTTTTCAACTTGGAGCATTGAGGTCTTATATGACCGATCACACCGCAATGGTGGCAAGTTGGAACAAACTTAGATCCATTCAAAACCTTAGGTTGAGACCTAAACGGAGGCTTTGACTTAACAGCCTTTCTCTCCACCTTTTGATTTCTCTTATGTGGAGGAATGTACACCGATTTGTCCTTTAAGGTAGAACATACACTAGGCACAAAATCGGGTACTATAACATGATTGCAACAAATATTTTCATCCTTTTTAACAATAGGTTCAGCAATCAAACACTTGGCATGCATCTTAAGAGATTCATTTTCACATTTAAGATCATCAACAAGTTTGTTAGACAAAACAAGTTTAGCATCCAAGTCCATATTCAAACATTCAAACCCTTTCAGCTTTTCATGAGAAATTTCAGTAAGTTTTTTATATTTCTCAACCAATTTGTTGGATTCATTGAGCTTAGCAATCAAATCATCCTTTTCACAAAATAACTTGCTCAAATTATTTTGAAACTTCTTAGCATTTTTCTTTAAGAGTTTGTCAACAACACCCATAGATTCAAATAACATGTCATCACACTTATGAGGGTTAACACTCATAGAGGCATTTTCACAAACATGTGGCATGTTACATTCATCACCAACCAAATCATGCAAAGAGTCATACAAAGCACAATCCATGGCAAATAAACACAAGGGGTCAAGGATCACACTTAGGTATTTAAACCACAACAAGTGTACCCGCTCTGATACCAAATGAAAGTTCAAATATGTGTAAAAACACCCTTGAACGTTTAGACCCCCAAATTACAACTTAACCAATTCAAGCTTTATGTCAAACAACTAGTGTGCGGAAAATGAACATAAGCTATAAACAGAATTGGAAATCAACCTAAGCCAATTATAAATCACATCCACAGCAGAAAATAAAAGGCAAAGATAAAGGGAAGAGAGATGCAAACACAAGGACAACACACGATGTGTTATCGAAGAGGAAACCGAAGCCCTCGGCGTAAAACCTCTCCGCCGCCCTCCAAGCGGTCAATAATCCACTAGAAAATGTAGTTGGGATACATGAACAGCAATAGACCCTCCAAGCCTAATCTACCCGATGTACCTAAGCCCTCCAAGCTTCTTGCTCCAACGAGGTTACGCCGAACCTTTTTCTTTTCTAGCTTACCGGATTCCGCTACTAGACCATAGCATCCGCCATCCTTGGCATCTTCCAATGCTTCCCAAAGCTCCAAAAACTCTCAACACTCTAAATGGGTGTGGGTAGTGTTTGGATAGAAATCTCCTCTCAATAGGTATGACAATGAGAGAGGGAATGAGAAGAGACTACAAAGATTTCTCTCTAAGAAATGAGTAGCTTTCTCTACTTGGGTGGGTGTTTTGAAGAAACCTCTCTTAGGGTTTTTCTTTCTGAATAGCCACACATATCTTGTGGGAATGAGGGGTATTTATACTGGTGTGAGAATGGAATACGAAGAGTCAGTTTTTCCAAAAACAGGGCTGGCTGGCTACTTGACCTCGCGACTTAACTGAGTCGCGAGTTCAAGTCGCGAGCTAGCTAAATGGCCAGTCTGGATTTTTGTCCTGTAGTGCTCCAGCTGGCATGACTGTTTAGCTCCCCTGCATGCTTTGCACGTGTGCAACTTTTGGCGACTTGCAAGCCGCGAGCAACCCGCGAGGACAAGCCGCGAGTCTCTGCTTCACTGCATTGTCTTGAGCATTTCTTCACACTCTCTCACACACTACCCTTACATGATTCCCACCTAAATACAAGGTTTCTAAGTGCTATATTATAAGAAAATTTGTCATGGAATAAAGCCAACACATGGTTGATTAAATTCAACCTTACAACACATATTCTTAAGGTTGTGATTCAACCTTCCAAGAGCATTTGTTATAAATATTTTAGGTTGAAATGCATCTTAAAATGTAGTTTATCTTACCAATTCTGCAGAACATCACATCAAAAATATGTATAGTTAGAAATTATCTGATACGGTTTCTCCTCTGCACTTGATCACCAACATAGTAGAAATTAGTTTTCTATTAATTCTGATGTCTTAATATGAGTAACCAGTTTCAGAACATATTGAAGGTATCAAATATCAACAATGTTGCTTGATTCTTTAACTTCTCTCATTTTCTGGTGAGTGTAGTGAAAGTACTAACTACTGCATCTGCTTTTTCACTGCATAAGTTTAAGTGATTTTTCTGTATGATGTTACTTAATTCCTTAACTTGTCCCATTTTCTAGTAGGTTGAGAATCACAAGCACCTCTTCTTTTGTAAATAAAAAATAAAAAATAAAAAAAAGATGGGATAGGGCTCAGGGTTATGAGTTCTATCCATATGACCATAGAATGCCACTTTAGGCCAAGGATTGTTTGAAACCACTCTTCAATAGGATCTTTAGCAATTTGCACAGATGCCTTGGTGAAATGGGGTATTTAGCTATTTAGCTAGCTTACCTCCGTTTGATTTTTCTGGCTTGTACCCTTTCCAGAACTGTTAGCACTTAGTCCCCTTTCCAATAAGCTCATATTTAACAACCAAAAAGACTACTAGGAAAGCCTTTGGCAAGAATATTTAATGAAATGAAATGAAGCATGATATCAAAACTAGCCTTAGCCCAATCACTAACCATTTTCTAACAGACAAAATTTAGCTACAAAATTGATTGCAGCCTAAGGCTACCATCTAACTCAATATCTTTTTATTGGAGGTGAATTTTGAAAAATCCATATTTAAATTACATTTTCTTCTTATATACTCCATACTTGCAAGATTTCTAGGAAATTGAAGATTAATAGGTATGTCATCAATAAAGTGTTTAAATTGCAAGATTTTGCAATATAAAATTATGCATAAAATGTAAGCTTATGGATCATATAGTAAATAATATTTGATTGACACAATTTGATATGTATATTAAGAGTGTAAAAAACATACAATCTATTGGTTAGATTTTCAAAATATATAGTAATGTTTATTTTATTGAGTAAGGTTGTAGCCTGTAACTTTAGACTACAACCAATTTTGTAACTAAACTTTTTCATTTTCTAACTCTGCATAAGATCCCAACCAGCTCTTGCCTAGTTTAGCTAGTGCCAACACAAGATATATGCCCCCAATTACACATACTTAAGGACAACACACAAGAAGAAGATGGCCCAACCATTGGCCTTGGGAATAGGGCCTAATAACAGTTGGGTTTAAGGCCTAATCTATTAATGTTCTTAATTTATTTGATTTACTTTATGAAAGGACAAATTTTAGTTATAAAATTAGTTGTAGCCTAAGGCTATAATCTTACTTTAAAAAAAAAAAATATTACTATATATTTTGAAAATCTAACTATTTAATTGTATGTTCTTTATACTTTTAATATACATGTCAAATTTTATATCAATCGAATATTATTTACTATAGGATTTATAAACTTATATTTTATGCATATTTTAAACTACAAAAACTTGCAATTTAAACAATTTATTGATAACATAGCTATTGATTTTTAATTTTCTATAAATTTTGCAAGCATGGAGGATATACGAAGAAGATATAATCCAATGGTGGATTTGTCAAAATTCACCTCCAATAAAAAGATATTGAATAAGATTGTAGCTTTAGGCTTCAACTAATTTTGTAGCTAAACTTTATCCATTTTTTAAATCTTATTTTATTTCCTACTTGTTTTAGGGATTTAATTCATCTTCTTACTTGATTAGTAGAATTTTCATTGGTTAGAATTGTTTCCTTTTATTGTTAGGATAATAAGTTTGGAACTCTATTTAAAGAACCTGGAGTTTAGTATTGTATACAGTTAGATTCAGCAATCAAATTGATTGTTGGAGTTTTTCCTTCAATAGCTTGGTGTTGATTCCAAACAACCCTAGGTGTTGATTTCTAAGGGTTTTTTTTTTTTTTTTTTTTTGGTTCTTGTTGAAGCCGCAACATTAGCCTTAAAGACATCCCACACATGGCCTCCTGGCCATCAATATATAAGAAGTAAGAACCAAGCCAAATAATAATGAAAACGCCACATCATTATGATGTGTTTTATTTACTGATATTAATTAATGTTTTACAAACTTCTTAGTACTGATTACAGAAATCTTTAGTGCATGTATAGATTAAATTAACTTTGCCAATTGAAAGCAAGCACAACTAAAAGTATGGCAGGCAGCCTAAAGCCGTATCCTTTCCCTTAGTGCAGTATGCCTTCCAACCTCAAGGATTACCATCTGAGCTTTTCGGGGAAGTACTGCAAAAAGAAAGAAAGAAAAAAAATCCAATTTTAGTAAAGAAAAAAAAAAAAGTGTTTAAAATTACCAAAGCACAGAATTTTGCACTGGTACACACCTTTTTTATGAGGGATTCATAGTATGGTTTAACTTTTTCAACGTCAATATGAACGCTGCTCTTACTGTAGAGATCATATTTGCTGTTATTTTGTACAATACAATAAAATCAGTTTAGTTGTCACAATCAGCTGAACAAAAATTGAATAATTGGTGGGGAAAAACACTGATGCTCACAATCAGCTCAATGAGAAATGAATAGTTGTTGGGGAAGAACACGAGTAAGAAAGAAAAAAATGTACAAATTAAACAACAAAATGGAAGCTTACTTGAATGTTCGAAGCCACTTCAGATTCTCTCTGTCCTCCTCATTCATTAGGTATTGATATGCTCCTTCCGTATGCATTGCTGCGAGATGGACAGATAAAACTCATTTTATTGTATAAAAACAATTCGAGAGTATTAACTATTTTTCAAATTTAGAGGAAAAGATAAAGAATAATACTTACGGTAAAATGAGTGATATCGGATAGTAAATAATGCAGCTGATGGTAGAGAAGTTCCATTTGCCTTGGCCACCTAAGGATTTGGAAACAACGTTATTAGTATTATGATTGTTATTTTGGAATAACATATTGTGGAAATTTCAATATGAAAATCTTATTAAAGATTTTTCATTAAAAATTAATTGAAGGTTCAGAGGATATACCATGTACATGTAATCGTCATGCCCCCATGACATCAGCACATTTTCCAGTCCACATCCTTCAGAGTAGACTCCAAGTTTAGTGTTGTAGGCAGGATTGTTGTAATCTGGATTTTCCTTGAAATACTGCAATGCAAAAGATTCGAAGAAATTTCTTTCAATTGACTGACTATATATAATCATGTCAAACATAATTAACTAATGTTTTTGAGAAGACCTTGTGATAAACAATCGATTCGTCAAAGGCACAACCAACAGGATGCGTATCTCCTGCAACATCAGAATTCATCATCAGATTGAAATGACTCGAAACAGGAGAAATATATTAACATTTATTTGGTCTAAGAACATTTCTTACCTACAACAGCCCACTGGGGAAGCGATCCAAATTTAGAATGGTAAAGAACCTTTCCAACATCTGAAATCCATGCAAGAATCAATTATCAAGTTGTTTTATGTAAACTTGAATATATAGGGCCTAGTGTGTGCAGTGATTATCTGATATTATGAATAAGAGCATAGAGCCACTAAGTTAAACATATACAATTACACATTCAAAGAACTTATATTTTGCATGTTAGCCTTAGAATAGAAACTAGGAGTGTGCATAGGGTATTTACCATGAATAAGGGCAGTCAAGTGCATCCAATCTTCGTTAGGATAATCTTTTCTTATGGCTTCAGCTGACTGCAGCAAATGCTGAATCTGAGGTTCTTCCAGGTCAGGGTCACTTTCATCCACAAAACTGTCAAGGAGTTCAATGGCTTCCCATATGGACATCTCTGCTTTGTTCAATTTTGCGTACTCTTCCCTTGTCCTCTTTACCTGCATTTGCATTGAAAGTTTCATATATCAAATTGAATCTATGAAGTCCTAAAGTTTAATATTTAAACATTAACTTATTGGAAGTGTACTTACAAAATCATATGTTTGGTTAATATGATTCAACCGATAGGTATTCTCCACAATGCTTAGCCTCACAGTTGATTCATAATCCCTACCACACATTTCGACACAATTCATTGAATGAGAAACTACACCATTTATGAAAAATACCTGATCTTATAAACAAAGATTGTGGAAGAAAATGTCAAAACCTGAATGATTGGCCAAAGGCATTGGATTCTGGCACAGTAAATCCATCTGATGCGTCTTTTGGTATTGCATTCTCTGACACATACATTTTCAAACAAAAGAACACAAAAGTTAGACTCCAATTGAACTAAGCTTATAGACTTATAATAAAATAAAAATTATTGACATTCATGGACAAAAGGAAGTAGGAAACAATAATCAAAGCAGTACCAACTGCCTGGTTCTCAACGGCAATCATCTTGTTCCCACTTAAAAACTCAGAACAAGGCAAACAAAGCAAAGACAAATACCTTTGAAAGGCCCCGGTCAGATTTATAGGTAAATAATAAGTCCTCAACTGAAAATAGACCAGGCTTGGACTCCTCAACTGCAAATTTTCATTATCCTAGAGCTAATTTTTTCAAACAAACTTTACCTTAAAATAACTTGTTTCTGTAAGAGTATTGAATGGTCAATCATTATCTTCATTTTAGCCATGTAACCAAATTCCTAATGCTTTGGTTGTTTCGTTGCCAAAAACATGCATCGTTGTAGATATTGTGATAACGCATTGAGTCAGCTTTGTGGATAATCACATCCTATTTTGAGTAATGCAAAAAACTTGCCTAAGATATGGATGACAAGACAATCCAGTCATGGCCAACTCCCTACTGATGTCTTTGGCCATGGGTGTCTGGGTTTGGAGCAGATCAAAGAGAAATCAAAGAGACAAAGAGTGAGAGAACACTGGGCAGAGAGAGGGATTTAATTGATGCTGTGATGTTGGTGACTAAGAAAATTTGATGTTGGGTTGGGTAACTTGGGTTCGTGGGGTTGGGATTGGGGTAAGGGTCGTCAATGGGCCGGGTCGGGCTGGCCCGGCCCATTTTTACTTGACCCAGGGACACAATGGGCTGGGCATAATGGGCTATTAATAGTTAACGGGCCGGGTCTGGCTTGGCCGAAAGAGAAAACCCCAGCCCACGACCTTGCCCATGGGCAATGCCCATTTTGTCTAAAACGGACTAGGCTACTAGGTTGGGCCTAATGGGCTACCAATGGGATTGTGTTAGCATATTATTTTATTATTTTTATAAAGAAAGAATCATTTTTTATAAGGGAATAATCAATCTATTTTTTTTAAAGGAAATAACCAAAGAATTTAATACTTAATTACAATTTTTTTTAGTCAAATCAATTTAATTTTTTGTTCTGTTGATGGAAACTTATTAATTTTTTTTAATTAAGGCTTCAAATAGTTTTTTATTTTTATCTTTAATAAAAAAAAAATCAAATGGTTAATTCAAATTTGCTAGACTGCTAGAAATATATATATTTAATAAACTAAGTTTAGCACAATTACTTTAAGTATCTTAGTGGTTGGGAGAGTTCTCTTAAGAAATTCTTCTACAATATCTCAAGATCAATCTTTCATGCAACAAAAAATGGGCAATTTGATGACCCTTAGATTGGGATTTGGTGCAGAGGATTGTGATAAAAAATTTTTAAACTGAGAATTGAGAAATTTTAAAATTTCAGTTTAAATCAAATTTGTATTTTTAGTTTAAATTAAAATTAAGAAATTTTAGGTTTTTTTTTTTTTTTTAATTAGATTTAAAGTTTGTTTTTTAATTTATTTTTTAATTAAGTTTAAATACTCTGATCTGGCTTTTTTTATTTATTTATTAATTAAATGCTGACATGGCATTTAAAAATGTCAAATAATTTTTTTAATAATATTTTAATGGCCACGTCAGCGCCATGTCAGCAAGCAGGGCATTTTGTTAGACACGTAGGATTTTTCCGTTGGTTGGCTAACGGCAAGAACTATTTTAAAAACAATTTTCTTTTTTTAGGGATGACATTAGTAACGAAATCAATTTAGAGACCAAAATGAAAATTGACCCAAAATGTAAGGATCAAAAGTGCATTTTCGCCTTGATTTTTATTCGTCTATTCCCCCTTTACCAAAGTCACCTGTTTTTTTTGTACCATGTTAAATCATACAGTAGAAATATGACTACTATAGCAAGAGCAAAGCTCAGATAGATGTTACAAAATTCATGGCGTATTATCTCCCTTCTGACAAAATAAAAGTACAAGAAAAGAGCAAAAATAGGTAAAAACTGTAAAATAATGTCACATCCCTAATTGAAAAGGTGAGCACTTGCTTGGTAATTTTGTTCAAATTTAAAGCATTTTGCTTCAAAACTAAGAAAGAGGTAATATACAACATTAATATGTCAAAGACAGCATTTTGATATACAGCATTTTGCTTCAAAACTAAGAAGACGGAAACATATGTCAAAGACAACAGTAATATACAACATTCTTCTCAGAATTTGATTGCTTGTACAAAATTTTGAGCCTTTCTAACCGCTATTGAGTACTACAAAACTTATGCCTTCCTAACTACTCTTGAGCAATGCAAAATTTGTGCCTAGAGCCTTCTAAACTACCATGTATTCCTTGCAGATATCTATGAATATATCCATTTAATAAAAAAGGAAGAATGATAAGGAAAGCTGAGAGCCACTTGAATCTGATTATGCCAGGACCTCAATTGAACTATTCTCTTTTCTTTGTCAGAAAGTCAGTAATTGCTAAAAATTTCTTCTGTGCATTCTTTCTTGTTAGAAAGTCAAGGTAAATGAAGGGATTAAGATCCTCTAGAGTTATTAGGAATTCCGTATTGGAGTTATCCTAAGAACTCTAGAGGATCCTAATCTAGTAAAGAAGTTGGTGTCTTAGTGATGTCAAACTCTAGAAGACAATCCAGAGGCCCTAGTGAATTATGTTTTGGTCAGCTCAGCTCACACTCTTCTAACCCTCTTGCAATCCCTAGATAGTGAAGGCCCTCTCATTCTATGACTCTTGAACATTCTCTTGTTAGATTTTCCCCCATTGAGCTTGCCAATTTCCATTTCTTTCATTTTCATGGTCGATGCCTCTTCCATAGAGCTTACATTTCTGTTGTTGGCATTCCTTCCTTCATGTTGATGATTGTTCTGTTTTTCATTTCCAGAACATAGTTGAGTTAGACACAGTAAATTAGAAAAAAAAAGGGGAGTATAATTTAAGAACAATCTAGCATTGTAAATGGGTTTCCATCTAATTTTGACAGCCATCATCTCTAAGAAATTGAAAGAAAGAAATTTTATTGACTCTTAAACTTGATCCTATTAGTTTTAGTGATAGCTCCAATAGTTTGACAGTCCCATTTAAAATGGACTTATGCCTTATATTTTTAAAATACAGTTTTGGGCATTCTAATACCCTGAGCCTTCTTGCATTTGTTTACTGTCCCCAGAAAACACATAAAGTTGACACAGCATGGCAAATGTATAACTATTCAGGAGTAATTAAGATAATTTAAAGCATTTATTCAAATCTCACTTCGCAAAATGGAGTGGATCCATCCTTAATGCGAGACTATTTACTTGATTTCAGGAACATGTCATGTCCAAATTTGGTTTCTTTTTGAAGCTCCAGCAAAATTTCTTCTTCTTGCTCAAATTTTTGAGCTGCATCTTCCATTGCTGATATGTCCTCCCTCAAGAAAATGGTACATTTTTCCCCACATGAACAATTAAGCAAATCAATATCTGTGTCACAAGATTAGGATTAGTAAAACCAATGTCATAATAGATTAATCAGGTGTCTAAACACCATATCAAAACAAAAGTATTTATATTAAATTAACATGAAATTTAGATATTTTAATTTTAACGTGTAGAAAATGAAAACCGTAGATGATTTAAACACAGTTGAAACTAACTAAACTGATTCCAAGCCTTATTGTTACTTAACTGCAGTAGAAAACAAAGTACTTGATTTGAACACAGTTAAAAACTAAAGGGATCTGCTTTTAGGTATGGTAACAAAAGATGACATTCATAGGAATGTACATTTTCAATGAAATTAAGACCTCTACCAATATTCTCATACCATGAAAAAGGCAGATAGGATCAGAGTAGCAGCAGGTGCACATGATATATGCCAAGTAACAGTCACGCTTGCAGTGGCCACATACTTGAGTTTCTTGAGCATGTGAGGAAGTAGAGGACACTTTTAAGCGCTGCAGAGCCTGCTTATGCAGTCCTATGAGGCGAACAAAAGGAACTTTAACAGAACGTTGAGAGGTCAAATCTGTGGATAAAGTACTAGAATTTTCTTTTTTTAAAGAGTTGATCAGAAACATTGCTTCATTGCAGAGAAGTTCCTCATATGGTATTAATGGAATCTTTCTAAGAAGAGCATAACGTTGACTAGCCAGAGCCCCCAATGGAAACCAATCACCAGTTGCAAAATTTACTGCCTCACCACAGTTAAAGCCTAAAATTGAACAGAAAAGTAAATGAGTGTGAGATGATAAAGAAGAAATAAGTATAGTTTATGAGAGAGAGAGAGAGAGAGAGAGATACCATGGCTAAATCCAGCATGATATGCTCTGGGGAAGGTTACAACAAACTCCCCTGGCATCTGCACTGCCTTGTACACAGGTACATTATGTTGTAGCAGGATACTTGGAGGAAACATGGTGGTTTTTTCCTGTAGAAGTGCAAAAGCACCATCTTCCCCATTAGCTGATAAGATATCTTGAGAATACACGTTATCATGGACTACCCTCTCAAACTGCAGAGCTGCATCACTAGGAATGCCATACCAAGTTTTGGGAGCACCAGAGTGATGATAATTAATGCTGAAAAGGAAAATTTTGAAGGACATCAATCTATGAACACACAGCTCTTAAAACTTAAGACAATCACTAAAACAACCAATAAAATAAGATTTACCTGTGCAGATAGTGATCTTCCACATGCCACGCAAACATACCAAATAACATTCCGATGTAAAGCATTGGGTCCGTTATTCCCTGAATTTAAACTCAACAAAGTTAAAAAAAAAAAAAGCTCTAGCATATATTGACAAAAGAATTGATTATGTTGCTTTTAGCCAATGGTCACATACCGGTATAACTCTTTCAACTAAACGCAAAATGGAATTGGGAAGTCGTGATAAATGCTGCAATCAAAGAAAAAAGTATTGTATATGATTTATAAAATGGAGGATGGACTGAGAGACAAAAATGTCACAGATCTGCTGATAACAGATTAAAGTTAACCAGCCTCATATTGATGAACATTTTGAAACAGTAGGCATAATTTAAAATTTGATGATACATATATTAAGGATGAGAGAGAGGGAAACCTTCAAGTTCCATTTGCTTTTACCAAGCTGATCATTAGGATCACATGAAAAGGCACTGCCATCAACATTGACTCCATACTCAACTGTTCCTTTCTGTCCATTGACCATTTCATGCCAGAACACCTTTTCCATGTATGCAGGAGGATTACATGAAGAATTAGATAATCGATGAGCAGACACCTTTCTTGCCTTTCTCTCAAAGTCATTGTAGGTATATTTCCTGAGAAAGGAGAAAAAAACATCATAATGCTTGGACACAATGAATATGTACCATACAACATCTATGGCATAATATAGTTAGCATTATATCACATAGTTGCCATACGGTATATCTATGGGTACATAGTGCTTGGGCACAAAGAATATGTACTATTCAATATCTACGGCATAATATAGTTAGCACATGGTTTCCAGAAGCCCAAAAAGATTTAAAAGGTGACACAAAAGTCTTTCCAATTTGCTAACCAGACAGTACTTATTTCATTTAGCAAGACGAAGAGTATGTATCATGTAAAAATAACCTTCCACTTCTAAAGAATGAGGCCTTCTCATTCATGTTCCATTTGGCAAGACGAAGAGGTTGCATATTAGTTTCAAACTTGAAATTTCTAATTTCTTTCTTTAGTACCACGCTGGCTGGAACAGAAGCATGTATTGGAGAAACAATCTTGCAGATTCCTGAAATTTGATAATTAAACAAATTGGTTCAGATACGTTTAAAGAATTTTCATAGAGAAATGAGCACAAAAGGTAAATATGCTTGACGAGAACACATAAGGAAGCTTTTAACTGTCAATAAGAAAATATGAGCACATTAGTGGGTTGAATTAGCATCTGCATAAACCACGAAAGTAACATGGAGATAAAACGAATTAACAAATGAACTCACCGAAAGACCATCATAAACACAATAGGCTCTCTCTCTCTCTCTCTCTCTCTCTCTCTCTCTCTATATATATATATATAATACAAAGGTATGTCTTTTAATTATTACATACCATATTTGGAAGCTTCCGGCGCAATTTTTTGCAGATAAATCAAAGGGTCCTTAAACCCCATCTTTGATGGATGGTATACGGGACACTCTGAAATTTTCTCTGTCCATTCAAGATCTCTAAAATCAAACTTCTTCACTTTGCACTTTGAAGAGACACCTTTTGCAGTGGACTGAGAAAATGAACTCTTAGCAGCAGCAACTTTCATTCCAACTGATGTGAGAGCTTTTGTGGCCTTCACTGGACTTGGTTTTTTCGTGTTAGTGGGATAGGTAACTTCAGGGATGATGCTGGATTCCATCCAGGCGAGTCTGTGTATTTTTTCCCAGGAAAACTTTCCACCTGCCAAGAAAATGTCAATACACATTATACGGCATTCTCACTAAAGAAAACTCAGACAATGTATATCTGAAAGACTAAAACACAAATTCAGAAGTATGTGTAAACTGAACTTGAAATGAGTTAAATTTATTTATTTATTTACTTCAGCCCTCCAACAACCTCAGATACAAAATGGATTGATTGTGGAGGCTGTCAAAGTGAACTGTGAATTTATATAACTTTCAAAACTAATATGATTTGCATCAAAATGGTAATATATAAATGCTGTTTGCATGCAGGAAATTCAGGACTTCAGCTAGCATGTTCGCTGCCATTACCAAAATTATCCCCCGCCGCATTCACAGAGAGGTTCATTTTTTTCATTAAGATTATGCGTAATACAACATAGCATATTCCTGCCATTAACCAATGGTTTCCCAGATAAATTGTGAAAGGTACAATTGTAATTTCTTTTGTCTTTTGTGTGTCACTAGTAGAAGGAAACTACCTTTGTGATATAAAATTAATTAGCTATACCGGTTCTGACCCTGAGCAGCCCAAGATTTACTTGAATATTTACATGGGCCAATGCAAACAATTAATAATATTTTAAGCCAACAATCTACCATGAAAAAGAAAATTGCCAGATGGGGCTCGGCACCATGATGTAATCAGCATTTTGTAAATAAAGTTTTGGTAACATAGAATAGAATGTACAGCAGTAAAACCGTCTTCATCAGAATATTTCCTCTTTGGTAACTTGTGTCATTAACACAAGCCGTGTCTCATAATAAATGACGTTCAATCATGGCATTCTAAATTAACTCAAGCAGTTTTTTTTTTTTTTTTTTTTGCAGTTAATAATCTATTTCCTAAGTGCTTATGAAGTAGGATCATGCAAAAGTCTATTCTATAAATTCATATATAGGCTACTACTATACAGGAGATCTCTAAAAGAAAGCAATAAAATTTCTAATTATATTATTTAGCTCTAACTTATTTTTTAATTACATTGGAAAAAGGGGTTATAGGTTTCTTCTTAAATTTAACATATATATAGCAATCAAAATGGATAATAATATCATTCAATTAAAATGATACTACCCTGCATGTGAAGGTCAATAGTAACCCATAACAAGAATTGAATTAGTTATTGTACAAACCCTACTGAGAATGTTTGGTTTAAAGAGAGGAAAGCAAGAAAGTAAAGAAAACCACAGCAGTGTTTATCAAGTTACTAATTAAAACAACCACATAAAGGCCTGAGCATATCTTTATAAATACAATTGACTTCAAAGTATTCTTCTGATTCAATATTACTAAAAAGTTCAAAGCCATATCTTCCTAATAATGCAGTTATAGCGGAAGACATTCTTCAATTAATATAGATGAAATTTCGAACTTTTAGTGAAACTCAAGTTATTCAAACTGAAAAACATGACATTGACCCTTAAAGATTTAACAGAATATTTCAATATTCACTTAAGTTTGGAATTGATCCAAAACCATACTTCACACTTGACAGAAAATTAAAGAAAAATAAATATTCCAATATTTGATCAAGGAGAGAAAAATAAATCAGAACCAAACAATTTTGACAAACTGAAAAATTATTTCACAAATTCAAAACTTTACCCTACATAAAACACTTATAGGCTTGCTTTCCAAAAAACTTACACAGACAAAAGAAAAGGAGAGAAAACAAAGAAACCCCAAATAACAAATAGCAAAAAAAAAAAAAAAAAAGTCTTGGAAACCCATTTTGCAGTTCGTTCAAAAGGAGAGAAAAAGAAAACTAAGAGGAAAAGAAGTCTTTAATTTTCTTTTCATTCTAATAGTAGGGTTAATTTTCTTCTTTAAATCCTCTTAAACCCAAACCAATAAACAAAAAAGAAGGAACAAACAAAAAGTATGTTATACTGATTTATAAATTCTTTTCTTTCTTACAAGTTTGTATTACTGATTTATTTTCTTTCTCATATTTTTCCTTGGGTTTCTTGGCAACCAAACAAGCATTAAGGTAATGACAGAAAAAAGGGTATGTAGAGAAGAGGACTATACCATTGAAACAAGAGGTTTTCCGAGGAAAACAGAAGGGAAAAGAATTTCTGGGAAATTTGAAAGAAACAGAATTCTCAAAGAGAAAATCTCTCAAAAGAGTTCACAATTCAATAGGTGCAATTGGTATTTATACTTTTAACTTCACCGGCAACCGTTGGTAGTTAACGAGTCCCTAAGATGTATTGCTTTCATTCCTCTATGACTGTGTGAGTGAGTTTTATACGTGCCACGTCATTTAAAAAGACTTTGGTGGGACACGTGGAGTGATCTTAGATGGGGACTCTTAGCGATTTGTGTAAAACGCGAAATAGCTAATTATTAATAAGTAGCCGTTATTTTTACTTTGCCAAACCCTGTTCGGATTAGTGAATTTTAGGTATTATTAGTCGGCTCAAATTTCAATCCAATTTGGTGCCGGAAAGAATTCCAATTGTTTCCAATTAGCTACACAAATACTAATTCATTTATTTATTTTTTATAAAAAAAAAATAGAATTCTATAGAAATCTTAATTTAGCTTTACTTGAAGTTCCTAAAATCTTATTTCATCCATTTTTCGTGAATGAATTGGATTTTATTATAAAAAAAGTAATCCTATTATTGCCATAAAAAAGTAATCATAGTATTTAATTACAAATGATTTAAATAAAGCAAATTAAGGATATAAAGATAAAGATAAATTGAGAAATTTAAAATTAAGGTTAAAATTCAATTAAATCAATCAAAAATTAATCTAAATCAAGCTTACATGATTGAGGCAACCAAGAAGTTTTTGGCTTTGTCTACCCAATACCATTGTCGCTTAGCCTTAGGATAGAGTGCCATCATCGAATTCAGGCCAAATACGCTAAAGAAATTGGGAATTTTTTTCTTATTCATGAAACATATCTATCCCTGAAACATTGTTTGCGCTTTTATGGTTTAACATTTGTCCTTAAGTATAATTTCTTAGATACTTTATTTTAAGTTCCTCAATTAAATTCAATCATATGGTTATATTGACTAATACATCAAAAGAGTGTTATCTTTTCCAAGGATAATTAAATTTAACCATTTAATTCATTGATCAATGAAACTAAGATACAATACCTAAGTGCCAAAGGTCTTGTAGTTGAATTGGCACCTCTCCATGTACAAAGTGCTTGGGGGTTTATGGGAGAAAAAGTTCGAGCTGCGGGGTTAGCAGCATGTTGTAATTATCTCTAAAAAAAAAGATACAATACCTAAGTAAATGTACCTAATCTTTGTCATAGCCAACATAAAAATGCATAATAGTATATACATATTTGAAGTAGATGAAGAAAACATTAGGGACAAGAGGAAAACAAACAACAAAAAAGGAGGAACAATAATTTGCGGGACTAAATAATACTGCAGAGAATCAAATAAACAGAACTAGTTTAGTACAAGAAACTCATTATCTTACCATTCAACAGTTCATTACTTCCACTCCACCCCTTTGACATTTTGCCATTTTATCATTTGTGGATGATTTAAAAGAAGGGAAAAAACTAGTACACGCACCCTATCACACAATTTTACACAAGCTTGAAATGCATTGAAATCGTGACTCCAAGAAAGAAACACTATTATAACACTAGCAGTAATGAGCTAGTGATATTATTATCAAGAAAAATTTAGGAAGCCTAATAGCAAACACATCAGACGAGCAATATGTACTGCTCCAATCCCTTCAACTTCCAAATGAACAACATGGTTCACCTTTTCCCTTTGCATTTGAATAAAAATTACCATAACCTTTGCAGCTAATGTAAAAGTTCCATTGTCACCATTATCAGTCTTCATTATTCAATTACCCAACTGTTTCTAAGGGTCCTGTTGCAACTATTGTGACAAAAGTTCTGGTATCTTGACTTAGGTTTTGTCATTCCCAACTCCCTACCTTAAAATTTTCATATAAATTTCGCGAGTGTCTTAAGAGTAAGGTATAACATTATGGAATGGGTAGTGAGATTAAATTTTATATTAGGATAAAAAGTTGAAAAAAATGGGATCTACTGAAGCCTAGCTAGGTGTGAACAAGTTATGTGAATAGGCTTCGTGAGGCTCCACTCAGTCTTATTAGTCAAGCATTTTATCAAGTAGGTTGTCTGTTTCCTTAGCAATTCCAATCACCTAGTCACAAACCAAATCAAATAATCAATCAATGTTATATTTTTCCTCTAATGTTTACTACTAATTTTTTAAACTCCAAATCAAATCCACCAATGACTCATAGTAACAAATCTATTTCATTTCCATGATTTGAAACTTAACCTTCTCTTACCCTAAGGAATTTTGTTACCCACAATCTCTGCCAATTCTTAGGGTGATAGCTATTACTATTAACTCCAATCGCGCAAGTGTTGTAAACACAGTTTGTTACTCATACAAAAAAGCAATAGCATCTTAAATTCACTATAACCAACCAACCCACCAAAAAAAATTAAAGATAATGTTTTATGAACTAAACAAACAGAAAAGTGCTATAAATAACTCAAAACAAAAAAGGCATAACAAACAGACCATGTCAAAGATACCCCACCTCCATTGTAAGTTGTAACAATCTTGGTGTACCTAAAAACACACTCAATTAGTCAAATTATGATTTTTCATATTAAACAAACCAAAGGTCGGTGCAGTTTAAGCAATATGCTCATCCCGCGCACTTTAGCAAATCGAATAATAATAATAATAAAAAGAAAAACAGAGCAACCCATGTTAGTTAATTAAAAAACAAAAAACAAAAACAAAACTGACCGTTGACATTGTCTGTTTTAATGTTTATTTTATATGTTTTTTGGCCGGGGATTAGCGTTACGGTTTCAATCAATAAGATCTTGCACGTATTTTCAAGATCCGCAAATACAGCTAAAAAGAATGAATTCTTTGAATTATAATAATATATAAATGTATTTCCAAATTCGGTCATAAAGTTTTTGATTGAATACTGAATGAGTGAAACAAAATTTGAAATTGGAAGGACCAAAGTGAAATTCAGAGAAATATCCTATCTGGGTTGACGGATTTATCAAGTATTAGTGGCAGTACAATAAGTTTCCTTTTCTGTTCTGTTTGGATCAGAGGAAAATTCTGATCGAAAGTGTGAAAAGAAAACTTGAAATTGGAAGTATCAGAGTGAAATTGAGATCATATCTGCATCTGGGTTTTGAATAGTTTTTGAAGTTAAGTAGAAAGAGATTGGCATTTTGATCAATCAGTGAAAAGCTTTTGGTCCCGTTTTGTTTGAAGAAACAGAGTGACTTGTGGAAAAATTTCAGGGGATTCTAAAAAAATTGAGCTGCTCGGGAAAGTTTGAGCTGAAAGATAATTGAAAGGTGTGGAATTTCAGAGTGAAAATCAATCAAAGATGAGTGGGAAAGAGGGGGTGAAGCTTGAAGATGATCAGGTCGCTGAATTACAAGACATTTTTCGATCATTTGATTGTAATAAGGATGGGAGTTTGACACAACTTGAGCTCGGATCACTGATCCGATCACTAGGCCTTAATCCGAGCCCGGAGCAGCTGGAGGCATTAATTCAAAAGGCGGATAAGAACAGCAATGGATTGATCGAGTTTTCGGAATTTTTGGAGCTTGTGGAGCCGGATCTTTTACCTGCCAAAAGTCCCTATACAGAGGAGCAGTTGAAACAGATATTTAAGATGTTTGATAGGGATGGAAATGGATATATCACGGCGGCGGAGTTGGCACATTCGATGGCAAAGTTGGGGCATGCGCTTTCTGTGGAGGAGTTGACTGGGATGATCAAGGAGGCAGATACAGATGGCGATGGATGTATCAATTTTCAAGAGTTTGCTCAGGCAATTACTTCTGCTGCATTTGATAATTCTTTGGGTTGAAGGTATTGGAATTGTGGTGTTGTTAGTCTTTGTTCTGCCTTTTCCCTTTGATTTTTCATATGTTTGGATGCTGAGGAATTGGTGGAAATATAATTGAAAGGTAGAAATTTTGAATCTTGTGGCCAAGTTTAGTGATGCTGTTTGATGTTTTTGGGCTCTAAGCATTGACAAATTTAAAGGTTCAATTTTGTTTTGTATTCTTTTCATACATTTGCTCTGCTTCTAAACAGGACATCTTTGTGTTGTTTATCATGTTCTATGTGGTCCATAGTTTAAAGCCATCTGTTGCCTTCAAATGAAGATGGTTTTGGTGGAGAGTGATTGTGAGTGCAGTTGCTTTGGATTGATGCTTGTATGACTGCTTTTTCTAATAATTGATGTTAATTTAGTAATGAGTATTCTCTGGTCTATTAGAGATAGCTTGGTGCACATTATAAAGTTCATATTCCATTTCTATCAATAAATAACAATGCTGATTATTTATAAATTCAGGAAACTCTAAGTAATGAAATTATCTTCCTAAAAGTATGTTGTTTAATTGTTTTCTTATTCAAGTGCACAAAACTTCAGCGGATCAGGGAACATCTGAGCTGTCTTGTAACGAGGAAATCATATGTGGAAACTAGACAAGCCCTAAACTGAAAAGGAATGATTATAGTTCAAGGAGGGAGGTACCAATGTAGGTAGATTATCAGCTTCCAAGATTATCTGAACCAATCACCTTGGCTGCTCTTACAATAAATGAGCTTGAAAATGTAGGACTTCTTTGGATTTGTTTCCCTAGTAGTTGTTTTATTGATATTATTATTTATTTTTTTTTTTGGATCCCTATGGCTGTCATCGGGTTGCTTCAAATTTGCATGTTGGTTTATGTAATCTTTTTGTTTTTTTCTTTTTGTGTGTGTGTGTGAGAGAGAGAGAGAGAGAGAGAGAGAGAGAGAGAGCAACAACAACCATGCCTTAGTACCAAAAGTTTTGGGTTCGACTACAGATCCTAAATAGATTAGTTAGGATGTTGTTGTAGAGAGAGTGAGGAGTAAGAAAATATATGACACTTTGAGCTTACATCGATATTTTTTCTTGTTGGGGCACATGAATCTTGGTTTTGGACTTCATTAGAAATTTAGAATAGCAAGACATGCCTTTACACTAACTCTAAATTAAAGTCATGGCACTTAGATATCTGATACTATTTTCATACTCTCTGTAGGGAATAGGCATGCCCTGAGCTAACAGGAGTGATCAAGGAGGTCCACACGGACCACACCAATGGAGGCAATTATGGATTGTGCAATTTGATTTTACAAAATGCATGTGTTTGTGGTTGAGGCTGTGACTTTACATGTATGTGTTTGTGCTCACACATATCAAGTGTAGTTCACTGGGGTTCTATTAGATATATCTCTATATGTCGACAACAGAGGAACTTGTAGAAATTGGGAATTTTTCTGTGGCTGCTGGGAGCTGATTTAGGTTGAGTCACACACTCCTCTTCTCCTCTTTCTCTATACACGGGTATATAGAGGATTACAAGATTGTGATTAGCATGTCTTTAATTGAAGATAAGGAAGAACCTCACTTCTCTTTCCATTTTCTTTTTTGAGTCAAATTGTAACAATCATACATACGTACATATGTGCATGTTGCAGTGTATATGATTCTGTGGACTTCTAATTTTAGCATTAAATTTCAGCTAAAAATTGCAAGTTTCTCAACATATATAGGTATCTGTTATCTATAACTCCATTATTTCCTCTTTTGGATTACTTAATTAACTTAGAGTATTGAGTGGTTCTTATCAGTTATTAGGCTCTATCAATTAAAATTAATCTTAATGAATTAAAACACTACTCTTCTTGGTATGGATTGTATGATGTTTTTGCGGTGGTTTCAAATTAAACCCTAAAGTTTAAAATTTTCAATTAAACCCAATATCTTTTTTAAAATGTTTCAATTCATGCCCTTAATAAGTCACTATTTACCAAAAATAATAGACTTCAAACAAGCTGTGACTAAATGTCATTTAAACACAAAAGATCCCTCCATATGAAATTATATGATCTCTAATACAGTGTTAGGAACCCACATTTGTTGTAATATCCTAATATCCTGATAATTCTTGTAGTTCCATCCCTTTAGTTAGTTAGTTACACATGTTGAGATCTTGAGTTCTATAAATAGTCCTTGTAACCATCATATGATATATTTTGAACAATAAACCAATTCCTTACTTAGTGCATTTTTTCTCTCTTAATATTTCTATATGAAGGGTAACTACCTCGAATTAAGTTAATTCCCATCCATCCCCTTTAGGACTACATGTTTCCTAACATATAGTCTGTGAAAGTTGCAAAATTATATAATAATATCTCATCTATTTATTTTAATATTCACAATAAAATTATATATTGTATGACTTCTTTTGCAAATCATATCATATAATATGCTATATAATAATAGTTGCTATTATATTTTATGGTTTTACTAAGTAGGCGCCATCTCATTTTTTTTATTTAAATTTCTTCTTCTTATGTTATATGGCACACTTCAAGTACATTAAAATAATAATTAACATAGTTTCTCTAATTGAAAATTTATTGTCTAAGTTTCAAAAAGTTCAAAAAAAATATTTATTCACACTACAAGAAAATCGAGCTATTGTGGTGGGTTTTTTGTGGCGGTTGCAAAAATTGCCACTATATGTCACATATTGCGGCGCTTTTTTGGTTCGCCGTTGTAGATGAGATATATTGCGGCGTTTTATTGGACTGCTGCAATAGATCTAGCCTTTTGCGGCGTACTACAACAGCGCTATATAAACCACCGCAATATACGTGTTTTAGCGGCGTTAGACTTAGCTATAGCGGCGCTCCATAAACCCACCGCAATAAATATACCATTTTGCAGCATACTACAGCGGTGGTATATAAAACCACCGCAATATATAAGTCTTAGCGGCATTTCTGTTACTTATAGTGGCGGGTTGGATGCCCGCTGCAATAGATACTTTTTTGCGACGGTTTGGATCGCTGCAATAGACCTTTTAATTGCCAACATCTGGTCCAATGTATCTCTTTGTTTTTTTGGCCTAAGTGCCATTTTGGCTTTTCATTTCCCTCCTCTTTTCATTTTCCAATGTATCCCTCTGTTGTTAGCTCTAAGAAAAAACACACACACACACACACACTCTCTCTCTCTCTCTCTCTCTCTCTGTATAAGCATTTTCATCACCAGTCCTTTACCACCAGTCACCACTAATGTCCTTCGCCAACACTGCTAGAAAGATTTCCTGACCAACATCAGTTGCCATCACTACCATTGGCAATAACCAAAAATAAATATTTTAAAATTTTCACTAGTCCAATATTTTCCCTCTGTTTTTATTTTATTTTATTTTATTTTTGCCTAAACCTATCACTTATCGTCCAACCTTTTCATTTCTCATCCATTTGTCTCCCTCTCTAAATAAATAAATGCACTTTCTCTTATTCTCAAAATCTCTCGTCACTCTCAAAACCCAGTGATCGATCTTCCCACCACCGCCACCATGCATCCTCACTGCCATAGATATAAAATTGGATTAGTCAATTTTTTGTTTTGTTTTCTTGCATTTTCTTAGCAACCAAACACCAAAACCCATTGAGAACAAAACCCAACAAACACCAAAACATCTTAAATCCAAAACACCAAAACTCATTGAGACCAAAACCAAGCAATCAACAAACCCACCCTACGACTCACCACCGGACCCAACTGACCACCACTTCTACAACCACCAACCACCACCACCATGGAGGGACGAGGCAAAAAGAGAAAGATCCATGGAGAGAGAGAGACCCACTAAAAGAGAGACATTTATTTGAGCGAAAGAAAGAGTGAAGCACCAATCTTTGAGAGAGAGAGACATCGATTTGAGTGAGAGAGAGAAACCGATCTAAGAGAAGAGAAGTTTAAGACATTTGAGTTTGATTTTTTGTTTCTTTTCTTGCATTTTCTCAGCAACCAAGCACCAAAACCGATTGAGAACAAAACCTTGCAAATACCAAAACACCAAAACATCTCAAATCCAAAACACCAAAACCCATTGAGACAAAAACCAAGCAATTAACAAACCCACCCCACGACTCACCATCGGACCCAATTGACCACCACTTCCACAACCACCAACAACCACCACCATGGAGGGATGAGGCAAAAAGAGAGAAATCCATCAAAAGAGAGACCCACTAAGAGAGAGAAATTTATTTGAGCGAAAGAAAGAGTGAAGCACCGATCTTTGAGAGAGAGCCATCGATCTGAGCGAGAGAGAGACCCATTGGTTTAAGAGAGAGAGAGAAACCGATCTAAGAGAGGAGAAGTTTGAGACATTTGGTTTTGATTTTGAGCAAAATTGAGAGATAGAGAGAGCAGCAGATCGATAAGCAATAAGCGAAGAGCAAAGATGGTAGTGGTCGGTCATGGAGTTAAAGAGAGATCTGGTGGTGGCGATGTGATGAGCGAAGGTGGTGGTGCTCGGTCATGGAGTTAGAGAGAGATCTAATATTTTTGGAAAAGTTAGAGAGAGGAAGGATTGTGAATGTCTTAGAAGAGTTGGAAAACCGGTTTAAGAAGGAGGTTTTAGGGCTAAAGTGTGTGATTGTGTAAGAGAATGCTTAATAAATGTTATTTTGATTAATTGTTATTGATTTAAGAATATGAGTTATATTTTGGGAAGAACATAAACATGTTCTTCCAAAAAATTAATAATAATGAAAGGAATAAAAAAATTAATTTAATTATCTTATTTTATTTTAAAAAAAATTTAGAAATTAATTTTATTTTTAATTTTTATGCGATTTAGTATTTATTTAAATGCTGGCATGGAATTTTTTTGTTGCAACATTTTTATAATTCTATTGCAATAGTTATTAGACAAAATTTTTTTTTTAGCCTAAAAGTTAAATTTTCCTAGTATTTTTTTTATCCTTCCCACACCAAATTTCCCACACGCATAAACTTTTTTTCCCCAAATTTTTATTCAGATCTCTAGTTCCCTCTCACTCTTAGTATTTTCTCCATCTTCCCCCCCCCCCCCCCCCCCGGGAAAAATTGCGAAACAGACTATTTCTGGGAAAAAATTAGGCGCGTGGCATATATTCAAAGTTATTTAGTAAGTTGGACTCTTTTTGAAAGTCGAGTTTGGCAAACTCGACTTTGGGCTGGAAAACGAACACTATAGTGGCGTTTTTTTTAGTGGCGTTTTGTCAAAAACGCCACTAAAAAAAACGCCACTATAGTGTTCGTTTTCCAGCCCAAAGTCGAGTTTGCCAAACTCAACTTTCAAAAAGAGTCCAACTTACTAAATTACTTTGAACGCATGCCACGCACCTAATTTTTTCCCAAAAATAGACTATTTCGCAATTTTTTCCTTCCCCCCCCCCCCCAATTTTTCCCTCTCACAAAATTTCCACAAATTTTTTTCCCTCTCAATCTTTCACTTAGGGATTTCATGAGCTCTCTCCTTCTCATTCTCATTCTCTCTCACAGTAATCTCTCCTTCTTCCCTCACTCCTCTTCTCTCTTTTCCCCCTCCATCGGACCCATCTACCACTGCCACCCATTGCACAACCACCCATCTAGCACCACCACCCACTGCACAGCCACCCTCTGCCATCGATGCTAGCCACCACCGCTGTCGTCGTCTTCCTCCAATCTCGCCATTAGGTGCGGCTTTTGCTCTCCCTCGTTGTTGCTTCTTCTGCTCTTGTTGTAATTATTTTGTCTTTCTTAATTTTGTGGATTTATCATAGGAAGTTCTCACATAAATCCCACAAAAGAAGTGCTTAGAGCTCAAGTACATTAAAATGGTTGGTAAGAAAGGATTTGTTCCATGGGTAGCCTTGTTTTTCATTTTTCATTTTTTTTTTGATAGGTAATAACAAATTTATTGATAATAGAAGTACAATGGATTTACGATAGTAAACTCATTGCACTGAAAAAAATACAAACCAATCAAAAAGAAAGACTAACAAAATTAAGAAAATCAAACAAAGAATGACAATGCGTAAACCCCTAAATACGGGACTACTCAAACAAAGTCCTAAGCAGCAAAGACTTCACACAATATACAAGTCTCTCAGTTTCCTCAAAAGTTCAAGCATTGCGTTCCTTCCAAATTAACCACATAAGACACGCTGGAACCATATTCCACACATTTGAAGTGTGACTCCCCAACCAATTCCACCATGCAAAGAGAAGAGAAACAACGTTCTTCGGCATCACCCACTGAACCCCAAACAAACGAAGGACTTCACTCCACAAGGTATGAGCATACTTACAATGGATCAATAAGTGATCCACAGTTTCCTCTTCACATCGACAAAGGCAGCACCAATTAACAAGAGGTAAATTCTTCTTCACAAGGTTGTCTATAGTAAGAATCCTACCCCTAGCAGCTGTCCATAAAAAGAAAGCCACCCTTTTAGGGACCTTAACACACCAAATGCTCTTCCAAGGAAAAGACACCAACGGGGCTGCTAGCAATGAGAAATAGAAAGAGGGCACATCAAAAACACCACTACGGTTCAATTGCCATATCATGGTGTCATCACCCCCTCTAGGTAGCTTAGATGAGATATGCGCAAAAAAATCATAAAATATCCCTGTCTCCCAATCCTGAAAAGCACGACGAAAACGTAAGTTCCAGCTTCTACCACCCCCATCCGGTGCATAGTCAACCATATCAGAAATCATAGCTGACTTATCCATAGCAATAGCAAGCATAGCCGGATATAAATCCTTTAGGGCAGTAGGGCTACTCCAAAGGTCATACCAAAATCTGATACGGAAACCCTCACCCGTTGCATACAACACATGACCAAAAAAGCTCTCAACCCCCTTCCTAATGTTCTTGCACATACCACATCCATGCGTCCCTCTAACAACTCTAGTACACCATCCCCCACTGGCCTCCCCATATTTGGAAGCTAAAACTTGCCTCCATAAATGTGTGACCTCATTCCTAAATCGCCATAGCCACTTCCCAAGCAAAGCTTGGTTAAATAGCCCAATCTTCCGGATCCCCAAGCCACCTACCTCCACAGGCCACACAACTTTCTCCCAAGCAACAAGTGAGAATTTAAAAACATCATTAGATCTCCCCCAAAGGAAATTCCTCTGAATCCTCTCTAATCTGTCCGCCACATGTTGTGGAATAGTGAACAAAGATAAATTATATGTAGGAAGACTTGATAGGGTACTCTTCAATAAAGTAAGTCTACCCCCTTTTGACAAATATAACTGCTTCCAACCTGCAAGCCTTTTTTCCATCCGTTCGATGATAGGGTTCCATATTGAGGAATCCTTATAATGTGCCCCCAAAGGCATACCCAAATAAGACATGGGTAAACAGCCTATATTACAACATAAAATACGAGCTAAGGCATCCAAATTCCCAACCTCACCAACCGGCACAATCTCACTCTTACCAACATTTACTTTCAGTCCTGTGATAGCTTCAAAGAAAATTAGAACCATACGAATATGTAATAATTGTTCCTCGGATGCATCACAAAAGAGAATAGTATCATCAGCAAACAAAAGGTGAGAGATTTGCAAACCACCACTTGCATTGGGACTTGCTTGGAAACCACTGAGAAAGCCTCCATCTTCTGTCCTTTTCAACAATCTACTCAACACCTCCATTACCAATAAGAATAGGAGTGGAGATAAAGGATCCCCTTGGTGAAGACCACGAGAACTACCAAAGACCACGAGAACTACCAAAGAAACCAGCTGGAGACCCATTAACAAGCACTGAAAAACGGGCAGTAGAAATACACATCTTCATCCATCTCCCCCACTTCTCCCCAAAATCCATCCTCTCCATAAGGTAAAATAAGGCACTCCAACTCACATGATCATAAGCCTTCTCAATATCCAATTTAATAATCACACCCGGAACACCACTCTTTAATCTACTATCCAAGCATTCATTTGCGATTAGAACAGAGTCAAGAATCTGTATTCCCCTAACAAAAGAATTTTGGGAATTAGAAATAAGTTTATCCAAAATACAATGAAGTCTATGTGCCAAGACCTTAGAAAGTAGCTTGTACAAACTACCCACAAGGCTGATAAAGCGAAAATCTCTAATATTGACTGCACTAAGCTTCTTGGGTATCAAACACAAAAATGTGGCATTGAGAGATTTTTCAAAGATACATTCTTTGTGGAAGTCTGCAAAAAAAGCCAAGATCTCCTTCTCAAGAACACACCAGCATTTTTGGAAGAAAGCCATAGTAAAGCCATCTGGACCAGGGGCCTTATCACCCTTAGCCTCCCGAAGGGCTGCAATGATCTCCTCCTTCTCAAACTCCCTTTCTAAAGTAACCCTATCAGTTTCATCCAGATTTGCAAACTCTAAACCATCAATAGTGGGCCGCCAAGATTCAGTCTCCTGGTACAAAGACTTGTAAAAACCCACCACTTGATCCTGAATGGCAGACTCATCCTCATACAAAATGCCCTCAACCTCCACAGCCCTCATAGCATTTGTACGTATATGAGAATTAGTAAGCCTATGAAAAAACCCAGTATTATTATCCCCTCCTTTTAAGTACAGAGCCTTCGATTTCTTCCTCCAAGAAATCTCCTCCAAAGAAGCTAAACACTCAATTTCAGCCTTTATCTCAAGTCTTCTTGCACTATCTGCCGAAGACAAAGATTGCATCCCTTTTCTCAAGTCTAAGTCCAAAAGCTCAGCCAGCAAGCATTTTTTCCTAAAAGACACATCCCCAAAAACATGTTTGTTCCAATGCTTTAAGTCTCCCTTAAGAGCCTTCAATTTGCAAGCTAGAACATAACTAGGAGACCCCACAAAATGGTAACTGTTCCACCAACCTCGCACAAGATCCACAAATCCCTCCACCTTAAGCCACATATTCTCAAATTTGAAAGAAGTCTTACCCCTTGACATTCCACCTGCCTCCACTAGAAGAGGACAATGGTCCGAAATCACTCGAGGAAGAGGCCTTTGAGTCACATCCAAAAAGTGATCCTCCCAATCAGCGGATACCAGCACTCTATCAATTCTAGACATAAAAGGGTTCTCTGAGTCACGGAACCATGTATACTCGCCCCCCACCAAAGGTATATCAACCAAAAAATTCCTCTCAATAAAGTCCGAGAATTTGAACATGGCTGGACTAAAAGAAGTGCAACCAAGACGCTCTGCTGGGTATTTGATGATATTAAAATCACCAAAAACACACCAAGCTGCACTCCACCTCCCTCTCACACTATCAAGTTCAGTCCACAAAAAATCCCTAAGACCATCAGCATTCGGACCATACACCCCTATACATATCCAATCAAAACCATCTACCACACCCTTAAACAAAATAGAAACAGAAAAGCACCCAACCAGAACATCCATTTTTTTATATACCCTCGTGTCCCAAGCCAAAATAACTCCCCCTGCTGTATAAGTGGCATCCAAAGCTACCCAATCAACAAAAGGACTACTCCAAAGACTTTTCACAACAGCAGAATTGACAGAATCCAATTTAGTTTCTTGGAAACACACTACATCACACTTCCACTCCTTGAGTAAATTCTTCACCGTATCCCTCTTTTGAGGATTGTTTAATCCTCTCACATTCCAAGATAAGATTTTCAAATTCATGGACAACTAACTGAACCCACCCTACAGAAATTCTCAATCCCTCTGGTTTGTTGACCAGATTGCCCCTCATAGTTAACGGAAGAGACTAAATTCCTCAATTCCCTCATACCTTTTTTAGTTGAAGAGGTATTGCGGCGAAGACTACCTGTTGTAGCTTGCTTTTCCAACACTTTCTCAAGCTTTTGAAAGAAATCAATGCACTGATGCTCACATGAATCAATAGGAAATCCCACATATTTACTAAAGCCTTTAATCTTCCTCTTCACCCACACTGAAGGTTCCAGATCCTCCCCCACAAGAAAATCATCCAGTGCAGCCTCTGGTACTATATCCAAACCCCCATGAGGATCCCACTTAGCCAGAGGTACACAATCCAAAGCATTATCACTCTCCTCATCCTTACCTGACCCCTTGGGGTTAACCCAATCCAACAACAAAATTTCATCATCCTTAGAATCAAAACCCAGCTCAGATAGAGGAGAGAAACAATTTTTACCCAGCAGCTTGTGGTGGCGGATCATATCGGAGAATTCAAAAACCGAAAGAGATAGGGAAGCATCGGACTCAGCGTTGACAAACTGCCCATCGGAGTTTAGAACAGTACCGGAGTTTAGGAAGTCGTCCGCTGCACTACCGGCGACAATCACGGTGTCACCCAAACAACCCACCTCAGCCCCGCTTGATTTATGGCCCACCGAAAGACCACCAATAGCCCCAACCTCATCACCATACCCATCAGACCTTGGAAATACTCCACCCAACTCGCCGAAACCCGGAAACACCATCAGAAACTTCTCGGCTGAGTCATAGGGGTCCGATCCTTCACTACACTGGGGTCCCGCCAAACTATTGCAGATCGAAACCTCCTCCACACACCCATCGGCCCTTGGGAGGTCCCCACCCAACTCGTCGTTGATCGGTGACAGCTCCGGAACCTTCTCAGCTTGTGAGCCTGAACCTTCGCCCACCTCCCACAAACTTCTTTCAGTCAACCTTTCCAGATTTTTAATAAACTCATTTTGGGCTTTAGTTGGTTTGGCCTGCTGAGCTTGATCAGATGTTATTGGGCCTAACTTAGCACCTATTGGTTTGACAAAAGTACTCCAACGTATCTTACGTTGTGTATTCTCATCAAAGGCAGCAGTTATTTTTAATGAAAAGTGGGCCTGGGTCCATTTGCTAGAAGGGCCACGTAAGGGGCAACTATTTATGGAAGGCTTATTTGAATTTTGAAAGAAATCAAATCCCCCAAAACTCTCCTTCTGATTTAACTGCCTAGGAATATTTGGAAACTGATTCTCCAGGCATAACTTCCTTCCTGATTTCACGTCGCCATTAAGATTTTTCCAAATTTGATTCCTTGAGTTTCCGGTGGATTTTTCTAGCCCACCACCGCCAGCGACCGCCTCCTTTCTCGGCCTAGATGCTAATTTTCCCAAGAAGAATTCACGTAGCTTCATTTCAAAGAAAGCCCAACCTCCCTTATTCCTCCCTTCCGGGACACACAAACAACCACGTCTTGCCCCATTATGATACTCAAGAGATTTCCACAAAAAGACCACTCTTGTTTGACCTACTAGAAAACTCCAAGAGTTTATACTGCTCATGAAACCGTTTGAAAAAGTGTTTCTTGCTAAAGTCCCAACGGCACAGCTCTACTAAACAAGCAATGGTCCAATCCAACCCTGCTCTACCAACCCGGATAGAGCCATGATACCTACCCCTATTTTCAGTAATGGCATAAGCATCCATACGACCCCCATCAAAAGCCAAGAGAAATGACTTTGAATCAATACGAAAATAAAAAGAGTGCTTCACCTCTGGTACCCCTGGTTTGGCTGAAAAAGGCTTGGGAGTGGGTTTAGGCAGGTGCTGTGAAGGCTTGGGATTTAGGGGTAAGGAGGTCTGGGTTTGGGGAGGAATAAACTTGTAAGGTTGAATTTATTCAACCATCTAATTGGCTTTATTCCGTGCCAAATTTGCTTGTAATTCAGTATTTAGTAACCCTGTATTTAGGTGGGTTTGATGTAAGGGTAGTGAGTGAGATAGAGTGAAGATTGCTCAAGAGTGTGCAAGAAAACAGAGACTCGCGGCTGGGACTCGCGGGTGACTCGCGGCTTCAAGCCGCCAGACGCAGCACACGTGCCAAGCATGCTGGAAGGTGAACAGTCATGCCAGCTGGAGCACTACAGGACAAAACAGGACAACTGGCCATACGGTTATCTCGCGACTGGATCTCGCGACTTAGTCAAGCCGCGAGGTCAAGCCGCGAGCCACCCCTGTTTTGTAAAACCTGACATTTCACATTCCTCTCCCACTCCAATATAAATACCCCTTTTACCCACGATTGAAAGAGAGCTTCCAGAGAGAATTTTGAGAGAGAAACCCTAAAGAAAAACAAAATTTGATTCACCCACAATCTATACCTTAGAGTCCCTCCAAATTCCCCAACTCTCTTCCTCTCCATTGTCAAATCCTTGAGAGGCATTATACCAAACCTGGTTCTCACCATCATCATCACTGTGAGACAGTTGTTTGGATTTCTGGGAAGCAGTTAGGAAGGAACCAATCTTCATTGGTTGATGCTATGGTCTAGTAGCGGAATCCGGGAAGCTAGAAAAGAAAAAGGTTCGGCGCAACCTCGTTGGAGCAAGAAGCTTGGAGGGCTTAGGTGCACTGGGTAGATTAGGCTTGGAGGGTCTATTGCTGTCCTTGTATCCCAACTGTATTTTCTAGTGGATTGTTTACCGCTTGGAGGGCGGCGGAGAGGTTTTACGCCGAGGGCTTCGGTTTCCTCTTCGATAACACATCGCGTGTTGTCTTTGTGTGTGCATCTTCCTTCCTCTCTATCTTTGCCTTTTTATTATCTGCTGTGGATTTTATTTTGTTATGGCTTAGATAGTTTTTAACCTATTTCATATTATAGCATATGTTAAGTTTCCGCACACTAGTTGTTTGACATATTGCTTGAATTGGTTAAGTTGTAATTTGGGGGTCTAATCGTTCAAAGGTGTTTTTACACGTTTTTGAACTTTCACTTGGTATCAGTGCGGGTACACTGTTATTGGTTTCATTACCATTGTGTGATCCTTGACTCCCTTTTGAGATGGATAGGTCTCAATCCCTAAATGCACCTCCATATTTTGATGGTAGTAATTATGCTTTTTGGAAGGTTCGCATGAGAGCATTTCTGTGCTCCATTGATGAATCTGTTTGGGATGCAGTTGAGAGTGGTTGGACTAGACCTGAGGCAGCCAAATCCACATGGGATAAGGCAGCACTCGCTACATCTAATGCTAACAGTAAAGCTTTAAATGCTATTTTCTGTGGTGTGTCTCCAGATGAATTTCACAGGATTTCTCACATCACCGTTGCCAAAGAAGCATGGGAGATATTGGAAACTACCTACGAAGGCACGAAGAAAGTGAAAGACACCAAGTTGCAAATGCTGACCACTCGGTTTGAGGAGCTCAAAATGAGTGAGGATGAGTCCTTCGACTCTTTCTATGGGAAGCTGAATGAGGTGGTAGTCAGCAAGTTCAATTTGGGGGAGAAAACGGAGGATTCTAAAATTGTAAGGAAGATCCTTCGATCATTGCCGGAAAGTTTTCGTGCTAAAGTGACAGCGATTGAAGAGAGCAAGGACCTAGATGACATTAAAGTCCAAGAGCTGGTTGGTTCTCTTCAGACTTATGAGATGTCGCTGCCCAACCAACGGAAGAGTAAATCTCTTGCTCTTAAGACCATTAATGAGAAGGTAGAAGTCCATGACTCATCGGAAGACGATGTGGTTGACAAAGATATTGCATACCTTGTCAAAAATTTCAGAAAGTTCTTGAAATTCAAAAATAATGGCAAATTTGATGATAGAAGAAAATTCCAAAGTTCTGGAAGGGAGAAAAGGGAATTCAAAAAGAAAGATGGAAAAGAATCCCAACCTATACAAGGTGTCACTTGCTTCGAATGTAACAGGCATGGACACTTTAAGAAGGAATGTCCGAATTATTTGAAATCGAAAGGTAAAGTGTATGCCACGATATTGAGTGACTCGGATTCGTCTGACTCAGAATCTGAAGAGAGCTGTGATGGAGAGGGGAACTATTCAGCTTTTATGACCATTGCTCATGTTGAGTCTTCAGATGAGTTGAATCTGCTTGTACAAGACCTTGGAGAACATAGTGATGATGAATCACTAGGAATTGTTGAAGAATCAGATGCTGAACAAGATGAAAGCACAGCAAATCTTCAAGAGAATTATAACTCACTCTTGGAGAAGTCGGGTGAGTACACAAGGGTGGCCAAGGCTGCTGTGAGAAAATTGAAGAAGGCAGAGGAGGACTACAAAAGTCTCCTAATCCGATATAGGGAGGCCAAATGCGAGATAGAAACTTTGAATGGTGAGTTGTCCGAAACTTACACAAAAGTAAGATTTCTTGAGAATGAGGTTGTGCAAGCAAATGCTAAAGTAGAGAGGGTCACCACCAAGAAGCTAGATGATGTTATCTCATCTCAAAAGAGCTTTTCATACAAATCCGGATTGGGATATACCGGAGGAAGTAGCTCATCTGGAAATGTCACTAAAGAAGTGAAGTTTGTTAAGGCTAAAGATCCAGTTGATGTTGGTCCTACTGCTGAGAAGCCCAAGATAGAAGAGAAGAGAAATGTGGGGAACGAACGGTTGCTGAATTCCCGTAATCAATATGTGGGCAGGTCTGAATCTCGTGCCAAGTCTCGCCCACGACCACAAAGAGGTCCTAGAGCGACTTATGTGTGTCATTATTGCGGACTTCAAGGGCATACTCGACCAAATTGCCAAAAGCTGAGAGCAAAGAACAGTGCAACTCCTCAAAGGTCAGGAGGACCTAGAAATGATAGAAGAATTTGGGCAGGTGATCAATCTAGAGATCAGAATGGTGATCCCGGAATGATGAACGTGATGAAGATGATTGGTGCATTCACCAACTGCTTGGAAAGCTTCTCACGAAGGTTTGAAAGCCCTAACTCCCGTACCCAATCCTATAAGGAAATCACCCCAAACGCAAGTGACGTGTGGGTGAAAAAGGGTACTCATGCATAAGCATTACAACATGTCCATGCATTAATACTTCCTATGTTTTGTGACAATGTTTGTTTGTTTTACTTGCTGTTTTTGCTATTGGTTGTTTGCTTGTCTTCTTGTGCATATTTTTTTTGTCTTATCAATCTTTTTGCTTCTTGTGTCAAAAATCCAAAAATCACATAAAAATTAGAAAATCAAAAAGCTTGATTGACTTTGTTGAGTTTTTGTCTCAAAACTTGTTTTGCCTTGTACCTTTGTGCTAATGGCTTTGTGCATTTTCGAGCATTGCTTGTCTTCATGCACTCATATCACTGTGGGAAAAATCTTGAAATCTATGTGATTGTTGTAAATAGATCTTCAAACTTGTCATGAATGATTAGTGAATGGTTATGTTGATCTTGAGACATGCATAGACTTGTGTCTATATATCTTCCCACTCTTTATTTTTGTGTTTGCTAAAAAGAGCTCACCAAATGTAAATCTCCAAATGAAAAGAGATATTGAGCTGCAAAAGCCTGTCGCACATACTAGTATTCGACTAGGAAAAAGGGAAAGCGACCAAAAATTAAAGAGAAATGTTTATTCAAAAGGCCAAAGGCTTGTTTCTTAAAGAGATTTATCAAATTTCTCTCTCACAATGAGAGGTGTTGTCTCAAAAGGATCAAAAAGATCAAATGTTATGATTGAAAGTGGAGTCAAATGTAAAGCTCCAAGTCATGTTATCAAGTTTTGTGGGAGGTCATATATACATATTTCTATAAGTGAGATAGATCACATAATCTAGTGCTAATTGTGTATGCCTTGGTTGAATTGATCATTGAAGCTTCACATTAGACTAAGGACTATCTCATTGTTGATATCCACACACAACACACAAGTTTATGTTCAATAAATGCCATATTCATTTGTGTGATTGTACTTGATAAAATATGTTTTTCACATGCTCAATCTTTGTTGTTTCAAGCACAAAAAGATTTTTGAGTGTTTTAGGTGTTTTTGGAAATTATTTTGTTGAAAAATCTGAAAATTTCAAAAATCCAGTTTTGCCCTGTTTTGGCGACTTAGTCGCGGGTATGTCAAGTCGCGAGCCTCAGTCGCGTGTTCGCGGGTCCATTTTGGCGACTTGTTCGCGAGTGAAAGGTCCAGTCGCGAGGTTATTCAAAGATTTTCGCGGCTCAGCTCGCGACTCCCTCGCGGGTAGACCTTCCAGTCGCAAAAAACACTTAGAAAAATTTTTTCAAAATTTTTCCTTTGAGGGTCTTGGCGGCTCAACCTGGCGACTTGCTGGCGACTCACCTCAGTCGCGAAAAACGCGTGTTTGGCAAAAATAGGGACAGTTTTTAAAAGCGTTTTTCAGTTTTCCCTCGAACATTTGTAACTGTTCATTTTCTCTCTAAAATATCTCATTTCCAAACACTCCAAACACTCCGTGAATCCATTTTCAAACCTCATTGGTGCTTCATTTCTTATCCAAATCATCAAGAAAAGGTATGGGTTTTACTTTCTCAATCTCATTTTTCCCTTTTCCTGCATATTTTTGTTACAGTTTGGATTGATATTGTGTTCGAAATACTTCTCTCTTTGTGTAATGGGTTTGGCGTGTCTTGCTTGATATTGCTCTCATCTGTTTTTATGTTGAACGGTCACAATGTGTTTTTCATTGTTCTGATATTTGCCTATTGTTGAGTCTGACAATTTTTTTTACATGGGTTTGGTGTTTATTTGATTTACTCATTTCTCTTGTTTGAGTATTGATGTTGGATTTCGGTATTGGTTACTAAGTTGTTATGATATCATAATGTGTGTCTCTCAACCATGTGGCCTAGTATGGATGATTTGTTTCTTCTTGCTGAAATATTTTCCATTGTTCATATCTCTTGTGGAGTGTTTTATGTTATCTGCTCTAAATGTTCGTATACTGTATCTGCTTGCATATCATGGTCATGGTAACCTGTCTCATTGACAGTTTTGTTAGTTGTTTTGTCTCTCTATGCCTTTGTGCTCTGTCATCATTTTGCTGCACCTGTCATTTTGTGCTCCTTTGTATTGTTGGAAGTTTGGTTGGGTCTGCACTATCTTCAGGTTGTATTTATGTGTTGGAATTTTTTTTCTCTATTAGCACTGAATCTTGTTGACATTTATCTTGTGTGGTACTGCTGTTGGTTCTTTGCTGTGGACCTGTTCTCTTGCAGATGTCTCGTCGATCTTCCAGGGGAAAGGACATTGTTGCTGACGATCCAGCAACACCAGTTGCTAAAAGGACTCGACTATCATCACAGGCATCTCAAGAACCCAATGAGGATAGGTTCAGAACTCCGCTTTCCTCACACGTCTACTCAAACATTTTTGACAAGTCAACTACTATAGTGGAACGGGTGGTGGAGTTTAACACCTTAGGGACCACTTTTATCCCTCGAATCTTTGAGAAACGAGATTGGGCAAACTTGTTTGGGAACTTTGACGATCCAATGGATGAACTGGTTAAGGAAGCTTTCTCCAATACAACTGATCTTGGAGCTGAACTAACTTTCTGGGTTAGAGGAAAGGAGTTTATCGTCACTCCGAACTCCATCGCAGATCTTCTCGGCATCACCAGACCTCAAAATGTGGATCTAACTCCTTACGATGAACGAACTCCAGAGGTTGGAGAAATTCTACAAATCCTAGGATCCGATCATGAAGTATCAAGTGCAGGAACATCCATCAGCACCGCAAAGTTTGCACCAGAGCTGACCACTCTGAAGTTGATCATGTTCACCAATCTCTACCCACTGTCCAACACTACATTCATCAATCTTGGGAGAGCTCTATTCCTTTGTGATCTTATTACAGGAGCCTCCATTGATATATGTGCTCACATCTACTACACCTTGAGGAAGACCGCTTGTCGAACTGCAGCTCGAGGAATCATCCCATTTTGCAGTCTCATCATGAAGCTCATTCTTCGTGAAGGCATTATTCCCCCTGCAGATGGAAAGATGTTGTCCCGTCAGTGTCCTATTTCCATGTTCACTCTTCAAGCTAGCAGAAGTCACTCCTCTAACACACCAAGGAGTGCTCACATCTCTCCGGTTACTCCATCTGCCCCTGAATTAGAGACACCTGCACATACCACATCTACTTCGCGTGCTGCTCCTGAAGCTTCACAGGCTAGTATTCCACAAGCACAGACTGCTCCTCATACTGATAGAGTGGGCAGTGTACTTAAGCATATTCAGAAACGCATTGATGAGATTGTGGCACTTCTCTACTCCACAAACAACCATGTACAAATGCGTCTTGAGACTATGGAGAATCAGCTAGATGCTATTCAACAAAGGTTGGACGAGAGCCTTTAGCTATTCGTGCCAAAAAGGGGGAGAGCATTCAGTAAGGGGAAGAAAGTTCAAAGGGAGTATTATGTTCATATGATTCAAGTGCTTCACAGCTTCTAGAGTTAGGTGTGAGTGAGTTTTGTTCAACTGTTCCCAACTCACATGTTAAGTCTAGAGTCTGTTTTAGGGTTTTGTCACGGAATAGCCAAAGGGGGAGATTGTAAGGTTGAATTTATTCAACCATCTAATTGGCTTTATTCCGTGCCAAATTTGCTTGTAATTCAGCATTTAGTAACCCTGTATTTAGGTGGGTTTGATGTAAGGGTAGTGAGTGAGATAGAGTGAAGATTGCTCAAGAGTGTGCAAGAAAACAGAGACTCGCGGCTAGGACTCGCGGGTGACTCGCGGCTTCAAGCCGCCAGACGCAGCACACGTGCCAAGCATGCTGGAAGGTGAACAGTCATGCCAGCTGGAGCACTACAGGACAAAACAGGACAACTAGCCATACGGTTATCTCACGACTGGATCTCGCGACTTAGTCAAGCCGCGAGGTCAAGCCGCGAGCCACCCCTGTTTTGTAAAACCTGACGTTTCACATTCCTCTCCCACTCCAATATAAATACCCCTTTTACCCACGATTGAAAGAGAGCTTCCAGAGAGAATTTTGAGAGAGAAACCCTAAAGAAAAACAAAATTTGATTCACCCACAATCTATACCTTAGAGTCTCTCCAAATTCCCCAACTCTCTTCCTCTCCATTGTCAAATCCTTGAGAGGCATTATACCAAACCTGGTTCTCATTATCATCATCACTGTGAGACAGTTGTTTGGATTTCTGGGAAGCAGTTAGGAAGGAACCAATCTTCATTGGTTGATGCTATGGTCTAGTAGCGGAATCCGGGAAGCTAGAAAAGAAAAAGGTTCGGCGCAACCTCGTTGGAGCAAGAAGCTTGGAGGGCTTAGGTGCACTGGGTAGATTAGGCTTGGAGGGTCTATTGCTGTCCTTGTATCCCAACTGTATTTTCTAGTGGATTGTTTACCGCTTGGAGGGCGGCGGAGAGGTTTTACGCCGAGGGCTTCGGTTTCCTCTTCGATAACACATCGCGTGTTGTCTTTGTGTGTGCATCTTCCTTCCTCTCTATCTTTGCCTTTTTATTATCTGCTGTGGATTTTATTTTGTTATGGCTTAAATAGTTTTTAACCTATTTCATATTATAGCATATGTTAAGTTTCCGCACACTAGTTGTTTGACATATTGCTTGAATTGGTTAAGTTGTAATTTGGGGGTCTAATCGTTCAAAGGTGTTTTTACACGTTTTTGAACTTTCAAAACTGACCAAATTGAATTGGCCAAAAGAAGGGTTGTGTGAGTGGGCAAGGATAAGGGGGAAGGAATTGTTGTGGAGTAGGAAAAAAATTTTGGCCGGCAGGGGGTAGAATTGGAGGCTGGGTTGGCAGGGAAGAAGGGAGAGATGGTAGTGGTTGTGGGAGCATTTTGGGACAGGAGGAGTAACAAATGAGGAAACACTCTCCAATCCAAATGGAAATACAAGAACCCAGTGCACCTATGGGAGTCTTGCTGAACCAAGTTTTTCATTTTTCTCATCTAGGTTTTCGTTGTTTTCTCCTATTTCGGTTCTAAATCTGAGATTCAAAGATCGTGCTGTTTTTGTATTTGTGAAAATGATAGTGTAGGTTTTATAGTATATGTATGTTCTTTGAAAAGCTAAGGGAAGTGGAAGGAAAGAAATTGAATGGTTTTGATAAATGGGTTTGCTTTATGTTAAAAGTCTAGGAAATATATGCTAACATATGCTCTTCTTTGCTACAATCATTTGTGTTGTGTGGTTGTTTTTTGACTAGTTTTTGCGTATTGGGTGATTGTGGTATTGATTTGACAATGTAAATGCCAGTTGATGCTTCGTAGTATCAATTTAGAAGCTGGTACTATGACATTCGTTAAAAAAAAAATTGAGTTGAAAGGCTTTTCTATGATTTGAATGAAACTAAACAATTAATTTTAACGAAAAACAAGCAATTAGTTGTGCAAATGGAGTCTTTTTTTTTGGATCCATTATACTGTCATCCGAAATTTTGGTTGCTGAGTAAATTGAATAAAGTAAATAAAAAACGCAAGTAGGCCAACGAATGTTAATAGGTTGACTGGAAAATTTTATTCTTAGGTCTCTATTGTTTGGACTTTTGAGGTTGAAAATTATAATTAGTTCTATTCATGTGTCTTTGGATTGCTCGCTGCCATGAGCATAGATTATGAATTTTGATGATTGAATTGCCTTTAAGGGTTGTCATGTCCGTGTGATTGGAGTAAATAGTGCTCAGTTTTCATTTTTTTTAGCAAATGCGCTCTCTGTTTTGTTGGAGTTGAAATTTTAATTGGGCTACCTTTTGTAATTTATTTACCAAGCTATTAGGAACATTTTATGGACTTCCATTGTGAAAAAAGAAAAAGCCGTAGACAATGTTCCACTTTCTGAATGAGATCTAATGTCATCAAAGGATAACCCTGATTTGGAAGCTGTATGTGGTATGGATGCGGTCACGTGTAAAGAAATGTATAGGGATAATGATTACTATTCAACTGGACAGTGAGTTTTAGCTTATATGGCTCCCTTCCCCTTGTATGAGCAAGGTGGAGTATGGTGTTCGTGGGTTCAATACACTGGGTGTGCTACTTACCATTTAAAAAATGATTTCTATTCAATTGTTTGTTTCTTTTATGTCATAATACTTCCTTGAATTAGCATAAAATTTTGAGTCTTGCCCTTGCATCAGATCTGCCAAGATGTACTCCTCAAGGAAGAGATCCAAAAGGACAAGGATGTTGAGCCCACTGAATTTGAGGATACAGTTGCACAGGTTACTTTTTGTGCTGCTCTATAACAGCTTGTGTTTCATAATATCTGCCAGTTCAATATATTAAATGTTTGCTTGATTTTGATGCAGTACCTCTTTGATTTGGAGAATACCAATCAAGAACTAAAAAATTCTATTTTTTTATTTCACTCACTGAACACAAATATGTAGCCATTTCTATTGCTCATTTTTCCATCATTGATGTTGATCTGTGGTATTTGCATGTTGATCGAGTGTTGCATATCTACCTTAAATTCAAAATTTATGTCTGATGAGGTAAAACTTTGATCATGAACTTTTAAGGTTTTCTATATATTTGATTATGATGACAATATGTTATCCTCAAGCTGAGAAATGCCAAATCAGAAGTTAATCATGGCTTGAAAATTTTAAAAATAAATCTGTGATTAAGAATACATTTTTAGCATCAATTACCACGATGGACATCTTGTTTTGGTTACGTTAGGATTTAAAAATGGTTGATTTTGAACTTTAGGAATGTTCTTTGGACATCCATCAATGCAAATAGTTTACTGGACATGTGAAGTTTTGTTTTGTTTGTGAAAGTTCAAATAGCATATAAAACACTTTGAACGTTTAGACTCCCAAATTATAATTTACCAATTTAAGCTTATTATCAAACAATGTATGTGCGGAATATGAACATAAGCTTAGAACAGAATTGATAAACAATCTAAACCAAATAAAGTCACATCCACAGCAGAAATTAAATGGCAAAGATTAAGGGAAGAGAGATGCAAACACAAGAACAATACAACGATGTGTTATCGAAGAGGAAATCAAAGCCCTCAGCGTAAAACCTCTCCGCTATCTTCCAAGCAGTCAATAATCCACTAAAGAATGAAGTTGGGATACATGAACAGCAAAAGATCCTCTAAGCCTAATCTACCCAGTGTACTTAAACCTTCCAAACTTCTTGCTTTAACAAGGTTATGCCGAACCTTTATCTTCTTTAGCTTACCAGATTCCGCTATAGCCCAGAGCATCAATTAATATCAATTGGTCCTTTTCTAATTGATTTCCAAGCATCAAAAAACCTTCTCACAGATATGGGTATGGTGAGAAAAGGATTTGGCTAATAAATCTCTCAAGGATGTAACAATGGAGCGGGTGAGAGTTGAGGAATTTGAAGAGTTACTATGTAAAGATTGTGGATGAGTCACTCTTGTTTTTCTCTAGGGTTTCTCTCTCAAAATTCTCTCTGGAAGCTTTTAATATTTTGTGGGTATAAGGAGTATTTATACTGGAGTGAGAAAGAAATGCGAAGAGTCAGTTTTTCAAAACAGAGTGGATTGGCGACTTGGCCTCGCGACTTGACTGAGTCGCGAGTCCAAGCCGCGAGTTAACTGAATGGTCAGTCTGGACTTTTTGTCCTGTAGTGTTACAGCTGGCATGACGATTCAGCTTCTCTGCATGCTTCACTCATGTGCATCCTCTGGCGGCTTGCCAGTCGTAAGCCACCCGTGAGATCTAGTCGCGAGTCCTTGCTTCAGTGCACAGTTTTGAGCATTTCTTCAGATACAAAAGTTTATATGAAAAAATATTATGAGATCAATCAAAAATCATGTCTTTCATTTTTGTTAAGTTATGATTTTATCATAACATTAGTATTGGCTTATTCCATGAGAAAAAAGTGTTGTAATTGCATAAATTTGTTTCCTTGTATTTTTGTGGATTTTATTGTATTGTGTTTAGTATTAAGTTGGTGAAGACTTAAGCTAAATTGAAGATCAAGTGGATTTCGCGAGAAGCTCGTGAGAAGCTAACCCAAGAAGTAGCCACGTGAGAAGCACATGACTAGAAGCTGAAGAGTCATGCTAGGCTGTCAATTTCGCAAGTGTCTCGCGGGTAAGGCCTTCTCGCGAGGTAGTCGCGAAACATTCTGCTTGGAGAATTTTTTAAGTGTGACTTTCTTACCCTTCACCCATACTATATCTACCCTTATTACCCACAAATGTAAAAGAGGCCATTCAGAGAAAAAAAGTCTAGATAGGTTTTCAACAACACACACACCCATCTTTTGAGAGAGAGCTACTCATCCTTAGTGAGAAATCATTCTAGTCTCTTCTCCTTCCCTCTTCTATTGTCATATCTTGAGAAGAGATTTGTACCCAAACACAACCCACACCTTTTTAGAGTGTAGAGAGTATTTTAAAGCTTGGGAAGCTTTGGGGATTTGTCAAAAGAAGCCGGTCAGGCTTGGCGGATGCAATCGGGCGTATTGCGTGATCCGGAGAGCTAGAGAAGACAAGGCTTGGCGAAGTCAGTTGATAGCAGGAGCTTGGAGGGCTTAAGTACATTGGGTAGACTAAGCTTGAAGGATCTTTTGTTATTCGTGTACTCCAACTTTATTCTCTAGTGGATCGATTACCGCTTGGAGGGTGGCGGAGAGATTTTTCGTTGAGTTCTTCGGTTTCCTCTTTGATAACATGTCGGGGTGTTATCTTGTGTTTGCATTCTCTCTTTCCTTATTCTTGTGCATTACTTTGATTGTTTGTTGTTCATGTTTATGCACCTCTTGTTTCTGCACTTTGATTAGATAAGAGTAAAAGCAATCTAGCCGTAATTTTAATTGGGGGTCTAAACAGCTCTTGTGTTTTTAACACAAATCCGAGCTTTCAATTTATATATATATATTAAGTGGAAAAATCATTTGTAGGAGTCTAAAATTATGCAAAGTGGAGCATTCCTTGAACAGGAAAAAAAAATTGATTTCAATATATTAATGGATGACTGCAATTATTCTTAGGTATTAAGTATCTCTAAATGGTATACTAATTATTTTTTGTAAATAAATTTTCTATGGCAATTTTCCTAAAACTTATGTTAGAAATAACTTAATTGGTTAATTTTTATTAATGATTTGGATATTTATTATCAAAGAAATATTAACAATTGATTTGAATGTAGCATTACTGTCTAATTTAAAATAAAACGGACAAAAAATGCTTAAGTTAATTAGTTAAAATAATTAAATTTGTGAATTTACTCAAACAAGAATTTGTGGTGTGTCTTTATATTAGAACTTCATTCTCTCTTTCTTCTATATGTGTGTTTGTTTGTCAAAAAAAAAAAAAAAAAAAAAAAAAAAAAGAAAGAAAGAAAAAGAAAAGAAAGAGTGTGGGGGCCAGTTAATTAGGAAGTATTGTTAAAAGCAGTATTAGCTGGGCCTTTGGCCCTATCTGAGGACATTTGATCATCCGAGGAGGCCCAAATTCGGCTATGAAGAGAATAAAGTTAAGAGAGGAGTAGAGACAATGTGAGATGGGTCCAATAAGCGTCCGAGGACAAAAGTCTTCTTGAAAACTCGCATCCGAGGTAAATCTGAGTGCCATATTATCATAGACTTATTACAGAGTAATACCACAACAAAGGGTGAGACGTTGAGCTGGGGGTAAGATAAGAAAGGTAAACAAATATCTTCAAAGGCTGCTACCTCCGCATTAAATGCCTTCCAACTAACTCTCTGGTCGCATTAATGTGGAAGTGATGCCTGAACAGTGATTAAGCAGCCTTATAGCTACTGGTTGACGGTTCTAGGAAGTGCTGGATGGGACAGGAAGGAGTTCCTTGAATCTAACTTACACGTGTGTGGTAAGGATGACACCAAGATTGCAAGTATATAACCCGGAAGAAGGACGAGAGGAAAAGAGGGGAGAAAAGAAGAATTGTACAATTTCTGTCTTGAAGAGAACCATATGAAACAAACAATTGAGTTTGCTCAAAGGATAAGTTGGATAATCTGATTTATGTCAAACCATCTTGAATCGCTAAATCCAATCGTTTTTCTTCTGGGATAAATCTAGTTCTTCTACCCATGCTCTACAAATTTATTGTTTGGGCCGTTAGCGTTTGAACCCAATCCAGTTTTGGGATCAATACAATTTCAGTCCTTACAAAGAGAAATACAATTTTTTCATTTAATCTTCAACTCCAGTAATACTTTGCATTTATGTCAAAGTAATAATCCATTGTCATGTGTTAATAAATACATGCATTTATTTGTATTACTTAATCATAGTTTATGTAATAGTTATTTGCTTAAATTTGTGCCAAGTGTCACTCTCTTTTGAATGAAAAATAGAATACTCTTCATTTAGTCTTCCGCCTCAAAAGACCTTTGCATTTATGGAAAAACTTTAATTAATTGTTTTGTATTAATGAAATAAAATACATTTATGACCATTTATTAATTATTTATTAATGGTTATAATTATGGTAATTATTAATAGATATTGAAAGTTCAAATAGGGTAAAATCACCCTTGATTGTTTAGACCCCCAATTAACAAATTAACCAATTCAAGTTTTATGTCAAACAAATAGTGTGCGGAAAATGAACATAAGCTATAATGTAGAATTGGACAAAACTATCTAAGCCAAATTAAAATCACAACCACAGCAGAAAATAAAAGGCAAAGATAGAGGGAAGGAAGATGCAAACACAAAGACAACACGCGATGTGTTATCGAAGAGGAAACCGAAGCCCTCGGCGTAAAACCTCTCCGCCGCCCTCCAAGCGGTAAATAATCCACTAAAAAATGTAGTTGGGATACAAGGACAGCAATAGACCCTCCAAGCCTAATCTACCCAGTGCACCTAAGCCCTCCAAGCTTCTTGCTCCAACGAGGTTGCGCCGAACCTTTTTCTTTTCTAGCTTCCCGGATTCCGCTACTAGACCATAGCATCAACCAATGAAGATTGGTTCCTTCCTAACTACTTCCCAGAACACCAAACAACCCTCTCACAGTAATGGATATGGTGAGAACAAGGTTTTGGTAAAAGACCTCTCAAGGATTTGACAATGGAGAGGAAGAGAGTTGAGGAATTTAAAGAGACACTAATGTAAAGATTGTAGATGGTTCAATCTTGTTTTGCTCTAGGGTTTCTCTCTCAAAATTCTCTCTGGAAGCTCTCTATCATTTGTGGGTATAAGGGGTATTTATACTGAGGTGAGAGGAGAATGTGAAACGTCAGGTTTTTCAAAACAGGGCTGGCTCGCGGCTTGACTGAGTCGCGAGATCCAGTCGCAAGATAACCGTATGGCCAGTTGTCCTGTTTTGTCCTGTAGTGCTCCAGCTAGCATGACTGTTCACCTTCCGGCATGCTTGGCACGTGTGCTGCGTCTGGCGGCTTGCAGCCGTGAGTCACCCGCGAGATCCAGCCGCGAGTCTCTGTTTTCTTGCACACTCTTGAGCAATCTTCACTCTATCTCACTCACTACCCTTACAACAAGCCCACCAAAATACAGGGTTACTAAATGCTGAAATATAAGCAAATTTGACACGGAATAAAGCCAATTAGATGGTTGAATAAATTCAACCTTACAATCTCCCCCTTTAGCTATTCGGTGACAAAACCCTAAAACAGACTCTAGACTTAACATGTGAGTTGGGAACAGTTGATCAAAACTCACTCACACCTAACTCTAGAAGCTGTGAAGCACTTGAATCATATGAACAAAAGACTCCTGAAACACAACAATACACCATGATCATTGTAAGCAGAAAATCGTGAAATGCATATGAAACAGGCAATATGTGATCAAGCAAAGATGGAGTTAAGAAACAAACCATGGCTTGATCAACCAAGTAATCACTACAAGGTAGTGACCACAATGCTCATTCACACTTGGAATGAACACTAGGACATACAAGCTAACAAGCTCAATGCAAGTCACTTGCATGCCAAACACTCAACCAATGCATAATACACTAAGTATATACATCTAGGAACAATCCTACAAGGGCACAAGAGTGACAGTACTTAACGAAAATGTAATACATTTAGAAGTACTGATTTAAACAAAGCATAAAAGGCTGCATAAAGTATGGTACAAACCATAAAGCCTACAAACTATGCATAAAACATAACCCTAAAAGCTTACATAAGCAACATGAGTACAAGGCACAATATTATCCTGAATAACATCAACAAAATATATAAAAGATAACAATTTAAACTGAAGAAAAATGCAAAGATACTCCCCCTTAGGTAATATCCTCCCCCTCTGATCAGGCCTATCACTCCCCTTTTTTGTCATGGAATAGGCTATACATCCTCTTCTAGCCTTCTCTGAATTTGATCCAATTGAGTTTGAAGTGAAGTAAACTTCATATCCCATCGAGTGCTGTGATGGTGTAGAGTAGATGTGAGACCAGACATCTTTGAATTCAAATCTTGTACAGAGGATACAATGTGATCAAGCTTTTCATCAAGGGAGAGAGTGCTGAAATGAGAGCCACTGTTAGAGCCGGAAGTTTCTGGTTTGGCTCTCTTCCGACTATGTCCAATGCTTGCATTGAATGTACGCATGTTGATTGGACTCGGTTTCGAGAGAGGAGATTCTTCTGCCGTTGGATAAATTCCCTTGAGCTTCAAGATCCTTGAGATGAGACAGTAGAAAGGAATGCATGTTCTGGACTCAGTTCGTAGAACCGTTTTGCGCAGAACATGAAAGATATGTGCACAGATGTCAATTTCAACATCAGAGATTAGATCATGAAGAAACAAAGCACGTCCAAGGTTCATATACCCAGTGCTTGATAAAGGGTACAAATTGTGAAACATCACAATTGTAAGCACTCTCAGTTTTGGAGGAAGAGAGGAAACACTGATGGATTTTCCATTGGGTGAGAACTCCAAGTCTTGTCCAAGACTTTCTTTGAGAAGCTCCTCATCCGGACAAGGATCATCATAAACTGGTGAGTGTCGGAATATTGGTCTGTTGATGTGAAGAATTTCTGCCAGATATGCAGGAGAGACTGAAAAGCTCTTTTTCCTAACCCAGCACTTAAGTTCATCTCTTTCCACAATCACGTTGGCATAAAATTCCTTTACCAAATCTTCATACGCGTCATCCAGATCAGAGAGAAGGTAATTCCAGTCCTTGTGAGCAAACCATTTCGGAATGTCAGTGTCATGAAGTGTTGATTGATCCACAGTTCTTTCCAGTAATGGTGTAGCTTTTTGGAAATAATTCTCATGAGACTAATAGGCTGCATAGGATCTGAACTTGTTGGGATCGAATCTCTTTGATGAAGAACGAGTCTCTTTTGTTTGAGGTGGGTAATCATCGACATCAATGACATGTTCCTTCCCTTTTGATCTGCCTCCTTTCACAGCTGCTTTCTTGAATGGTGACATGTCTAATCTGAATCATGAATAGAGGAAATGACAGAACACAATCCAATAGACATTATTAGCAGAGGGTTAGTGGAAATTTTGGGATAATGGAGAAACCCTAATAGCTAGATGAAAATGACCAGAAAATAGCAATGAGGGACAAAAATGGCCCAAATGTAGCTACACAGAGGAGTGGGTCAGATTAAAACCACACAATCAGTTTTTAAAAAAAAACACAGTCAACACAGGAACATTTTGAAACAGCACATCAATCAATGGATCAGGCAAGATGAGCAACCAACAAATAACAAACCCTAGCTACGCACATGATGAAGAACAAAACCAACATTTTAATAAAGCTCAAAACTGAAACAAAAGCTACCACGGGATAAGCATGGACAAAGAGTAATAGCCGAGCTTAAAACCCATCTCAAAATCACAAACAAATGCGAATAATCGAGAGGGAAAAACACAGAATCAAGTGAAATAAAGTTCAAGAAAGAAAACCCATACCTGTTACTTGAAGATTTTGAACTGAAAGGAAGCAATAATGGAGTTCGAAAATGGAGGCACAGTGTATATGGGTAAGAACAGTTTAGAGAGACAATGAACAGTCACAAAAGTTCGAGGGAAAACTGAAAAACACTTTTAAAAATTGTCCCTATTTTTGCCAAACACGCGTTTTTCGCGACTGAAGTGAGTCGCCAACAAGTCGCCAGGTTGAGCCGCCAAAACACTCAAAGACCAAATTTTGAAAAATTTTCTAAGTGTTTTTCGCGACTGGAAGGTCTACCCGCGAGGGAGTCGCGAGCTAAGCCGAGAAAATCTCTGAGGAACCTCGCGACCGGACCTTTCACTCGCGAACAAGTCGCCAAAATTGACCCACAAACACGCGACTGAGTCACGCGACTTGACATACCCGCGACTGAGTCGCCAAAACAGGGCAAAAATGATTTTTTGAAATTTTCATTTTTAAGAACAAAATACTTTCCAAAAACACCTAAAATACTCAAAAATCTTTTTGTGCTTGAATCAACAAAGATTGAGTATGTGAAAACACATTTCAACAAGTACAATCACACAAATGAATATGGCATTCATTGAACATAAACTTGTGTGTTGTGTGTGGATATCAACAATGAGATAGTCCTTAGTCTAATGTGAAGCTTCAATGATCAATTCAACCAAGGCATACACAATTAGCACTAGATCATGTGATCTATCTCAATTATAGAAATATGCATATATGACCTCCCACAAAACTTGATAACATAACTTGGAGCTTTAAATTTGACTCCACTTTCAATCATACCACTTGATCTTTTTGATCTTTTTGAGACAATTACCTCTCATTGTGAGAGTGATATTTGACAATTCACTATAAAGAACAAGCCTTTGGCCTTTTGAATAAACATTCACTTTAATTTTTGGTCGCTTTCCCTTTTTCCTAGTCGAATACTAGTATGTGCGACAGGCTTTTGCAGCTCAATATCTCTTTTCATTTGGAGATTTACATTTGGTGAGCTCTTTTTAGAAAAAACAAAAATAAAGAGTGGGAAGATATATAAACACAAGTCTATGCATGTCTCAAGATCAACATAACCATTCACTAATCGTTCATGACAAGTTTGAAGATCTATTTACAACAATCACATAGATTTCAAGATTTTTCCCATAGTGATATGAGTGCAAAGAAACAAGCAATGCTCGAAAATGCACAAAGCCATTAGCACAAAGGTACAAGGCAAAACAAGTTTTGAGACAAAAGCTCAACAATGTCAATCAAACTTTTTGATTTTCTAATTTTTATGTGATTTTTGGATTTTTGACATAAAAGAAAAAAAAAAAAAGATTGAACAAACATAAGAAGGAGCAACAGTATTCACAAATAGACAGACAAACAATAATCATGCTGCACAAAGAGCTGACAAAGTAGTGTGTGCCCCAACACAAAGAAGCTTATCATATTATAAATATGTGAAGCACACATCACACAAGAGAGTCAAGGAATTGTACCAACACCAATGGTCTTACGGAGTGATTCAAACCGTGGACCATCGAGAGGCTTGGTGAAGATGTCCGCCTTTTGATTGTTGGTGTGTATGAACTCAAGACACACAACTCTTTCCTCTACCAGATCCCGAATGAAATGGTAACGAATCTCTATGTGTTTAGATTTTGAATGCTGGACAGGATTCTTGGAAAGATTGATGGCACTAGTGTTGTCACAGAAGACACACATCGTTTCTTGAGGAATTCCATAGTCATGAAGTAATTTCTTCATCCAAAGAAGCTGAGTGCAGCAACTTCTAGCGGCGATGTATTCTGCTTCAGCAGTAGATAGAGACACGGAATTTTGTTTCTTGCTCATCCACGAGACAAGATTGTTACCAAGGTAGAAACAGCCGCCTGAAGTACTTTTCCGATCGTCTACACTTCCAGCCCAGTCAGCATCTGAATACTCGGCAAGACAAGCATTTGAGTCTTTTGAATACCACAGACCATAGTTTGAAGTACCATTCACATATCGAATGATTCGCTTAGCAACAGTCAGGTGAGATTCCTTCGGATTAGCTTGGTATCTGGTACAAACGCCAACACTGAATGCAATGTCCGGTCTACTGGCTGTAAGATAGAGTAAACTCCCAATGATGCTTCTATATAAGGTAGGACTTACTTCTACTCCAAAAGAATCAACATTTAGTTTAGTGGATGAGCTCATGGGAGTGGAGGCATGTTTTTTGGAGTCTAGTCCAAACTTCTTGACAATGTTTCTAGCATACTTCTCTTGTGATACAAATATACCCTCCTTCTGTTGTTTGACTTGAAGACCCAAGAAAAATGTGAGTTCCCCCACCATACTCATCTCAAATTCCTTCTTCATCTCTTCAGCAAATTCAATAGCACGATCTTCAATGGTTGCCCCAAACACTATGTCATCAACATAAACTTGTGCCACAAGGAGATAATCTTCATCATTTTTGACAAACAGAGTTCGGTCGGCATACCCCCTTTTGAATCCTCTATCTAGAAGGTAATGTGTAAGCCGATCATACCAGGCTCTAGGAGCTTGTTTTAAGCCATAAAGCGCTTTCTTCAATCTCAATACATGATCTGGAAAGTGAGGATCCTCAAATCCTTTTGGTTGCTCAACAAACACTTCTTCATTTAGATATCCATTCAGAAATGCACACTTGACATCCATTTGATAGAGTTTGAAATTCAAAGTGCATGCAATGGATATGAGAATTCGAATGGATTCGAGTCTTGCCACAGGAGCGAAGGATTCATCAAAATCTACTCCTTCTACTTGAGTGTATCCTTGAGCTACTAACCGAGATTTGTTTCGAATTATCTCTCCATCTTCATCAGTTTTGTTTTTGAAAATCCATTTTGTGCCTATAACATGAACGTTTTCAGGCCTTGGAGCAAGTTCCCACACATCATTCCTCACAAACTGATTCAGCTCTTCATGCATTGACTCAACCCAATTCTCATCTTGAAGAGCCTCTTCAACCCTTTTTGGTTCAAACTGCGCAAGATAGTAGTGATATGTTACATGATTGGCTAACAGGATGTTTCCTTTTTTGAGGCGAAGACCTTCATCTAGAGACCCTATGATGTTGCTTTCCGGATGGTTCTTAATTACTCTTGAAGATGGCTTCTTTGATGTGGAGACTTCGTCACTTCGAGAGATAGGAGGATGAACTTCCGGAGGAGTAAGAGGACTTGATGTTCTAGACATCAATCTCGTTTCCATTCTTGGGTTGATGGGAGTCAATTCTACTTCTGGTGTAGGTTCTTCACTTTCTATATCCAGAGCTTCTACCTCACCATCGGGCTCTTTGGTGCTCGGCCCTTCTCCATCATCAATCATCTCCACCTTGGATAAGGCATCATCAATCTTAACATTTATGGACTCCATCACTGTCTTAGTTCTCTTGTTAAAAACTCTATACGCTCGACTCGTAGTAGAGTACCCAAGGAAAATACCCTCATCACTTCTCGCATCAAACTTCCCAAGATTCTCCCGATCATTTAGGATATAGCATGTACTTCCAAACACCCGGAAATACTTCACTCTAGGCTTCTTTCCATTCCAAATCTCATAGGCGGTCTTCTTTGTTCCTACTTGGAAAAATATTCTATTGCCAATGTGACACGAGGTGTTGACAGCTTCTCCCCAAAATTTTTGAGGTATTTGTTTGTTAAGCAACATGACTCTTGCCATTTCCTGAATCACCCGATTTTTTCTCTCTACCACTCCATTTTGTTGTGGAGTTTTGGGGGCTGAAAATTCTCTCTTGATTCCATTCTTTTCACAGAAAGACTCGAATCTTGCATTCTCAAATTCCCTCCCATGATCACTTCTAATTTTGGCAATAGGGACCCCTTTTTCATTTTGTAGTTTCTTGCACAGAATCTCCAACCTCTCACATGCTTCTGATTTTTCTCTAAGGAATTCAACCCAAGTGTATTTTGAGTAATCATCCACAATGACCATAATGTATCTCTTTCCCCCTAGGCTTTCAGTTCTGGTAGGCCCCATTAGATCAACATGAAGTAACTCCAAACACCGAGAAGTAGCAATCACATTCACCTTGTGATGACTTGCCTTTGTTTGCTTCCCCATTTGACATGCACCACAAACGGTCTTCTTCACCTTTCCAAACTTCGGAAGTCCCTCAACTGCTTCAAGTTTGGACACTTTTGCTACTTGTTTGAAGTTGGCATGCCCAAATCTGTGATGCCACAGCTCCAACATATCCACACGAGCACTTCTACACGATATGGGTGCCGTGGGAACTATTCCATAACAGTTATCTGTAGTCCGATTTCCCTCCAAAACCTGAATCCCATCTTCATTGATGATCAAGCATCCCTTCTTAGAGAATTGTACCAGAAAATCATCATCACAAATTTGAGTGATGCTCAGCAGATTTGCCTTCAGCCCTTTTATGTATAACACATCTTTCAACAACGGTAATCCAGGTATCTCAATGGTTCCTTTGCCTAGGACTTGAGCATGACTTCCATCACCAAAGGTCACATAGTCTCCAACCTTTTCTTTGAGTGTCTTAAACAGTGACTTATCCCCTGTCATATGGCGAGAACACCCACTGTCAAGATACCACAAACATGCATTAAACACCTTCAATGAGGTATGCACAAATAAGCTCACATGTGACAAACATTCTTGACCTTCAAACACAAACTCGTTATCAGTTTTCATGCTTCTTTCAGATTGACTTTTCATTTTCAGACTCTCAATCATCTCACACAACATTCTATTCTTTCTTTTATATTTCTTAATCAATGATTTAGCTTCAGATATGCTACTGTGTAAGACATGATTCTGATTATCAAAATATTCCAGCGTGTGAACAAATACTCTAGCATGTTTCTTAGTTTTTAACAACTCTACAAGATCATTAGTAAAACACCCTTCAGACATATGCATAGAGTCATTTTCACAAATACTTAAGCTACAATTCAGCATGGTATTTTCCATAACAACTACCACAACACAGGGGTCTAGGATCACACTTAGGTAATAAAACCACAACAAGTGTACCCGCTCTGATACCAATTGAAAGTTCAAATAGGGTAAAATCACCCTTGAACGTTTAGACCCCCAATTAACAAATTAACCAATTCAAGCTTTATGTCAAACAAATAGTGTGCGGAAAATGAACATAAGCTATAATGTAGAATTGGACAAAACTATCTAAGCCAAATTAAAATCACAACCACAGCAGAAAATAAAAGGCAAAGATAGAGGGAAGGAAGATGCAAACACAAAGACAACACGCGATGTGTTATCGAAGAGGAAACCGAAGCCCTCGGCGTAAAACCTCTCCGCCGCCCTCCAAGCGGTAAATAATCCACTAGAAAATATAGTTGGGATACAAGGACAACAATAGACCCTCCAAGCCTAATCTACCCAGTGCACCTAAGCCCTCCAAGCTTCTTGCTCCAACGAGGTTGCGTCGAACCTTTTTCTTTTCTAGCTTCCCGGATTCCGCTACTAGACCATAGCATCAACCAATGAAGATTGGTTCCTTCCTAACTGCTTCCCAAAACACCAAACAACCCTCTCACAGTAATGGATATGGTGAGAACAAGGTTTTGGTAAAAGACCTCTCAAGGATTTGACAATGGAGAGGAAGAGAGTTGAGGAATTTGAAGAGACACTAATGTAAAGATTGTAGATGGTTCAATCTTGTTTTGCTCTAGGGTTTCTCTCTCAAAATTCTCTCTGGAAGCTCTCTATCATTTGTGGGTATAAGGGGTATTTATACTGAGGTGAGAGGAGAATGTGAAACGTTAGGTTTTTCAAAACAGGGCTAGCTCGCGGCTTGGCCTCGCGACTTGACTGAGTCGCGAGATCCAGTCGCGAGATAACCGTATGGCCAGTTGTCCTATTTTGTCCTGTAGTGCTCCAGCTAGCATGACTATTCACCTTCCGGCATGCTTGGCACGTGTGCTGCGTCTGGCGGCTTGCAGCCGCGAGTCACCCGCGAGATCCAGCCGCGAGTCTCTGTTTTCTTGCACACTCTTGAGCAATCTTCACTCTATCTCACTCACTACCCTTACAACAAGCCCACCTAAATACAGGGTTACTAAATGCTGAAATACAAGCAAATTTGGCACGGAATAAAACCAATTAGATGGTTGAATAAATTCAACCTTACAGATATATATTATGATTGTGTTTGTATATTAAACTATGAAAAATACTAACGAATGCTCTCAGAGTATTGGTTAATAATCCATTTTAAAAAAAGTTTTTATGAGAAAAGAAAAAAAAAATATTTTGATAGCTTTTTTCATTTTCCATAGTCAAAACTTTTTTAAAATAGATTGTTAACCAATACCTTAAGGGCACTCGTTAGCATGACCCTTAAACTATCTATTTTATTATTTAATTAATTGAGGGTTTAGATATAAAACATTAATATAAAATTTAAGTCCAATTAAAGAATATATTTGAATATTGACGTGTAAAATTGTGAGGACACAAAAGTTTATATGAAAGAATATTATGAGGTCAACCAAAAGTCAAATGTGTAACATTACTCTATTTGTATTACTTAATCATAGTTGATGCAATATTTATTTGCTTAAATTTGTGCCAAGTGTCACTCCCATTTGAATGAAAAATAGAATACTCATCATTTAATCTTCCACCTCAAAAGACCTTTGCATTTATGGGAACAATTTTCATTAATTGTTTTGTATTAATGAGATAAAATGCATTTATGACCATTTATTAATGGTTATAATTATGGTAGTTATTAATAGATATTTATTGTGATTGTGTTTGTATATTGAACTATCTATTTTATTTTTTAATTAATTGAGGATTTAAATATAAAATATTAATATAAAATTTAAGTCCAATTAAAAAATAAATTTGAATATTGATGTGTAAAATTGTGAGGACACAAAAGTTTATATGAGAAAATATTATGAGGTCAACCAAAAGTCAAATGTCTTTGATTTATATGTATATTAACCTGGAAACTCATTTGTAGGAGTCTAAGATTATGCCATGTGGGACATTCCTTGAAAATGAAGCAAAATTATCTTTATTTAGTCTTCCACCTTAGTAAAATTTTGTATTTATGACAAAATATTAATTAATTTCAATATATTAATGGGATAAATGTATTTATTCTTATATATGTAATAATTATCTATAAATGGTATACTAATTATTTTATGAAAATAAATTTTCTAGGGTTATTTTCCTAAAACTCATATTAGAAATAACTTATTTGGATACCTTTTTTAAATAATGATTTGGGTATTTATTATCAAAAGAATAAAAATAATTGATTTGAATGTAGCATTATTGTCAAATTGTAATAATGTATATATTTTTTAAAAAAAATGCTTAAGTTAGTCAAATTAATTAAAATTTGTGAATTTATTCAAACAACAGAGTTTGTAGCGTGCATTCATGTTAGAATCACATTCCCTCTTCCTTGTATGTGTGTTTGTTTGTCAAAAAGAAAAGAAAAGAAAAAAAAAAAGAAATACAGTTTTTTTCATTTAACCTTCCACCTCACCAAAATTTGCATTTATATCAAAGTAATAATTCATTGTCATTTGTTAATAAATAATTAAATACAAACATTTATTTGTATTACTTAATCATAGTTGATGCAATAATTATTTGCTTAAATTTGTACCAGGTGTCACTCTCTTTTGAATGAAATATAGAATACTCATCATTTAATCTTCTATCTCAAAAGACCTTTGCATTTATGAAAAAAATTTAATTAATTGTTTTGTATTAATGGGATCAAATGCATTTCTGACCATTTATTAATGGTTATAATTATGGTAGTTACTAATAGATATTTATTACGATTGTGTTTGTATATTGAACTATCTATTTTATTATTTAATTATTTGAGGGTTTAAATATAGAATATTAATATAAAATTTAACTCCAATTAAAAAATATATTTGAATATTGACGTGTAAAATTGTGAGGACACACAAGTTTATATGAGAAAATATTATGAGGTTAATCAAAAGTCAAATGTCTTTGATTTATATATATATATATATATATTAAGTTGAAAACTCATTTTGTAGGAGTCTAAGATTATGCCATGTGGAACATTTATTGAAAAGGAAGCAAAATCGTCTTTTTTCAGTTTTCCACCTTAGTAAAATTTTTTATTTATGTCAAAATATTAATTAATTTGAATATATTAATGGGATAAATGCATTTATTCTTATATATTAATTATCTATAAATGGTTTACTAATTATTTTATGTAAATGAATTTCTAGTGTTATTTTCCTAGAACTCATATTAGAAATAACTTATTTGGATACTTTTTTAAAATAATGATTTGGGTATTTATTACCAAAGAAATAAAAATAATTGATTTGAATGTAGCATTATTGTCGAATTGTAATAAATTTTTTTTTTTAAATGCTTAAGTTAGTCAAAATAATTAAAATTTGTGAATTTATTCAAACAACAGAGTTTGTAGTGTGCATTTTTATTTGTGTTATGTGTGGTTCTAAAAAAAAGAAAAGAAAAAGAAATGCATTTTTTTTTTTTTCATTTAACCTTCTATTTCATTAAAACTTTGCATATGTAAAAGTAATAATTTAAGATACCAATCGGTTTTTGGTATAGGCGGTGATTGAATCACAGATCTCTTATTCAACCATAAGAGATTTTATAGAAGTACATAATTATTGCATCACCTATGATTAATTAATACAAATAAATGTTGGGTTCCCATCAGCAAGTGTCACCCTCCTTTGAATGAAAAATAGAATACTCTTCATCTAACCTTCCACTTCAACAACACTTTGCATTTATGGAAAAAGTTTAATTTATTGTCATGTGTTAATGAGATAAATGCATTTATGACCATTTATTAATGGTTCACTTATTATTTATGTTAAAGATTTTTTTTTTTTAAATTTACATAAAAAAATAATTTTATTTACAATACTTAAAAAGAAGAATAATTTGAAAGATGAGTTTTTTGCTTACATTTGTTTCGAATGTTTCTCACACATGTTGTTTTGGAAATAATTGAAATGAAAATCAATAAAAGGCAAAAACAAGTTCAAGAAAAAGTGAGTGATTGTCCTACATTACTTAAGAGAGTGTTGAATGTAATATAATTTACCCCAACATCCCTTAAAAGTTACCATAGATTTTGATTGGAGTTTGTGATGTGTTGTTGTGTTAAAACCTCATTTCGTCTCCCTTGTGTGTGTATTTTAGTTTCTCAAAAAGGGAATAATTCTTCTTCTACATCTTCTTTCATCAGCCTTTGCTATATATTCTTATTCTCCTATTTCAAAAATATTTTCTTTATATTTCTTTTTGGCATTCTAGACTCTTGGACTTACAACAATAATAATAATAGTAAAATTATCGTGAAATTTGCAAATTTGAAGTGAATATTCAAGTATTTTATTGAGCTTAATTATGTAACTTAATAGTTTTATTTTAAAAACAAGTTTAACAATTTGTTAAAAAGAAGCCAAAAGCAAAAATTTTAACAAATAACTCAATTTATACTATATATATATATATATATATATATATTTATTTATTTATTTATTTATCATCCTATACATACTCGTCATTTGACTCCTTCATGCAAACTCCACTTGGTTCATGGCAATATAACTTAGTTGGTAGAGTTTTGCTCTTGTAATTGGGTAAATGATAGTTGTTAAGTTGACGATTATAGAGATAAATTAGTAATGATGAGTTTTGAAAGGCAGCTAGACATAAAAAGTGAACTCCGCAACATTATTATTTTATCTCATAACGGTTAATCATTTATTTATTTATTTTGGTGTAGGTGGAGATTGAATCTCAGATCTCTTATTTAACCATTAGAGATTTTACCAGTTGAGTTAACTGGAACCCACATGGTTAACCATTTATTGTTGGTATATAATATATATAGAGAAGTCAAACATTAATAGATAAATTAGCAATGACAAAGAGTTCTATTTTTTACTTTTAGCTGCCTTTCAAAACTCACTATTACTAATTTATTTTAAATCAGTTAACTTCACAGTTATCTTGGGCCCAATTACAAGAGTAGAGCTCTACCAACTAAGTTATATCCCCCGAGCGAAGTGGAGCTTGCAAGAAGGAATCGGATGATACATATTAATGGTATTGGATGATACATAGACATAAGGGTTTAAATTGGGTTATTATTATTATTATTATTAGGTTATTTGATTGAACTCAATAAAACATTTGAAATTTCACTTCAAAATTTGCAAATTTATTGTTTATGCTGTAAATAAAAGATTAAATGACTATAATTATTTTTTAATTCTTATTATCATTATAAGTCCAAGAAGCTAAAATGACAAGAAGAAATATATACAAAATAATTTATGGAAATAGATAGATAAGAAGAGATAGTAGATGATATGATGATGATAAAAATGTATCACTATTTCATTTTTATTATAATCAATTAACTTAACTGCACCTAGTAAATTGATATCTTCCCAAACACTATAAAAGCGGGAAAAAAATGAAAAGAAAAGAAAAAAAGAAAAAGAAAGAGTTAAAGGCCTTTTCTTATCTTCTTATCTCATCCTTAATGGCAGGCGGAGACTTTCCAAATATAATTCTTTGTGGAGAAACCAAGAGTCTAGCTATGTTCGACACCAACTATAAATACGTAACCAAGCTCTTAACCAGTCTACACAGAAAAAACATGGCACCTCTCAGAGGTTTCCCAGATGTGAAACCCTAGTTCTTTCTTATACTTTTTTTGTTAGGGTTGCCATCCCTATATTATTTATATGGAATATGAGAATTCTATTGATGGAAGGAAAGCCAAAAAATATAGTTCTGAAAATAAAGAGATCCAAATTATTTGGCTCAAAATGCTTATACAACATATCACATTCATCGAATTAGTGATTTACCAGATAAGTAATGTTGCATCTAGTCGCCAGAATGCGTAAGTAGACCCTACCCTTCTCTAAATTGAAGTTGCATGTGCCTAATTTTTATTACATTTTTTGTGAATATGTAACTGCTTCTTTGTTTTCTAAATATCGATGTAATAGGGCTGCCCAAGGAGAATGTATCTAATGAGACATTTCTTTCAAAACATGTGAGACTCATACTTGATGTGAGATGGATGTCTTATAAGATATCTCATTAGATAATTTTTCCCTCCCCAGAGCCTAGGCATAAGGTCCCACAACAAAATGTCTCACCCTTTGATGAAAAAGCTCCTACTCTCATTATAAAAATGTCCAAAATTTTATGACAAAAATTACTTTTTGAAATGATTGTGCACATAATTTTTCTCATTCTCATGTGTGATGCAAAGGATACTAGAAATTTCAATGCGTAAGCCTTGCATACAAGTTGATATGTCACCAAGCACAAAAAGTAATTCAAACATTCATTCAATACATCAGCCTTACATACAATTTTTTTTTATAGAATTTCAATATATGACATTTGCTTCTGATTATTGCCATTTTTTATTATTAGACCAAGACATCAATCAATTATTGGTATAGGCGGGGTTTTGAATCTCAGATCTCTTCTTCAACTATCAGAGACTTTACCAAACACAAAAAAAGTAATTCAAACGTTCATTAATTAGGTTACTAAAGTTCACCAATTACATTCATTGCCACATTATTTTGTAGCAAAATGTAGTGACCTTTATAACATTTTTCCCCTCATCTCTAACGAGAACTTCTAAATTTTAGACCAATACACAACTCAGTTTAAACCCTAAACTATTTGGGGGAAAAAAATGTTGTAAATGTGCTAGATCATTAATGATGATTAATTTTCTTGAATTTTTGAACCTATTGTCATTTTTATCTTGGTGACAAAAAAAGCTCACATGGTTAACGGATTATATACTTGTGCCATACACATGACTAAATAAAATAATATAATCTTCTCAAAAAATATAATTAATAATATAAAAAAATTTAAATAACCTTAAAAAATCACACCGTTTCAATAAATAAATAAAAATCGTTGGCAAAAATAAATTAAAAAAAAAAAATTTCACCAGTTCCCAACAACAAATAAAATCGATCTGCAATTTTTTTTCCATTTGGCTTCTTGGCAACCAAACACACATACACAAAAAATTAAAGCCAATCAAAATCAAATTTAATCAATCAAACCCAAAAAAAAATGAAATCCCAAAGGTATTTTGAAACAAATTCAAAAATTCCAATTTCAAAACGAAAAAAGAAAAAATCCATGGAAGGGGCACACTTTTACTCAAAGTCCTTGTTCTTGACACTACAAAAAAAGGGGTCTATAGCCTCGTTTACAAACTTGGCCTAAACAACGTAGCAATAGGCCTATAGCCGCATTTTTGTAACCGCGGCTATAGGTCTGATCTATAGCCGCGTTTTTTAACCGCGGCTATAGGATTCGAGCATATAGCTGCATTTTTGAAAAACGCGACTATAACCCAGCTTTGAGCTGCGTTTATAACTATGGCTAAGGCTTCAGACCTATAGCCACGTTTTTAAAACGCGGCTATAGGTTTTCCTTTTTTTTTTTCCTGCTATCACAACTTAGGATATCTTTACATCCCAACATCACAAGTTCCCAACAACAAATCACAAGTTCCCAACACAAAATTGCCAAAAGATATATACAAGATTTTGTACACAACAAAAAATATACAAGAAGGGGTTTTTTACATTCTAAATTGCCATCAAACAGCCATAGCCAGCAAGCAGCAACATCACTAACCTTGTGTTAACAAAAATATATATTACAAACGTTTGTTCATGTCTATTCACAAAAAACTTTACAACATGCTTAGAATGTCCACCAGGTTGTGAGGCCTCAGGAGTTTCCTCAGTGAACGAAAACGCTTTCTTGTCCACTTCATCGTCGCATTCACGATAACGGGTGGAGGCAGCTGATGAGGAAGCCCACATTTCTGAGGGCGCAAGACCGGTGGCAACACCGATGGCAAGTAACGATGAGACACAGGCCCCAGGTATTGGTTATGTCTTCGAATGTAAGGTTTGATGTTTATTACTGGATGGTTGGATCAGTTCTAATAGCTATAGGAATTCATTGGGTTCACATTTTTTAATATTGTAGAAATTATGTTTTGCAATTTCAATTATGAGTTGCTGGATTACAAAAACTAATAATATAATTAAAATATCTAAATATATTCAGTATATTCTATTGACTTTGGTCTGTTTGGTCCATTCATTTTCCTTGGGTCCAATTTGGTCGACTTTGGTCTATTCAGTCCAATTTGGTCTGCTCAGTCCATTCATTTCTGCTTAGTCCATTTCGGTCCAACAGTGTCTACTTCAGTCCTTTAGGTCCACTATGGTCTATTCGATCACTTCGGTCCAATTTGATTGACTTTGGTCCACTCCGTCCACTTTGGTCCATTTTAGTTCACTTTGGTCCATTCGGTGCACTTAAGAATGATCAAAGATAAGTTTGGGTTGAAATTATATATTCTTAATCCAAATTTATTAAGGAAAAATGAAGGCAACCGAAATGAAGCATGGTTGCTCATCTTTTCAAAAGCTAGGTAAGTGCATGCTTCTTTAAAGATGCAAAATTAACCTAAATCAAAATAAACTCACAAAATCGCATTATAGAAGAGTTATCATAATTTCATTTTTCCTTTTATTTTTATAAGTCCCAAGACATAGTTTTGGTTAAGTGCTCTTCCTTTGTAGGCCAAGTTACAAACTTTCTATGGGACTTATAAGTTACTATTAAGGAGAACTGGTTACAGGTTGTCATAGAGGGTAATGCATTACGAAATGTGTGGATTGCCAATATAATGGGTGAACAAGTTGACTGGTCGATTACTCACAGTGCCAATAGGCATCTAGGTTCATTAGTCACAGTACCAAGAAGTCCCATACATTTATGAAGTCACGAAATTACAAATTAACAGTCATTCTAATTATAATGCAAGTCAGCAAATGTTCTCAACAATTAACTTGGTCTAGTAGGGGAGGTATTGGTTGTTTGGGACCTCATTAAATCCAAAGTCAACAGAATATGTTGCTGTTCCTAATGATTGAAAGTTACACTTGCACAACCAGTGGGTTACATGAATGCGTGGGAGAAAGGCCTAAATTTACTCATGTTTTATTTAAATGAAATTGTAAACCTTTTATTATTTAAGTTGGTAGATGCATAATTTTTGCGTGGTGTGATATTTTTCAATAGTTGTGAGCTTTGTTAAATCAGTCCTAATATTGGTGGTTTTGTAGATACAGATGATTATGTTCAAACCCCAGCACCGATACAAAATCTAGCATCGGAAAATTGGCCTGCAAGATGCGGGAAAACAAGGTTGGCTGACATATGGGCAATGACCGGTGAGTACAAAATCCAGTTGCCGTTAAATGATCAAGGCCAACCGATTGGGGTAGACGGGTCTTTGTTCGTTCGGTGGTTGGGCTCGTTTTGCGATAATGGCCTATTATGCCCGCTTACACCTGTTGGGTGGAGCGTCCCTCAAAATTTTAAATAGGATTGTTGGGCGGAGATTGAGGTAGTATGAAAATAAAAAATTAGTTATTTTTCTTTACAGCTACTGTCCTAATTAAATGTCATATTCAACCGTTGTTCTAATTAAGTTACTACATTTTGCTAACTCCACTTTTGCATTTCAAAAACGTTATATAATTGATCCCACTATTGTTGCACCACCCAATCAAATGGGATGGGCAATGCATCAACTAGGGGAACTGAGGAGAAATCGTAGGACCAAGTTGAAGAAGGATCACAAAAAACATGGGATGACACGTGAACAGGTATTGGCTAGCCAACCGCCTGAGGTTATCACAGCGCAATGGATAGAGATGGTTGACTATTGGTTCAATGACAAAACTGAGGTACTGCTACTTTCTTCGTCAATCTCATCTTCGTGGTAATTTAGTCAAGAGATGTTTTGTTTTTTTTATTTTTGATGGTAATGTGGTTGCAGACCTTAAATAACAAAAACAAGGAGAGTCGAGGTAAGCAGGAAGACATAGCAAGGTCTGGGGCCAAAAGTCTTGCTCAAATTTCTGATGAAATGGTAAGAAATAAACTTAGAATTCATGAATGCCTACATGATGTTTTTGATATTTTGTTTTCCTATTTACCAAGTTAACCTCATTTCATATGTTTTAGGAATAAGGATAAGTTAGTTAAATTATAGATATTTTTGTTAATAAAAAATGCAATAAATAACTTTATGCATCCTTTTAATATATAGAGATGACTTTGTTAATCCTCTTAATGTATAGATATTAAGCAGCCACTTAAGGAGAGTAATTTCCATTCCTAACATGATCCCAGCCTAATTATGCATGTCTATAAATATTCAAAATCACCCAAACATGTTTAAATGGCAATCACACAAGCTTGCTATTCATTATAGCGACTAGAAGCATAAAAACTATGAAATAAAAAGGGATTTATAGAATAGGATTTAAAACTAAGGGGAAGCTTTGGAATTGATAGAGGATTATTTATTTGGAAATTTTCTGAATTGATTTGGGAGAGAATTTGGGTGTTAATTTTATGGAATAGGAATAACAAATTTTCTTTTACATACCATGAGCATCAGCGCCAAAGCACAAGGAATTTGTGAGCATGTGCATTGGGTCCAAATTTTGTCAGTCTTATTTTGAGTTTCTGTTCTTTTTTTTTTTTTTTTTTTTTGAGGTACAAATTATGCACACTTGGTCAGAATGTAGTTCACGAACACCATTTTGTTTGTTCTTGATACAAATGGGAAGTTTGTGTAACGTACTTTCTAAATGTACCAACTTTGGGTCATTTTGTGCTATGATAAAAAGAAAAAAATGTTCCTTAGCAATTGAGACGTGGGGTGATTCAAATGGGAAGTTTTCAATGTTTATTTTTTGTCATCCTTGGTGCACATATTTTCCAGCAATCTGGTGAGCATCAAACATAACTTCTTGTTGCAAATCATAGAGAAACATGCCTAGTTTACTAAGTCCCAACATTTTAGATCACCTATGGGTAATTTGTGACAAATTTGTGTGCAAAGTGGACATCTCAATCTTATCTTGAGCCATATTCTATGAAGTGGACATCTCAATCTTATCTTGAGCCATATTCTATGGGATTTGCATGATCCTTTCCATTTATATAAACTTACATCCATACCATTTTGGATCTTTGTTTAACTCAAATAAAGTGTCATTATAGAAGGTCTATGATGCCTATTTTCTAACTGCCCATGTCATTTTTATTTTTGATTTATAGGTATTTAACAACATGAACGCCTTAGTATTTATTGTGGCATAACAACATGAACGCCTTAGTATGAATTTTGTTCATCATGTAGGCGAAAGCTAAAGGGGCGGCAGTCGAGCGCACAGATGTATACCAACAAGTATACAAGACCAAAGATGGGGTTGCTATTAGTACCTGTGTGCAAGAAAACATGGTAAGCACAATTTGATCGAATTGAATTTTAGTGTATTTTTTGTTTGTATTGATTATGGTGGGTAATATGTTGTTTGGTTCTTGTGGGAAAATAGGATAGGATGGCAGCACTTTTGAATGAACAGGGCATACGACTACAGGGAGAGGTTGGTAATGGAATCCTCTGGTCCAAAGACAATGCGTATGCTCGAGTGATGGGTCGTCTAGAGCACCCAGGACGTGTACGTGGGGTAGGTTTTGGAATCACTCCATCAGGAACAAGTGCGACAAATTATTCACAGTTTACCTCGACTTCGTTATCAAGCAAAACTCACCAAAGGATGTTAGAGTTGGAGACGAGTCATGAAGAGCTTAGGGAGGAACTAGTGAAGCAGAGGGAGGAAGTAGCTCAATCTGAGGCGAGGCATAGGGAAGAACTAGCTCAATCTGAGGCAAGGCACCAAGCCCAAATGGCCGAAATGATGACGTTGATGAGACACATGTTTGACCAACTTAGCCAGGGGATGCGTGATATTGGTCCTTCTTAGGTAGCAAACAAATGTTATTTAGCAAAACACTACTTTTTGCAATGCATTGTTATGTGATATTAATACGATGCCTTTAATATATTTTAGGGTGGCAATGCTTAATGGGAATGATGAGAATGAAACTGTGAATCTTGAGGTAAAACAAAATTTCTCTAAAAATTTCTCAGAAAACAGTAGCCTACATATATACATACCATGCTATGATGGATAAACTATGAACCTCAGTAGGCAGTACAGGAGGAAAGAAAACTTTATGCTGGTGAATATGTTATAAAATCTCATAATGCAATTGTATTGTTGTAATATAAGTTCATTCAAGACGCATTTCAAAGGTCTATGATATAGTGACTACTTTACAGTATCGCATTCTTATTTGCCACCTAAAACATGAAGAACCCAATTCCTTTACATGCAAAATACGTAATGTAAAGGAAAAAAACAATAGCTCTCATTATCAATGTCAATAATGTATTGTTGAAGTTGATTGAATTGGAAGTTTTGACTAGATTTTTTTCTTCTCTCTAAGTTTTAACTCTGATAAATTGACTAAGTTAATGAAAACAACATAACTGATATGGCAGAGATTGATCCTTGCTTATATTTTCTTTGTATTGTTTTTTTTAATCCAAATGAGCTCTCCCTATTTCTAATTATCTAGGTATGTAGTCTCGCACCTATCATAAGCATTGCTGAATTACAATTTTGAATTCATGTTTAGAGTATTATGTATTGCAAGCAAAAATTTGGCAAATTTAACTTGACAAAGAATAATTTGTGCAGTTTTACCATGAAGTGGACAAGAAAGCGTTTTCGTTCACTGAGGAAACTCCTGAGACCTCACAACCTGGTGAACATTCTAAGCATGTTGTAAAGTTTTTTGTGAATAGACATGAACAAATGTTTGTAATATATATATATTTGTTAACACAAGGTTAGTGATGTTGCTGCTTGCTGGCTGTGGCTGTTTAAGGGCAGTTTAGAATGTAAAAAAACCCTTCTTGTATATTTTTTGTGATGTACAAAATCTTGTATATATCTTTTGGCAATTTTGTGTTGGGAACTTGTGATGTTGGGATGTAAAGATATCCTAAGTTGTGATAGCAGGGAAAAAAAAAAAAAAAAAAAAAAAAAAAGGAAAACCTATAGCCGCGTTTTAAAAACACGGCTATAGTTTCTACCAATGTAGCTGAAAGCGGGGTCTATAGCTGCGTTTGCAAAAAAAAAAATGCGGCTATAGACCCTTTTCTTAGCTTCATTGGAAGAAACTATAGCCGCAGTTATAAACGCAGCTCAAAGCTGGGCTATAGTCGCATTTTTCAAAAACGCAGCTATAGGTCAGACCTATAGCCACAGTTACAAAAACATGGCTATAGGCCTATTGCTGCGCTATTTAGGCCGGGTTTGTAAATGCGGCTACAGGAAACGCAGCTCTATCCTATAGCCGCATTTTTGGGGTCTATAGCCGCGTTTTTGAAACGCGGCTATAGACCCCTTTTTTTGTAGTGTAGCCTCTTGACATATAACGCTACTGTCAAGAACTCCAAAAATGTTTCTTTTCTTCTGAACCATTTTCAATGACTTCTTAATGTACTAGCTAAGAAAAAGCAGCCTCAAATAGGAGTTATCATGTCCAAGTGAAAACCTGTCAAGGTAATTTGATAATGGTGAACTGCATATATATAGTAGTTGGAAATTTGGATACATATAAATGTAAAATCTGGAGAGGATCCACTTAGATATGCTCCAGATTAATGAAATCAGGCACAATCAATAACTTTTTTAGCGTGTAAGAAAATCCTAGTAACATGTGAACCTTCCTTGGTTGGACAACACATCATTCTTATACACTATTTTGTTGGGACAACTGGCAAAATATTTTTATTTCAAAATAAATAAGACTTTGGATTTTGAAATGGCAAAATTATGACTGTGAAACGAATTTTGTGTATACATGTAAATTTGATGTCAAGTGGAATGTGGAGATCCAACACCCGGAATCAAATTAAATAATTTGTTTTCTTTCTTCCAAGGTGGTTCCACTTTTTTTCCCCTTCCCCAAAGTGAATCCAGATGTTTAACATTAGGATTTCACTTTTCAAATATCTGGAAAATAGTTAATGTTTATAATGAGAGAGAGGAGTTAGTCACGTATCAGAAGAAAAAAGTGAGGAAATAAAAGAAAAATAAAACTAGTGGCCTAAAAAGAATTCGGATGGAGAATGATATAAACCTGTGGGTAGAACTTAGTGAAGATGGCCAAATAGTACTATTTGATGAAATATTTATAGCAATCTACTACTATTTGCAAAATATTTAGCAATTTACCACTGTTTTGAAACTTAAGTTCTATATGTAACTCGAATTCACAGAGATGAACAACGGCATAAATATTAATTAAAGTGACAAAAAAAAAAAATGTGGAATCCAGATGATTCCATTAGCATTAATTTTTTTTCCAATGTGGCAACATTGGATTTCACGTATGCACAAGATCTAGTTTTGAAGAGTCAGATTTCTTGTAATCAGGTTCTTCAAAATCCCAAATCCTCACATTTATTATTTCTTATCTTCAGACCCTAACATCTTTTTTTTCTTCTCTTTTTTGTTTTTGCCAAATTTTCCCTTTTCTATTCATATGAACAAAGTAATTTTAATAAAAGCAATAGAAATAAATTGACAAAAGTGAGACAAAGAATAAAATCAGATAGAAAATTTCTTAACTTTGCTTGAATGAAATGTTTATATCTACGCATTTTGGCAGTTCTGGAATCTTATTACTAATATTTGTTTTATAATTTAATTGTTACAATAAGTGGTGAGAAGGGATTCAAACTCTAATGCCACCGAGTTACAAAATTCTTAACTATAATGTTATTAAATTTAGCTAGGGTGTGCATTGGTAGGGTTGGAATGCTTTATAAATCCAACCCGAGCTTGTTGGATTGAAAAATTTCCAACCCAACCTAATCCATTACATGTGTAGGAACCAATCTAATTCAATCCATATGGGTCTTGTTGTGTTAGTGGGTTGTGCTTACATATTTCATCCATTGTAAGAAATTCGACTTTCATTAATTATTTAATTATTTCTTAATTAAATTATTATAATTAACATAATATACCTAAATTATATTGGAAATTTCTAAATTTATCAAAAATAATTCTTAAAATAACAAAATAAATCAAATTAGAAAATTAAAAATAAAGATAATAAAATAAACTCATATATATTGGAGATCGAGTTAAGTCAGATGGCTTAAAAGAACTGTCAATCCGAACCTAACTCAACTAGATATTGAAAATAACCCAATCCAATCTATTAAACCACAAACAACCAAATGTGAAAGGATATGTTGAAATGAGAGATATAATTAAGAGTTAAATAAAGTTATCCATCTTTAAAGGACATTGGTTACTATGTTACCAATGTCACACAGACTCAGGTACAAGGGTTAAGAGTCTAAGACCATAGTATCACAAAGATTCAAGTGTTGTACTGTTAATTGATCGAGTAGTTAATTAACTGATTATATGTGCAATATGAATAAAGCGGTGAACAACAATTACACACTAGCCTCTGAGCACGCGTTCACGCGCGTGCCCAGAGGCTCTTCTATTTTTTGGGTAAATTTTAATAATTTACATCTATTATAATTTGGGATTACTACAGTTTTGAATCACCAAAAAAAAAAAAAAAAAACTAGGGGTGTGATGAAATCTGATGAGTATTATGCATTTGTTGTTGATGTGCCACTGACAAAAAATCTATTTCAATTAGGAATAATATGTGGGGAAGTTTTATTTTACATGTTTCTTTTTTATGAGAAATTTTATTCAGAAAATGTGAGGAAAGTAAATACGTGGGGAGTTTTTTAAGCTATTGAGTAGAAGTAGGAATTTATTAGAAGTAGGAAGACATTTAAACATAGAAGTAGGAATTTAATATTTTTGTCAATTTACAATTTTAACCCCATTTTTAAGTTTTAGGTAGGAGTATTTTTTACAGTAAAGCAATAACTAACTTTCTTTTGTCAATTTACTATTTTAATCCCATTTTTAAATTGTTGGTTAATTAATTTAGGGGTATTTTTGACAGTAAAAAAAGCAATAACTAACTTTCTAAATTCTCTTAATATATACAGATAAGACAATGAATTGTTCATAAAGTTAAAGCCTATCATCTAGTACGTGTAATAGAAATGGTAGAGCCACGTTAGTGTCCTCTTACCCACGCCCCCCCCCCCCCCCCTCTCCCAGAAGTATTTTTATTATTTATTTTTTATTATCTATTTCATTCTCTAATCTACACATTGCACAAAGATCATATAGTACTAGCCTCATCGCATGCGTGAAGTGCGTACAATGAGGCTTTTTTTTTTTTTTTTAGTATCATAATTTTTTATTCATTTCAATTTAAGGTTTGTACGTTTTCTTATTAATATTACACATTTAGAATTTATAAGTGGATAAAGCAATTTGAAAATCAAGAGGAGAGTAGCCCTTTTTTTTAGGTGATATTTCAGTGGAAGTTAAAGTTGTATTTTTACCGGATTGTCCTTTAGTTTTCTTCTCTACTTAAACATAAGGGTGTATGGGCATTTTTTAACCCAAAAAATGAGGATCCCAAATAGGGGAAGCCCCTTAAATAGTAATATAGATACTAGTATGGGCAAAACTTAGATACAGTATCTTATGTACAGTACCTTAGGTACCCCTTTTAAATTGTAGACACCTGTCCAATTAAATGACTCAATTAACGGAAGTTTAACGTTGTCTTCCTTTTTCTTCTTCTTCTTCTTCTTCTTTTTTTTTCTTTTTTTTTTCTTCTCTCTTTTTTTTTTTTTTTTTTTTTTTTCACTCTCTCTTTCAATGAGAAAATCTGTAGCTTCTCAAACTTGAAACTTCTCACGCACAATCTCAAAAGCCAAAACTCAAAAGAACCCAATGACCATTATGCTTCTCAAACCCAAACTCTTTGAGTTCTAATCAAAACCAAGAAAATAATGGCAAAGGGACTGGCTTGTGAGCATCACATCGACAACAAAACTCAGATTTTTCCTGCACAATCTCAAAAGAATCCAATGGTTTCTTTAAATTGACAATCCTTCAACAGTATTTGACTTCTCACACTCAAACTCTCAAATTTCTCAACGAAATCAAGCAAAGAAGGACAAAGGGCAATCTTCTCCATTAATCCCATTATTTTCATTATGATGTAAAGCCAGATCTGGTTGTATTCTTGGTTCACGTGGTGAATGAATGTTTGTTTATGAGGTTGACCTGTTCGTCTCCCTTATTCCCTGTATTTACACTTGAACTCATTCTTTGCACCAGATTTTCCCTCTAAAGAATGCTAGGACATTTCAATGATATTCTTTTTGAAACTTCACTTAAGCCAAATTTCTCCTTCTTTGAGTGCGAAAAGTCGAAGAGGATCGATGGTTTTCTTTTCTCCTGGGTTTTCTAATAATGGGTTCAACACATCTGTGAGAAGTCTGACTGTGGGAGATTTGAAAGAGACGGTGAAAAAAAAAGATGTGTTAAGTGTTAACTTCCGTTAACTGAGTCATTTAATTGGATAGGTGTCTGCAATTTAAAAGGGGTACCTAAGGTACTGTACATAAAGTATTGTATACTGTGGGAGATTTGAAAGAGACGGTGAAAAAAAAAAGATGTGTTAAGTGTTAACTTCCGTTAACTGAGTCATTTAATTGGATAGGTGTCTGCAATTTAAAAGGGGTACCTAAGGTGTCTGCAATTTAAAAGGGGTACCTAAGGTACTGTACATAAGGTACTGTACTTAAGTTTTTTCCTACTAGTATTATAGTATACATAAAAGCAGGAACCTTTTTTTTTTTTGAGGAAGATAAAAGCAGGAACCTTAGTTGTAGTAGTTTAAGGTTTTGCCTTGCGGTACTTTTTTTTGGAAACAACCACAATTATCTTTATTTAGTCTTCCACTTTAGTAATCTTTGCATTTATTTCAAGGTATTAATTAATTGTCATGTGTTAATGGTAAATACATTTATTTTTTCATATATTAATAATCTATAAGTCTTCGACTAATAATCATTTAAATAAAATAAATTTATATGGTTATCTTTTTTAATGAAATATACAACACACTTGTCAAAACAAGTAAAAATTTCAATAGAATATAATTTTATTAATTTTTTTTCATATATATTTTGTATATAAATATGAAACTTGATAATTATGATAGTTATTAATAGACATTTATTTTGATTGTGTGTTTATATGAAATATGAAACATTAAATATGATAATAATGTCATTTATTAATATCTATTTATTATGGAATATTTTTTAGAGCCACACAAAATTTTCATTTAACCATTTTCCTCAACAAAACTTAATTTGCATTTATGTCAAAGTTATAATTCATTTTCATATGTTAATAAATACATGAATTTATTTGTATTAATTAATTATAGGTGATGCAATAATTATTTATGTAACTAATTATTCCAAGAGCAATTGATTGGCATCTCTTGACATTTCCAATAGATATATTCAAGATTTTCAAATTCCCCTTTGTAACTATTGAATTATCAAAAAAAAAAAAAAAAAAAACCAACAGATCATAAAGAACCTTGCTATGAGTGCCTAAGTTTGTGCCAAATGTCACTTCCCTTTGAATGAAAAATAAAATACTCTTCATTTAGCCTTCCGCCTCAACAAACTTGGTATATATAAATTTTAAAAAAAATTAACGTAAGAAATCATTTTATTTGCAATACTTTTTATTAAAAAATAATAATTAATTTGACATACAAGATTTTTACTCACTATTTTTTTTCATATTTGAATGTTTCTCGCATTTAGTTGTTTTTCAAATAATTGAAATGAAAACTAACAAAGGGGGAAAAAAAACAAGTTCAATAACACACGCAATCATGAATATAAAAAATAATTGTGCGCTTGAGCTATTGTTAGTCAAAATAATTAAATATTCATGAATTTATTCAAGCAATATGATCATATTGTTAATCACATTAATCTTACCAATTAATATTTGTAAACTCGACTTGTAAAATATATATGTACTCATATATACAAGAATCAAAACTATAGTAGCCTAAATCTGTGCTATGTTTAAAAAACTTTATTGAAAAAATATTATAAATATACATATATAAAAAATACATACAATAAAAATTTGAAACATATTCATTTAATAACTAATTTAATCATTACCTATCTAATAAAATTAACAAAACTAACTAAATAAATCAAATTAAAATAAATTTATAACATTCACATTCAAATTGATATACAAGCCAGAAATAGTAATTTATTTCTCATCGTATTCATTATATTGCCTAATGAACTTTAGTTACGTCAATATTAATTATCATCATTTTCGCAATCATGCAAAATAATTTCTTCTTCTATGTCAACATTTATTATCTCTTCTTATTATTCTATTTTAATAATTTTACTTTGTATTCTAGAATCTTGGGCTTACAATGATAATATTAATAATAAATAATTATATAGTCATCTAATATGTTATTTAAAATATAGAGAAGTAATTTGTAATTTGAAAGTGAATTTTTAAGTGTTTTGTTGAGCTCAATCAAGTAGCCTAATAATTTTGAGTTAAAAAATAAATTTAACAACTTTTTGGAGACATAAGTTAAAGCACAAATTTTAAAAAATAACCTAATTTAAATTCATTTATCTATGTATCATCTGATTGATACCAATCATCTAATTCCTTAATGCAAGTTCCACTTGGCTTAAGGGACAGAGTGCAATTGGTAGAGAGCTCTTGACCGTTATAGAGATAACAGTTAACTAATTTAATAGTGATGTGCATGGCAAGAATATTATTGATGGCATGCTACTTAAACACCACAATAAATACATGTTTGAATCACTTCTTTGTTTGTGAGGCTTATGTTGTAAAATTTGTAATATCCTACGATTACTTTACTTATTCCCAAACACTATGAAATGAAGAAAGAAAAAGATAGATTAAAAAGCTTGTTCTTATCTTCTTATCTCATCCTTAATGGCAAGTGGAGATGGACTTCACAACTTTCCAAGTACCATAAGTCTATGTAGAGAAACCAAGAGAGGTACTCTTGCCCACCAATGCTATAAATATGTAACCAAGCTCTCAGCAAGTCTACACCAAAAAAAAAAAAACTTAGCATCTCTCAGAAGTTTCCCAGAAATGAAGCCCTAGTTCTTTTTCATTCAGTTCCTTAGAAAAAAAATTTCTCATTCTTTTTTGTTAGGGTTGCCATCCCTATATTTTATGAAATATGGCAATTCTGTTGATAGAGGAAAGCCAGAGAAATACAGTTTTGAAAAAAAGAGATCCAAAATATTTGGTTCAAAACGTTTATACATATCACATCCATCGAATCAGTGATTTACCGGATTTTAATTTTGGATCTGAGGGGAAAGGGTAAGTAAACCCCACTCCCACCCTTCTCTTTGAGTACTCTTACTGAAGTTGTATTTGCATAATTGTTTCTACATTTTTTTTATGAATTTGTAATTATTCTGTGTCTTCTAAATATATAATTAAACCAAAATTTAGAAGATATGAATATAACAAACAACTGAAAACCAAAATTTACCAGTTTTTGAAACTTGGATGTTTGATTTGAAATCCTTATGCTATTTATTAATATGGTCTAGTATGGGTTTCAAAAAAAAAAAAAAAAAAACTCAAGTGAAGTTTGATTTGATTTTTTTTTTTTTTTCCTTTAATAATTAACTGTCCTTTTATAGCTTCATTTTCTTGGTCGGATCAAGATCATCATATTTTCCTCGGTAGAACTTTACCATAAACATTTATAATAGCTGCAACAAGAAATTAGTTTCAATGAAATGGAATAAGCAATTATTAGTCATTGGAAAATCATGGAGAAGAGTGGGGGAGTCTAGGTAACTAATTTAATTTTCCCAACTATTTAGTTAGTAGTCAAGGTTTGAAAACTATATTTTTTTTCTAGCATCTCGAGTCTGAAAGACTCGATTTAGGGCCTATAAATTGAGTTTTTGGGACTCGATTTTTATGGATTGATCACGTCCGATATGGATTTTTTTCCACGTGGCGCCTACCTGGAAATCGAGTCTCTAAGACTCGATTTCTAACCCAAAAAATTTTAAGTCTCATGGTCAAGCCGAAATGCCCAAAAACAAATTTACGAAATCTCAAACACATCAATCCCAATACCAATCCCAAAGACTCAGATCAGAGGGAGATAAAGAGCTCAGAGGCAGAGAAAGACTCAGATCAGAGAGAGAGAAAGAGCTGGCTCGCGCGCGGCCTGGGCTCGCACTGCCTGGGTCGCGCGCGGCCTGGGCTTGCGTAGCCTGGGTCTACCTGGGTCGCGCACGGTGGTCTGAAGCCGATCTGAAGCCACCCACTCTGATCTCGATCTCTCTTTCTTTTTCTGTTTTTTTTTTTTTTTTTTTTTTCTTCTCTGCTTTCTTCTCTGATGTTCTGGTGTTCCTCTCTGATTTGTTTTTATTTATAAGGGTTAGAAATCGAGTCTTAGAGACTCGATTTCGATGTAGCCACATGGAAAAATATGCCACATCGGAAGTAATTAGAGCATAGAAATCGAGTCCTTGATGCTCGATTTATAGGCCAAAATCGAGTCTAAAAGACTCGAGATGCTAGTAAATAATATAGTTTTGTAACTAGAACTACTAACTAAATAGTTGGGAAATTATGGCTAATTACCAATTTCGTCCAGAAGAGTGACATGGTAGTTTTCCTTTGACATGAATGGTTGCTTTCAACATTTAAGTTCAAGTTGGTACCCACCGTTCATGTGAGAGGAGGGAGTATTAAGTCGTTGTATTTTTGGATTACTAAAGAATTTTCCTTAACTTCTTTGTTACAATTAGTCGTCCAATTGCATAAAATTGTTGCCCAAATTGCAGTAAGATGCATTGTCTTCAAGGCCATTGATAGATTTTGCATTTCCTTTAAAGTGGACAGGTTTTCTACTTCTGCCAAGGCCAGCCAAATCCAACATGCATTTCTAGGGCTGAGTTCCTCGCTTGCACAGAAAGGCTATGGGGTGGTGCATGGAATAGATCCATGGTTGTTACATGATCAACATGCTTTTACCTGATCTAATCAGGTGATGGTATTAATCTTTCTCAGCCACAGGTGGCCATTCCATTAGCAGCATTTGGGTTCCATTGATGGGCTGGTAAAAGTCCACTCTTACAGTTTGCTGATAGCCGACTCCAAATATAGCAGCAGCAAGGGAGATTTTTTCTATGGAAAAGGTTCTTAAAATCTATAAAATAAAAGGAGAGAATTGAAAAGATGAAGGAGTAAACGTGGTTTGGCTTGGTGGTGTACATCCGCTGCAAAAATCTCTCAGTGACTACATCTTTACTACGATAAATTTTTTTGAATTACAATGAACCACAGGAGTTTGGTTAACGATGACAACATAATGAAACACAATGACAACAAGATGATAGAAGCTAAAAGGTTTAAGGCCACATGAGCTATCAACTAAGCACAACCATAGTATTTCCTTCAGGTCTTTTTTTTTTTTTTTTTTTGATAGGTCCTTCAGGTCATTTGAAAAGGAAGAACGCTGTCAAAGATGATTTTGATTGTGCTAAGATCATATCATAATGTTATTGGTTTTTTAAGTGTAACTGTGTGTTAGATATTGTAAACAGTGGATCGGGACAGTGATTTATCAGATGTTTGGCAATTGGCACAATATTGTTGCAATATATCTTTTGTTGTTATTTTCTATTTGTTCAAGATCATGCTTTCTATATTACATACAGATTTGCTTGTATTACACTCTCTTAATAATTAGTGTGTGAGGATATTAATGTTGGTTAAATTCCATGTCAAAAATTTTATTTGTAATTTCATAATATAATTGTAATTATATTTCAATTATATCCAGTTGAGTGAACTGTTGAGTGAATTTATACTTTTTAACAAACCATTATATTTATAGTTTTTAAAAAAGAGTTACACAAAGTTTCACCTGAAACTCGCTCAAAATTCGATTGAGTGAGTTTGTTAAGGAAAGTCTTTTTCTTTTTCTATTTCAATCAAGCCTTTGTTACACATATATGAACAAAGTCAAAACCCTAAAATCACAAAGAAGGCTAAGACTACTTATTTCCTCAAGGGCCTATTTGGATGAAGGGGGGAAGGAGGGGGAGTGGAGGAAAGTAAAGTAGAATTGACTGAAAATAAACTAATTTTGATCTAAATCTACTCTCTACTCTCCTCTGTTCCCTCTCCTTCTCCCTCAATTCAAACAGACAACAAGATATTGGGTAAAAGGCAGTCACAACACGCAACAAATATAAAGACATGCATAATGGTTCAGAAAAAATCGTCAAATTTGGCTATTAATCTATTATGGGTTACAGATCATTGGGTGAAGATTGGATTAATACTGGATTATCTTGATTTTTACATGGTAAATTGGGAAAAGGCGGTCAAAACACGACACAAATATAAGGACATGCTTAATGGTTCAGAAAAAATCATCAAATTTGGCTATTAATCTATTATGGGTTACAGATCATTGGGTGAAGATTGGATTAATACTGGCTTGTCTTGATTTTTACATGGTAAGTGAAAGTAACATTTCTTTCAAAGATGATAAATAGAATCTATTTGTTACTCAATACGTACCATTTTCTGTGTTGGTTGTATATGTGACACAGTTTCTTGGTGCTTTCTAATGCTGAATAATATGTCAATGTTTTTCAATTTTTCCCAATAAATATTATACTAGTTTTTTTTTTTTTTTTTTTTTTTTTTGGATGGTCGCAACAAATAAATTAGTTCAGGTATCAATTTCAATTAATCTCCCGAAAAAAATTATCTAGCTTTCTTAATAAGTATACTGAATGTAACAGCATGTTGTCATGCTCTACCAATTTTTAGTTGTCTCCCCTTAAAACAAATTAATTGTAGATAAGAGTCCAAAATCCAAATGAGTGTGCTTAACCATTCCCCACACTCGGCCGGGTTGGGGGGTGGGTGGTTGTCAGTAAAAATTAATGAAGAGGACCATACAATAAGTTTGATTAAAGGCCAAATGTTTGATAAATTTTAAATCATTGCACCTCTTAAAGTTTTCAATAGACACATCCATGGTCCAAATCTTTCACCTCAAAGTATCGATGTTCCAAATAAAAAATAAAAATTGTCCACTGGGTTTAACCTTTAGCTTCAAAGTAGCAATTGAACATTACAAATACTTTCAACAAAATAACAGTGTAATGACTATAGAGTAAATACTTTTTTAATTATTATTTTTGATTAATTATAAAATATATGAATGATTAAGATAATTAACATGTTCACCAAGCAATCTTTCTGAGTCAGCCTAGGCTCAAAACAGAAATAATATCTCCATTTATTGCATATATGATCAACAACAAAAATGGTTATCCATTCATAATATAAGTATGTTTGTTAGAAAATTAATCAAATGATTAAATTCACAATTTATTAATAGTTTAAAGTTTAAACTTTTAAGACAATATAAAAGAATAAATGTATTTTAGAAAATCAGCTAATTTTTAACTAACCGATTGATTTGATTGTTCACGACCATATACATGTATTTAGTCAGTATAGGAAAATGATAGAACTAGTCATGACTTATGAATCATGACTAATAATCTTGCTTTGCACTGTTCACGTTAATATTCATCTCAAAATCTGACATTCGTGTGAAGCTAGGGATCCTAACTCTAGGAATTCATTGTTAAGGACATCTTGTGTGTAGCTGAAATGGCTGAACAAATATTTCTATCGAATTTCACGTCTAATTTTTTCTCTCGTACGCTCTGTTTATTTCAATATTAAATATTTTCAGGAAAATATTTTCCAATTTTACAGTGTTTGTTTTGCTGTAAAATACTTGGTCAAAAGTAAAAAAATTTCAGTCAATAAATCAACCTAAGCAAATTTATGTAAAATATTTTACACTTAAAATTTTGAGAAAACATTTTACATTTGCTCAATCCCTCACACCCCAATACTTATCATAGTACAATTTAACATTTTTAACCATTGGTGATATCTCAGTATAATTTATTATAGTATCCTTTAAACAATCATGATCAATGTATATTCATTATTTTGAGCTTGTATAAGTAGATTCAACATTTTTAGTCATTCGCTTGTCTCTATGTATGTTTTGGAAGTTATTTAAAAAAATGTTCTAAATTTTTACCTTTTTTTTTTTTTTTTTTTTTTTTTACGTTGTGCCAAACACTAGAAAATATTTTACCAACATTTTCATGTATACTGCCAAAACTGTAAAATGAAAATATTTTCCTGTAAATATTTTACATGTAAAATATTTTACCCTTACAAATATTTTACATCGAACAAACAGAGCGTCAAAAATTTATAATTCTTTCAGTAAGGATTAGCTACTTTTCCTCATCTAGTTTTCAATAAATCTCCAAGGAAAAAAATGGTAGATGACGATGTAGCCTCTCTACTTGTGCTCCAGTAGTTATTTATCTCGTTGTCAATTTTGGTAGAGACTGCCCAAAAAAAACATGAGAAGTCGTTAGAAGACACAAAGAGAGAGAAAAAAAAAATGCATATGATTGTAAAGGAACTAACCCATTTTCTTGCAACGAAACACTACTATTAGAACACAACACTATTCTGGTAAATCATTGATCCGATAAGAACTTATAAACTAGTCTTTTGAGCAATAACATTGTCAAAAACTCTAACAATGTTTCTTTTCTTCCGATCCATTTTCAAGGACTCCTTGATGTAAAAGCAAGAAAAAGCAACCTCAAATAGGGGATATCATGTCTAGGTGAATAACTTTCAAGGTCATGTGAAGAATTTGATAATGGTGAACTGCATATATAGCAGTTGGAATTTGGATGCAAATAAATGCAAAAACTGGAGAGGATCCACTTAGATATGCTCCAGATTTATGAAATCAGGCACCATCAGCAACTTTTTAATATTTTAATAATTTAATAAAAGCCTAGTAACACGTGAACCTTCCTTGGTGGGACAACATCATTGTCCTTATGTCATACACTGTTGGACAAAATTGGCAAATGTCATTTTCTGGCCAAAAAAAAAAAAAAAAACAGCATTTTGTCTAATTTCTCAAACTAATTAGAAAAATATCTCTCTTTTAAAACTCGATTATCTCAAAATTGAGTTATAAAAAAAAATAAAAATTCTAGAGTCGTATATTGGCGTTTTAAATAACCTATAATGACGTTTTAAGGACCTATATTAGCGTTTTGAAACTCGAGCTCCATGAAATTGAGATACATGCATTGTTTCTTTTCTTTTTTTTTACCTATAACTCGAGTTCATTGAGCTCGAGTTTCAAAACGTTACTATAAGTCCTTAAAACGTCACCATAAACTCCTTAAAAAGGTTATTATAGGACTTAACTCGATTTTGAGAAAATCGAATTTTAAAATATGGACATTTCCCTAATTAGTTTGAAAAATGGGGCATATTACTGCTTTTTTTGCCTGAAAATGGCATTTACCAATTTTGTTCTACACTATTTTATTGGGACTAGTATTTTTTATTTCAAAAATAAATAAGACTTTGGATTTTGAAAAGAATAAATTATAAATGTGAACCAAATTACATGCAAAACGTGTAAAACTGATGTCAAGTGAAATGCTGATATCCAACATCTAGAATCAAATTAACTAATTTGTTTTCTTTCCCCTACGTGATTCTACTTATTTTTTTGCCTTTCCCAAAGTGAGAATTTGGATGTTCAACATTGAGATTTCTCTTTATGAATATCTGAAGAAAAGTGTTTTTTTTTTTTTTTTTTTTTTGAAACGAATATTTGGAGAAAAGTTAATATTTTTAATGTGTGGAAAATAAAATAAAAAGGTTTACACCAAGATCATTTCACAAAGTGCAACGAATATTCATTAAAATTATAAACAAATAAAGGCTATGTACAGTTATCCACTATTATAAATAGGACAATTAGGGGCGGAGCCAAAACTTAGAGTTAGGGGAGGCGGCTTTACTATTGGTTCTGTGCAGTGACTTCGGTCTTCAACTTTGTTGCTACTTAGTCGCTTAGCTGCTAGTTGTTTAAAATTTTTTAAATGGTCAAATTGTTTGTTTTAAGTAAAATTGGTTGACTAGGCTTAATTTTTTTTTTAGTTTACTGTTGATAATTTTTGTTGTTGTACTAATTTTTTTGGGCTTGTATATTTCTTTTTTAGATTTTAGACTTATAAACATTTTTTAATGGTCTTTAAAATGTGGAAAATGTTTGAACTACAAACTTTTTTACAAATTGCTGATAATGTAAGTGGTGAACCCAAATGCGAACCAATAAGAATTTGCTACATTAACCATTTGTAAAAATGTTATAGAAAAATTTGTGACTATAACAATACTCTTAAATGAATCAATAATATTTTTAAGGGATCAAAAGTGTAATTTTCTAAAACAAAATTGCTAAAATTAGTACCCGTATATATAATAATATTTTTAAAAAAAAAAATTGTGGGGGCCATTGCCCCCCCAAGTCCAACTTTGGCTCCGTCCATGAGGACAATGTTTAGCTACAAAATTAGTTGCAATCTTAGGCTATAACCTTACTCAATATTTATTTATTGAAGGTAAATTTTGACTAATCCACTATTGGATTACATCTTCTTCTTATATCCTCCATACTTGCAAAATTTCTAGAAAATTAAAGATCAATGGCTATGTCATCAATGAATTGTTTAAATTGCAAGTTTTTATAGTTTAAAATTTTGCATAAAGTTTGACAAGTGTATTAAGAGCGTAAAGAATATGCAATTTAACTGTTAGATTTTCAAAATATATATGTAGTAATGTTTATTTTATTGAATAAATATTAATTACTACATATTAGGCTACAACAAATTTTGTACCTAAATTTTGTCTTTATAAATATATCAACACAGATATATCCATAATTTCAACTTAACAAGGAGTTAACAAAAGTAAAGCAAAAAGAAAGATTTAAAAACTTACAATATGTTGATGTAGTGGAGTAGAGTTGTTTGAAAATGTATCTAGTTGTAAGAGTTCCTTAATTAAACAACCATTAAATAAAATGCTATTACATTACTGCACACCCTTGGTGTGATAGTCACTTCACAAGTATAAGTGTTTGTGGGGTGTGGGAACTAAGCAAGAGCTAGGGTTCAAGTTTCCAGGAGGGAGTTTCATGAATCATATACATACACATAGATTAAGTTATAGTAGAATTTTATCTTAGATATAAAAAAATGCTATTATTTTTTATTCACTTGATCACCATTTTGCTATTAAATCATAACACACATATTCCATTTACAACTTGTAGCTCATTCCTCGTTGCATATATATGCCTCAATAAAAATGTTTATAACATTAACAAGATATAAAGTGGGGTGGGTTTTAGTTTGTTCAACTTAATCTTCAACCAAAAAAAAAATAGAAATAGAAACACTAATAATGTCTCTTGTCATTGAATAAGCAATCTAGAGTTTGAACTCCTCTTATACAAAAAATTAATTGGTGTCTTGGCTTGGTAATAAATAATAATCATCATGGAGCGATTGCTATAGGTTAAAATTTTATTCTATCAATACAATGTATGAAAAATAAAAGAACAAAAAAAAAGCGAAAAACTATAATCTACATACAACTATATATTTACAAAAATATAAGGCTAAATTATAAGGTACACCCTCTAATTTTGACCAAAATTCAAGTTAATCGTCTAACTTCGTTGTCATGCATTTAAGTCCTATATATAACTTTCAACTTTATTCATTTCGGGCCAGTTTGTTCCTATAAAGAAAGTTCCATGAACGAAAGTGAAGTAAGAAGACTAGATTGAATTTTGGTCAAAGTTAGATGGTACAATGTGTAATTTAGGCCAAATATAAGCATAAGTTAAATTAAATACTATTTTAGCTATAGTAAAAAAAATTAAGGAGATGAATAGAGGAAACTTGCTATGGGATTGTGTTTGGTGGAATTTCTCAAATAATATAAAGATCACACACATACACATAGATTAAGTTAGAGTAGAAATCTATCTTAGATTAAAAAAAAAATGCTATTAATTTTTATTCATTGTCTAATCTACACATCACACATAGATCATATAGTATACGTAATAGTAGGAACCTTAGTTGTAGTAGTTTAAGGTTTTGCCTTTTGGTACATTTTTTGGAAGCAAGCATAATTATCTTTATTTAGCCTTCCACTTTAGAAATCTTTGCATTTATATTAAGATGCTAATTAATTGTCATGTTTTAATGGTAAATACAGTTGTTTCCATATCATTAATGATTTATAGGTTTTGCAATAATAATTATTGAGTAATACTACAGACTACAGCCACAAACTATTTTACAACATTTTTACAAACTGTTGATGTAGCCAACTTCTTATTGATTTTCATTTAGCCCACCATTAACATCACTTTTTCATTTACCAAAAACCACTCATCACATTAGTAGTTTGTAAAATTTTTTGTAAAAAAATTTGTATCCCTAATATTACTCATAATTATTTATGTATGCAGTTATCTTTTCTTAATGAAATATACAAACACACATGTTAAAACTTGTGAAAATTTCAATAAAATATAATTTTATAAAAAAAAATTTCTTCATATATATTTTTTATATAAATATGTAACTTGATAATTATAATAGTTATTAATAGATATTTTTTGTTTCCAAAAGAAATAATAGACATTTATTTTGATTGTGTTTGGATATGAAATATTAAATATGATAATGATGACATTTTTTAATATCTATTTGTTATGGGTTTTTTTTTTTTTTTTTTTTTTTAAGAGCCACACTATTTCTTCATTTAATCTTCTACCACAACAAAACTTTGCATTAATTAATGTCAAAGAAATAATTCGTTTTCATGTGTTAATAAATACATGCATTTATTTGTATTACTTAATCATAGGTGATGCAATAATTATTTATGTAAAATGAATTTATATGATTATTTTACAAAATTTATAATTGATTGGCACATCTTGATGTTTCAAACAGAGACATCCAAGGTTTTAGGTTTTTAAAATTCTCTGTTACCCTCTATAACTATCGAATTATAAAAAATATATATACCTATAAACTATAAAAAACCTTGTTGTGGGTGCCTAAGTTTGTGCCAAATGCCACTCTCCTTTGAATGAAAAATAGAATACTCATTATTTAGTCTTCCACCTTAACAAATTCTAATTAATTTTCATGTATTAATGAGATGAAATCATTTACGACCATTTATTAACCATTTATTAATGGTGCATTTATGCCCATTTAATTTTATATTAGTAATTCAAAAAAATTAGGGGTGTTAATGTTCGACCCAACCCGCGAACATGACACGAACTCGATACAGGTTTTTGCGGGTTAGGGTTGGGCTTTAATGGGTTTGGGTCATAAACGGGTTGACCCAAAAGCGACACGAAAAGAAACGTATCATAAGCGGGTCAACCCACGTAACCCGCAATAAACACGTTTGATACGTCAATTTATTTGTGTCAACCCGAAATGACCCACTTAACACAACCCATTTAACTCATATAACAAATAAATATTCATTTTATTTTAGATTTGTCAAATACCTTTTATATCCAACATATATTTTAAATTTAAAAAGAAAAGTGAGTAATAACAAAAACTTACAAGGGATATAATTGGAAATTGAAACTTTACAAACCCTAGATCTCTAAACCCTACAAACCCTAAATCTCTAAACCTTCTTATAAATATCTTTTTTTATTTTTTATTTTTTATTTCAACCGTACTACTCACTCTACTAGCAAAAATGGCAAAATACCCATTTTGCCCAAAAGTTCCACCAAATGTTCCTGTTCTGAAACTATCTAGCAATATGCCCCTGTTTTGAAACTCGATTTTCTAAAAATCGAGTTTCAATGTAAAACTCGATTTGTAGAAAATCGAGTTATAAGCAATCAAACTTTAAATATATATATATATATATATATATATATATATATGGAACTCGAGTTCCATTTGAAATTTTTAAAGGAACTCGAGTTCCTTACTGAAATTTGATTTTTAGAAAATCGAGTTTCAAAACAGGAGCATTTTGCTAGATAGTTTCAGAACAGGGGTATTTTGTCATTTTGGCCTTACTCTACTATCTTATAGTCTCACGCCTAATTCTCAAACTCAAAGTCTCAAACCGGTTGTTGCTTTCTCTCTCTCTCTCTAATGTGTTTAGTGAGTTTTAGAATTTTTAAATAAAAAAAAATAAAAAAATAAAAACTTTTTTCTTAGTGTTTCATAATACTGCAGTAATTTTTTCTGCATAATGTTTTTGTTCTATAAACTTTGAACCCATATGTCATTATTAATATATGAGATATATTAATTGTTGATTAAGGCCACAGTTGTAGCTTTTGTCTTGTGCCATGTGTTTTTTTTTTTTGGTGTTTGTATTAGTGTTGGACACCGTCTGCATATCTTACAAGTGGGTTTATAGATAGTTTATAAACTAGAATCTATGGATGATAATTGTAGTCATAGTTAAGATTAGCCTACTGTTTGCTCAAATTCTTTCAATATTGATACTTAGCATTTGGCGAGTTCCAAGGATATTATATTTTTGTTGAACTATGTTATTTTATTTTTATTAAACTATGTTATTTTGAATTTGGGTTGAAGTGTATGCACTTATTTTGGAGTGTAAATAACTTATTTCTAGATGAATGTTATATTTTTGTTGAATTATATTATTTTGAATGTGAGTTGAAGACTTGAAGTGTATGTACTGTTTTTGGGATGTAAAAAAAATATTTCTAGATAGATGTTATATTTAATATTATGCAGGTTGAAATGGGTTGTGTTACATTCGTGTCAACCCAACACGACTCGTTTATTAAGCAGGTCAAATGTGTTGGGTCAGGTCAACCCACCTTATTAACAGGTCGAGTTAGGATTGTAGGATCATGACACGATTATTAAATGGGTCGGGTTAGGGTTGAGCCATTTAATCGAATACCCCCACCTTAACAAGACACGAACCCGACATGCTAACCCGAATTGACACCCTTAAAAAAAATCAATGTAAGAATTATCATTTTATTTGCAATATTTTTTTATAGAAAATAATAATTGATTTGACATATGAGATTTTCACTCACTTTTTTTTTTTTTTTTTTTTGTGGGAATGTCGCTCACATTTGGTTGTTTTGCAAACAATTGAAATGAAAAAAAAAAAAAAAAAAAAGAAGTTCAATAACACAGCCAATCGGGCAAAACTTAGGTATAGTTTTTTAGGTACAGTTCCTTAGGTTCCCTCTTTAAATTTAAGCCACGTGTCCACTAAAGTTAACTCAACAAACGGCGTTAAAAGATAACGCGTCATCTCCTTGCCTTGGTTTTTGTGTTTTTCCCCACTGGCCTACAATTGATGATTTTAGTTTCAGCCACGTGTTCTCTTTAATTTTTTTTTTTTTTTTTTCAAATCCTCTCCTCTTTTTATGGCTTACCCAACAACAGATCGAAAGAAATAAGGAGCAAGGCCATGGACCAAAAATTCTTACTAGATTCAAGGAAATCAAGGTCCACCATGAATCCCTACACAACTGCCATGCCCCACTGTCTTCTTCATCTCTCTCTTAGGCTAGTTCTCTCTTAAAGCTTCTATTATGGGGTTTTCATGTGGGTGTAAACCAATCTACCTCCTCACATGGTGGCCAGAATAAATGCAAGGTGTGGTAGCGAAGGGATCTTGTCGAAAATTTGTTGAGTTTTAGCCAAAATTTTTGTTTGGAACTTGTTTGTTTCTTGGGAAAATGAAGGTGAAAGAGTTTGAAGCATCTGGTTTTTATTGCAGGTTGGGTTACCTTATAGACTAAGCTCATGACTCATGGCTCACGTGAATGATATTGATGGGTGATGGGTCTATTTAATTTTGTGATCTCTCCTTCTTCTAAATGAGTTTACTGCACTTTCTCTTGTTTTGAGGTGTGGTAGTAAAGGCTTGACCACTTGAGAGCACAATGTTTGTTGAGTTATTACTTTAAAGTTTAAACGCCGTTTGTTGAGTTAACTTTAGTGGACACGTGGCTTAAATTTAAAGATAAAACCTAAGGAACTGTATCTAAAGAACTGTACCTAAGTTTTGCCCTTATTTTAAAGTTTAAACGCCATTTGTTGAGTTAACTTTAGTGGACACGTGGCTTAAATTTAAAGAGGGAACCTAAGGAACTGTACGTAAAGAACTGTACCTAAGTTTTGCTCTATCCAATCAAGGAAATAAAGAATTAATGTGTGCATGCTTAAGTTATTGTTAGTCAAAATAATTAAATATTCAACAAACTTTGTTTTTATGGAGAAACTTTAATTAATTGTCATGTATTAATGAGATGAAAGCATTTATGGAGATTTATTAACTATTTATTAATGGTGTATTTATGCCCATTTAATTTTGTATAGTAATATTGAAAAAATTAATGTAAGAAATTATTTTATTTGCAATAATTTTTGTATATTAAAAAAATGATTTGACATATGAGATTTTTACTCACATTTTTTTTTTTTTTGTGGAATATTGCTCACATTTGGTTGTTTTGCAAATAATTTAAATGAAAACTAACAATTAAAGGGGCGAACAAGAAGTTCAATAACACATGCAATCAAGAATATAAAGAATAAATTTCTCAAAAAATAAAAGAATATAATGAATAATTGTACACTTAAATTAATATTAGTCAAAATAATTAAATATTCACGAATTTACTCAAGCAATATGATCATATTTTTAATTATATTAATCTTAAACATTTATTTTGTAAACTCCTCTTAGATACTTGTAAATTTTAATATAATATATGTACTCATATATACAAAAGTCATTTTCATCATCGTGCAGAGAATAATCTCTTCTTCTACTTTAGCATTTACTCTTCTTATTATGCTATTTTCAATAATTTTTTAAATATTTCTTTTTGGCATTCTAGATTCTTGGGCTTACAATGATAATAATAATAAATATTTATATAGTCATTTAATATGTTATTTACATTATAGACAAGAAATTTGTAATTTGAAAGTGAATTTTCAAGTGTTTTATTGAACTCAATCAAGTACCCTAATAATTTTGAGTTAAAAATAAATTTAACAACTTGTAGAGCTCTTGACCATTATAGAGAAAGGTTAATACTAATTTTTTTAGAAAGTTCTTGACCGATATAGAGATAATGACTAACTAATTTATTTAGAGAGTTCTTGACGGTTAAGTGATATAACGGTTAACTACTCTATATAATATATACCAATAATAACTTAATTTTTACCACAATTATGAAATTCAACGTGTATCTAAATTTACTATCTACTTCAAAATTATTACAAAAATCTTACAAAATGATGTGGTGACAAAAATATTATTGATGACAATGCCACTTAAACACCACAATAAATAAATGTTAGAATTACTTATTTGTTTGTTTGGGTTATGTTGTAAAATTTGTAATAACCTAGCATCACTTATTTCCAAACACTATGAAAAAGAAAAAGAAAAAGAAAAAGAAAGAGAAAGAGTAAAAAGCTTGTTCTTATCTTCTTATCTCATCCTTAATGGTAGGTGGACATGGACCTCACAACTTTCCAAGTACTATAAGTCTTTGTGGAGAAACCAAGAGAGGTACTTTTGCCCACCAACACTATAAATATATAACCAATCTCTCAGCCAGTCTACACAGAAAAAAACTTAGCAACTCTCAAAGGTTCCCAGATATGAAACCCTAGTTCTTTCTCATACTTTTTTGTTAGGGTTGCCATCCCTATATTATTTTTATGAAATATGGCAATTCTATTGATAGAGGAAAGCCAGAGTAATATAGTGGAGAAAAGAAGAGATCCAAAATATTTGGCTCAAAATGCGTATACATATCACATCCATCGAATTAGTGAATTACCAGATTGTAGTGTTGCATTTGTCTGGAAAGTGTAAGTATAAACCCCACTCCAGCCTTCTCTTAGACTCTTTAACTGAAGTTGCATGTATCTAATTTTTGTTACATTCTTTTGTGAATATATATGTGACTACTATTCTCTGGCTTCTATATATTTAAACCAAAATTTACAAGATATGGATTTGAGAAACAATTAAAAACCAAACTTTACAAGTTATAGTAACTATACAATAGTTTAATTAATCCTTATGATATTTATTTATTAGGTGCATGTAATATTTTGGTTGGCTTGAGTGACGAGCTCAGCTTTGTTGACTTCATAGATGGCTGATGGCTTTGATTAAGCTTTGTTTGGCAACGTTTTTGAGTCAAAAAGCTCCATGACAGTTGAGCTTCGTGCTTCGGGTTAAATATTAGGGTTATCAGCCACAATTCCATAGACAATGAAAGTAGCTACAAAGCCAGAAAAGCAAGTGATGATGGCTTTGATCAAGCTCATTTTGGTTTTTCTTTTTTGTTTTTAGTCGAAGAGCTCCATCACCGTTGAGCTTCGTGCTTCTTGTTAAACACATTTTTCCTTGGTAGAACTTTACCATAAACATAATAGCCGCCACAAGAAATTACTTTCAATGAAATGGAATAAATATGATCCTGATTAGGCAATCGAATGTCAAACAAAGAAATGGACTCAACTAATTAAATTCATAGTAAAACTTACCATTGATGTGAGATGAGTGAATACCACGTTACTATATTTCGAGAATATATAATAAATTTTCATTGACTTATATGTTGCCATTCATGCAATTCCATAAAATTGTTTCCAGTGATGCAATAAGTTGCATTATTTTTAAGATCATCAAGGGTAATTATTTTACATTGCTTAAGAGAGAGTGTTGTGCATATTTATATAACTTGCTTCACCATTTCTTAAAAGTTATTGTGACATTTGAGTGGAGTTTGTGATATATATGCCTTTGTGTTGGAACATCTTCTCCTTTTCCCTTGTGTGTGTTTGTTTCTCTAAAATAAAAAATAAAAAATTTAAGGTCATTGATAATTTTGCAATCCCTTCTTAAAGTGGACAGATTGCTGCTTCTGCCTATGCCAACCATTTCCGTCATTGCTAACCCCAAGTTCCTCCTGTGAGTAAAAGGGCCATGTGGTGGCGCATGGAGTTGATCCTTGGTGCTTTCATGTTTCACGTCCTTTTACCTGGTCTAATCAGGTGATGGTGATAATCTTTCTCAGCCACAACTGGTCATTCCATTAGCAGCAATTCGGTTCCAATGATGGGCTGGTATAAGTCCACTCTTAAAGTTTGCTGCATAAAGACTATTAAAATCTGAAGGATAAAATAGAGTGATGCAGATTGTATAAGATAGAGAGGAAAAGAAGGCAAGAGGAGAATCTGGAGTTATGTGGGTTTGATTTGATGGAATAAATCCCAGCAAAAACGTTCGATGTCGGCATGAGCTACCAACTAAGCCAACCATAATATTTCCTTCAGGTTATATATAGATGTAGAAACAGAGGCTGTAAAATATGAGTTTGATTGTGCAAAGATCATATCATAGTGTTGTTGGCTTTACAGCCTTGAGTGTGATATTAGATATTGATGATGCCGTGAATATCACCAGTGAGTTTGCACGATCCTCGCTCACCAATGCAACCTGCAAGAAGAAGAAAGTAATCTCGCCGTGGGCACCGGTGTGGTGTCGACCAAGTACCCTCCGACGGTCAAGTTAGAATTGTTCTCAACTCTAGAGTGCTAGAGAGGGTAAATTATGCGTACCTCGGTTTGTGAGAGTATTGGGGTTTTTATAGTAGTAGAAAGTCGGCTTCCCTTCCTTGGACTAGAAATCTTTTCCTTTTAGGATTCTACTATGAGCAATCCCAAACGTGATGGACAAGCTCTTCTTCGTAGGGTGGGGCTTTCCATCAAGGCGGATCTTCTAGAATTATCCTTATGCGGACATTCTGATCTTTCTAGGATTCCATCGGATTCCAAACGTGTACACCAAGTATTTTAAGAATTGCTAAGCCCCAGGCCCATCCTTAATGCCGGCCCATGAGTCCGAATCCGTCAGGCCCATTGTTGCACAATTTCTGACCCCTTCAGTTGCCCCCTTCACCCTATGATCCGTCATGATTTTTAAGTGGTCGGATCATTAGGGTGACGGTTAAATAAGATTGGGTGGCGATCAGGTACTGTTTATCATGACGGTTGAAAATTTGACAAGGTTGACGGTTCCCTAAGGGGTACTATCTGCGGATGCGTGTTGACAGGTTGTCAACATTTATGAGGCATGCCACGTGTCGCGTTTCGATCGGATGGGGTATCGGATCAAAGCGTCGCTTCGTCTTCCGTGCACCCCTTATATATATATAACACACCTCTCTCCCTTCATTTCCATTATTTTCGGCCAAATATCGTGTCAGAGCAGAGTCGTCAACTTTGTCAGAGCACTCCGTCGAGAACCTATATCCGTCAATTACTCGACCGTCAACTAAAATTCACCAAGTGTGGTAAGTACTTATTCTCATTTCATTTTTTGAAGTTGTATTTCCTGCTTATATTTTTGTTTAGACCCACACACCCGTCATTACTTTTAGACCCGTCAGTCTTAGGCTTCGTCGTTAATTGTAGGCAATGTCTAGTGCGTCAAGTAACCAGTCAGTGGTTCGTGACGGGACGGAATACGAGGAGGTATACTCGTCCGGTCAAAAAGACCAGGAGAGTCCCGGTGAAGATAGGAGTCCGTCTTCCTCTTCTTCATCCTCAGCAAATGAGGATATGGAGATGGTTGAAGAAGGTTCTTCTGATGATGACGGGGATCAAGCATTGGGATCCGTCGTTGGTGCTGATGGACTTAGGGAGTTCATCATGCTACCAGAGTGGACGGTGCATAATTTCAGATCGATCATCAAGGATAGACACTTCAGCACTTTTAGAGCAAACTTCCAAATTCCAGATTACATCCCCATCCGTCTACCTTACGTGTCGGAGAAGTGTTACTATGAAGGTGTAGAGGGTGTCGGAGTGTATGAGCAGATGCTGAAGGCCGGACTTCGGTTTCCGCTAAGTACACTTCATAGAGAACTTTTACATTATTTGGGACTGTCCGTCACCCAAATATCTTCGAACGCCTGGAGGGTCTTCATAGCGATGGAGATTCTCTATGGTGCGATGTCGGACGGTGAAAGGAGGTTGACGGTGCGTGAATTCCTTCATTGCTACCGTCCGGATGAGATAGATAGATCAAAGGGGATGTATAGTTTTGCCTGTAGAAGCCCTTTGTTGAAGGTTATCTTTGAGACCCCCGACTCAAATAGAGACTGGAAGAGTCGTTATTTCTTCCTTGAGGGTGACAAGTGGATGAACAATCCAGGGGAGACGGAGTACATGCCCGTCAACACAACTTGGGGAGTGATACAATCATCTCGTATGCGCCCGTCAAATTTTGTAATCCTTTTCATACCCGTCCATTAGTATTGACTTTCTAATCGTCTTCAGTCTCTGCAGGTAGACGGCGCCCACAAGTTAGTCTTGACGAGTACAGTTTTCTTGAGAAAATTTTCCAAAAGACTAAGCCGGAAGAAAGGACTTGGGCCAAATTGGTGAACCCAAAAACAATTCATTGGTACTGTGACGGTCCTGAGCCTACTCAAGAGGCCATTAAATACGACGAGAGGATTCACAGACGTAAGCCCGTCAACTTTTTTTTTTTTTTTTTTTTTTATTGCTTGCAAATAATTCCATCCGTCATATTTCGTAGAAATGGAGGACGCAAAGAGGAGGGCACTGATTAAGTCACAGGCCGTCAGGCAAAAAGTGACGGGTGAGGTTGTCGTGCCCAAGGGGACGGTGTCGGCGGCGAAAAGAAAACAGCCGTCCAAGTCTGACCGTCCATCTAAGCAACAAAAAATACCCTTAGAGCCCGTCGTTGGATTGATGGCTGAGGGTGCTAAGACCGTCACCCCAGCTAAGCATGGGGTTGGCAAGGGCCTAATGAAGGCTCCGTCCACCAGCCAGGAGAAGCCTCCTCCCCTTCTCCGTGACGACTCAAAATTTGCTTTGGAGAGGATTACGTCGATTATTTCCTCGGAGGACTACGAGGACCTGGGCAATCACTCGACGGAAGCCATGGGGGAGACGGGCCTTTTTGCCGTTGCACAGGTAACTTTACCCGTTGGTTTGAGTCCGTCAACTTCTCTTTGCATCACTTTGACACCTTTTTTTGTTTATTTCAGTCGTTGGTTATGATGAAGGGCCTAATGGACCGATGTTTAAACCGAGAGGCGACTCTGGAACGTGTACGGGCAAAGGCAGAGCAGACGGAGGACGAACTCAGTCAACTTCATAAGTGGAAGTATACAATGGAAAAGAAGTTTGACTTGTGTGAGCAGGAGAGTAAAGAGCTTGAACAGAGGACGGAGGAAGCTGGGAAGGCCTTGGAAGCCAAAGACCAGGAAATAGAGGTCTTGAAGGAAAAGCTCCGTCAAGCCAAGGAGGATGCGGTTCGTGCGTACCGAGACTCCGACGATTTGTTAAGAGAGCTGGGGGGTTCGTTCCTTCAAGGCTTCGATGACGCACTCCGTCAGCTCAAAAAAACCTATCCTGATCTGGACGTATCAATGGTAAACGTCAATGATCAGGATCAGACGTCTGTTATGCCTGCCGCTTCAGAAAATACGGACGACCTTTTTGGTGATGATGTGCATCAGGGTGACGGGGAGTCGGCCCCGTCAAAGGATGTTCAAGATGCCGGCCTGGACAAAGTAGACTGATATTTATCTTGTAATCTGTTTTTTGAACACCATCTGTCCCTTCTTTTTTGTATTAAACAGTTGCCCACCTGGGCTTTTTATCCGTTGTATTAATGTTTTTATTTTATTTTTACGCTTACTTTTTCTGTTTGGCATTTTCTCACATACCCGTCCTCATGAGAGTATTTCTAGCCAACAGTTTAATTCGTCCACATTGTGGAGTTAAATGATATTTCACTATTATTGATCTTGTCCCCCCTTGGTGATCCGTCCTCCTGAGGACACATCATTCTTTGGGTGGTTCGTCCAAAGTTATTTTTGTTGCGCTGATTCGTCCACTTTTGTGCTTCCTTTTGTGATCCGTCCACTTTGTGGACTGATCCGTTCATTTAAATGACAGCGATTCGTCAACTATGTGGACTTTTTACTTATAAAGTGATCCGTCCATTTTTGAAAAATCGGATAGTTCACCGTTTTGTGTCCCGTCCACTTTGTGGATAGTTTTTTTTTAACACATTTGGTGATCCGTCCGTTTTTGGACTTCATAGGGTAGTTCTCCCTTTTTGTGATCCGTCCACTTTGTGGATAGTGATCCGTCCGTTCTTGGACTGTTTTAACTCATTGAGTGATCCGTCCATTTTTGGACTTCATAGGGTAGTTCTCCCTTTTTATGATCCGTCCACTTTGTGGATAGTGATCCGTCCGTCTTTTGGACTGTTTTCACTCATTGTGTGACCCGTCCATTTTTGGACTTCATAGTGTAGTTCTCCCTTTTTGTGATCCGTCCACTTTGTGGATAGTGATCCGTCCGTTTTTGGACTGTTTTCACTTATTGAGTGACCCGTCCATTTTTGGACTTAAGGTAGTTCTCCCTTTTTGTGATCCGTCCACTTTGTGGATAGTGATCCGTCCATTTTTGGACTGTTTTCACTCATTGAGTGATCCGTCCATTTTTGGACTTCATAGGGTAATTCTCCCTTTTTGTGATCCGTCCACTTTGTGGATAGTGATCCGTCCGTTTTTGGACTGTTTTCACTTATTGAGTGACCCGTCCATTTTTGGACTTCATAGGGTAGTTCTCCCTTTTTGTGATCCATCCACTTTGTGGATAGTGATCCGTCCATTTTTGGACTGTTTTCACTCACTGAGTGATCCGTCCATTTTTGGACTTCATAGGGTAATTCACCCGTTTTTGTGATCCGTCCACTTTGTGGACTCCGTTGCCTGTATTAATTCGTAATAAACATTCATGTGGAAGATCGAAGTTGTGTCTGAATATTCTTCTTTAAAGAAAATTTATTCTAGTAAAAGTACCTACCCCCTTGGGCTTAAAAAAGGCACAAAAAGATTGTAGCAAAGGTGAAAGAAAAGCTTGTAAATTGTAGTTTTTTTAAAAAATAAAATAAACTTGGAGATCGCCGGTTCCTCATGTTTTTCTTACTGGTAGTATTTCCGAAGATGCTCCGTGTTCCAAGGGTGCTGCAGCTTTTGCCCGTCAATCGTCTCGAGGTTGTAGGTGCCTTTTCTTTGCCATGACGTGATCCTGTAGGGTCCTTCCCAGTTGGGGCCGAGCTTTCCTTGTGAAGGATCTCTGGTGGCGCCCATTACTTTTCGTAATACAAGATCCCCGACCTGGAAGTCTCTGTGCCTCACTTTGTTGTTGTAGTCTTTCGCCATTAGGTTTTGATAACGCGCCAACCTCTGCTCCGCTGCCGCTCTGACTTCGTCCACTAGATCAAGCTGGAGGCGCATAGCCTCTTTGTTCTTATCTTTGTCGTAGCTCTCTACCCTGTAGCTCGTCAGACCCACTTCAGCGGGAATGACCGCTTCGGCTCCATATGCAAGTCGGAACGGTGTTTCTCCAGTTGGAGTTCTTGCTGTGGTTCTGTATGCCCACAGGACGCTGGGTAGTTCGTCCGGCCAGATTCCCTTTGCCCCCTCCAGACGGGTCTTGATTATTTTAAGCAGGGACCGGTTTGTGACTTCAACTTGCCCATTCGCCTGTGGATGTGTGGGTGACGAGTAGTGATTCTTGATCCCTAGCTCCGAGCAGAAATCTTTGAATGTGCTGTTGTCGAATTGCCTACCGTTGTCAGAGACCAGCACTCTGGGTATCCCGTACCTGCATATAATGTTTCTCCAGACGAAGCTCCGGATGTTTTTCTCTGTTATTGTGGCTAAGGCTTCCGCCTCGACCCACTTGGTGAAGTAGTCTATGCCGACTACCAAGAACTTCAGCTGCCGGATAGCCGTTGGGAACGGGCCCATGATATCAAGTCCCCATTGCGCGAATGGCCAGGGTGCCGTCATAGGTGTCAGTTCCTCGGACGGCTGCCTGATGAGATTGCTAAACCTTTGGCATCTGTCGCAAGATTGGACATAGGATTGCGCATCCTTCATCATTGTAGGCCAGTAGTATCCTGCTCGGATCATTTTGTGTACTAGTGATCGTGCGCCCAAGTGGTTCCCACAGATACCCTCGTGTATTTCTCTCATCACGTAGTCTGCTTCCTCTCGGCATAAACACCTCAAGTACGGTCGCGAAAAACCCCTTTTATATAGGACGTCCTTTATCAGCACGAAACGCGAGGCCCGGACCTTCAGCTTTCTTGTAGCGCCCTTTTCTTCTGGTAACACCCCAGCCTTTAGGTAGGAGATCAATGGCGTGGTCCAGTTATACTCAGTGTTTACCACTTGCATATTTGCCCCGTCATCGATAAGTGGTGATATTTGGACGAATGATAATACCTGTTCAGGAACCAGCATGAATTCGGCAGATGCAGCTTTTGCTAGGTGGTCAGCCCATTCGTTTTCTTCTCTTGGGATCTGAAAGAATTCGACTTCGAGGCTGTTGGTCCGGTACTTCACTTCCTCCAAATACCTCCTCATTCTATCGTTTTTGCATTCGTAGTCGCCTTTGATCTGATTTGTTACCACTTGGGAGTCGCAGTGGACAATTATGCTTTTTGCTCCTGCGGCCTCTGCAAGGTCTAGCCCTGCTACCAAAGCTTCATACTCCGCCTCGTTGTTGGTTGTTGGGAAATCCAACAGGATCATGCATTGTATCGTGTCCCCCTGCGGAGTTTTAATCACTACTCCGGCTCCTCCGGCTATTCTGTTTGAGGATCCGTCGATATAGATACTCCATTGTTCCTTGTTTTCTATCAGCTGATCCTCCCCGAGTGTGAATTCGGCGATGAAGTCAGCTACTGCTTGTCCTTTGATGGCCGTCCGCGGACGGTACTGGATATCGAACTCGCTAAGCTCTATTGCCCATAAGGCCATTCTCCCTGCTGCTTCTGGGCTATCCATAGCTTTTCTCAGTGGCTTGTCTGTTAAGACAATGATCGTATGCGCCTGGAAGTATGGCTTAAGTCTCCGCGCGGCGATTACTAACGCGAAAGCCAATTTTTCCATCTGAGGGTACCTCTTTTCTGCTCCACGGAGTGCGCGGCTTGTAAAGTAGACGGGTTTCTGAATGCCGTCATCCTCCCTCACCAACGCCGCGCTTACCGCGGCACCTGATACTGCCAAATAAAGGTAGAGTTTCTCACCTTGTACGGACGGACTGAGCAGTGGTGGAGACGAGAGATAGGTTTTCAGCTCATTGAAAGCCGTTTGGCATTCATCCGTCCACTCAAATGACTTCCTCAATGTGCGGAAGAATGGCAAGCACCTGTCCGTTGCCCTTGAGACGAACCTGTTTAAAGCCGCGATCTTTCCATTTAGGCTTTGGACCTCCTTTATCGTCCTTGGTGGTTCCAACTCCATTATTGCCCGTACCTTCTCCGGGTTGACCTCTATCCCTCTTTGGGATACCATGTAACCCAAGAATTTCCCCGCTGTTACCCCGAATGCACACTTGTTCGGATTCAGCTTCATGTTGAATGATCGGAGTGTATCGAATGTTTCTCTGAGGTCGTCTAGGTGATTTTCTTCGTGCATGCTTTTAACCAACATGTCGTCAACATAAACCTGAACATTCCTGCCGATCTGATGTGCAAACATCTTGTTCATTAGCCTTTGGTACGTTGCTCCAGCATTTTTGAGTCCAAAAGGCATCACCTTGTAGCAGAATAGTCCCTGACTCGTGACAAAAGAGGTCTTCTCCTGGTCAGATTCGTCCATCATGATCTGGTTGTAGCCAGAGAAAGCGTCCATGAAACTTAGAAGCTGGTGTCTTGCAGTTGAATCCACAAGGGTATCTATCCGTGGGAGTGGGTAGCTGTCTTTGGGGCAAGCCTTGTTGAGATCCGTGAAATCTACGCACATCCTCCAGCTTCCGTTGGCCTTTTTAACCATCACGACGTTTGCCAGCCAGTCGGGATAGTATACTTCCCGGATGAAACCTGCCTTCAGTAACTTCCCAACTTCCTCGGCTATGGCCTTATCTCGTTCCTGGGCGAAGACTCGCTTCTTTTGTCGAACCGGAGGGAAGGAGGGCGACACATTCAATCTGTGGACCATGACTGATGGGTCGATTCCTGGCATGTCTTCATGATTCCAGGCGAAGACATTTTGGTTATTTCTTAGGAAAGTCGTGATCATCTGTCGTATCGGCCAACTGGCTAGTGTGCCGATTTTTGTTATTCGTTCAGGCCGTGTGTCATCAAGTCTTACTTCTTCCAGCTCTTCGACTGGTTCTGCTAATGCTCGCTGCTTCCCGATACACATCGTCTGCTGCTGATCCTCCATCTCTAACATGGCAATATAGCATTCTCGTGCTGCTACTTGATTTCCCCGCAGTTCTCCTACCCCATACTCCGTCGGGAATTTGATCATGAGGTGGTAGGTTGAAGTTACCGCTTTCCAGGAATTGAGAGTGGGTCGTCCGAGGATGGCATTATAGGCGGACGAGCAGTCGACCACGAGAAACGTTATCTCCTTTGTGATCTGCTGAGGATAGTCACCTGCCGTCACAGCTAGTGTTATTGCGCCTAATGGGAATACCTTTGTACCCCCAAATCCTACGAGTGGGGCGTTCGTTGGGGATAATTGTTCCCTGCCAATTCTCATCTGCTGGAATGCCGGATAGTAAAGGATGTCAGCTGAGCTGCCGTTGTCGACGAGGACCCGGTGCATATTATAGTCCCCAACCTGGAGGCTGACTACTAGCGCGTCGTTATGAGGATGGTGAAGTCTCCGCGCATCACCTTCTGAAAAGTTTATGACGGGGTTACTCATTCGCGGCATCTTTGGTACAAATCCTGTAAGTTGGACGCTATGGACCATCCTGAGGTAGGTTTTGCGGGCTTTTTTGGAAGATCCGGCTACAGTCGTGCCCCCTACAATCATTCGGATATCTCCTATGGGTGGTTTGGGGCACTCGTTTTCTCGTCGGGGGGCCTGTTCTTCCGGTGCATCAGTTCTCTCTCTGCTAACGAATCCCTGTAGCTTCCCCTGCCTGATTAGGGCCTCAATCTGCTGCTTCAGGTCATAGCAGTTAGACGTGTCGTGCCCGTGATCTCGGTGAAAGCGACAATACTTGTCTCTTGGTCTTTTGTTGGGGTCTCCCTTCAACTTTCCAGGGAAGGTCAAAGCTCCTTCATCTTTGATTTGCATCAAGACTTGGTCGATCGGGGTGGTTAACGGAGTGAAATTGGTGAATCTCCCGGTGGGGGGTCTGGAGCGTTTTTCTTCGCGTTGATCCCCGGTTCTAGCAACCTTTCGTCCCCTGTCTTGTCTCGTGTCTTCCTGCCTTTCCCTCTTCTTTGGCCTTTCCTCACGGGCCAGCAGCGCATCTTCTGCATTCATGTACTTAGTAGCCCTGTAGAGAACGTCCGTCATGGTTTTTGGGTCATTCTTGTATAAGGAAAACAAGAACTTACCCTTCCGCAGTCCGCTAGTGAACGCGGCCACGAGTATTTTATCGTCAGCTTCATCAATCGAAAGGGCTTCTTTGTTGAAACGTGTTATGTAGGCTCGCAGTGTTTCGTCTTCTCGCTGCTTGATGTTCATTAAGCACGCGGTGGACTTTTTGTATCGATGTCCGCCTATGAAGTGTGAGGTGAACAGGGCGCTCAACTCCTTGAAAGTATTGATGGAGTTCGGTGTTAACCTACTGAACCAAATTCTCGCAGGCCCCTTCAGTGTGGTCGGGAACGCCCTACACATAATCTCGTCAGGTACACCCTGAAGGTGCATCAGTGTTTTGAAGGTCTCTAGATGATCGAGTGGATCTTTGACCCCGTCGTAACTTTCGATCTGGGGCATCCGGAACTTCTGTGGCAGGGGGAATGAGTTGACGGGCGTGGTGAACGGTAAGTCTGTCCTGTTCACCAAGTCATCAAGATCAGAAGATACTCGCCCCTTGAGGGCGTTCATCATGACCTCCATTTGCTCCTTCATCGCCTGCATCTCCGCGACGATTGGCGGAGGGGCAAAATCCATGAGAGACGGAAGGCTCACGTTTTGCCGCTCCGGTCGGCTTGGGGCGTTGCTGCCCTCTGGCTTCTCCTGCTCCCTTCGCTCGGGGCTGTTTCCTTCCTGGTTTTGCTCCTGAGGGTTAGGTCCTGCCTCCTTTTGGCGTAGCTGCTCCTCCAGATCATGGTTTTGCTTTGTGAGTCGTTCTACTGCCGTCATAAGAGTCTGGACCTGTCTTTCTAATGCAGTAGATCTCGGTGGATCCTCCTCTTGCGCGTTGTTGGTGGTAGCCATCGAGCGAGTGAGTACCATGTAACTCTTATGTCCGGGAGGCGATGATCTGGCTTAACTTCTTCGCTTTCCCACAGACGGCGCCAACTGATGATGCCGTGAATATCACCAGTGAGTTTTCACGATCCTCGCTCACCAATGCAACCTGCAAGAAGAAGAAAGTAATCTCGCCGTGGGCACCGGTGTGGTGTCAACCAAGTACCCTCCAACGGTCAAGTTAGAATTGTTCTCAACTCTAGAGTGCTAGAGATGGTAAATTATGCGTACCTCGGTTTGTGAGAGTATTGGGGTTTTTATAGTAGTAGAAAGTCGGCTTCCCTTCCTTGGACTAGAAATCTTTTCCTTTTAGGATTCTACTATGAGCAATCCCAAACGTGATGGACAAGCACTTCTTCGTAGGGTGGGGCTTTCCATCAAGGCGGATCTTCTAGAATTATCCTTATGCGGACATTCTGATCTTTCTAGGATTCCATCGGATTCCAAACGTGTACACCAAGTATTTTAAGAATTGCTAAGCCCCAGGCCCATCCTTAATGCCGGCCCATGAGTCCGAATCCGTCAGGCCCATTGTTGCACAATTTCTGACCCCTTCAAATATTGTAACCGTTGACTCGGGTCAGTGATTTACCAGATATTTAATTGGCAATATATTGCCACAATATTGTTGCTAATATATCTTTTGTTGTTGTCTTCTATTTGTTGAAGATCATGCTTCGTTCTTTATGTACCGATTCACTTGTATTACACACCCTGATTGCGCTTCTTTGCTGGCTTGGGTTTAGTTCGAGGAGCCGATCGAGTTTGCTACTCACGTCTACACTAATCCAAGAGAAGGCTTTTGGTATGTCTTGACAATTGGCAAAGAGGCAAAAAAGGGAAATAACACTACAACCAGCTCAACATAGCTTGGGAAAATCGTGTTTCAGCTGCAAAATAAAGGGCAATTAAAAGCATGGTTTAAAAAAACTGAACCGGTAAAATAACCGAAAAAGGGTCCAGTTTCTGGTTAAACCTCTGATTTTTATGGCTTTTACTAGATCAGTTGAGGTCCCGATTCCTGATTCCAGTTCGATCCAGTTTTTAAAACTGTGATTACTAAAACACAATACTACTTTGGTAAATCATTGATTCGATAAGAAATTAATGAGCCTTTTGAGCAATAAGCAATAACATTGTCAAGAACTCCGACAATGCTTCTTTTCTTCTTATCCATTTTCAAGGACTTCTTATGTACAAACTGGAAAAAGCAACCTCAAATAGGGGTTATCATGTCTAGGTGAACAGCCTTCTAGGTCAGGTGAAGAATTTGATAATGGTGAACTGCATATGTTTTTTTGATAAACGTGGACTGCATATATAGAAGTTGGATTTCTTTTTTCTTTTTTTTAGGAAATAGAAGTTGGAAATTTGGATACTTATAAATGCAAAATCTAGAGAGGATACACTTAGATATGCTCCAGATTTATGAAATCAGGCACTATCACCAACTTTTTAAAAATGTAATCAAAACCTAGTAACACGTAAACGGTGAACCTTCCTTGGTGGAACAACATCATTTCCATTATGTCATACACTATCTTATTGGGACAATTGGCAAAATATTTTTTATTTCAAAAATAAATAAGACTTTAGATTTTGAAAAGAATAAATTATAAATGTGAACCAAATTCTACACATACGTGTAATTAAAATTGATGTCAAGTGGAATGCGAATTAATTAGGGGAAAAGTTAATGGATACTATAAGGATATTTTAAAAAAAAAAAAATAATGTGGAATCCAAATGATTCCACTTAGCATTAATTATTTTCCAATGTGGCAACATTGGATTTCACATATAAACAAGATATAGTTTTGAAGAGTTAGATTTCATATAATCAGGTACTTCAAAATCCACTTTCTCAACCAAAAAAAAAAAAAAAAAAAACCTTCAAAATCTGAAATCCTTACAATTATTATATATCTTCTTCAAATCCTTACATCTTTTTTTTTTTTTTCTTTTTTGGCCAAAATTTCCCTTTTCTATTCATATGAACAAAGTAAATTTAATACAAGCAATAGAACTAAATTGACAATGCTTAACTCGACAAAAGGGAAACAAAGAATGAAATGAGAAAATAAAATTTCTTAACTAGATATTTTATTATTTGCATGAAATGAAATGTTTATATCTATGCATTTTGGAAGTTCTAGAATCTTATTACTTATATAGTTTTTATAATTTAATTGTTAACCTAAGTAGTAAGAAGGGATTCAAACTCTAATTCTACTTATACTAAAACCAAAATTCCACTAAATTACAAAACTCTTGATTATAATCTTATTAAATATAGCTTGAGTGTGCATGGGTTGGGTTGAAATGCTTTTTTAATCCAACCCAAACTTGTTGGGTTGAAAAATTTCCACCCCAACCTAAATTTATTACATATGTAGGAACCTACCTAATCTAATCCACATGGGTCAGATTGTGTTGGTGGGTTGTGCTTAAATATTTCATGCATTGTAAAAATATAGACTTTCACTAATTGTTTAATAAATTATTACAATTCACATAATATACTTAAATTATATTTAAAACTTTTTAAATTTATCAAAACTAATGTAGGGTCACAGTTTAGGGCCCAAGCCCAAAAGATATGGGGTCTTGGTCCAAGGAGTCTAGAAACAATGAATTTGTAGAGAGTGGGTTATAGAACTAGGTCTTAGCGAATTGGACAGCAGTTAATATTGGGTTATACAACAGTTAAATGCAAGCAAAATATGTTAGTTCCCATAGGTCCTCAATCCGAGGAGATAAGTTGAATATATGTCGGTCACTGTTTGAAGATTATGGTCGTTTGTACTGCTACAGTGCTTTCTCTTCTGTTTTCTGCCCCCCTTCCTCATGGGGACTTCCCTCCTTATATAGTCTTCTTGAAGCCATCGTGGCCTTACACTTGTTGATCATCTGGACCCTTACTTGAGTTCTTGTCCCATCGGACACCCCCTTTCAGCCTTCTGTGAGTTGTGATGGCCAAAGTAGCACTGTTGTGGCCAAAGCAGCACTGTTCACAGGTCCTCTCCACATTAATGCGGCCAGAAAAGTAGCTGTAACGCATTTAATGCGGCAGCAGCAGCCTCTCCTTGGATGTCTTATGTTTCCTTCTTTCCTGCGGGTCGGTGGGACGCATCCCTACTGCTAATGTCTATTGGGGTGGGCCTTCTAGCAAACAGAGGGCATGTTTGAGCCATACCCATCACGTCTGAGGAGGCATTCCTCCTCGGATCGTCCTTCAAACGCCCCCCTATCCACGAGACCTGGGCCGGAAATCCTTTTGGCATCCATGTCCTCTCTCGGACATTGTTGATTGTCCCGGATGGGGCCCAAGGCCCATTAAAATAACAACTAATTATTAAAATAACAAAATAATTTAGTTTAGGAAGTTAAATATAAGGGTAATAAAATAAACTTATATATATTGGAGGTCAAGTTAGATCGAATAGCTTAAAAAAAACTATCAACCCGAACCCAACTCAACTCGAGACTCAAAATAAAATTTTAATTGAATCCAATCCATTGAACCATGAATAATCAACCCAAAATCAACATGCTTTTTACTCTTTCTTTTTCTTTTTTCATTTCGTAGTATTTGGGAATAAATAAAGTGATGCTAGGATATTACAAATTTTACAACATAAGCCTCACAAACAAAGAAGTAATTCTAACATTTATTTATTTTGGTGTTTAAGTAGCATGCCATCAATAATATTCTTGCCATGCACATCATTATAAATTAGTTAATTGTTATCTTCATCCCCTATAGAAAATTATTAAATACTCTGGGAGTACCATAAATGCATACTTCTCCTATAAGGTTTTGCCTTGTTGTACATTTTTTGGAAGAAGCAAAGTTATCTTTACTTAGCCTTCCACTTTAGCAATCTTTGCATTTATATCCAGATATTAATTAATTGTCATGCTATAATACTTAATAATAAATATATTTATTTCCATATATTAATGATCTATATATAGGTCTTGCACTAATAATGATTTATGTTAAATAAATTTATATGGTTATCATTTTTTAATGAAATATACACACACTTGTTTAAAACTTGTGAAAAGTTCACTATAAAATATAAATAAGTTTCTTTAGATATATTTCATATATAAATATGAAATTTTATAATTATGATATATATTAATAGACATTTATTTTGATTGTGTTTGTATATGAAGTATTAAATATGATAATAATGGAATTTATTAATATCTATTTATTATGTCATGTTTTTTTACAGCCATACAATATCTTCATTTGACCTTCTACCTCAGCAAAACTTTGCATTTAAGTCAAAGTAATAATTCATTGCCATGTGTTAATAAATACAAGCATTTATTTGTATTACTTACTAATAGGTGATGCAATAGTTATTAATTTATGTAAAATGAATTTATATGGTTATTTTAAAAATACATCCAAGAGCAACTGATTAGCACCTCTTGACATTTTCAACAAATATATCCAAGGTTTTCATGTTTTTCCTTTCATGTTGTAACTATCGAATTTTTTTTTTTTTTAAATACCTATAAACTATAAAGAACCTTACTATAGGTGTCTAAGTTTGTGCCAAATGTCACTCTCCTTTGAATGAAAAATTTAATACTCTTCATTTAGCCTTTCACCTAAAAAAAACTTTATATTTATGGAAATTGTACGTTTTTATACCCTTTAACACAAGTTGTTTAACCTAGTTATTTAGCCAAGTGTTTACTTAGATAAATTATTTAGTTCTAGGTTAACACAATATAATCATATCATGTAAATAATGCAGAAATATAAAGAATACAACGATATGATAACCCAAGAAAACCTAACTAGTAAAAAACCTGAGGAGGATTTGACCTAACTATCCTCAAAGTAAAACAGATCCACTACGAAAGAATTGAAGTTTGTACAATAGAACTGAGACCACTAACATCCTATTGCTACCTCGAGTAGAAAACTTACTACCATGACCACATGACAGCTCCGAGTCCACGGACTACTTCTGTCCTTGATCTACTGCAACTACGAGTTCTCTTACTTGTGATTTTGAGACTCCACTCAAAGGTTTCAGATCTTCTTTAAGTTCTTTAAGCAGCAACTGAAAAGATCATCAAGCTCTTAACTTGAATCTTGATCTTGATAATCCTAAGTGTGTGTATGAAGATAAACACCTCTAGATCTTACAAAAGATTCAACACACAACACATCAAAGACCTTTAAAACGTAGTTAGGGATTTTCCTTTATACTTGAAGTAAAACACTTAACTCTACACGTCAAACTAGGCTTGGGCTGAATTGAAAATTCTGCAAAAAATAAATTTGCACGTAGTTCAATCGATCAAGTCTAATTCTCGATCGATTGAGTCTTGTAAATTTAGTCCAATAAATTTTGCAATCACTTGATTCCAATTTTACAAATAAACACACTTTGAGCAAGCCTAAACCTAGATTCTATGTTTTGATCATGGTTTGCCAACATAATACAAATTGAAGTTCTAATACATTTAGTTCCTAAAGTCTTAGAACCTAACAGAAACAATTTGATTAATTGTTATTTATTAATAATATGAAAGCACTTATGGCCATTTATTACTATTTATTAATGGCGCACTTATTATTATAATTTTATATAGTAATTTTTAAAGTATTAATGTAAGAGATCATTTTATTTGCAATACTTTTTAATAAAAAAATTATTATTGATTTGACATATGAGATTTTTACTCACTTTGTTTTTTTAAATGTTACATTTTTTTTTTTATTTTACAAATAATTGAAATGAAGACTAACAAAGGGCCAAAAAAAAGTTCAATAACACAAGCAATTAAGAATATAAAGAATAATTGTGTGCTTAAGTTATTGTTTGTCAAAATAATTAAATATTCAAGAATTTACTCAAGCAATATGATTATGTTGTTAATTATATTAATCTTAATCATTTATATTTGTAAACTCATTTTTGTAACTTGTAATATAATATTATGTGTACTCATATATACAGGAATCAAAGCCATAGTAGCCTAAATTTTTGCTATATTTAAAAAATATTTTTAATGGTGTAAATACATTTATGTACAAGTATTAGTTATCTATAAGGAATGCATAAATTATTTATGTAAAAGGAGTTCTATGATTATTATTTTTTATAAATTATATAAGAAAATCGATTTGAAATATGTGACTTTTTCTTTTATAATAAATAAATACTATTTGAGTTCATTTGTTCGGGCTATAATTGGGGATCAGTAACATAGTCTTAAAAGTGGGCTTACTATTAGTCATTAAGTTTTCATTACTCTCAATTTGGGTTCCTCCCATACTATTTAATTTACAATTGTATAGTTAAATTACTCATTAAGGAGTAGCAACTTAACGGTTAACTAAGGGCCCGTTTAGTAACGTTGTTTAAGTATTGTGCAAATACATGTGAGTGAAAAAGTGTTGTAGAAATATATGTTGTACTGTTTAAACAACAAAAACTGTTGTTTAAACAACACTAATAGACAAGCCGTAATTTATTTAAAAAGCTCTTGACGCCAACTAGTTTATCTAGAGAGCTCTTGACCATCATAAAGATAATGGTTAACTGATTTATTTAATAACGGTTAACTACTCTATATAATATATACCAATAATAACTTATTATCACCATAATTATGAAATTCAATTTGTAATTAAATTTACAATGAAAATGCTAAAATTGCTACAAATTTATTATAAAAATCTTACAAAATGACGTGCATGACAAAAATATTGTTGATGACAATGCCACTTAAACACCACAATAAATAAATGTTAGAATTTCTTCTTTATTTGTGAGGCTTATGTTGTAAAATTTGTAATATCCTAGCATCACTTTACTTATTTCCAAACACTGTGAAAAAGAAAAAGAAAAAGAAAGAGTAAAAATCTTGTTCTTATCTTCTTATCTCATCCTTAATGACTGATGGAGATGGACCTCATAACTTTCCGAGTACTATAAGTCTCTGTGGAGAAACCAAGAGAGATACTTTTGCCCACCAACGCTATAAATACAAAACCAAGCTCTCAACCAATCTACATAGAAAAATTTAGCACCTCTTAGAGGTTTCCCAGATATGAAACCCTAGTTCTTTTCTCATACTTTTTTTTTTTTGGTCGTTAAGGTTGCCATCCTTATATTATTTTTATGAAATATGGCAATTCTATTGGTAGAGGAAAGCCAGAGTAATATAGTTGAGGAAAAAAAAAAAAAAAAAGAGATCCAAAATATTTGGTTCAAAATGCTTATACATATCACATCCATCGGATCAATGATCGAAATTCCATTAAGGATGAGATAGGAAGATAAGAACAATCGTTTTACTCTTTCTTTTTATTTTTATTTTCCGTAGTGTTTAGAAATAAGTAAAGTGATGTTAGGATATTACAAATTTTACAACATAAGCCTCACAAACAAAGAAGTAATTATAACATTTATCTATTATGGTGTTTAACTGGCGTTGTCATCAATAATATTTTTGTCATGCACATCATTTTGTTAGATTTTTGTAATAAATTTGTAGTATTTTTAGCATTTTCATAGTAAATTTAGATACACATTGAATTTCATAATTGAGGTGATAATAAGTTATTATTGATATATATTATATATAGTAGTTAGCAATTATTAAATAAATTAGTTAACCATTATCTTTATAACGGTCAAGAGCTCTCTAAATAAATTTGTTGATCGTTATCTCTATAACGGCCAAGAGCTTTCTAAATAAATTAGTTAACCGTTATCCTCAATACTAACATCGTTTTCTTCATCGTGCAAAATAATTTCTTCTTCTACTTCACATTTACTATCTCTTCTTTTTATTCTATTTTCAATAATTTTCCTTTTTATTTCTTTTTGGCATTCTAGATTCTTAGGCACACTGATAATAATAATAATAAATAATAAATAATTATATAGTCATTCAATATGTTATTAACATTATAGTCAAGAGTTTCTAAAAAAAAACATTATAGTCATGAAATTTGTAATGTGGAAGTGAATTTTCTAGTGTTTTATTGAGCTCAATCAAGTAGCCCAATAATTTTGAGTTAAAAATATATTTAACAACTTGTTGGGCATAAGTCAAAGCACAAATTTGAACAAATAACATAATCTAGATCTATATATCTATGTATCATCCATTGATACCAGTCATCGAACTCCTTTATACGAGTTCCACTTGACAGTCTTGGCTTGGGGGATACAACGCAATTGGTAGAGATCTCTTGACCATTATACAGATAAAAGTTAACTAATTTATTTAGAGATCTCTTGAGTGTTATAGAGATAACAGTTATAACTAATTTATTTAGAGAACTCTTGACTGCTATAGAGATAACGGTTAGCTGATATATTTAAAAAGGGTTAACTACTCTACATAATCTATACCAATAATAACTAATCACTTCAATTAATAATTCTAATGTGTATCTAAATTTACTATAAAATATGCTAAAACAACAATAAATTTATTACAAAATTTTACAAAATGATGTGCACGACCAAAATATTATTGATGGCAATGCCACTTAAACGCCACAATAAATAAATATTAGAATTACTTCTTTGTTTATGAGGCCGGGTTTATGTTGTAAAATTTGTGTGAAGGTGTTTCTTAAGTAAATATAAGATTTCTTCCTAAACTCCTGTAAATTACACGTTGCGCTTAGCAAAGGCTCATGGTCTCATAGGTGTTCCAATTGAGAGACTTTTCAGTGAGCCCATGCTAGAGCAAAATGACTCTTTTGCCCTCCAATCCCCTTCTCTTAATTATTCCCCACCGGTTCTTTTTTTTTTTTTGTGTGCAGGCTTGGTCTACACGGCAAGAAAAAAGTATGGATTCAGTCCTTTAATTGAATTGTGCTGGACTTTGTGGGCCTAAGTTGATCAATCTTGCTGGCTGGTCTTATGGACTTTATGGGTTAGATCAGTGAGTTTTGGGCTAGACCTCGTGAGCCTGAGTATAACTAATTTTTTGGGCTGATTTTTCTCTGATTTATAGATAAACTAATGAATCATTAATAAGGCTTTGTCTATTTTTTTAGGTAAGTATTTTCTTAGGCTCAAAGATGTACAAAAAGTGAAAAGTATGTTCCACAAATGTTAGCATTGGTTTTAAGTTATAACACGAATCACACATCTATCTAGTGTTTATTGCTGAATTTTATGTTCAACAAATATTGTTAGCATTGGTTTAACTTATTAAGCCTAAAGTTTTGCTGAATTTTATTCTTGATTGGATTCTTTGTGCTAAACTATAAACCCCATATGAACGTGTTAGTTCGATAGTGTTTATTGCCATATCCCAAATTAAATTATTTTCAACAATTTACAAGGTAACCATTTGTACGTGTTAGGTTGATAGTGTTTAGGTTGGCAAACCTTGAACAAAAATGTTAGTCTTGTATGTCTTTTAAGTCCATTTCATGTTCAAGATTCATTCCCATAACAGCTCAAGAAAAAGTAACCATTTGTCCACAACAACTAGTTGATCGATCGAGAATTGCAAATTGCAAGTCTAATTGCCTGTGAGGCCCATTAAGTTGTCTAATCACTAGAATTCTATGACCTAGTTGCTACTTGCTAGAGTAATTTAAGGGTGATTAGAGTGTATTAAAAAAGAAGGGAGAAGTGTCGTGCAATCATTTCTCTCAAATCACCATCAAATCGGAGAACAAAGCATATCTAAAGAACAGTTCATGCTGAAGAAGCTAAAGTTGCTGTATCAAACATAGACAAGCTGGTGTGCAAATCTTTGAGGTGATCCTTGGAGTCACGGAGTATTGAGAGTTTGTGTGAACAAAATTTAGAGTAAAAGAGTAATTAGATTGGAGTTACGTGTGGCCATGTGAGTAAGTTTTTACTGCAGGTAGCAATAGAATTTAGGATTATTTTCTATTATAAAACTTCAATTTCACTTGGTATATTTTGTTATCTTGGGGTTGGCGGCTAAACCATTGGTGTGTTTTTTCCATTGATAGTCACTATTGGTTTTTCACATCTTAACATATTGTTGTGTACTTTATTTTTTGCACTTTATAGTTTGGCAATATTGTTTATGTGGCTTAGTGCAAACTCCTACCTTTAAGGATATACATTGATGAAAATTGCAGAATTCTTTGTTTGGAGCTTCAGTTTGTCAAATCTTCTGTTCTTTGCCTCCATTTGTTTATTTGCTTCATTTTTTAACCAATTATCATATATAGTTCTAAATTTTAAACCCAAATATTCTTTCTTCTACTTGATTAATGGGAACAGTTTCATAATTGATAAATGAAGTTGGGATAGCACCCAGAAATGAGTGGTTCAAGCAATAGCTCCAGTAAGGCCCGTATGGTATACATGGTATTATCCATTGTCATCAAGTGGCGTGAGATCGATGAACTCACACCGGAGATCCCTTTTTTTATTCAGCAAAAAAAAAAAAAAAAAAAAGGGTTGGGATATGCTAGTGCCAGCAAAATGTCACAAACACACCACAAATATAATGACATGCTTCAGGTCACAGTTCCAGAAAAAATCGTGAAATCTGGCTACTATATATGGGTTACAGACATTGGGTGAAGATCTTGGCTTATCACTACTGGTTTGTCCTGATTTTTACACGATTAGTGAAATGCTGCTTTTCTTTCGTAGATAATAAATAGAATCTCTTTGTTGCTCAGTGCTTTACCATTTTTTGTTGGTTGTATATATATGTGAGAAAGGTTCTTGGTGCTTTCTATTGCTGAATGATATGTCAATGTCTTTCAATTTTCCAATAAATATGATATGACTATTGACTAGCTACATTTGGGCTTATTTTCATTTTGGATAGTTCCAAGTTCCAACTGACAACTTAGTTCAGATATCAATTTCGAATAATCTTCTGATCAACCTTCTTCTTCTTCATAGATGAAGAAAATTCTCTAGGGGTTGTCGGTAAAAATTAATGAAGAGGACCATACAATATGTTTGATTAAACTTTATGAAATCTCTGGCCAAATGGTTGATTCCTTAAAAATCTTCGACTGGTTTAACTTTAACCTTAAAGCTTAAAACTTGCCGTTAAACATCACAAATATTTCGGACAAAATAATAGTGTAATGACTATACAATATACTTTGTAATTTTTTTTTTTTTTTTTTTTTTTTTTTGAAAACGCCTCAAAACTTTCATTCATTAAAATTGAAGGGAGTCAACATACAATGCCTCCAAGGCTGGTGGAGGAGAATCCTCTAACCAAACTACATCTTCAACAATATTTTTTGCAAAACGTGCTAAGGAGTGTGCTACACCATTTGCATTTCTATTCACCAGTTTGACTTCTACCCACAGTAAACCAGCCATCAAACATTGAATATCATCAAAAATATGACCAAGCCGAGACAGATTTGTAGCAGTGGACCTCAGTGAATTCAGCACCTGCGCACTATCTCCTTCAATCACTAGCTCTGAAAAACCAATATCAATGGCAAATTCAAGAGCTCTGCGACAAGCAAGTACTTCGGCTTCAGTGCTGTCCAGTACCTGTTGCTCCTTGGCGGACATGGCACCCATCACTTCACCTCTTTCATTGCGAATAATAGCTCCTATACCCGAACACTTGAGGTCAGGGAAAATGGCTGCATCAAAGTTAAGTTTAAACCTTGAATTCGGTGGAGGACACCATCTGCTCACTGTGCTGGTTCTGCTGACTATTGTTAGCTGTTCTTGTGCTTGTCGAAACTCTGTTAGAAGATCAAATGCTCTTTTGTTCAGTTGGGTTGGTGACTGAAGCTTGCCTCCATGTGAAATCCTGTTTCGTTGGGACCATATGAGCCAGGCCTGGACTAAAAAAAGCTCCAGTTCTTCCCTGGTCAGCCGGCCTTGCATCTCTTCAAATAATTGCATTGAATCTTGTTGACCTCCAGCACATTTTTGTAGCTTCACAAGGCTGCTAGCCCACACATCCCTCGCCACCCCACACTCCCATAAGGCGTGAATCACTGTTTCTGAAGTACTCTTGCAGAGTTCACATGTGTCATCATCTATAATTCGTCGATGGACTAAATTATCTCTGGTAGGTAGAATGTTTTGGCATACCCTCCATCCAAAAACCTTGATTTTATTTGGGACCTTGAGCTTCCATAGCATTGCCCAGACTTTAGAACCACACACCCCTCTTGAACTTTCTGTCCAGTCCGCCCCCCTAAGAACCTGTGTTGCCACATAGTAACCTGATTTCACAGAATACACTCCCCTTGCTGTGTGCAGCCACATCATCGAGTCCACTACCTGCCTTCTGCTCAGTGGTATCCTTAAAATAGCCTCTGCATCTTCCTTGTGAAACTTGGATATGATTAGCTCTCTATTCCAGCTCCTTAAATCAGGTTCCATAAGATCAGCCACTCTCCATTCCCATTCTTCCTCAACCGGGTGGATAAGAATTTTATTTGTGGGGTGATTGGGAATCCAACTATCAGCCAAGACCCGTATAGATGATCCATCACCTACCCTCCAACAACATCCCTTCTTTAAAATAGGTTGGGCAGCCATAATACTCTTCCAAGTATAAGAGCTATTCGGTGAATCAACGGCATCCAAGAAGGTACAGCGTGGAAAATAACGAGCTTTGAGGCACTTGAACACTAAGGATTCTTGGTTTTGCAATAATCTCCATCCCTGTTTGGCTAGCATGGCTAGATTGAAAGCCTTCAAATCACGAAAACCCATTCCACCAGCTTTCTTAGCTTGAGTTAAGATACTCCACCTTCGCCAATGGATTTTCCTCTCCCTATCCACTTGACCCCACCAGAAATTCGCACACATTGCGTTGAGGTCATCACAAAGCTTGGTAGGTAATTGGAATACTCCCATTGTGTATGTGGGAATAGATTGTGCCACGGCTTTAATCAACACCTCTTTTCCGGCCTTGGACAGTAGCTTTCCTTTCCAACCTTGTAATTTTTTCCACACTCTTTCTTTAAGGTAGGCAAAAGTTTGGTTCTTTGCCCTTCCAACCAATGTCGGCAGCCCCAGGTAATTTTCAAACTTTACCACTTCACTTACAGCCAACTTCTCCTTTATCCAGTCCCTCATGCCCCCTGGAGTGTTGTTGCTGAAAAATATTGAGGACTTCTCCATATTAATCATCTGCCCCGAAGCATTAGCATAGGTTTGAAGGAGCTCATTTATCACCTGGACTTCCTGTTGAGATGCTTTGCAGAACAACAATGAATCATCAACAAAGAGCAAATGAGAAATCATTGGCGCTCTCCTACAAATAGCAACACCATGAATCCTCCCTTCCAACTCAGCTTTTGCTAATAAGGAAGTGAACCCTTCTGCACACAAGAGAAACAAATAAGGTGATAGAGGGTCTCCTTGGCGGAGCCCTCTAGAGGGGGTAATATTTCCAAAAGGTTTGCCGTTAATAAGAATAGAGAAGGAAGGTGAGGAGACACAAGCCATCACCAACCTGATCCAATGTCCAGGAAAACCCAACTTAGTCATAATGCCACGGAGGAAATCCCATTCCACCCTATCATAGGCTTTGCTAACATCCAATTTCAAAGCAAGAGAGCCTGTCTTTCCCCTTTTTTTACTATGCATAGTATGAAGAGTCTCATATGCTAGTAAAACATTATCTGTGATGAGTCTTCCAGGAACAAAGGCACTTTGTGTGGGTGATATGATTTGTGGCAGAATCAATTTTAGTCTATTTGCTAAGACTTTAGAGATGATTTTATATATCACATTACAGAGGCTAATTGGGCGAAAATCAGACATTTTTTCAGGGCATTTAACTTTCGGTATGAGAACAATATTAGTAGCATTAATTCCATGAACCATGTGACCAGACTCAAGAAAACCCAACACAGCATCTATTACATTATTACCAACAATGTGCCAATATTTTTGGAAAAATAGAGCATTCATACCATCCGGACCTGGGGCCTTTGTTGGTGCCATTTGAAACAGCGCCGCTTTGACTTCGTCTGCACTAAACTCACTGATCAAGGTTTGATGCATCTCAGCAGTAATTTTTTGGGGCACTGCATTAAGGCAGTCATCCATCCGGTCACATTCCCCTGCTGTAAAGATTTTTTGAAAGTAGTCTATCGCTACCCCTGCAATATCCTCCATTGTTTCAGCCCAATTGTTGTCTGCATCCCTTATCCTCTGTATGTAATTCCTTCTTCTTCTTTGCGAGGCCTTTTGGTGAAAAAACCTTGTATTTCTGTCGCCATGCTTCAACCAAGAGATCCTAGATCTCTGTGCCCAAAAAATTTCTTGCTTGCGTAGTAGATCATCCAGCTTCCTACTCAGAACCAATAGCTCTGCCTTACATTCCTCATTATAGTCACTACAATTCAACACTTCAATTCTCTTTTGGAGTTGCTTGACTTCCTCATTTGCGGGATGGGTTTTAGATGAACCCCATGCCAACAAATCCGCCCCACAGGTTTCAATTTTTTGTCTTGTTGTCTCTAAGGCATTTGGCCGAACACCTCCTTTACCCCAAGCCTCCTCTACCACTGCCTCACAGTCATCCCATAGAAGCCACGCCTCCTCAAACTTAAAGCCACGACAAACCCGTCCTTGCCATTTTTTCCCGCCCTTCACATGGAGCACAATTGGAAGATGATCAGAGGCATATGAGGATAGATGAGTTACCTTAGAAAAACAGAATTTTGCTCTCCAAGCCTCATTCCCTACCGCCCTGTCCAGCCTCTGTTTAGTGTTTGCGTATCCCGGTCGTCTGTTGTTCCAAGTAAATGGGTACCCTTCAAAGCCTAAGTCAAACAATTGAGCCATGTCCAACGCCTGCCGGAAGTCATCCATAAGCCTCTTCCTAACATGTTGATAAAGCAATCTTTTTGAGTCAGCCTGGGCTTAAGAAAGAAAAAATATATCCATTTATTATAAGCTCCGCAATAGAAAGACTAATGATATGTATACAACAATTTCACAACAAATCATAAATAGTAAATTGTTGCTAGTTTTAATTTGGATTTATCATTGACATCACTTTTTACCCACCAATAACAAGTTTTCATCAAGGATTTGTTGTAAAAATGTTGTGGATATAGCACTACTCCAACATAAATGATTATCCATTCACAATAAATTTATGTTTGTTCGAATATTAATTAAATGAATAAATTCACAATTTATTATTAGCTTAAACTTTTGGTACAGCTGACAATTTATCTTTATTAAAGACAAATTTTCAAGCGAAAGCTAGCTAGAAATCCAAACTCTAAAATGGCTGAATGGATATCTTTGACGAATCTCACATCCAATTATTTCCTGTAGAGGGATAATTTGTAATTCTTCCTTATCTAGTTTGTAAGCTCAGTGGATCTCCAATGGATCCAAAAAGGAAAAAATTGTAGAGTGAGATGTAGCCTCTCTCCACTTGTGTTCCAGTAGTTTATTTATCTCATTGTCAGTCCGCGTAGAAACTGTCAAAAAAAAAAAGAGATATATAAATAGAAGACACAAAGATGACACAGAAATAATTCATATACATATGATTATAAAGGAACTTACTCGTTTTCTTTCGAAGAGATACTATTACTTGAACACAATACTATTCTGGTAAATCACTAATCCGATAAGAACTTATATAATATAACAAGCCCTTTGAGTAATAAAACCATCACACGGAAAATCTTTTTTTTCTCTCTCTTCCATTTGAATGACTTCCTGATGTACTAGAAAAGGCAACATCAAATTGGGGTTTTCATTTCTAGGTGTACAAGTTTCAAGGTCAAGTGAAGAAGTTGATACTATGAACTGCATATATATATATATATATATATATATATATATATATATATAGCAGTTTGAAATTTGGATGCATTTAATGCAAAATCTGGAGAGGATCCATTTAGATATGCTCCAGATTTATGAAATCAGGTGTTTTCAGAAACTTTTTGACATGTAATAAAAGTTATGAAATCATGTGGAACTGGTGGTTGGATAACATCGCTGCTATATATTGCCACAATTGGAAAATAATTTTGGGCTCAAGCAATATGAGTGTACTGCAAGAATAGTATATTGGGCCCAAGCACAGAGGCCGAATAGATTTTTCTTTTTTCTTTTTTTTTTGGAGAAGAATGGGCTAATAGATTATATACTAAAAAGTATAAAAGTGGTGTCAATTAAGTGGAATCGGAGAATTAGGGGCTGTTTGGCTAAGGAAATCTCATTACTCAATTTCTATCACTCAATTTTCATCACTCATCACTCATCACTCAATTTTTCACACCTGTTTGGTATCATCACCCAATTTCCATCACTCAATATTTTTTACACTATTTGTGGGCACATACCTGTCAACTAGTGCAGCTTTTTCTCTTTTTTTTTTTCTTTTTTTTTTTTCAGTACCCAAACTCACCGAAGCTAAAAAAAAAAAAAAAAAAAAAAAAAAAAAACCAAACCAGAACTGGAGACCGAACAAGTGAAAAAAAAAAAAAAAAAAACTCAAAAAGTGGTCAAAAGTTGCGGCTGTGGGTCCCTTATGTGTGTTTAATTATGAGTTATGGAAACTGAAAATAGTCTTTAGTTGTTTTTAGTTTCCATAACTCATAACTCAAAAATCAGAGAATTGAGTGATGAAAACAGAGTTATGGAATCAGAGTTATCGTTTGCCAAACAACCTTTTTGCTATGGGTCCCACCATTTTTGAGTTATGAGTTATGAAAACTGAGAATTGAGTTATGAGAATTGGCAATCCAAACAGCCCCTTAACATCTGGATTCTAGATCAAAATAAAAACATTTGAATTCAAATTATCTAATTTTTTTTCTCTAAAACATGAATTTGGAATAAATGTCCGGACTAAATCTTTTTTTTCTCCCTTCAAAGTGAATTAATATTTTTTTCTTTTACCTCTCTCTAAAAGTTCCTCATACAACCGGGAAAAAATCTATTATTTTTGTTTCACTTGTTCATCACCTTGCTATTACATGATTCATGAAACACATAATCCACATAATTATATAAAATTATATCGAAACGAAAGCCATAAAAATTAATCTGCAGCTATAATTATATTAACACAAACAAACATATATATGTATAAGTTCAACACTTCAACTAAAGAGAAGTTACCAAAGTAAAGTAAAAGAGGATTTAAAGGGTTGGAAGTTACTATTTGTCGTGTGCATGCGGTGGAGTAGAGTTGTTTGAAATTAAAATCTACGGAACTTTTTCTCTTTTTGCTGCAAAGATATTCTTATACAACTAGACAAAACAAAACCTGTTATAATTTTTTATCCGCACACACACACACATAATCGGTGTACAATGTGTTAGCTCATTACTAGTTGCAATATTGGTCTTGATAAAAAAAATAATAAATAAAAATTATGACATTAACAAGATATTAAAAAAAATAAAAAGAAGAAACCAAATAGAAGCCAAAAACAATTATCTACATAAAACTATATATTAACTCCAGTCTAAGAAAAAATTAAATTAAATAATATTTTAGCAAGATTTTAGAAATAATAAACCTTAAGGAGATGAATAGAAGAAACTTGTCTTATTATGTGTGGTGAGATTTCTCAAAATATATAAATTTTAGAGAAAAAACGTGACTTACCGGAGGAGAAATAGGATGGATTTATATAGAGGCATGGAAAGAGAATTTTGTGTTTATTTAAATTTTGATAACTATCATTACAAAAAAATAAAATAAAAATTGATAACTATAAAGTTTGGGATAGAGTAAGCAGAAACCTACCGGAGCCGAAGAAACCAACCGGTGCCGTATTAAAGTGAATCCGCATGTTGGAAATCTAGATTTAAAAATAAATAAAGTGGAATCTAGAACATCCAAATGGGCTTGGCATTATTTCCAACATGTTTGGGGGTAGGGGTGAGTGGAAACTTACTAGCGCCGATGTGAGAGAGAGAGAGAGAGAGAGAGAGAGAGAGAGAGAGAGAGAGAGAGAGTGAATCCGCATTTTGGACATCTAGACTTGTAAATAAATACATGAAGTGGAATCCGGAATATCCAAATGGGCTTGATAATTATTTCCAATATGGCGACATTGTATGTAATCAAAGAGAGAAATTTGTGTTTATTTGAATTTCGATAACTATCATTTCAAAAAAAAAATTGATAACTATCGAGTTTGGGGTAGGCGTGAGCAGAAACTTACCAAAGCCAAAGAAACCAACCAAAGTGGATGAGAGAGAGAGAGTATTAAAGTGAATCCGCATGTTGGACATCTGGATTCAAAAATAAATAAAGTGGAATCCGGAACATCCAAATGGGCTTGGCATCATTTCCAACGTGGCGACATTGCACATGACCACAAAATGGATCCGGATCCTCTCCATTTCCCCTTGAAATGGAGAGGCTCCAGTACACGGTGAGATTTGAAATGGAGAGTATCAATGGTCCAAAACGTGCCACGTCATTTAAAATGTTAACACACATTTAACTCAACAAATTCAACTCTGATTAAACCAAGGTTAATAGCCGGATCCCTTTTCTCTCACTAGCCGTTCAAACTCTCTCTCTCAAATTTCAAACTCTCTCTCTGCAACTCTTCACTCCTCAGTCCACTCCTATGTTCTCTACTTCTCTCTAAATTTCAAAATTTTTTAAAAATCCCATTGTTGTTTCTGCCACTACCACTCTCGCGCCAGACCACCATCATCGCATGGAACAAGTCTCGAACTAGTCACCATTTCGCCACCCACCAGCCACCGTTGCGGTCTTTCTCTCCCCCAACGATCTATCAACTTCTGCTACGCCTTCGCTTGCTCCACTGCCTAGCATCTCCAATCTGCATCGCCGGCACAATCACTTCCCAGTAAGTTCTTTCTCTCTGACTTTTCATAAATATTGGGAACACGAAAAAAAATAAATTGATATTGCAATTTTTCTTTTATTTATTTTAGTTGGTTCTGAGTTTAGGGATTGAAATCAGATAGTGGGTCTTTTGGCTGTAAGATTTATGGGTTCTTTTAATCTGGGTCTTGTTTTTTTATAAAGTTGTGATTTTTTTTTTTTTTTTTTTTTGAATTTCTTCATTTTCATGGTGTTGATTTGTACTAAGAACCAAGAAATTGTTGATGGGTATATTGTTTTACCCTATTATGGGTTAGGTTTTTTATTTATTTATTTTTGTTAAGTTTCACTTGTTGGTTTTTCTATTTGATGGTGTGGGTTAGGGAAACCTAACAAAAATAAATAAATAAAAAACCTAACCCATAATAGGGAAAAACAATATACCCATCAACAATTTCTTGGTTCTTAGTACAAATCAACACCATGAAAATGAAGAAATTAAAAAAAAAAAAAAAAAAAAAAAAAAAAAAAAAATCACAACTTTATAAAAAAACAAGACCCAGATTAAAAGAACACATAAATCTTACAGCCAAAAGACCCACTATCTGATTTCAATCCCTAAACTCAGAACCAACTAAAATAAATAAAAGAAAAATTGCAATATCAATTTATTTTTTTTCGTGTTCCCAATATTTATGAAAAGTCAAAGAGAAAGAACTTACTGGGAAGTGATTGTGCCGGCGATGCAGTTTGGAGATGCTAGGCAGTGGAGCAAGCGAAGGCGTAGCAAAAGTTGATAGATCGTTGGGGGAGAGAAAGACCGCAACAGTGGCTGGTGGGTGGCGAAATGGTGACTGGTTCGAGACTTGTTCCATGCGATGATGGTGGTCTGGCATGCGAGTGGTAACGGCAAAAACAACAATGGGATTTTTTTAAAATTTTGAAATTTAGAGAGAAGTAGAGAACAGAGGAGTGGACTGAGGAGTGAAGAGTTGCAGAGAGAGAGTTTGAAATATGAGAGAGAGAGTTTGAACGGCTGGTGAGAGAAAAGGGATCCGGCTATTAACCTTGGTTTAATCAGAGTTGAATTTGTTGAGTTAAGTGTGTGTTAACATTTTAAATGACGTGGCACGTTTTGGACCATTGATACTCTCCATTTCAAATCCTCACCGTGTACTGGAGCCTCTCCATTTCAAGGGGAAATGGAGAGGATCCGGATCCCCACAAAATCTAGTTATTAAGGAGTTGGATTTCACGCAATTAGGATTTTGAATATCCGGTTTCTCTCACATTTATTACCTATTAAGTTCAAACCTTAAAATCTATTTTCCCCCATTAAAAAATTATTTGCCAATTATTCCTTATTTTATTCATACAAAAAAATTAATTTTAACATAATGTATTATAAGAAACTAAAATAATTTGTACAAGGTCTAATATGTACAAGGCCTTTTTTCTTTCAAGTTTTTTTTTTTTTTCCTCAAAAAAAAAAAATGAAAGAAAAAAGGCCAATTGTGAAATAGTGATTAAAATGTGAAAAGAAAATTTCTAATTAGACCTTTTTATTATTTGCATGAAATGTATTCTTTATACATTGTGCATTTTGGTAGTTCAATAATAATAATAATAATTATTATTATTATTATTATTATTATTATTATTATTATTATTATTATTACAAAATAGTTATTCCTATGTAATAGCTATTACATTATGGGTTTATTACACTGTACCAAATGTGCTCTAAGATTAGAATCATTGCAATAGTTTATTCAAGATGTTGCAATAAAATTTGTTATAATAGGTTTGTACAACAAAAAATTTTGTTGCAATAAACTCCAAATATTTTAATGACAACTTTAATGCAATGATATATATATATATATATATATATATATATATATTGTTGCAATAAACAATTTACTATTTCGAATATCTTGTAGCTATAGGCTATTACTTCACGAAACTTATTGCAACAGATTGCAAATAATTGACCAAAATAAGTCGGATTAAATTATGACAATGATATCTTTATTGTAATTAGATAATTACTTTATTTTTTCATTGCGATAGATTATGAAATAATTGATACCAAGTTATTGCAACAATATATTTGTTGTAGTTTCGTGTTTGTCATCACAATAGATAGGGACGGAACTAGAGGGGGACCATGCCCCCCCCCCCCCCCCCAAAAAAAAAAACCTTTGAAAAAAAAATACTAGTATGTGTATTTACAAAAAGAATTTTAATTCTGTCTCTTAAATTTATATACTTAGCAGCCTTCCCCAAAAAATTTACAAATTGACCCAAAATATCCAACAAATAGATAACAAGCAAAATCTATAATAAAAAAGAAATGTACATATCCAGATAATAAGAAAAGTCTTTGGACAATTCATAAATCCAATCTAAGCAAAAACAATAACAACAAATTAATTACAAATCCTAACAAAAAAAATCACAAAAACCCAATAACTTTTACCAAACTCTCTCTCTCACTTGAGAGCTCTATGCCCCTCTCAAATGACTCCACCCTCATAGCCATAGAGACAACTCCTATGCCACATATTGATCGCTTCATCCACACATCAGTTAGACTCTGAAAATATTAAGACGTGCCAATTGACTTGCAAAACTCTTAATTATAAACTCCTATTATTAAATTTTTTTTTTGAAAGAAAAAATACAAATAATAATTAACAAATTAATGCTAATAATGCAACTTTGTCAACCTCTAGTATTGATATTCCAATTTTTTTAAATCTAAGAACAAAGAACTTTGACCCCCCCTAAGTTTGAATCCTAGTTCCATCCCTGACAATAGATTGTAAAAGAATTAATATCAAATTATTGCAATGATAACTTCATTGCAATAAGCTATTAGTTTGAAATTTTCATTGTAACAGATTGCAAAAATAATTGGTATCAATTTATTGCAACGATTCCTTCATTTTAAGTTATTGCAACAATTTTTCCTAATTTATTAAAGCTTCTATTACAACTGAAAATTATAAATTATTGCAACTTATTATTGTTGATGCAATAATTTAACACTTTTAAGTTACTATTGCTACAATTTTAACTTGTAGATGCACTATTTTGTCTAATACTACCATACATATTTTGTTGTATTAACACTTGATGTGATAGTCTTTTTTTTGGTGTAGTGTTATCATCAGACCAAAACATAAATCGATTTTTGATGTAGGCAAGAATTAAATCTCAGATCTCTTATTCGACCATTAGCCTTTACAGTTAAGCTAACTGGACTCACAAGGTGTCATATGGCTAAAATATTTTAAAAAAATTCAACAAAAAAATATTATAAAAAACGACGAGGGAAAGAGGTGGGTATTGTGGGTAGAATAAGAGAAGGTCGATGCCGAATGGCTTGGCTCAACTCAACTTGTTGGGTGTGGCAGCGTGACTGTGTGACGTGATTGTGTGAGAGCCCTTGTCATTGCTATTATTTGAGCTCCATGTCCATGGTTTCGTTAACAAAAGTATCATATTGATTTTGTGTTTGGTGGGGTTTGGTTCCCTATTGTCCAAAACATTTTAGTTATGGAAGAGAAGTTTGTGAGAGAAGAGAGGAGATCAGGGCAAGTGAGTGAGTTTAATGACAAAGTTCATGTTCTTGATGGTAAGGACTAAGGATTTATTCAACCATCTCTCATTCCCTAGCAATCTGTTTAATTTATTGCCACAAACTCAATACTAAGGCAAGTCCATTTCTTCAATATTGTTATAACACTCACCAAAATTCAACACTAGGTCTTTGGATACGTTTACAACAAATTATAGATGGTAAATTGTTATTAGTTCTAATTTAAATCTACAACTTAAATTATTTTAATCCTAGATGACATTAAAATTATTATTTTAATATCACTGTTAGCAGTGGCAGTGCCACTTGAGGACCGAGGGGGGCCTTGGCCTCCCCAAAATTTTTGAAAAAAATTAAATCTTTTTTTGGAAATGTCTTAAATAATTTGAAAATTGTTAAATAACCTTATCATTTTGGCCCCGCCATACCTGATAATATACATATATATTTAAGAAAGTCTAAAAAAAACATAATTTTCATTTAAATAAAATACAATCCATAAATACATATGTCAACAAATTACAATAATTAAACATTCAACATATTTAAAATGAACATATAGGTATTTTAACAATTATTTCAACAAATAAAAGGAAAAAATTTCTAATTTTCATCCCAACACATCTAGGGCTTAATTGTATGTAGCAGTAGAAAAATTGAAAAGTCAAAAATTTTGTTGATGTGCCGCACCACCAAGTCTCCCACACAGTTGCAGAGACATTTTGACTCACACAGGTGACTCTCTCTCTCATTCTCCCTGTCTCTGTTGGCAACTTAGCATTTGCCTTCTTCTTCTTCTTCTTCTTTTTATCTTTTCAATTCTTTCCTTTTCCTCCCTCCCATTGTTGCTGTAGTTTGTTTAAAAGAAAAGTTTTGTACTGTTTGACTAAGCTAGAAAAGAAAAAGTGAAAGATTGAAGCTTTTGTGCTATGAGCCCCATATCTCCTGACTGTGCAATGCTCTACTGTAGACACCGCATTTTGTACCCCTTAAGACTGGGGCCCCTGTTCCCCAATGATGCCGAAATTCTAAGACCCAAGGTTGGTTTCGAGCCCAATCAGATTATAAATTGACTTGAGAGATGTTAAAATAGAAAATATAACTTTTTAATGAGCAAAAACTCTATTTTTGGAAAATAAAAACCAAAAGAAACCCTAAGCCTATGTACGCAGCCTAGAAGCCTGCGTACGCAGGCACAAGCCTGTGCACACATGTAGGGTTTCAGAAACATAAGAAAAGCAAGTTTTCTGTATTAAAGACTGAGGTTTGGAACGAATCCCACATCATCTGGGAGCCGTTTCAAACCTCTATTTTCTCAATATAAATAGCCATACATGGTACCTTTTCAATAACATACAGAAATCCCACGGGAAAACACTATGATTCACTAGAAATAGTGAATTAAAGAGGGAGTTTTTGAACGGTGCAAAACTGCAAATGCACAGTATCATAGTTTTATAGTAAAGTGATGAGAAGAGTATCGTCCTCAAGGATTGGTAACTTACTTTTGACAAATACCAAAATTATGCTAATCTCGATTTTATCTAGAGAAGTCACTAAGGTTTTTGTAACTGGAATTTAAAATAAAATCAAATTAAAGAAAATACGCAAAGGAAAAAAAAAAGGAGATATTGCTCAAAAATCAATTTAATGGGAAGAAAACTTCTAGGAAATCGATTTCACCTAATTCCTCACTATGCTTTACTCATCTAGCTAATTTAATTTAACTCTCTCTGTTTGTTAGCAATCTCCAAACTCATCCAAAAGCCTCTTTCGATAGTCAATTGGAAACATTCTTGTTCATCATTTTATACAAGAGTATGCAATTTAATAAAGCAAGAAAGCATTAAGACCAACGATTTTAATACTACATAGGTTCATACAAGTCTTTCGATCTCTATATTTACCTATGCTGAAATATTCAAGATCTATCCTATAATTCCCTCTTTCGACAGCAAATCACAAGATTAAAATCATGTAATTAATGGCCAGTTAATTAGAAGCAATAAGCTTAGAATAAATCAGACAAACATGAAGAGAATTTGTTCAAATTAACATAGAAAAGTAAGCATAGTTCAGAACTAGATTACATCGTTTTCCTAGAATAAAGAAAGTTTAGTTCATGCTAAAAATTAAATTCAACATAAACGAATTCACCATAATTTTTCTGAGAAGATTTGAAGGAAAAAATGAACGCAAAAGAATCTGCTTCAGCCCTCTTTTCTGCTTCAGCCCTCTTTTTTGCTTTACTGTTCAGCGCCTCCTTCTTTCTTTTTGTTCTCTCTATTCAGTAACATAGAAAAGCAAGCATAGTTCGGAACTAGATTACATCGTTTTCCTAGAATAAAGAAAGTTTAGTTCATGCTAAAAATTAAATTCAACATAAACGAATTCACCATAATTTTTCTGAGAAGATTTGAAGGAAAAAATGAACGCAAAAGAATCTGCTTCAGCCCTCTTTTCCGCTTTACTGTTCAGCGCCTCCTTCTTTCTTTTTGTTCTCTCTATTCAGTGACTCCCTTTTTCTGTTCAGCCCTCTTTCTTTCTTTTCTATTTCAGCCCACCTTTTTTTGCTTCAGCGTACCTTTTTGTTCCAGCCCTCACTTTTTTCTTTTCTTTTTGATGTGTTGCCCTTTTTTTTCAGCCCAAGAACTTTTTCAGCCCAAAACGTTTTTCAACCCAAGAATCTCTCCCTGTTTGTGGTTCAGCGCCTCTTTTCTTTTGTGCGTGCCTCTTTCTCTTCTTCTCTTCCTTGCCAACTTTTTCTTTTCTAGCTGCTTCACATCTCCTTTATTTGAGTAAATTTTTATTTTCTTCAAATCTGGAATAAAATTTAAATAACAAAAATCAAGTCTAAAATCAACAAAATAAATAAAATTAGACTAAAGTTTAAAGTTGAGAAGTGATAAATTACACTTAATTATGCAAGTCATCAGTTGTTCACAAAACATTCTCAAGTCAATTTTATTTGATTAGGGCCTTTTCTAGCCTTGATCTTTGAATTTAAAGATTACTAATCACATTTTTATTGATTTGAGATAGATTTGACTGAGGGGAACAGTAAAAAATCAAGCCTAGGAGTTTTTGCTTTAAGGTATTCATTTCAAACTTTTCTTTTCTTTTCTTTTCTTTAAGTTTAATTATGTTTTGTTTGTTCCTTTACATGTTTTATTTTTTAATATGTTTATGTAGTCTAGGTTGACGTTTTTGTATGTTTTAAAAGCAAGTTAGGGTGTTAGATTTATAGTTTTAAGTTCTATCTTGTTTTTGTGTTTGCTGTTTTCTAGTTAGGGTTTTTGAACAACCCTGCGCATGCATACTCTATGCATGCATACGCAGGTCAAATCCTATGTATGCAAGTATTTGGCCTGCGTACGCAGGTCATTGTCCAAAAACCCTAATTTATGTTTTACTTTGTTTGTTTCACATGTAATACCCCTGCTTTGATTCTCCATGTATCTATATATAGCTTGAGTCTCTATTTCACATGTTTGTTTTCCTTTTTCATGCTTAGATTAAGGTTTGTTTTCACTTCTTTGTTAAATGCCATGCCATTCATTCACATGTCCATGCATAATGCCATAGGTGCTAAGTTGCAGCAAGGTAAGTGAGGTACACATGAGCATGCATATTTGAATAGGATTTTGCTTAACAATGGATTTGAACATGCTTGTTTGATGAGTGGTGTTCAATCATATGTTCACTTGAATCTTTCATGTTTGTGTTTCTGACTTGTTTTGATTGCTACCTTAGAAGATGTAATATGATAGGAAATGCCATGATTAGATGTATGCTAGGGTTTGGGATGCGACGATGTGCCATGATTAGATGAATGTTAGGCCGTTTGATATGTATGCTAGATGTATGTTAGGGTATGCCATGCTAGATGAATGTTTAGGCTTTGTTTGATTGCCATGATAGATGCATGATTAAGGATGATTGATGTCATGTTGTGTGTTTAGATGTATACTAGTCTATGTGTGAGTATAGATGCAACATTGAGTATGCCTTTAATAGGGTTAAGACATAAGACATAATGAAAGGAAGCCAACCTTAGGATTAAGTGGTTTTGGGTGCCTAACACCTTCCCAAAACCATACCTTAACGATCCGAACCCATATCTCTGGTTGATGTAGAACAGACAGCACATGCTTTCCTGGAGCAGCAGGGGTGCAAGAAGTCACAACGCAAGATCAAAGGGAGGTGCCAGCCATGAACGTCGCCAAAATTTAGGCGAATTCCTTCATTAAGGCCCCGATAACAGTGTTTTTGCTATTTATAGTAATATTTGTTTTTCCTTAATAACTTTTAGTTTAAAAGTCAGAATAAGGTCCCGTCTGTTTTGGGACGACCCTTAAGGTCAGTAGTTTATGATTCTGCATTTAACTCAATTTTTCCATTTTTGGTAAAATTCGGTATTTTGTCACCTAATCGCGTAATTAGTGCGAATTAGGGTTTTTAGACGTTTTCCTTAGTATTTATATGTTTTGTAGCCGTCAGAGGCAAATTAGACTATTATTAATAAACACAGACGTTTTGTCAAATTTTCTTCTGGTGGATTCCAGTTTTATCTCCTTGTGGATTCAGGGAAACCCCTCGTGAATTCGAGGTTTAATACCATAAACTAACAGTTTAGTTTCTGCTCCATCAAGAGAGCATCGTGTGTGCTCTTCTTTAGCCTTCTGCGACATCACTAGTAGTAAGATCAAAAGGTTCTTCCTCGAGAGGACGTCATATATATGGTTCCTAGACCATTACAAAAACTAGGTGGTGACTCTCCATTGTGTCCACATCTATACCCCCAGCGGACCGATTGACCCCTTGTTTTTAACTCTTTCCCCAGGTACTTTGTATCTTTGATTTTTTTTTACTTTACTTTACTTTTTATTGCTTTCTTTTTTATATTCCTTATAATATATTATTTATTATCATAATAATCAATATATTATATACCGAATGGTATTATAAATTATATATGTACTTGATTAGTTAATTAAAATATACAGTATATACTACTATATTAATATGTATTCAATTGTTGTTTATTATGTTTTTTTATGCATTGACATTTGAATGATTGTTTGTCTTTTTTTTAGCAATATTTGGACTATTAGTATTTTTTTAGCATATTTTTTTAAATCTTAATGATGGTGAACTAAAAATTGAATCAACTCCAATTCGTCCATGAGAGTCGTCCAGGTCAGAAAGATAGGAATGGTCATCCCTAGTAGGACGGTCGTCCATGAGCATAAGGGTCGTCCATCAAGAAAGCGTCTGGACGACCCCCAACACTTGGGAAATTTCCAAAAAGATTTATCTACAAAAGCTTGTGAATCGGACCACGTGTTACTATTTTGAAACATGAGCAAGATCCGGGTTCATCGCTATAACTTCCTACTAAATACTTAACTTCCAATGACAGTTATAGAAGATAAGATTAAACATTCTAACTCCTATAACGGTTGTGGAAGTTAAGTCTGAACCTTCTAACTTCCTCAAATATTAGGGAAGTTACGAGACAAATAACCACTCAAAGCACACTATATAAGTACTCATCCACATCAAATGGAAGTAAGTTTGACACTACTCCAAAAGTTGGAATTCTAAAGTTCAAGAGAGAAAACTAACTTAAACATTGGAGGGTTCTTGACCAGTTCATCCCGGTCACCTTTGATCTTGTGTCTTTTTCAGGCCTTCCAAGCAATCACTAGCCCATTGAAGCTCAGAGCATTCAGCCTACTGATTTTCTTTGCATCATCACTTAATAATTTTATAGTGATAATTTAATTTGATAAATCTAGGTTCATGGGCAAGATAGGACTATTGACTTATTCTTCAAAAAAAAAATGAAGACGGTAATTCAAAAAATAGTACACTTTTGGGTTATGAAGTATTGTACATTATTATTTTACATTTCATACAAACAAAAATAAATAAATAAATTATATGTAGCCCCTCCTTAGATATATTCTTGGGCTCCGCCACTAACCATTAGCCACGTCAGCTTTTTCCATCTAACACATAACGGCATGGATTATTTTGACACAATACCAAAAGGTTAAGGACAAAACTGACACATTTGAAAGGTTAAAAACTAAATTGACACATAGTGTAAGGATTAAGGACCAATTTACCTATGATAATAATATGATTTTATCAAACTTAGACTATCATCTAATAAATGTAACCTTAAATGGGATTCTTTTTATGAATTATTAAATTAATTATTCATTTAATAAAAAAACAATTAATTTATTCAAGTTCCTAATCATCCTCTAAGCTTTCATCCCATACATGTTTGTTCACTCTCTTTTAGTTTGGACCAATGAAAATTACTGTTTCAATTTATTCAAATTATTCCCAAGACAAATTAAATCAACAAACCTTTATCATATATGCTCAAATCCATTTTAAGAGTATTCGTCTATAATGATAATTAAGGTTTGATATTTTTAGAACAAAGATTCCAAATTTCGTGCAGGAAATGGATAACTTTCCCTTGAGAATGCAATTCAACATGAATTTTGTGTTAGGTCAAGTTTTGAATTCTCTTAAAAAGAAAAAATAAAAAGAATTTTGATTTAGTGTAAAATGACCTTTCAACGCCGTGCTTTGTGAAATGATGATTTTACCTCTGTCGCGGGATTTCAATAAAAAAATTGAATTTTTTATCATTTGTAAATTGGGTGTCTACTCATAATTTAAAATTCTAATGTAAATTGTTGTTTTTTTGAGAGATTAATGTATATTGTTAGATTAAGAAACTCGCAATGTATATTGTTAGATTAAGAAAACACAACCTTAATTCTTAACCATGAAATAATTATTTTCCATTTCAGGAAAAATAGAAAAGATGCTAATAAGGAATGTCAAAACACTCAAAAATGTCATGGAGATGTGTAAAAAAAAAAAAAACGTATAAGCAACATATCATATCATAAATTTTGATTCAGATAGGTAAATTACACAAATCTTCCTTAAGGTTTTGGGAGACCAACATTACGCCCTAAACATTAACAGAAATGACACTCCACTCCCTTAAGGTTTGAGTAAATATTTTGTTACTGTTATTAATGGAATGACTAATGTGTTGATTTCCTTTTACCTTAACTCTACTTCCTCTCTCTCTCTCCCTCAATCCAAAGTTTCAAATTGGCCAAGAAAAGTATAAAGTCTCTTCACATTTGAAGTGGAGTGTCATTCCCCAAAACTCAAAGTGGTGGTTTGTGTAATTTACCCTTTAGGAAATCTATGAAATGCTTGAGGCATTTTTAATGGATATTATACTTAAGTCATGTGCCTAATGCATATATCCATCAACCAAAAGTTTGATGGTTTATTTACCTCTTTTATGAAGTTCTTGATGGTTGTTTGATTCCTGTCTTTATCACGGCAAAATGTTTGTTTGTTTGTTTGTTGTTGTTGTTGTTGTGTTTTTTCTTTTTCGTTTTTATGGGAAAATATTTGTGTTTTATTGGCTAAAATATTATTTTGGTCTTTAAAATTTAAAGTCAATACGTAATAATTAATTAATTTTTATTATGATTTCATTAAGCTAAATTATAAATTACACCCTCTAATTTTGCCTAAAATTAATTCAATTTTATAACTTTATTTTCGTTCGATTCAATCCTCTAAGTTTTAACTTTACTCAATATAGTTTTTTTTTTTTTTGTTAGTCTCTCTCAGAATTGTTTCGTTATTGGATTCATGTCATTGTCATATCAAAATGTTTGTTGTGTATGTGTGTGTCAGTGTGTGTTTTTTATATGGAAAAATGTTTATTTTATCTAAAATATAATTTTGGTCTTAAACGTAAGAGTCAATATTTAATAATTAATTAAATTTTTTATTTTTTTATTATGCTAAATTATAAATTACATCCTTTAATTTTGTCTAAAATTAATTTAGTCTTATAAATTTCAAATTTATTCAATTTATTTTTTTCGTTAAGGACATCAAATAAACGTAGTTTTGAATATTTATTTTAATCTCTTTAATTAAAATTTTGAAAATTAATTATAAAAAAAATTGGGAAAAATAAAAATAAACATTTAAAAATGGTATTCTGAAATCTGAAACAACATTGCTGCCTTCCTATATCTCATCAATCATCTGGTACGTACCACCTTGATTGATGAGAGATATAGGAAGGTACCGGGCCATAGGGTTGGCGAAAATCGCAGCTCTAGGATTCGTTATATGAACCCGCCGAACATTGGATTTTTATGGTGATCAATTGTGTCTGTGATTTTGAATGATGATGCTGAGATTTGGAAAACAAAGTCTACTGTCTTTTTTTGCTTCTTTCTTTTTCTGTTTTCGTTATTGGAAAAGTACTGGGAAAGTGATAGAGAAAGTTCTTAGCTTAATTTTACAAAATATTTCATTATCTTTTTTCTATTAAAAAAATATTTTATTAGTGTTTTTGATTCAAAACCCAAAATGGTATTTTTTTTGGAACATTTAACAACGCTTTTTAAATGGACAGTGACACCAGGACTAAATTAAATCAAAGTTAAAGTGTAAGAACTGAATTAAATGAAATTAAAGTTATATAATTGAATTTAATTTTGGTCAAAATTATAGGTTTTAATTTGTAATATTATTATTATTATTATAGTTCAATTTTATAATGATTTAAAACAATATTTTGCTTACGTCATGCATAGAGCGGCACATGAAACAGTACATAGATAAAGATCAGTTTACTCAATTTAAAAAAAGAAAAAAAAAGAAAAAAAAAAAAGAAGAAGACAATGTCTCTCACACGTAACTTGTTGCACGCACTATACACATATTTTAATTATTTAATTAAATCGTGACTTGAAAACATAATTTTTTGGTTATTGTGGTTTTTATGTTTTTTATTTTTTATTTTTAAATGAGAAGAAAGATAATGGATCAATACCATTAGCTTGGCCTAGTGATTGTGATGTAGGACAAAATCTACTATTTAATTCTTGTAATTTATTAAGTTTGGTATTTTTATGTAATTTTCATTATTTTAGGTTTAGAGCATTTGTTTCAAATTTGGTTCCTATTATGATTAGGTATTAATTATGACTTATTTTAGAATATATTTTCTTATATGTCAAGTTTTACAAAGCTTATTATTAATAAAATTCAGACTTTGTTTATTTCTTTCTTTGGTATATTCTAGGAAATTATCACACTATGGATTAAAGGAACCCCTCATGTAGTCAAAATATCTTTTCTATTTGCTTTTGTACTCACGCATTGATAGGTAAAGGTTCAGGTTTTCTCTTTGCATAGTATTCCTTTTTTGTTTTTACAACCTCTTGAAAGTCGTACTTAATGGGTCTTTAAATATGTTCTCTAATTAGGGTTACAATAATCAATATCATCAGTTGGCTTAAAATAAAATATATTAAGATAAAACTAATTTCTCCATTCTTCATCAATCGACTCTTATTCGAGAGCAATTCTAGATTACAGTCTTCTTTCTTTTGAGCAGCTTCTTGGACGTTGATCTTGTACCATGATATTTGACACTTACAACTCAAAATACATTGTTATATATGTATTTGTCAACACTAAACCTAACATATACATTATTAAATTCAAGAAATAAAATCTTAAACGTCTTAGAGAAGTGTTAAAAAATTCTTAGTTAAAAGAGTATCTAGAGTTTTTTGAATGCTAAACACTTGGTCATCCCAAACTCTTGGTTAAAAAATTCTTATGAATATGACGAGGCCTTAATTTGAAATCTAAACCACTAAACTAAATTTATTTTTCTCAAAAAAAAAAAAAACCTTTATAGGGTTCACTGTATCATAAATTTGATTTAGGATATGTTTGAAGAATAATGCTAAAGGTACAAATTATTTTACAAAAAAATTTACAAACTATTGATGTGATAAGTGATTATTAGTAAATAAGAAAATGATATTAATTGTAGGCTTAGATGAAAACCAATAAAAGGTTAGCCATATCAACATTTTGTAAGGATGTAAAATAGTTTGTACTTGTAGTATTACTCATGTTTGAAATGCTTGATGCATTTCTCACGCATGTTTTGCTTATGTCATGAGTGACATGACTCATATGTTCTCTATGCCTTACTCAATCCAATGAGTAATGCTATGAACAGATAGAAATGCACAAATTTATTCCACAATTCGCCACGCGAACAAACAAAAATGCACAAATTTGCATCACAATTCACCACATGGCAAGTTATGAGTAGTGAAAACGTGTCCTCACGTGACTCACCATCACACATCTATCAATCACAACTCATCACGTGAAAAATTATAATATAAAGTTGTATATTTTTATGGGGGATTCTGACATTTTACCCTTAATTTTTAAAAAAATTGGCAATATGCCCCTGTTTGCAAACTATATAGAGGCGTACCCCTGTTTTGATACTCGATTACCCTAAAATCGAGTTCAATTAAATACTCGATTCGTAGAAAATCGAGTTATGCCCGATCAAACTTAAAAAAAAAAAAAAAAAAATTGCATGGAACTCGAGTTTCAGCAAATCGAGTTCCATGCAAAAAAATTTTTATAAGTGTGATTGCCCCATCTTCAAGGAGCCCTATAGTGACGTTTTAAAGCCCTATAGCGGCGTTTTACTGCAAATTTTTTTTAAGTGTGATTGCCCTATATTCAGGGTGCTCTATAGTAGCGTTTTTAATCCCTATAGTGACGTTTTAAAGCCCTATAGCGGCGTTTTCCTGCAAAAAAATTTTTGTAAGTGTGATTGCCCCATATTCAGGGAGCACTATAGTGGCGTTTTTAGGCCCTATAGTGACGTTTTAAAGCCCTATAGTGGCATTTTTCTGCAAATTTTTTTATAAGTCCTCTTACCAGGTTCAAGGAGTCCTATAGTGGCGTTTTTAAACCCTATAGTAACGTTTTAAAGCCCTATAGCGACGTTTTGGAACTTGACTTTCTTAAAATGGGAAAGTCGAGTTCCATTCATTTTATTTTTTATTTTTTTTTATTTTATAGTTTTATTGGGCATAACTCGATTTTCTACGAATCGAGTATTTCATTGAAACTCGATTTTAAGGTAATCGAGTATCGAAACAGAGGCATATCCCTATATAGTTTTGAATTAGGGGCATATTGCTAATTTTTTAAAAAATTAATGACAAAAGGCTAGAATCTCCTATTTTTATGTGTACCTGGACATTACTCAAATCCAAAAGGTAAGATAATCCGTAATCGAGGGGAAAAGAGTTGGTAATATCAGTACCATTGCTTGGCCTTGGCCTCGTGATTATCGTACGTTCTTAAAGTATGGGAAGTATACGTTACATATATACCTACCACTCCACACTACAGTATAAATAGCCTCACTATGCTCTGGTCTTCTTCACTTCTCAATTCTTCATAGAAACCCTAGCCTTGTGATCAGAAAGTGAGTGAGAACTGAGAAATATATAATACTCCTCTTTTAGGTAAACTCAAAATGGAGGAGGAGAGAATAGAGACGTTCTCAATTGTCAAACAAGAAGAGAATCAAACAACAAAAATTTGTGGTCACATCGAATCAGCGAATTACCAGATTTTCACAGCATAGTCTCTGTTTGGCAAAAGAAAGTTAATCTATTAACTTTTTGCTTGCGGTCTCAGCTTGTCCCTCCGTTACAGTAAGTAATCTCTTTCTTCCTATCAACTCAACTTCACCTGTGTTTGTGTTTGTGTTTAGTATCATATATTTTGTTCACTATCTTGTGATAGTGATAGGTTAACGGCCAACATAAAATTTAGTCACTCTATTATAAATGGATGTAATACAAATATGGCCGGTCCTAACTAATCTTGTTGAGGATCTATAGACTGCGCAAAAAAATTGGAACTAAGGCTTTGTTGTTGTTGTTGTAATTTTTTTTTTTTTTTTTTTTTTTTTTTATCACACACATAATTTTATACAAAATGGTCTTATTTGATGGAAGGATGGATATACATGCATGTTGCTATAATTAGCTTTATTTTTCTGATGGTATGTGCTTTGGAACTTTGGATGCAGACCAATGAAAATTCATGGATGCGGCTGGATAGGAAAAGGTAACCAATGGTATGTATTCATCTTTACCCTTTTTTGGTGTGGTTCCATTAATTTGATGCTTACAATATGCTATCAAAAATTTTCGTCTACGTAAATATTTTTTTGATAGGTAATAATATTTATTGAAAAAAAAGATTACTTCGGCTTTATGGTGATGAACACAAAGAATCTTAAAATATTACAAAGAATCAAAGAAATTCTTGGAAACTCAAAAATAGAATTACAATGTGTATAACCCCACAATGTGTATAACCCCAATCAAACAATGTTCAAATCAACGGGAATTTCAGCTAATCAAGAGATATCTCACTATCCTCAAAAGTGCAGTTATTACTTTCCCTGCATAGTTTCCATGTCAAGCATGATGAAGTAAGAGTTTAAACAACTGAAAAGTGCTTCCCAAAACAGTTCCTCCACCCAAACAAAAGGTTGGCTACTGATGACAGCAGCACCTATTGAACCCCACACATCTTAAAAACCACGGAAATATATTCCTTTTAATTGAAAAGCTATCTTGTATTCAATTATTTGGATATTTTTCATTGTATTTAATTTGCTTTGGCTTTTTGGATATTTGTTTGGATTGACAATAGATCTGCCTAGTGATGACACTTACTATCAGCATATCCACTTAAATATGCAATAATGCATTAACAGCCAAACCTTTATCAACTATGAGCTATCATTCCAATTTGAATCTGTCATTATGTAATTTTTAGATCTCCTGTGTGTAATGTATTGGTTCTCTGTTAATTTTGATGCAAAATGAACACTTTTGACATTTGCTAAATTTTTCACATTACAATGTGGAATATATCAATGACAAAAGTTTTCCTTCTCTTTGAGGGTATCTGAAAATTTTCGGATTTGTCTTGTTTTACATGAAGAGTTTTTCAGTAGTTTAAAACTCTTCGGGAAAATGTTTCTTATTTACGTGTGATCTTAGCATATTGGTCAACAAAAATTCTCTAACTTTTAAATACTATTCCTAAACTATGAAGTACAAAATTACCAAATTTCCTGGTATGCTAAGATTGTTTTTCCTTTTAGGTTGTTTAACATCTGTCCTTCCTGATGTTCAATGAAGAAGTATGGAAGAAACAAGATCTGAGTGTTGATTCACTTTTCCATGAGAAATGATGTCAAAGCGCTTGAACTGAACTCCTCTAAAGGAAAACAGTTCAGCTTCTTTTTATCAGAAAGGTTTGGTTGTGAGAAGACTTGCTGATGTAGCCTAAACATGTGAATGAAAACCCCATGGCTGTTTTGCACGTTGATCCACTTAATCGACCCAATGAGAACTCTAGTGTCTGTCAAAAGCAAGCTGACTACCATATATATGAAGCGGGTGAACACCATAAAAAACCATTGATAGTATTCTTCAACCACTGATTTTATATGTTAGGTAATTCTAATGGCTCAGGTCAGTGATTTACCAGATGTCTGTTACTATTTCATTGCAATTTGTAGTTTTACTGTCTCTTTACCTATTATGAGGAAGAGAACAATGTTAAGTTGTGTATTTTTGTGTATATTGTGGAGATTTCATTCTTTTGGTTTTGACATGAAATGTAAGTTCCAATTTATTTGATGACTTAATGAAATTCTCTCTCTCTCTCTCTCTCTCTCTCTCTCTCTCTCATTTATCCTTTTCCTGGTGTATCAAATGTGAACAGATAAATTGTCTTTGCATCTTAAAAACAATAGTAGTACTTTTGCAGGAAGAACCCATCATGTGTCTTATACTTAACCCCCCCAAAAAAAAGGAATTTTATGGTACTTGTTTATGTATTATCTTAAATATCTAGTGCTCATTTTATAGTTCCATGCATTTCTATTAATTGTGAGGTGCGCATTAGATTAAATTCTGCTGTTTAATGCATACCATCTTCCTAGAGGAAAGTGGGCCTTAACTTGATAAAGTAACTGTGTTTTGTTTCTTGCACTGGAAGCACAATAAAGGAATATTAATATTGTAAAAACATGGTTTATTTTATCAGATTCAAATGTATCTTTGCTTTTTACTTGATACAACAGTTATGGATAGTTTCTTTGTCATGATTTTGTTGCCTTTTGCATTATGGTGCAACTGCGTTGGACTCATAACTATCAGCCAGAGTTACAAATGATATATAATCTTCCTATTCCAACATATTATAACAATTGAAATTTATGCTGACCTTTGTTTCTTTAAAATTGTGGGTGTACACAATGATATGCTGACAGTTGATTAGGGAAAAATGATGCAGAAAGATCAGTAAGACAAGACCATATAGTTGTTCCAACCAAACATTGGTGCAAAACAGTTTCAAAGAGAGCATGTTTTCCATATAATATGTGAAATGTACGATCCTGGTGAGTTATCAACTTTGAAACTAATATAATTTCTCTTCCATACATGCCTCAAGTACCCACCCCTTCTTTGTTGCACTTCTTATATAGGATTGGCTAGCATTAGCATTAGACTATTAGAGCAATATCCCTTTTTGTGCAGTAGTATGCAGTATCAGCTTCACTGTTGAATTTCTCTAGACTTCTTCACGTTTTCTTGTAGAAACATGACCATATCATTGCCCTTTTTGTACTCTTCATGGTGTCTTGTGTCAGCAACAAGGCATACTACAATGTCAATGCTTGCTCTCGAGGATGACTTCCAGAGTACTACAGTGCCATATTCTAAATTACACATCATTCTTAGCTGTTTACGTCCAATATTATTATGTCAACTTTATTTCACTATGAGTTATGGAGATTTTATTTATACTTTTTGGGTTATGTTCACATCTCTTTTAGTTTGCCTGGACTTTCTTTGTAAGTATTCGTGTATTCTGCTATTTGGCCATCTAGGGAGTGAGTTTTTCTATATGTGATTATCAATGGAGTCTAATACCAAATACAATTTTTTTTTTTTTAGAAAATAGAAAAAAAAATCTGCAATGATTCTTAGAAAGATCTGTTCCTTTAGGTAATTAGAAAGTTGGTTAAAGTAAAGAGGGTATAACTTCCTAATTTCCTTTTTGTTTTATATTCCTATTCAAGGACTTTCAATAATGTTAATATTTGGAACTTATTAGAAATTTAACTTTATAATAATAATAATATCTTGGATCAGGATCATGCCATGAATTGATATGAATAGTTCCTCCTTAGTATAGATAAGTTTTGGAAACGAAATCTACTTTGGAAGCAATAACCTTACGTGTACTGCAAGGTATTACAGCAGATTTTAATTCTAACCACCCACTATTTTCTTAAATATTGCTTAAGCATAAAAATGCCAAAAGGGGTCATGTTTCCAAATGAGACAAAGAATAAAGATTAAGTCACATCAAGCTCTAATAGGACAACAGTTTTAGCTTGTCATGCTTTTGGATTATGAATATAATTCTTGTAGCTGGTGTTCTTACCAAAAAATGAAAAACAGAATTTCTTGTAGTTGTTGTCAGATACGCAGCCACAGTAAGTTCAGAGAGAGAGAGATCTTTTGGAGTTAAGAGTCTTGGGATTAAGGTATGTTTAGAAATTGCTTCAAGGCAGTCACCCATTTCATGCTCAGATTAACTTCTCGTAAAATCATATTATTTTCTTCATACGCTAGTTAATCTCCCCAAAGTAGTTTTCAACCATACAGAAAACTTTGTAGTTTGATTAAAAGAAATCATTTATGGTGAAGCAAGAAACATTTATAATCAAAATAACATAACAAATATAGAAAATATAGTAGAATAAATACACGTGAAAGTTTTGGCACACAATTACAACATAGAAGTTGACAGAAGTGAAAGATTGATTTATTAGCTACGCTATAAGATATTAATAGAAATCAAAGATGAATGAAGTTCAATTTCAATATAACAAATCAACAAAATCATTAGTGACAAATGCTTATTGCCTTACCAGGATTTAAGGATTTGCTAATTGAGTAAATATTATAAATTAAATTTGATATGCTATATAATTAAACATTCATCTTAAAATTATGTTTTCTAGTTACTAAAATGATCTTCCATGACATCGGATAGAGTAATTAGGCATGCATATGACTTCTAAATTCAACCTTATTGCCAAATATTTATATGCCTGTGCTTTTGTGTGGGACTGTTGATATGCTTTTATAATCAATCTGCTGATGTGTGGCTTGAGTAAGAGGTGCACAGTGCACTTTATGCGTGCCACATGGAATTATAACCCATTAATTGTCGGTTGGCTTTATTGTTGACTTTGCCTTGGTTAGTCATTCCTCAGGGATTTTTTTTTTTTTTTTTTTGATAAATTGTTATTCCTCATGGAATTGTAACCCATTGATTGTTGATTGGCTTTTTTGTTGACATTGTCTTGATTTGTTATTCCTCTTCTTGTCATGTACGACAAGGCCAATAGTAGCTGGTAGTCATATTTGGTTTGGGTTCTCTCTACAGCAAGTCATGACTTAACTGACTTTGTAGCATATTATATATTCAACTAGATCTGTTTCTCTCTAAACCATAGTTTTTGAAATTGTGAGAGAAAGTTCTTTGGGTGTATTTGGGGTTTGGGTTTCAGTGAGAGTTTTGTACCAGTCTTTGAAATCTCTTGTTTTTTCTATTAAAAAATTTTCTTCAAGGTTGCCCATAGACATAGGCCTAAGACCAAATCATATAAATCTGTGTTCATTGCATGATTGTTTATTCTATTTTTCTATTTCTATTTCGCATAAATCCACTATAACTGATTACACTCACAACAAATTGGTTTCAGAGCCTCTGCTATCTCAACGCGATCTCCTCAAAAATTATGAAAGGCATGCCATTAAGATCTCATTTAGTACAGCTATGACCAATTAAAGTTCTTTGTACATTTTTCTGTTCACTACTTTGTTTGACTTTCGAGGTTTACTTGAGGAAAGATTTTGATTTGAAATTGTTTGAAAATGTCTTTTATTATCATTGATGATGCAAAGGATCAGATTTATTATGTTTGATAGCGTGGACAAACTAATAACAATGCATTGCTATTAACAAAAATATAGTGGGGTGGTAAGTTAACAACTCAAGGTAACTTCTTAGCCATGATTTTTGGCAGCCATGTCCTACAATGTCTTGTTGCTTTTGGGAGCCAGTATTGACCATTATCTACCACTCCATACTTATGCAATATAACACATGCTTTTAAATGCCTGTGACCTCTTGCCACCAGCTCACTATATGTTTGATTTATCATATCATGTAGGGTTGAGCCATGATTTGTAGAGTTATGTCGTTCAATGTCTAGTTGGTTTTGGAATATCAACAAAACCATTGCAATGAATTTGAGCACTACTAAGATGACTACAGCATGCAACTTAGTAGTTTTGATTTTGGCATCCAGAGTTACTATGTCTATTTGCAAGCGTTAAACAAGCAGAAAGGACCTGGATGTGTCTATGATTTACAACCTCAGGAGTTGGTATATTGATTTTTTCTAGACATTTTTTTTATAAGTAAATTTTCATTAAATAAAGGCTAGAGGGTGCTTCCCATGTACACAGGAAGTGTACAACAATACACCAAAATTAAACGCTAAAAGTACATCAATCAAGCAAATCAGGGAAAGCAATAAAAGAAAACATCCCAGAAGAATTTTTCCACGAAAACAAAGTCTTGAGGAATAAAATCTTCAAGTTATGACAAGATCTTTCATAACCCCCAAAAGTCCGAACATTCCTCTCCTGACAATGACCCCACATGGCAATGGGCAATCATGCTCCAAATATCAGTGTTATGACACCTGCTGAACTTACATTTCCAACTTTGCTAAAAGCTTCCCAAAAAAAGCCATGGTCCAAAGCTCTCTAGCCACCATGCAATGGAGATGTCGATGACCAATAGTTTCCCCATCCCTCTTGCACATGCAACACCAATCTAGTGCAACTAATCTCCACTTCTGATGGTAATCTATAGTTACCTGACTTCATGCTCAAACCTGGAATTCATTGTAGAATATGTTCTTATTATCTATTTTTATTGACTTCTTTACTAGTTCTATGAAAAGTGCACTAGAAGTACTAGCCAATTCTCCATTTTTAGTAATATAATGTGTTCGAGTCTACCGATCTTTAGTGAGTATGGGTGTCTTCCATTGTTAAATGATCTTCAACCACTTATTGCGCTTGTTGGTCACAAGCCAACACTAGATGTGTTCTGATCAACTTGGTTTATAAGTTGATACAAGCCAATTTAGTAGAGAGGGTTTTTAATTTTTTATTTTTAGTGAGAACAAATCCTGCACCATTGGTGCAAAGAAGGCAAGTTTATGGCTCAATTTAGTTGAACAAAAGGGGAAGAATGTAGAGAATGTATCCCATCTAGAGCTACAAGTTTAATCTCTTGTAAAGAGGGGAAAAAAAAGGTAGACCCACAATCTTTCAGTCTCATGTATATATAAAATGAGACCAACACCCAGCATCCTATTTTTCTGTACTTAAAGCTTAATGTTGATAATTTAAGAGGTCAACTAGATTTTTCCCTTTGTCATGTAAAGCTCAAGCGATCATGTTTCTGTAGGTTTCAATTAGAGTTTTTGAATTTAGAATTTAAATAAAATTCACAGCCGAGTATATTGGAAACTTGAAAATTACCTTCTGACAACTCTGGTGCTGGATATAGTAAGATGCACATATAGGAATGTTCAACCTACTGTTACTGAAATCTAAGGAATTCTTCAGCTTTCAGTTTCTCACATAATAATTTATCCCAATTAACATATTTCTTAACCATGACTGGTTATATAATTTTTAAGAGTGATAAAATTAGGCCATGCTGTAAAAATGAGGGTGACGAATAACCTTCAGAATCTCTCTCTGTTTCACATACTGGCCAATACCATAAAAGTAGCCAGTGAAGCAACAGCCAATGCAGTGCAGTGTACATGAAAGGTAAACATGAAGTATTTTGTACTTGACAGATTTGGTGTCCACAGAATTGCACTCTCTTTTTCAGCCACATAATAGTTGCAGTCTGCTGGAATACCATGCTTTATAACTGTGATGACTACATTATTTTCTTTCTTTTCAATTCAGGAAATCTTATCCTTATTTTTCGATAAGAAAATTTATGTTCCTATCTTATGTGATCATCCTTAAATGGCAGTTGGAGCTCACAAATTTGCAAGAATATAAAAGACAACTCACATAGCATTGCTATAAATACATGAAGTCTCTGCAATATCCACCATGAAATCAAGGATATGATTATATATTTATTTCCATGTTTTTCTTCATTTCATACAGAAGAAGATTGCCCAAGGGGATGCAAGATGGAGACACCAAGAAATATTGTTAGAGAGAGAGAGAGGGAATCAATCAAATGTATTTGTTCAACAGGCTTTTTTATGGCTTCCACATCACATTGAATCAGTGATTTACCAGACCTTAACAAACCTGCCTGAGCACCATCATCAGGTCTTTATCTTACTTTTTTTTTCTTTTTTTCTTTTTTGTGGACAAAGGAGGTCTCTCTCTTACATTTTTTAAAATCCATTTTGGGCCTATGGGCTAAGCAACTGGAGGTAGCTTCCCTATCTTGGTTTAAGTGGGATTCAATCCTAGGTCCCATGAATAACAAAAAAAGACTGTACTAGCTGAATTAGCTGACATCCACTATTTTTACAGTCATTTTTGCTTGATGTCTGTCAAAAATTTTGTCTCTAACTCTGCTTTTCAACTTTGGTATGTCCTAGGCTACTATGGCTATATTTTTTTCTTTCCAGCTGTAATTCTTAAACATCTTGTGCTTTCAATCACAGAATTATGACAGCTTCCACAATTGGGGCTTCGATGAAATGGTTGTTTAGGTATGCTTAAAATTGTCCCACATTCAGCTAAATTTGTGTATGCGTATAGTTTGAGCTTTTGTTTGACTTTATTTAGTTAATTTCAGGAATAGGGATTGCTTTTTCTACATCGGAATGCTATTCAGCATGTCTACATGGTTCAAAGTGTCTCTTTAGCCATTGGAGAGGATGGTTTCTTTTTGAACTGCTTCAGGAAAAAACCAGTCTCTCCAATCGTCTCGCCATGCAGATGCCAGGGGAGTTTGTTATAACCTTTCCGAGGGCGTAAATGCCAGGGGAGTTTGTTATAACCTTTCCAAGAGTGTAACAGGCAGAATTTTGGCCTTTGTTTATCTCTGGTATATTTCAGTGTAAAGAAGCAATGTTTCTGATCAGTAAGTCTTCTAGACATGATAATGGGGTGATTAGCCTCAGTTATCATATAAGTTTTTTTCTACGGGTCACTAGTTATCATATTGGAAGCATGATACAGTGTGCTAATAAATTTCAGAAGAATGCTTGGCATTTGGACCTCAATTCTTTGTTATGCTAAAATGTATGCACCAAAAGGATGATTCGGAATCAGCGATTTACCAGATTGTTTTGACACTTAAACAATGTAATGAGTATTCTTAGTCTTATATTTTACAACAATTCGGAAGCAGTGATTTACCAGATTGTTTTGACACTTTAACAATGTAATGAGTATTCTTAGTCTTATATTTTACAACTTTTGGGGTGTTTGATAGAGGAGTTTGAGTAATATTGTTTGAGTATTTTTGATATACGTCTAGGTGAAAAAGTGTGTGGAAATATGTGTAAGTGTGTTTGAAATGCTCAAAACGTTGCTCAAAATAGGCTACCAAACGGGCCCTCTCATGGAGTGTGTTGACTGTGCTTTTGGGCTGTTGAATCTAACAGGTGAAATGCCATCATCATTTTCACTTCGTTGTAGTGTACATATTCGGGTCTAATAATTATTATGAAGAACGATAAACTTGGTTAGTCATTAGTAATCGCTCTGCTATGTGCATAGTTATAGGCAAATGTAAGAAAATTTTATTAAATTTTATTACATCATCCAAATCAATATGTAGTTCTTCTACCCAAACATTTATATGTTCTCCTAACAAGGGCATGGGCAACAGTGGCTCTAGGAAGGAATTTTCTTTAGGATGGTCATTATGAAATTTTAATTAAAAAATTTTAATAAAAATAAAACTTTGACATCACAAAAAAATAATAATAATAATAAGAATAAAAACCACACAAATACATAAGGTTTAAAATTTTCGTTTTACAAGTTTTCATATTTTGAAATTTTTGTATGATAACTTCATTATTAATGTTATCAGTTACATATTTTTCAATGTACACACCCAAAGCAATTATTCATCTATCGATCTCTCATTCAATTATCATCTTACCTAAATAAGTAAAAATATAAACAAAATGCATCATCCTTTTTTTATGATATTTTCTAACTAAATTTTGTATTCTTTAAACCAATTAGGATTAAATCAATGCAACGCTCAACCTAACTTTTTTTAAGGGAAATCAATGCAACGCTCAACCTAAGAAGTTGACAATAAGATCTTTGTAAATATGCTCTCTTATTTCATCATGATCATTGGGATGAAAATATGAGACATTTTCTTGTATCCTAGGATCCAAAATAAGTAAATACAAATTCGCATATAAGATGAATCTTGCAACACAAGTAATTTCCTTATAAGAAATTTGTCCATAGTGCTAGCAAAATAATAAAGATTATAAACTATAAGATCATTTAACATATTCACCTTAGGTATTCAACCATTATATTAATCATGTTCAATAAAGAATTTAGATAATATTTTAGTTCATATATGTGTGTACAAAATGTATCACATAAATCCAACAAATTCAACTAAAGACTAAAGCAAGCACTAGCCAATAACAGACTAGTTGTTTGAAAAAGTGTGTTTTAAAAAAAAATAAAAATAAAAAAATAGCGATTTTAAAATATACCTTTTGAAAACACAATTTTAAAATCACAACTATTCATTTGATAAAACTGCGGTTTGATAATAGAGCTATATCTAAAATTTAAAATATATGACTGTAGTGAATTCAAAATATTTAATTATTTTAGGCTAATTCATGTGCACAATTATTTTTTATATTATTGATGATTAAATAAATTTTCTTTTGTCTCTTCTTGATTTCTGTTTCAATTGTTGGCTAAGTAATAAATATGTGAGGGTGCTTTTTTCTTTAGCATACAGGCCCAAGGATCCTGGGCCAAATAGTTGTGGTTTGGTGGACTGGGCTTGGTTCACCGCAGCTAAAGGGTCTGTTTAAGAACCAAGTGGTGCACAAGGCAAGCTTCCTACAATACACATAAACTAGCAAACGAGAATATTTTTATTGAATAACAATGAAAACAGCAAAAGGAATGCAAAGTAATCAGGAAATACACAAAACAATTGTTGGGGATCCTCAAATTAATAAGAAATACTTCATTAGTTTTTTTTAATTATGGTTACAATGTGCTCACTAAGACGTGATACAAGGTTCAAATAAACTCAAAAATTACAGACTTAAATGGCTATCCAAGCCTCTAAGACTTGCAAAGTTTGAACCCTTTTGAATCCAAGTATGTGCTATAGTGGCTGTTTCTGGGATACCGGGAGATATTTCACTACTTTCTTTGAGTGTTTTGACAGAGTTTTCTCAATGATTCTGTTGTAATTTTCTATTGTTTTCTCACAAAAATTCCTCCCCTTTTGCCGACTGCTTTCCCCCCCTTTTTATAGTGTTATTCTAGAGTCCCAGGGAACTATTGATTCCCCTGTTTTGCTCCCTGGGTACCAGAGCCCGTTTTGTGCCCATCACCCAAAAGGTTGAGCCTTTCCCTGTTTCTCATATTTTCCTCCTTTTGGTGCTGTTTCTTCGAAAGCCCATGGCTGACTTTCCGTTCTGGAGTGCGCTTGTTCCTAATGTCACGTTTCTTATGGTTCAGCTTTTGGCCGTCCTTCCTCTTTTTCATTTTTCCCAAGTGAGCGGAATCCAACTCTGCTGGCTCGAAATTTTTTTGCTGCTACTTCCTTTTTTATAGCTCCTCATTCTGGTTCCCCGAGGTTCCGTTCCTTTGCATTGTGAGTGGTTACTCTAGGCTTTCTCCTTTTTCTTGCTAGATCTCTGGTGCCTGAGAAGGACATATCTGCCCTTGGTTTCTTGTGTTTTTTTGGCGTTTCCTTTGAGCTGTCTTAGCTGTGTTACACGCCTCAGGGATCCTGAGCCTTTGGTAGCCTCTGGGGATCCCGACTCAGCACTGGTCTTTCTTCAATCTTCTGATCTGGGCCTTTTTTCTTTTTTTCTTCCTTCTTTTCTTTAAGGCTTGTCCCTTTATAGCTTTTGGGCTTCAAGCCTTTTGGGCTTACCTCCTCTTCTTTAATTCCACTTTCTATGGCCCCTTGTGTTATTTCTTTGGGCCTGGGTGTTGTGATTTTTTAGACCTCAACAAAATATAAGCAAGAATGTCATATCCAATCTATTATTTTTTTAAATATTAATATTTTTCCATATAAATTATTTTTTCAATAAAAATAATAATTAAAATTCACTTATATAAATTATATGATCTATGAGTATCTATGAGTGTGTTTAGAGACTCAGATTTTACAACATTTATAAGTCTCGATCATGACCATAAGTAGTTTTAATTTAAGTAAAAATGTGTCTTAATTTTGTGAATTTCAATTGGAATTTTAAATTTTAAAATTTAACTTTATATCTTTAACTTGTCTCATCGTTCCATTTAAAAAAAAAAGAAAAAAAAAAAAAGAAAAAAAATTTTCTTGTTAACCTAATTTTATGGAGTGGGGTTTTATATTTTTAAAATTTTAATCTACCTATACGTCCTTACTCCTTAATAATTCGTCTTATTATTAACATTATGTATATAAATTTTTTTTAAAAAAAAATTGCCTTATGATTATACAATTATATAATAGAGTTAATATTGAAAGTAAAGAAAAGTGGACATTAAAGAGTTCTAAGGTAATTAATACATGATAATAAATGCATTTATCCCTTTAAAACATGGCAATTAATTAATAATAATTTGACCATAAATTCAAAGTTTGGTGAGGTGGAAGGCTATAGCTGCGTATTTTTCCCCGTGCTTTTAAAAACCGCCGTAATAAAGGAGCCTGTAGCAGCGCTTTTAGAAACCGCTAGTAAAGGAAATCATATTACAGCATTTCAACACCAACGCTTCATAAATCGCTGCAATAGGAGACCTATAGTGGTGGTTTCCAAAACCGCTAGCATAGGAAGCCCTATTGCAGTGTTTTCAAACCGCCGCTATTGGTCAGAATTACCGATTTTTTTTTTTAATTATTTTCTTATTTGAAAAGATCCTATCCCAAAACTTCAAAAGCGTTGTAATAGGTTAACCCTATCCCAGCGCTCTTGAAAGCGCTAGGATAGGATTACTTTATTCCCTTATGGGGGAGACCTATCCCAGCACTTTTAAAAGAGTTGGAATAGGGTTAACCTATCCTAGCGTTGTAAAAACCGCTGGAATAGGGTTACTTCATTCCATTATGTGGTATACCTATCCGAGCGCTTTTAAAAGTGCTAGAATAGGGTTCACCTATACCAGCGCTATAAAAGCGCTGGAATAGGATTACTCTATTCCCTTATGGGGGAGACCTAGAATAGGGTTCACTTATACCAGTGCTATAAAAGCGTTGGGATAGGATTACTCTATTCCCTTATAGGGGAGACTTATCCTGGTGCTTTTAAAAGCGCTGGAATAGGGTTTCTTCATTCCATTATGGGGGAGACCTATCTTGGCACTTTTGAAAGTGCTGGACTAGGGATTTCTCATAATAAATGACCAATACCCCCCTAAAACTTGAGTAATAACCAAAGTACCCCCCAAAAATCGAAAAAGAGCAAAATACCCTAGATTACTTGAATAAGACCAAATTACCCCTATAAATCAAAAAAATGACCAAAATGCCCTCGTAAACACAAAAAAAATGTCCAAAACACCCCTGATACCTAAAAAAAGACCGATACACCCTCGAAACCTAAAAAATGACCAAAATACCCCCCCAAAACATCGAAAATGACCAAAGTACCCCTTATACCCGAAACAAACCAAAATACTCTCGATTACTTGAATAAGACCAAAATGCCCTCGTAAACACAAAAAATGTCCAAAACACCGCTGATACTTAGAAAAAGACGGATATAACCCTGAAACCTAAAAAATGACTAAAATAACCCCAAAAACCTAAAAACTGACCAAAGTACAGCCCAAAACATTGAAAATGACCAAAGTACCCCCATGCCTAAAAAAGACCAAAATACCCTTGATTACTTAAATATGACCAAAATACCCCCATAAATCGAAAAAATGAATAAATTGCCCCCGTAAACACAAAACAAAAAGTCCAAAACACCCCCGATACCTAAAAAAGACCTATACACCCTCGAAACCTAAAAAATGACCTAAATAACCCCACAAACCTAAAAACTGACTAAAGTACCCCCCAAAACATTGAAAATGAACAAAGTACCCCCCATGCTGGAAAAAAATCAAAATACCCTCGATTACTTGAATAAGACCAAAATACCCCCATAAAGCGTAGAAAATGACTAAAATGCCCCCGTAAACACAGAAAATGTCCAAAACACACCTGATACCTAAAAAAAGTCCGATACACTCCCGAAACCTAGAAAATGACCAAAATAACCCCCAAAACCTAAAAACTAACTAACATACCCCCAAAACATCGAAAATAACCAAAGTACCCCCCATGCTTAAAAAAGACCAAAATACCATCGATTACTTGAATACGACCAAAATACCCCCATAAATCGAAAAAATGACCAAAATGCCCACTAAACATAAAAAATGTCCAAAACACACCCAATACCTCAAAAAGATGGATACACCCCCGAAACCTTAAAAAATGACCGAAATACCCACCAAAACCTAAAAAAAAATGACCAAATACCCTTTAAACATTAAAAATGACTTGAGTCTTTTATTAATTTTTTAAGTTTCCAAGGCATTTCGATCAGGTTTTAGGCTTACGATATATGTGTGTAAAACATTTTAATGCTTAGGGGGTATTTGGTCGTTTTTAGCTTTTGGGGGCATTTTGGTCATTTTATTAGGCTTCGAGGGTATTTTTGGTCATTTTTAGGCTCAAGGGTACTTTGGTTTTTTTTTTATGTTTCCAAGGTATTTCAGTCACTTTTTGGCTTAGGGTGTATATTGGTCATTTTTTAATGCCTAGGGGGTATTTGATTCATTTTTAGCCATTGGGGGTATTTTGGTTATCATTTTAGGCTAAGGGGGTGTTTTTAGTCATATTTAGGTTTCGGTAGTTTTTTGGTCTTTTTTAGGTTTCAATGGTATTTTGGCCTTTTTTTTAGGCTTCAAAGGTATATTAGTTCTTTTTCATGTTTCAGGAGTATTTCAGCCATTTTTTAGGTGGTATAGGTGTTTTGGTCATTTTTTAAGTTTATCGGGTAAGTTGGCATTTTTTTAGTCTTAGGGGTATTTCAGTCATTTTCAAGGATTATTAAATTATATTTTATTAATTTCGGTCATTTTTTAGGTTTCAAGGGTCATTTTTCATGTTACAGGCGGTATTTCAGTCATTTTTTGGGTGGTAGGGGGTGTTTCGGTCATTTTTTAAGTTTATGGGGTATCTTGCCCTTTTTTTAGTCTTAGGGGTATTTCAATCATTTTAATGATTATTAAATTATATTTTATTAATTTTGGTCCTCAAGTTTCATCTTATATTTTTATTAATTATTAAATTATATTCTATTAAGTTTTTATTATTAAATTATATTTTATTACTTTTAGTGTAGGGAAAAAAATCCCTAAAATCCTATTACGGCGGTTTTTACACCTAATACGGCGGTTTTAAAACCGCTACTATAGAGGTCTGAAGTAAAGAACCACCCGTTCAAAATTATCAACAAAATTTGAAAATTTCTGACTTATTGTGGCAGTTTAAAGTCGTTGCAATATGTGAAAATTCGCCATAATAGGTTTAAAACTTATTGCAGCGGTAAAAACCGCTGCAATAAGTTCCATTTTCGTCACAATAAGTCCCTCATACCACTTCAAAATTTTCAGACTTCCCACTTATTTTTTTCAGCTTCCCACCACTTTGGCCTCTCATTTTTGGTCTCCCATTTCTTTACTTCAGATATTTTCCTCTCACCCACATTTTCTCTCCCTCTCCCCCTCCCTCTCTCTCTCTCTCTCTCTCTCTCTCTCTCATGGATCTTCCTTAACCCACTTCCCCTCCTCCTCTCTTCTTCTTTACTCAAAATTTCAAACACAAAAATACTACCCAAAACCACAAACCCTACCCAAAGCAAGGTAAGTCTCTCTACCTCTCATTTCTATATATTTGTGATTCTATAGTTGGTGTTTTTGTGCTGTTGTCCTTAAAAGAAACACCCTTTTTTATTTTTTGGGTTTGTTGCAAAAAAGTTGATTTTTTGCTGGTATATATAGAAAAACTTGATTGAGACTATCCCAAAAATATTGAATTGGATCATCACATTCGAAGATTCACAGGTGGGTTGATATATTCTTATTGCTGGTACTTTTGTTTTTTATTACCTTTTGACATTAGTATGAATTTTGTTTGTTTTTGCTAAAGCTTAACCTCATCCTAACTAGACCAATTGTGAACCACATTAATTCCTGCATGGAGCCTATTCATTTTTTTGTTTGCTCTGTTTCAAGAGGAGCATGTAGTGGTTTTGTTTCTTGTTTTATTGTGTATATATTGACATCTTATTGGTTATAAACAATAGAAAACGTTGTAGTATCCTATAAACGGAATCAAAATTGTGTAAAATACCTACACTCATCATCTGTGTGAGTCCCAATTCCCAAATTCAAATGCATTCTAGGGGGGTTGGAAGGCATGAACCTACCCGATTGCCATCCAAATTCCAAAATTTGCTGATTATGCCTTTGCATATTTGTTATATGATCTACACTACACATGGTATTTGTTTTACTATTCTTGTTTTATACCTTATAAGGCAAACATCCAACTCCTGGGACTGATGATGCAATAATTTTGTTGTTGGCAAGATTCCAAGGCTCCTATTGATTTTGGATTTGATGAGGGGCTGAAAAAAGTTAACATATCTGAGGCAAGGCATCTCACCTCTTTGCAACAAAATGATTTGTCATTTTTTTAATTTTGCATATATTAAATATGCATTCACTGGTATAAACTCTAATAGACCATATGAAAAATACATGGTGGCAGGTGTATATTTTGATTATCATGTACCCTAGTTATTTTTCTTTCAGTTTATAAATTCATGTCAAACCTTCATCTGAAGATCAATTTGTTGTAGCATACATTTGAATGATTTATTCATATATTCATAATTGTAGTTGTCTCTATTTGCCGTTACTTTGTTAGAGACAGTTCTAGTTTTGAAGGTTGAGACTGTAAATGGAGTGCCACTTTCTATTTTTCATTCACTTCCGTGTAAACAACATTATTTAGAAGATTTCTATTGTAAATGTAGGTAATTGATATTGAGGAGATGGCTTGGGCTCCTAAATATGGTTTGAAAGGGATGATTGATGCTTCAGTCAGAGCCAATGTAATATCAAACAAAAATGAAGCTCATGAGAAGATTATGCCTTTAGAGTTTAAAACTGGGAAGGCATCAAATAGCCAGGCAAGTCTATGGTCTTAACAGTGATTTGATAGCCAAAAGAAATGCTAGAATAATGAAATTTTGAAATACTCAATTAATCTTATCTTCTTTGGTATTATCCTTCTTTTGACACTAGTGATGTTCACAGTCATCTATGGAGCACAGTGCACAAGTAATCTTATACACTCTCCCTATGTCTGAGAGGTGTGCATATTATCCTCTCTCTTTGTATATATATTTTTTGTGGTGGTGGAGGAATGTCACATGCCTCTATTATTGAGCACCTTTAAGAGAGCATACTTTTATTTATTTATTTTGATTTGGTCTCTTATTTAGGTACCAGAAGCATATTAATTCAGGTCTTCTATATTATCTTCAGTCTGGTCAGACACAAGTAAGTTTAAAATATATTTGTGATTCAGTAGTTGGTGTTTTTCTGCTGTTATCCTTTAAAGAAACACCCTTTTTTATTTTTTGGGTTTGTTGCAAAAAAGTTGATTTTTTCTGGTCAATGTTCAAAGCTTGCTACTTTCATTTGAAATTTTGAGATTTTTCTGGTCAATGTTCAAAGTTTGCTATTTGCATTGAGTTTATGAAGAATATGGTGCAAAATCTTGAAATTATGAGACTTTAGATGCATTTTATTAGCATCACTCTTGCTTTTATTTAATTAAATTTCTGATATTATTATATTGTTCTGCAGTACTTTTACTATTGGGTTTCATAGATACTTTTTTTTTTTTTCAAATTTGGTGGCCCAGCTTACCATATCAAAGTATGATTAGTCTTATTGTCATTTGTCAAGTATGTTATTGGCTTGGAACTCAAAATAGGTAGAACTTGAAATAAGAGAAATAAAAGATATGACATTTAAGATCAGTGACTTGTAGACAATACTTCAAAAGTTTACCAAATTTATTGGTGTGTGTTGACTGTCAATAACATCAGATTGGTCGAGGATGATGCTCTTTGAAAAATTGGGAATAAAATGTAATCTTATGGTTGCTATGTGCCTTTCAATTTTTTTTTTTTTTTAAATGGGAAGTTTTATGATAAAGTAACACCATAAATAATTCATTTGTGAGAAGAAGTGCTGATTGACCTTAAAACTTTTATTCTTTAAGGTGGATGTGGTTGAGACAATAAGATTTAAATGGGCTAAAATAACTAGCAAAAGTTTGTACGATAATTTTGTGGCTCAAATTGTGAACATAATATAGTGGCTAAGTAGCACGATTAATTCCCCATCATTTGGAGTAGCTCAGCGGCATGCAATTGAAATAATTGAGATTCATGATGTGTATGAGAATTTTGTTGATAACTTAATGCAATGGAAGGCCTAATTGTTTTGTTATATTACACTGTACACATACATTTTGTGGTTTTCCAGCTAGCTATTATTTAGTTATTTACAATTAGCTATACATACATACATATATATATATATATATATATATATATATATATATATATATGAGAAAAAGAGAGGGGGGGGGGGGTCATTGAGGATATGGCTTAGTATTTAGTATTAACTATTATAGTAGGCCGGTATTACTATAATAGTATAGATTATAGAAGGGTAAAAGAACTCTAGGTGTTTTTTAAATTGTTATCAATTGAGAAGAATTAATGTAAAAGGCTCTGCAACTATTCTGATTTATTTTGACACTTTTTAGTCATTTTGATTTTTTTTTTTTAATCAACAAGCAAAAAAGGGTTCTATAGGTGATGTAGGTTGGTATACATTTTGTCGGTGACACCTAATCTTATGGTAATTAAGTTGCAAATACAGAAGCTGGTATGGATTTGATCCAAGGTAAAACTACTAGTTTTAAAGACTTGAGGTAGGTCAAATTCTTTTCATTGGTCAATATGTATTTCTGCCTGTGAACATCCTGGTTGGTTTTATTTTGATATTTATCCTAGCATTACTAAGTAGCTCATAAACTACTACTTACTCTCTATCCTCATTCCTTTTCAACTTTCTCATCTTTTACAATCTTTGTTTGTAGATTTTGTTGTCAAATATAAAAACTGGTTTGAGTATGGAAAAAAAATGTAGTTGTAATTTTAAATTGACACTTTTTACCAGGTTTGTAGTTTTTTTTTTTTTAACTTGCATTATATATCCACGTTTAAGGAATGATAGGGGATTAGTCTTACTACAATTTCTATTGTGTGAGTGCAACTCATTTTATGTGGAAATCTACGTACTGTGAACTTCCAAAGTCAGTTTGCTCTCTATTTTGGAACTCAACACAAGGATAAAATGAAATAATTTCTATAGTAGGTTTAAAGTGGGTTTATTCTATACGGTTTTTGTTTCAACCAAAGTTAAATTCTAGTTTCAGTGTTGTTTGTTTGCCCCTTGAAGCTTGGATGGGGGGAAATCAAATTGGGATTAATTCATTGAATAAAAAAGATTAAACCAATTATATGTTATATTGTTCATGGTTGATGTGGGCTTTATAATTTGGTCAACACTTCCTAGCCTAATATACTGAGAATGAAAAAACTACACCAAAAAAAAAAAAAAAAAATATGATGATGATGATTATTATTCTCACTACAGACTTTGTTGTTGAGGAAGTAAATTGATGCATCCTAATCATACCTTATTTACTTTATCTTTACGCACTGGTTATCTTAGTAGTTTATAATTTAAACTTAGCTTTTACAGGATTAGCAGCTTGTTGTAAGTTTGGGTTCCTCTTTCCGTGAGGTGGGCAGTGAATTGCTAAAGGGTGAGTAAAATCTACTTCATAATATCCTACTACTCTATAATTATATATCAAAATTGCTGTTGTGGTGGGTTGTTAATTTGGAGTAAACGGGTGGCTTGCATGATGATATAAGGTGGTTTACTTTTCATTATTGGGAGTGTTGTTTGTTATTTCTTTAAAATGTGTTCTTAGTTGGCTATAGATTGAATTTTTATTTTGTGCTTGTTTTATGTCTTTCATGGAAAATATGATTCGTAAAAGTGGCCAAAAGGCCATTTGGCAATAATTGAGAAGCAGGAGATACATACTTGTGGTTCCAAAATTTTTATTTTGTGCTTGCTTTATGTCTTTCATGAAAAATATGATTTGTAAAAGTGGCCGAAAGGCCATTTGGCAATAATTGAGAAGCAAGAGATACATACTTGTGGTTCCAAAAGCTATGCCCAAACGGTGGATCTCCTTGTAAGAATTAAAATTTATATATTAGTAACATGCCAAAAAATAATTAAACTTAAATTATTTTGTGTTTTAAAGTAGAAGTAAATGTGTTTCAACACCATCGCTCTATTTTTCTGAATGTAATGACATTGTTGTTGGAAAAAAAATAATGGAAAGCCAATAGACATGACAAATAATAAGTGATTTTTTTTCCTTTTTTGTTGTGCTGGAAAAATAAGTAAATAATAAGATGCTCATAACTTTTCATTTTAGGGTTAATAATATGGTGCTAGACCCCCAAGGACATTAGTTGTGGTTCAATTTGTCAAATCTTATAATTGCATGCTTATGCAAACAAGTTGTTGATCTCTGCATTCAACAGTCCTATATTTGCTGATTTCCTTAAGCTTAGATCACCATTCTATCACCAAAATGGCATTAGGGTTTTCTAGGCAAACATGCACCATTTTTGGCATTAGAAAGTCTAATACATTAGATATGAAAGCTAAACTTTTTGACACTTTTGTGGTGGAATTTTGACATTTCTATTAACATAGAATTGTCAAAATTTGTTAGTAAAATAAGTCACAAACACGCACATCAAAAGCTTGTAAATGTGATGTGTGATAAATTATTAATGAGAGGAACCTTATATCTCACTTTACTCCTGATAGTGTAGTCAAAGATTGTTATATATGTTTTTTGCCTTTACTTTGCATCTTTCAAATACAAGAAACCTTAAATTGGATTCTTAATGCAATGCTGTCTAGTAGTCACACTTTTTGTGACTTTTGACTAATGTCATATATAACGCAATATTAAATGTTTTTCTATACTGATTATGCTCTTCAAGTTTCAAAATGATAGGAGATAAAACCATCTCATTAGTAAACTATTCAAAACTATAGTTTTTTTTCTTTTAATGTTGTTTTGAATTTATTAAATGCATGGATTCATGAGTTTTATATTATAAATTGATACAAAATTTGACAATAATTATAAATAGATGTGATTTAATGGTGGTACTGACAAAATACTAATACATTGATGTAAACTAATCCATTGTGCGTTTATTATATTGTAGGATGGTGATGATGATTTGGCAGCGGGTGTCCATTCTCCCAGTGATAACTGTGTATCATCCGATGACAGACATTAGGCGATGATAACGTAGACAGTGGGCTTTATTTTGGAGTAACTACCTAGACATTTTGATATTTATAATAAAGTTTCAAACTTTGATCTATATATGTTATAGTTGGAAACTTTATTATAAAATTCTAGACACTTGGGATGTATTATTTTGTGTATAATAATCTAGATATTTGGGATGTAATTATTGATATGGTGTAATTAAATATATTTGGTTTGTTGGTTTAGAGTGGTATTGTATTTGCTATTGGAAAATATGAATTGTAGGTTCTATAAAGCATAGATTACAGGTGCTATGAATTGTAGATTCATTACAGGTGCTATAATTTTTTTATTATTTTTAAAAACCTATTGTAGCGCTTTACAAACCGTTGGAATAGGGTATGGCACAAGTAGTACCTATTCTAGCGTTTTTAAAAGCGCTACTATAGGCTTTGTTATTTTATCCATTGAAGACCTATACCAATAGATATTGCCTATGCCAGCGCTTATGAGTTGTATTCATATTTCTGTAAATACCCTATAGGGGTGGTTATAAAACCGCTGGTATAGATAGACCTATATCGACGTTTTTATTTATTTATTATTATTAAAAAGCACCAGTATAGGCCTTGAAATCCGCCGGTACAGGTTTTCAAAGCTGTTGGTTAGGATTGTCCCGACACAAGTAAAAGCGCCGGAATAGGGTTTAAAAAGTGTCGGGACCTATCCCAACGCTTTTGAAAAGCACTAGTACAGGTCTGGCAACCATATACCGACTGTCATTGTGCGATGGTTTAAAGTGCCGGGAAAAAAAGTGTTGGGATAGGCATTTTTGGCCTATCCTGGCGCTTTTGCAAACGTTGCAATAGGACGATTTAGCTAAATGAAGAAAATTCTAAAGAATATCTAGCATGATAAAACATCATGCTCTCCCAATGCTTTATCTATATATATATATAAAACCGAAACTTTTGAAGCTCCCACAATTTTTCACATCATCATTTTAATTTTAAAAAATTTTAATTTTTAAAATTAAATAATGAGAGAGTCCTAATAGGAGTCTCTTATATATATATATATATATATATATATATATATATAAGAGACAAAATCTTTGAAAACCCTAAAGCAATCTCCTCTGTCCGTCTCCACAAAAAGAGAAAACCCTAAGCTTCAATTTCTTTGGTACGCTTGCTATTGCTTTTTCTCTTTTTTGTGAATAAGTTTTTTTTGCTTTTGTTTTATGTCTGGTGGAGGTGATCTTGCGGCTGTCTGTTCTTCCAGGCCCCATGAGATTTTACATGACTTTCATTGGCGATGGAGTAGTACTTTACAGTATATAGTATAACTACAAGTATTGTAGTAAGTTTGCTAACTTTTTGTGTGGTTCAAAGATGCTATATTCTATATTATTTTAGATTATATAACCTTAAGCTTTACCTTATGGAGACGTATGTTAGGTTGTCTCACATCAGAAGTAGCTTATTGCATTTGTTGTACAAGTTTTCAATTCCTTTTGTGTGGATATTTTTTCACAGCTGTGGAGTAAGGTATATGCACTATATGTTATCTTATGTTTTCTCTTATGGTGTCGTGCTTCTCTGTTTGTTAATTAAAGATTATGTTGGAAGCCTATATTATTTGCACCTTCAAAGTGTTTGACAATGTTTGAACCAAATTTTTCAACAATTAGGAAGAATTGGATAAAAAAAACTTAGAAAAGCTTTCCATCCTTACTAAAATTGTCTCGCAATAATGACTTTTTTTGTTTTTGTTTTTGTTTTTATAATTTGTAGGTTCTGAATCTTTTGATTTTTAATTTTATTGTCTTTTGAAAGTTTGACCATCTAAATTTTTGGGTTCAATTTTTTGCAATATTTGAAACAGTTTAGCAAATTTCAACTGTTATAACTATGGATTATTCTCTTGAAGGTAACCTATCTTTCTCTTATATTTCTCTATTTGGTAGTCATATATATTTTGTTTTGTTTCAATAATTTCTAGGTAGTGCCAGTAAATTTTTTGATTTTTTTTTTTCCTTTCGGACGTTTTAACATCATAATTTTTTAGTTATTTTTTTTCAATATCTAAATTTGTTAGCTAGATTTTTTGCAACCCATTGCATGTTCAAGCAATGGCTTATTCATCAAATTGTAACTCAAAAAGATAGGAGCAATTCACGCAATAGTATAGTTTCATTATCAATTTAAAATTTTATAAAATTATTTTAGTCTATTATAAATAGGTAAGTTCCCGTGCATTACACGGGTTTTCGACTAGTATATATATAAACATATATAATAAAGATTCATTGATTCAATGTGTCATTGAATGAGAATAATTAATATACCTTTAATGAGAATAATGACACATTAAATCAATGAACATTATAATGTATCATTGATTTCATTAAAGGTACATTAATTATTCTCATTTAATGACACATTACTTATTAAAGATACATTAATTATTTTCATTCAATGACACATTAAAGAGTTCAAAGGTAATTATACATGATAATAAATGCATTTATCCCTTTAAAACATGGTAATTAATTAGTAATACTTTGATATAAATGCAAAGTTTGGTGAGGTGGAAGGCTAAATGAAGAAAATTTAAAAGAATATTCTAAAAAATATCTGACATGATAAAACTCATGCTCTCACAAATGAAGTTTCTGCTTTATATATAAACATTTATATAAAGGTTCATTAATTCAATGTGTCATTGAATGAGAATAATGACACATTAATTCAATGAACATTATAATGTATCATTGATTTAATGTGTAATGTATCATTGATTTAATGTGTCATTGAATGAGAATAATTAATGTACCTTTAATGAAAATAATGACACATTAAATAAAGGGAAATGCCAACGGATGCCCTTGGGGCAATGGTTAATAATCTATTTAAAGAAAGATTTTATGGAAAAAGAAAAAAAAAAGTAATTAATATTTTACAGCCTTTTCTATTTCTTATAAAAGTGATATCAAAAGTTTTCTAAAATGGATTGTTAACCATTGCCCTACTAAGGGCGCCCGTTAGCATGACCCTTAAATAAATAAACATTATAACGTATCACTAATTTTATTAAAGGTACATTAACTATTCTCATTCAATGACACATTACTCATTAAAGGTACATTAATTATTTTCATTCAATGACACATTAAAAAGTTCTAAGGTAATTAATACATTATAATAAATGCATTCATCCCTTTAAAACATGGTAATTAATTAGTAATACTTTGACATAAATGCAAAGTTTGGTGAGGTGGAAGGCTAAGTAAAGAAAATTCTAAAGAATATCTGGCATGATAAAGCATCATGCTCTTCCAAATGAAGTTTCTGCTTTATATATAAACATATATAATAAAGCTTCATTGATTCAATGTGTCATTGAATGAGAATAATTAATGTACCTTTAATGAGAATAATGACACATTAAATCAATGAACATTATAATGTATAATTGATTTCATTAAAGGTACATTAATTATTCTCATTTAATGACACATTACTTATTAAAGATACATTAATTATTTTCATTCAATGACACATTAAAGAGTTCTAAGGTAATTAGTACATGATAATAAATGCATTTATCCCTTTAAAACATGGTAATTAATTGGCGAAACTACAATATTGATCCCTCAAGTTTACCTATGTGCGTAATTGGTCTCTCAAGTTTCAAGCAAGCACAATTAGACCCTCAAATTTTAAAACTGAGTTGTATTAGTCCTTTTACTAACTTCCGTTAGTGATGCTACTTACGTGGCTAACTGAACAATGACTTGACAATATTTTTAATGTTGTGGCATTTTTTTATTAATAAAAATTACAAAATAAATTTACACGTAAGAAAAAACAAGTATTTGCAATTGATTCACAAACCCACCCACGAGAGAGGGGGACACTGACTGCTGCCGACGACAGCCCAAGAACAAAACCAAAATTAAAAAACTCTATAATTTCTTTTTCCCTAGAAAAGGTCATCACCTCAAAATTCACAAACCCAAGAAACAGTAACAACAAGAAGTCCCAGTTCTTTATAGATCATAGGATGAGAGAATGATTTCATGACACAGAAACAATAAGAAAGAAATAGGATCAAAGGATTTTGTTATGGCAGAAACATCATCATCCAAGACAGCAAGTTTGGATGCTCCACTTCTTGCGATTGGATTCGAGATTGAAGGCCTATCTACTCAAAAAGTCACCGGCTGCCTTCCTATTACACACAAATGTTGTAAGGTTTGGTCAAACACAATCAAACCCAGTTGAGATCACAGAGACACTTTTAAAACTATTGTTCACACTTCCATTGTAGAGATCGAAGACCAAGATGGCATGTTTAGCGGCAGGGATGGGGTCGTGGGTTGTTCTCACACAGTACGAGGACGCTCGTTGTCTTTGAGATCGGAGGCTTTGTTTTTTCCTAAGGTATCAGTGGTACGGATGGGTGAGGCTAAGTGTTTGTCGGTGAAAGCGATGGCAGTGGAGCCGAAATTCAAAGGGACGTAGAGGAAAGAGAAGCATATGACGGAGATGATAGAGAAGAAGCCTATTGAATCGTCGGCGAAAAATTTTTCGGAATCTAAAAAAGCTTTGACAGAGAAACGTAGAGGACGAGAGGGACGACAAGAATGAGAAAATGAGGATTTGTCAGAGGAAGTGAATGCGGAGAGAGAACAGGAACGAGAAATTGATGGGATCAAAGCCAAGGGCGAGATGCACAAAGAAGAGGTTTTTGCCATTAGAGAGAAAAGGACAGAGATTCCTTGTAAAGAGAAAAATGAAATCACGAAATCAGAGAGGAAAGAAAGTAAAAGAAGGGGAAGATTGGGAAAGGTGAAAAACTACAAATAAATTAAAATATTGAAGAAAGGAGAAAAATTTTAATAGCAAAATGCTGGTTTAGCAAAAGGACTGACGACAAGACCGATACAAGTCAATTACTAATGAATCAATAATTTGAGTGAATCAATAATTTTTATTTATTTTTTCAATGTTGTCGCTTTCTCAGCTTGCTAAACCAGTATTTTATTTTGTAATTTTTATAAATAAAAAAATGGCACATCATTAAAATAAATAAATAAATGCCAAGTCATTGTTTCGTTAGTCACGTAAGTAACTCCACTAACGGTAGTTAGTAAAAAGACTAATACAACTTAATTTTAAAACTTGAGGGACTAATTGTGCTTGTTTGAAACTCAAGAGACCAATTGCGCACACAGGGTAAACTTGAGGGACCAACATTGTAGTTTCGCCTAATTAATTAGTAATACTTTGATATAAATGCAAAGTTTGGTGAGGTGGAAGGCTAAATGAAGAAAATCCTAAAGAAAATTCTAAAAAATATTTGACATGAAAAAACTCATGCTTTCAAAAATGAAGTTTCTGCTTTATATATAAACACATACAATAAAGGTTCATTGATTCAATGTGTCATTGAATGAGAATAATTAATGTACCTTTAATGAGAATAATGACACATTAATTCAATGAACATTATAATGTATCATTGATTTAATGTGTCATTGAATGAGAATAATTGATGTACCTTTAATGAAAATAATGACACATTAAATAAAGGGAAATGCTAACGGATGCCTTTAGGGCAATGGTTAATAATTCATTTAAATAAAGTTTTTATGGGAAAATAAAAAAAATAATTAATGTTGTGACAGCTTTTTTCATTTCTCATAAAAGTGATATCAAAATTTTCCTAAAATGGATTGTTAGCCATTGAACTACTAAGGGCACCCATTAGCATGACCTTTAAATAAATGAACATTATAACATATCACTAATTCTATTAAAGGTACATTAATTATTCTCATTCAATAACACATTATTCATTGAAGGTACACTAAATATTCTCATTCAATGACACATTACTCATTAAAGGTACATTAATTATTTTCATTCAATGACAAATAAAAGTGTTCTAACGTAATTAATGCATTATAATAAATGCATTTATCCCTTTAAAACATGATAATTAATTAGTAATACTTTGACATAAATACAAAGTTTGGTGAGGTGGAAGACTAAATAAAGAAAATTCTAAAGAATATCTGACATGATAAAACATCATGCTCTCGCAAATGAAATTTCTGCTTTATATATAAACATATACAATAAAGGATCATTGATTCAATGTGTCATTGAATGAGAATAATTAATGTAATTTTATTGGAATAATGACACATCAAGCCGATGAACATTATAATATATCATTGATGAGAAATGCTAATGAATGCCCTTAGGGTATTGGTTAACAATCCATTTAAAAAGAGTTTTTATAGGAAAAGGAAAAAAAAAAACAATTAATGTTTTGACAGCTTTTTTTATTTCCTATAAAAATAGTGTCAAAACTTTCCTAAAATAAATTATTAAATAATGCCTTAAGGGCACTCGTTAGGATGACTCATCATTGATTTGTTGTGTCATTGAATCAAAACAATTAATGTATCTTTAATGAGAATAACGACACATTAAATCAATGAACATTATAACGTGCCACTAATTTCATTAAAGATACATTAATTATTCTCATTCAATGACACATTACTCATTAAATGTATTAATTACTCTCATTGAATAACACATTAAAGAGTTCTAAGGTAATTAATACATGATAATAAATGCATTTATCCCTTTAAAACATGGCAATTAATTAGTAATACTTTGACATAAATACAAAGTTTGGTGAGGTGGAAAGCTAAATGAAGAAAATTCTAAACAATATCTGACATGATAAAACATCACACTCTCCCAAATGAAGTTTCTATTTTATATATAAACATATATAATAAAACTTCATTGATTCAATGTGTCATTGAATGAGAATAATTAAAGTACCTTTAATGAGAATAATGACACATTAAATCAATGAACATTGTAATGTATCACTGATATTATTAAAGATACATTAATTATTTTCATTCATTGACACATTATTCATTAAAGGTACATTAATTATTCTCATTCAATGACACATTAAAGAGTTCTAAGGTAATTAATACATGATAATAAAAGCAATTATCCCTTTAAAACATGGTAATTAATTAGTGATTCTTAGACATAAATGCAAAGTTTGGTGAGGTGGAAGGCTAAATGAAGAAAATTCTAAAGAATATTCTAAAAAATCTAACATGATAAAACATCATGCTCTCCCAAATGAAGTTTATGCTTTATACATAAAACATATATAATAAAGGTTCATTGATTCAATGTGTCATTGAATGAGAATAATTAATGTACCTTTAATGATAGTAATGACACATCAAATCAATGAATATGGTAATGTACTGTTGATTTAATGTGCCATTGAATAAGAATAATTAATGTACATTTAATGAGTCTAATTAAAGGTACATTAACTATGGATTGAGATTAGGGTATTGCACCTGATGCAATTGTAATACATGGTTGAGATTGTAAGTTCAAAAAAGAAACTTTCATCTCAACCACCGAATAAAAAAAAGTTAAAGTTAAAAAATGAAAGTGGTAAAAATTAATGTGAGAGGGGTGGTGTAATTGCACCCGGTGCAATATTGCACCGGATCCAAATCCATTAATTATATTCATTCAATGACACATCACTAATTAAAAGTACATTAATTATTCTCATTCAATGACGCATTAAATCAATGAACCTTTATTAAAGAGTAGTACTTAAGTTTTTCAATTAAAGACAAAAATATGGTTGCATTAACTAATAAATTATAAGGAAACTGTTAGTAGATGCCCTTATGGCATTGATTTAAGAACTATGTTAAGAAAAATTTTATGGGTCAAGAAAAGAAAAAATCAATTAATTTTTTTGATAGCTTTTTATATTTCCCATGAAAATTTTGTCAAAACTTTCATTAAATAATTTATTATCAATTTCCTTAAGGGCATCCATTAACAGGACTTAAATTATAAACAGTATAATCTTTTTCAATGTAGTTATATGTTTTAATTTAATTCCGAAACTTAACATATGACACCTATGTAAACTGTACCAAAGTTTTATTCAATGCTCAATTCTATTTCAAAAGTATTTTTCAACCAATTTGAATTAAGCTTTAATATTTTAGAAAAAAGTTCACAAATTTTGTTTGAGATGGTTTAATATGACTTTGCACCTACCTTGGGATTTTCAATAAGGAAATTGAAAGTTTACCTTTTGCAAAATAGGATATTTACACATCATATAAAATGTTCAATGATGTGGACGCTGTATTGAAATAAATTTAGACCCAATAGGTTGATTTTAGGGGAATTAACTCTACTTGATTAAATTAACCGATTATGCCATTCAATTTTGATTACCGGTTAATTTTCATGGTTTAAATATGTCACCAAATAAATAATAAAGCAAGAAAAAAACTATATAGTGATGAAGCAAAAAAATGTATGGATGCATCCACGAGAAAAACCACTACGAGGGTTAACCCTAACCCCAGGAAAAATTCACTATAAAAGTTGAAGTTTAAAATCGAAATAGACCCTTACCGCTAATTGTTATCTCTTGCAAATGGTCCTGTCCCATCAAATTGTTCCAAACCTCTTGAACTTTTCTAATATGAATTTCCCTGAAGAACCGCATCCCAGACTTCAAGAATTTCTTGAAGAATTGATTTCCACAATTATCTTAGGATGACTCTACGGCTTTAACCTTGATCTACACTTTGGCAGCAACAACACAAGAGAATATCTTCTCTATTTGCTTTTGTACTCAAGTGTTGATAGGTGGAGGTTCGAGATTTCTTTTTGTATATAATATTTCTTTTTTGTCCCTACAACTTCTTCAAAGTCGCACTTAATGGGTATTTAAATATGTTCTCTAATTAGGGTTACAATAATCGATATCATCGGTTGGCTTAAAATAAAACATATTAGGAAAAAACTAACTTCCCTATTCTTGATCAATCAACTCTCAATCGAGAGCAAGTCTAGATTACAGAATCTTCTTTCTTTTGAGCGGCTTCTAGGACATTGATCTTGTACCTGATATTTGACACTTACAACTCAAAAGTCAAAACACATTGTTATGTATTTGCCAACACTAAACCTAACATATACATTATTATATTCAAGGAATAAAATCTTAACCATCTTAAAGAAGTGTTAAAAAATTCTTAGTTACAAAGTATCTAGAGTTTTTCGAATACTAAATACTCAGTCGTCCCAAAATCTTGGTTAGAGATACTCATGATCTTATGAATATGAGGACCCCTTTATTAGAAACCTAAACCACTGAACTAACTTTGTTGTTCTCAAAAAAAAAAAAAAAAAAAACCTTTGTAGGGTGTACTGTATCATAAATTTGATTTAGTATATGTATTTTATTATTATTATTATTATTATTTGAGAAAGATTTAGGATATGTTTGAAATGCATATGCTTGATAATCACGAGGCCAAGGTTAAGCCAATGGTACTGATCTTACTAAGTCTTTTTTCCCCAATTATCTCACCTTTTAGATATAAGCAAAACATGCGTTAGAAATGCATCAAGCATATGGATTTAGGATTGATGCATTTGTAATGCATGTTTTGCTTATGTCACGAGTGACATGACTCATGTTCTCTAAAAGGTAAGATAACTGGGGGGGAAAAGAGTTGGTAAGATCAGTAACATTGGCTTGGCATCAGCCTCATGATTATCGTACATTCTCAACTCTCATAGAAACCATTGTGATCACAGAGAGTAGTATACGGTTACAAACCAACCACAATATAAATAGCCTCACCATGCTTCAGTCTTCTTCACTTCTCAACTCTCATAGAAACCATTGTGATCACAGAGAGTAGTATATAGATATCTGTAGCCTGTAGGTAAACTCCAATGGAGGAGAATGGAGAAATTCTCATATTCTCAAACAAGAAGAGAATTAAAAAGCAGCATGAACAGAAAAGTTTGTGCTCACAGCGAATCAGCGAATTACCAGATTTCCACAGTATGATTCACCTTCAAAGTAAGGAATCTCTTTCTTCCTATCACAAACACAAACACATATCTTTATACAAATGGTTTCATATATGTGATGGGATATATCATATATGTACATGCATGTTGTTATTTTTCTGATAATATGTGTTTTGGAAATTTGGATTGGATGCAGTTCCTAGGATATTCTTGGAAGCAGCTGGATAGGAATGGGCAATCAATGGGGTATAGATCTTACTCTTCTTCTTTTTTCCTTTGGGTTCCTTTAATCTTAAGCTTGTGAAACATTAATTTGAAATTTTTTTTTTTCCATCTACGTAAATCTATAATTCCTTTTATTTTAAAATCCATATTGTGGTATATAAACCATTAAACCCTAGATTTTAAATAAATAAAAAATCACTGTTTTTCAGATGGTTGTTTCCTTAGATCTGCCTAGTCATGGCACTTTATAAATATTAGCATATAATATGAACTAACAACTACAAATCCAAATATACTATATTGAAATTATTAGATCCGATGTGCATTTTATGCTAGATTTAAAATATATATAAATTTGACGCATTCTCAATGCTGATAAAGTTTTTGATTTCTTTTTTCTTTTTCTTTTTTTTTTCTTTTTTTTGTTTTATATAATATTGTGGAATAATATTGACAAAAGACTACAACTTTAGGAATTTTGTGTATTTCCATGTACCTTTTTGCTAATTTTTTATTGCTTATTTGTTGAAAGTTGGTTAAAATACCGTTGTACCTAACCAAAAGTGAGGCTATTAAAAATTTTACATAGGCAAATAAGATAAAAAATTAAAAGGAAAAACTGACGGAAAACAGCATAAGTTTCATGAAATTCTTAAATGGCTTATAACAAAAATAGAATTTATTTTTCATTTGCCTTAAAAAAAACCTTTTATTCAATACAGTCTACCTGATCTATTTAGATAGTACTTCATAACGTCTAGTGTGTCCCCAATTAACAATTCAATAGTCTCAAATTATTTTTTACATAAATTTTCCTTTACTTACATATCAAGTATGAAAGTATCAAATTTTCTTGATATTCTTACATAATTTGTCATGTTATGCTTACATTATTATTTTTCCTTTGGGTTCATTAAGATTTGTCCATCATGACATCCAGCCAAGAGAAATTAGAAGAATCCACTTTCCTTGAAAAAGACATAAGAAATCTAGAACTAGATTTTTCCAAAGGAAAAGGATTTGAGCTTACTAAGCAGATCAGAAATGTGGTGTGACGCATGCTGATATTGCTTAACCGCTGGTTGGTTGTTTATCACTGCTCAAGATACACCAATTAAGAAGACTCAATTACACCAAGCAAAAACAAACTGATGTGCTGATGTCTTCCTGAAGGTCATATGAAGTGGCAGAACAAAATCAGATAATGTGGATTTCTTCAAACCATTGATTGTACATGTCACGTGTCGCTTACAAGTCAGATTAGTGATTTACCAGATGTCTGTTATTATTTTTCATTGCAATTATTAGTTTTGCTATCTCTTTACTTATTATGAAGAAATCAACAATTACTGCTGAGTTGTATTTAGAAAGGAAGATTGTGTTTTGCACTTTGTATATTAAATCTTGAATTATATGGAATTGTTATTGTATGTGGAGAGTTGAAAAAATAGATCCTGCTTAATCGCTGCAGCATTGATTTTTGCTTACAACACATTATATATGGTAAGTTCGTTACAAGATTCATTTAGAGTATTAGAGTCGAATGGATACAATTTTACTAAATTCTAATCTTAATTTAACAACTTATTGTTAGTTTCTTTTTAAACCCTCACACTTGAATTACTTTTGTTGTCTGTTGCTGTGAGGCTAATCGGACATCTAAAGTGGCAGAATGCAAGAAACTTATTGGCTTTGTCAATTAATTTTGATATTAGTCACTAAGATTGTAACCTTCCATATCATAAAATTTTTAAATTTAAAGCTCATTTCATTTGGATATTGAATTTATGGGGTTTTAGAGCTTAGGACAATACTATATTTCAAGGAAAAATAGAAGCAGGTTTAGAGCTAGAATGCTTTATTTAATGAAATCTTGGATGATATTTCAGGGACAAAATTAGAAACTAAAGCTTTGGAAAATGCTTTATTTCCATATCAAAAAAAAATTTCATTCTAGTGGAGTGAGTCAAGTTTATTTATACTTGATAACAGCTATATATAGTGCTGGTCATTTTTTGCCTGTCATTTCTAAAAGGACCCTTAGGGGAGGATTTTAAGGAAGCTTGGTAAGGGAGCACTGCTTGAACATATAGCTATTGGATGTGTTTATGGTGGTTAACCTGCAACTTTTCAGATGGCAACTGGCCACATAAAATAGCCTGTTGAAAGTTTTGAGCATAACCTTGCCAAGTTTCAAAAACTTAAGCATATTTTTTCCCAATTTTTCGTATTTTCTAGTATGCTGTGTAGTTTTTCATTTCATAATGGTTTTGATATTGTTTTGGTAAAATGGCTGCTGGTGCCCAAGTTTTACAAAAGTCAACATTTTTTTCTTTCAATTTTACGTATGTTCTATAATGCTGGCTTTTCTTCATGTCATAATGGTTTTAATATAGTTTGGTAAAATGGTTGTTGGTGCCAACAATAGGTAGTCTTGGGGAATAAACACAATCGTCATTGTTAAAATGGTGAACAATTTCGTTTGTGAATATTATGGAGACAGCATTCTTTTTCTTTGACCAAAAATGGAAATTTATATTTATTTTCTTAGTTAATGAAAATCTCTCTCATTTTTCCTTTTCCTGGGTTATCAAATGAACATATAATTGTTGTCTTTTAATCTTATATAGAATAGTAGTTCTTTTGCAGGAAGAACCCATTATGGGTCTAGAATGCATTGATTATCAAAATCAAATGAAATTTTATGGTACTTGTATTATCATGAACATCTAGTGTTCATTTTATAGTTCCATGCATTTCTATTAAGTGTGAAGTGCACATTAGATTAAATTATGCTGTGTAATTTAGTAATGAACAATCATCTTTTGAGTGAAAAGTGTGCCTTAACTTGATGAACTGTATTTTATTGCTTGAACTGGAAGCACAAGAAAGATATTAATTATATAGAACCTTGGCTAGAGAACTATTTGACTTGGTACAACAGTTATGGATAGTTCTCTGTTATGATGTTTCCTTTTGCATTATGGTGTGACTGATTTGGACTCATAATTATCATCCAGCATTAAAAGTGACATATAATCTTCCTCTTTTAAAATATTATAACAATTGAAACTCATGCCAGCCTCTTTGTTTCTTTAATATTTCGGGGGTGCAAAGTGATGCTAACAGTAGATCAGGGGTAATTGATGCAGGAAGATCAGAAAGACACGACCATATTGTTGTCCCGACGACACAAACATGTAAATCTGTTTCAAAGAACTCATGTTTGCCAGAAAACACGTGATATTCATGATCCTTGTGAGTTATAATTTTGAGATTAATACAATTTCTCTTCCATGCATGCCTTAAGTAACCACCCATTTTTTGCACTTCTTATATGGCTGGCATTAGAGCAATATATATATATTTTTTTTTTTTTTCCTTTCTTTTTTTTTTTTTTTGGCAATACTTTGCAGTATCTGCTTCATTGTTAAATTTCTCTCAACTTCAAGTTTTCAGGTAAAAACATGAACATATCATTGCCATATCTGTACTCTTTTTGGCGTCTTGTGTCCGAAACCAGTCAATTAAGTGTACATAAATCTTTTAAACAACATAGCATACTATGCTTGCTCTTAAGAATGACTTCCAGAATACTATAATTCCATATTCTAGATTGCACGTCATTCTTAGCAGGTTAAATCTAAGATCATGAAAACATTAGTTCACTGAGTTATGCAGATTTTTATTTCATACTTTTTGGATTATATTCACATCTCTTTGTAGTTTGCATGGACTCTTTAATTTGTGTGAGTTTTTGTGTAATTTGCAGTTTTTCCATCTAGGGGAAGAGTTTTTATGTATTCAATTATCATTAGAGTCAGAATTGCAAATATAATATTTTATGTTATAAAATAGAAAAACGAAAAACATCTGCAGTGATTCTTAAGGGAGAATCTACTCCCTTAGGTAATTAGAAAATTGGTTAGAGTACATAGCCTTCAACTTCCTAATTTTTTTTCTTTTTCTTTTTCTTACATTGCTATATGCAAGAATTTCTATCAATGTTTTGGTTGGAACTTGTAACAAATTCAACTTTAGAATAATTATGCCTTTGATCTGGATCATGCCATGGATTGAAATGGATAGTTCCTCCTAGTATAGACATGTTTTGGAAAGTTAAGAGAGGCCAAGCTACTTTGGAAGCACTATTCTCATGTGCACGGCATGACTGTTGCTTACACCAGATTTTTATACTAACGGCCCCCTAGTTTCTTAAATAAAATTTTATGCATAAAAATGCCAAAAGAAGTCATTTTATCAAAGGACAAGGATTAAGTCACATCAGGTTCTGATAGTAGAGCAGTTTTAACTTGCTATACTTTTGGATAGTGAATATAATTCATGTCATTGGTTTACTTATTTACTTATCAAAAATGAAAAACAGAATTTCTTGTAATTGGTGTAAGGTAGGTATAGTGGGCAAGCCACATAGAGACATAAAGATAGAGATTTTGGATTCAAGTTTCTTGGATCGAGGTGTGTTTATCAATTTCTTCAATGTAGTCACCCCTTTCATTCTCTGATTAACTTCTCATAAAATCATATTATTTTTCTTCATGCACTTGTTAATCTCCCCAAAGTAGTTTTCAACTTTAAAAAAAAAAATTTATTAAAACTTATTTACGATGAAGCAAGCAACATTCATAATCAAAATAATATAACAAATATAGAAAAGATTGTAGAATAGATACACATGCTAAAACTGTCGGCCACATTTACCACAAGGAAGTTGACAATAGTGAAAGAATGATTTATTAGACATGTTATAAGTTACTAATATTAATTTAAAATTCTTGATTTCTCAATTTTTATATCAAAAATCAACAAAACATTAGTGATAACTGTTTGTGGCCTTAGCAGGATTTAAAGATTCACTAATTCAGTAAATATTAAAATTAATGTTGATATGCTATATAATAGAAAAATTGTCTTAAAACTATGATTTCTAGTTTCTAAAATGATCTTCCACAAAATAAGTTTGATAGGGAAATTAGAGATTTATTGATGGGAAAGGCATATATATGTAAGTTCTAAATCCAATGTGATTGCCAAATTTTTGTTTGCCTATGATTTTGTCTTGGACTATATGACTACTGAATTTTATAATAAATCACTTCATGTGTGGCTTGAATAACCCTTTCATAGTCAGTTAGCTCTCTTTTCCTCTACAACAAAGCCAATAGTAGCACTTAGTCCAATTTGGTTTGGGTTGTCTCCTAACCAACTTTGTAGCACATTATACATTCAAATAGCTCTGTGTTCTCTCTAAGGCAGTCTTTGTAATTCGTGAAAGATAGCTCTTTGAGTTTGTTTGAGTTTTAGCTTTTTTGAGAGTTTTCTACCATTCTTTCCTTCTTATTTTCTAAGTGAAACTTCCTATTCAACACTGCCATCTGTGAGTGTAAGTCTAAGGTCGAACCACATAAATTTATGTTGTACATGTGTGATTGTTTATTCGATTTTTCCACTTCTATTTATATATGATCCTGCAATATCATTAATTTGGGAGCCAGAATTGACCATTTGGAACCACACCGTAGCTATGCAGTATGACACATGATTTTCAATTCCTGTGACCTTTTGCCATCAGCGCTCTGTATGTATGATTATCATATCAGGCAGGGTTCAACCATGATTTGTGGAGCTATGTCCTTCAATGTCTAGTTGGTTTTGGAATATCAACCACACCATAGCAATGTATTTGAGCACTAATAAAATGATTACAGCATCAAAGGAGCCCATGCTTAGATGAATGCTTTGCAATTGGCCATCTCATCTTCTAACTTGGCTCACTCAACTAACTAAATTGATGTGGCATATTGCTGAACCCCAAGGGAGTCAGAAAATTTGCAAATCGCACTTTATGGTTTCTTGCAAAATCTGTATTTTTTTTTCCTCTTGTAAGATTGGTTTATATATCTGAAGTATAGAGGGTAAGATATCTAAGGAATTTAAGAAGGAAACTTTCTGCTTCTTTGGTGATCCAAACTTAAATCTTTGTCAAAACTTACAGATATGCAAAACAACCTGGTCTGAAGATATTTGGTTCATTGTAAATCTTTTCCTTGTCAGGCAACGGCATCTCATTATTTTTTAGTACTCAAGTCTCAGATTCATTAAGCATTATGTTTCTCTTAGAAACACCAAATTTGAAATTTAGTTGTTTTCTTAAACACTGATTTTGTATTTACTTTGTACAGTTTGAAATGTCATAGCTGTGACTGAGTGAAGCATGAAAAATGGTAAAGCCAAGGTGAATTTTCACAAAAAGTTGACATGTACATCTTGCTTCTAGCTGAATATGTTTTGTATTGATTCTAGTGCATGTGGCCAGTTCTGGTGACTTGTAAAGTGTTCAGCCCCCCAGTAACTGTGTCCTACAAGTCTGTTGGGATATGCTCTGGGAATCTGGGTACTACGTGGAAGGATAGACAATATATTTTCAGTATTTGGTTTTTCTTATTAAAGATCTACTAGTCTTCTTGTCTGTCTTTCCAATTTTTGAAGAAGTTTTCATTTTTTATTTTAACTATCATGCCATGTGTTGATAGATCCAGGGTCAATTAGCTTGCATGGAACATGCTAGCTTTACGTTTTTACATGCAGAGTTACTATGTCTATTTACAACCTTGGGAGTTGGTTTCTTGATTTGTTCTAGACTTTACTCGACTCATGCTAAAACCTGAATTCATTGTAGAATATGTTCTTAATACAACCTATACCATCAAATATTGTGGAATATGTTCTTAATATCTGTTTTTATCAATTGCTTTACTATTTCTTAGAAAAGTTTACTTGAAGTATGTAGCCAATTTCAGCAAGCCCATTCTACATTTATAAAATAAATTTAGTTACACAAATCCTGCATCAATGGTGAAAAAAAAGGCAAGTTTATTGACAGAGTTCAGTTGAACAGAAGGGGAAGAAAGAAGAGAATGTACTCCTCTAGAGCTACAAATTTAATTTCTTGTATAGAGGAAAATAAAAATTAGACCCATGATCTTTCAGTCTCTTGTATATATAAAATGAGACAAATACCCACCATCCTAGCCTTTTGTACTTAAAGCTTGAGGTTGATAATTTAAGAGGTCTGGTAGGCTTTTGCCGTTGTCATATAAAGATCAACCTATCATATATCCATTGGTTTCAACTAGGGTTTTTGAATTTGGAAACGAAAACAATCCCAAAAAATTCACAATGTAGTATATTGGAAAATTGAAAATTACCTTGTGACAACTCTGGTGCCGCATATAGTAAAGATGCTACATATGAATATTTAATCTACTCTTAATGATATCTAAGGAAATTTTCTGTTTTCAATTTCTCACAAAACAATTTTCTATCCCAATTCATTTATATCTTAACCATGATTGCTTGTATAATTTTGAAGAATGATAAATTTAGGCCAGGCTGAAAAATCAGGGCGACGAATAACCTTTCAAAATCTCTAGGTTGCACAGGCAGGCCAAGACCATAAAACTAGCCTGTGAGGTGACAGCCAGTGCACTGCAGCTTACATGGAGGTTGAACAGGATGTATTTTGTACTTGACAAATTTGTGCCCACTGAATATTGTAGTCTCTTTTCCAGCCGCATCTTTTTTTTTTTTTTTTTTTTTTAGATACAAAGAATTTCTACTTATTGCACCCCCTCCATGATGATTGCTCTATTTCAGCCACATCTAATTGTGGAATTTTGCTGGAATACCATGCATTACAACTGATATGACTACATTATTTTCTTTTCAAATAAGGAAGCCTTTACTTTATTTTTCAATAAGAAAATTTATGTGCCTTATAATATTTGATCATCCTTAAAGGGCAGGGGAGCCTGACAAATTTGCAAGCGGTTGGAAAAAGCCAAGAGACAAGTCACATAGCATTGCTATAAATAGGTAATTCCTCTGTCAGATAGCCACCATGAAATCAAGGGTATATTTTCATTTCCTTGTTTTTCTACATTTCATACAGAGCCCTCGTGGGTGGCAGATGGAGACTCCAAGAAATATTGATAAAGAGATAGAGAGAGAAAGAGAGAGAATCAACCAAAATGTCTGTGTTTAAGAGACTTTTATATCACATTGGCTTCCACATCACATAGAATCATTGATTTACCAAACCTTAACAATCAAGCCCAAACAAGCATGTGTACTATCTTCTGGTCTTATATTATGCTTTACATTTGTACTTTTGCACCTTTTCTTTTAGCCAGTCTATGGGCTACACAGCTTGAGGGATCTTGCCTCTTTTTATGTAGGTAGAATTGGATCGTAAGTCCCACGGTTAATGACAACAAACTTTACTACTTGATTTAGCTGACATTTACTTTTACACATTAAATTTTGCTCGTTGTCTTTCAAGATTTTTGTCAACAAGTCTGTTTTAAACTTCAGTAAATTTTACAATAGCTTAATTTGGTAAGAGAAAAATAAGCTGAGTTTGTCTAAGTTCGACCTAAGAAAAGGTGAGAGATTAGAAAGCTATACATATAAAATGTGAGACATTAAAACTGTACATATAAAAATCAGTTGACTTAATTTATAAATTAAACAGTGACAAAGAGTAAGGTTGTCTGGGGCAATATGTGCCTCTTTTCAGTTGTATAATTCATAAACATCTTGTGCTTTTGATGGCGAGATCTATCACATTTTCCTAGATTTCAGTTAGGATGAAGGAATTGTTCCAACATGCTGACGATTGTCAACATTCAGCCAAATTTGACTATGTACATAATTAGAGCTTTTATTTAACTTTATTGAGTTGATTTCAGGGAATACAAGCCATTGCACTTGGAATGCTTTTCCGAATGTTTGCTTGGCACATTGCAGAAAAAAGCAACGATCTCAATAAATATCCGGCTGGAACTGTGGAACATTATGTACCTGCATACGAAGTCAAGAAGAAGATGCTCAGAGAATTTATTATAAGCTTAGCCTTACGAAGATGCTTCTATTTAAGCCTTCTAGACTTGTAATGAATGTATGGACCTAAGCAACTATATCTAAGTATCCCGAAATTGACATTTTCTTTCTTCTTCTTAATCCCAGATTGTCCACAGCGATAGAGGTACACACACATATATATGGTAAAAAAAAAGGGTTTTGATTGACTAAAACTAATAATTAATTAATTAAACTTGCTTGTTTGTTCTGCAGCTTGCTGAGCATGAATGCATAATATGCTCTGAATACATGTGGATGTTGATAAAGCGCTACAATGAAATCAAGGTTAGTTTATTTTTCTCAATAAGTATGTACTAATTATTTAGGGGAAAACTTGTTACACACTTGTGTGCATCCACACAAGTATATACTGAAATCATGACTCTAAGTCACGTTTGCAAACTTAAAAATTTGACTTAGAGTCACGATTTCAATGTATTTCCCACTTGTAAGGACGCACACAAGTGTGTAATAGACACTGCCATTATTTTATGGTTATATTATAAGTATGCTCTTTTTTTATTTTAGAACATGAATATTAATTGCAAGGTACAGATTTTGAGTTTGTGAGACTTGTGAAGCTGTTGGTACAGATGGGAAATACTGTATTCAGTTCAAGGCAAAGCCCATTCATCATCTTCCATTGATCACTAGTAACACTGTGAGGACCTTTCAAGGTTATGTGTTTGAAGAACCATGGTGCTCCTCTAGTAAAGGACAGCCCATATATGTCATGTCGAATACTAAACCCAATGAATTGCTCATCGTGGCTGAATTCTTCACTTCTATACACAAATCTACCTTCACTTAATCTCCCCCCCCCCCCCCCCCCCGACGAATTTGATTGGGAAGTACAATGGCAAAAAGAAGGGGATTCATTAGCTTGTTATTTAGTCCGAATTGGTGAAATGGCAGAATCCATCAAAATTATTCAACAGGCGCTGGAAGGAATTCCGGGGGGGCCCTATGAGAATTTAGAAATACGATACTTTGATAGAAAAAGGTATCCAGAATGGCATGATTTTGAATATCGTTTCATTAGTAAAAAACCCTCTCCCACTTTTGAATTGCTGAAACAAGAACTTTATGTGAGAGTCGAAGCCCCTAAAGGGGAATTGGGAATTTTTCTGATAGGGGATCAGAGTACACATGCTGCTGCTGCACCATCACAACCACCTTCATGCCCGTCCCAAGGTCCCCATACACCTGCTGCACCAATACTGAAGGGTGAGGCTGCGGGTTCTAGACCACCTTGATGCATATACCAAGGTCCCCATAGACCTGCTGCACCGCCAATGCTGAAGGGTTAGGCTGCAGGTTCTAGACCACCTTGGTCACATACAATCATCCATATACACGTGCACCAAACCCGAAACGCCCAAGGATTTGATATGCTTATATGGTCAAGTTGAGGCCTATGAAACTTGTTAGCGGTAGTTAGTACTAGGATTTTTGGGGCAGTATTCTGGCTTTGTGAAGTTGTAATTGTCTTACCATACTCTCCACATGTTGGCTACATATGCGAAGTTCTAATCTAATTGTGTGAACAAACATGAAACCACGCCTTTTGGACATGCTTATGAGTCATGACCATTCGTTGAGGTTTTATAGTTAATTTACCATTCAGTACATATATTAACAGCTATAAACTGGGCTTTCTATTGTAGCTTTGTTCAAATTATGCTCTATGCTATCGCTCTGTTTGTTTCACCGGAAAACTATCTATATAGATAGTTTTCCACATTTTCCAGTGTTTGGTAGCATAAAAAAAAATTAGTCAACGGAAAACTATCTTTAGTCAATGGAAAATCCTAATAAAAACAAGGCTTATTTTCTATGGGATGTTTTCCAATTTTTTTTTTTGGAAAACAATCTCTCTCTCACGCATCACATCTCCTATAAATATTATTTTTTTTCTTTACCCTCTGTAGCCGCGGGAAACAACAATTTTGGCGCCTCTGTCTCACAGTCTCACGGTAAGCTCTCAGTTTTCTCCCTTCTCTTTGCTTTTTCTCTCCTCTCTATATGGTATATGTAAGACATCAACTTTTTGACTATTAGAGCTGCATTGCTTTCAGATATTTTCCATTTTATAGGTCTGCTTCCATAATATTTATGCTCTAGACATTCAAGATTTCTCTTTTGTTAGTGTTACTATACACGTCTTTGTTTGTCTCCAATTTCTTCTAGGCCTATGTAAACTTCTTTATATTGTCCTACTTTTCCTTCTCGACTCCACTTAATTTGATCACTTTGATAACACAAAACCCAATTGTTTTCAAAAAGAAAATAATGTAAACCCTTCAACAACAACAAAGCCTTGTATCCCAATTGTATGAAGAAAATAATGTAAGCCCTTCAACAACAACAAAGCCTTAGCCCAAGAAATGTAAACCCCTCATGTTTGATTATTTATCTTACCTAAATTTGTATATATATGTCATGGGAGATTCTTGATTGACTTTGATTTTGCTCAAAGCTTTTAGCACTCAAACCACTCTGTGCTTGCTGAAGTTGAGGCTCAATTTGCCTCCAAGCTGAACCCAACTTTGTGAGTGATAAACTAATATCAAAGAAACCAGCTAGCCAAGCCATCTCACAAAAAGTGGGATTGAAAGATAGACTATTGCTCCAATAGCCAGCTTTATAAAACTATTTCAAATCCTTAAATTCAAAATTTTATCAACTCCTTAAAATTTAATTGACTTGGAGATTGTAGTGTTATGTCAATGCAATCTATGTTATAACATACAATTAAAGTCTAAAGCAAGCTCAACCCCACATCTGGTGCCCTTGTATTATAGTGGATCCAGACCCAGTAGACAATTGGCTAAAACGACAATCCTTGAAATCACAATTATAATGATTGTAATGGCCTTCATTTCACTTTGACTCTAAAAAACTTGAGTTGTTCGATGGAATGTGTGTGCCTCAAGGGCCTCTAGCATCAGTTACAACTGAGCTATAATGATTAATAAACCAACTCGTGTAAAAGGGTACGATTCCAAATACAACTAAGTGCGGCAAAGGGTACAGGATGAGTGCAAAATCATAAGAAACGGGTGCGGATCAGCAATCTGGCTATGTGCCTTGATAAACAACAGATTTAAATATATTGAATATTATGCCCTAGTATCAATGAATAGGAGAGCCGACTACAACTATGAACAAGTAATACAGACTAATGGTACAAGACTTCTCTGGCATCATTATACCAGTATCCATACACGTATGGCATCTTTTAATACCTTTGTTACACGAACTCCTCTGTTATGTGTAAATCACCTACAGAAAATGAGGTTACTTCCACATTATCTGCCAACTAGATGGGATACCAGCATGAAAAATCAGGCCTCAAGCATTAAGCTTTTTTATTCATCATCCATCGAAAGCACAAGCAGGCCAAACTCCTTGGAACCAAATGATCTGAGCCGAATAATTTGCATCATTCTCCATTTCTGCACATCAAGGACAAGTAAATCTACAAGTTGTCTTCAATTTCATCAGGTACATGCAACTTCTCAATGGCAGCCTGTCAAAAGATTAGAAAGTAAGAAATGATGAACATAACAAAAGTTCCTTGCTCTCTGCACTTATTGAAAGAACAAAAAAGAAATGCAATCTTTTTGCGAAGTAATCAAACCCAAGAGTTTTTCTTCTTCTTCTTTTTTTTTTTTTTTTTTTTTTTTTGAAGCACATCAATGGTATAGATACAAATAAAGAGACAAAACGCATAATTTGTGGCAGATAGTCTGACTAATCTTACAACAAAATTGAATGACAAACGTACTTGTGCAATTGGAAAACTAAACCTTTTTTCTACAAACAATAGAAGAAATTTCTAACCCCACAAATCTAGCACCGAATTTTGGTCGAACCCGAAACCTCCCAAAGGAGAAATGCCACTAGGCTACACTACCATTGGTTCTGAAGTAGCATTTCAATAATAACAACAATAATATCCAAGTTGTTTATAAAAAAAAAAACAATAATATCCAAGTTTAAAAGAAACAATTAGCTATGAAATAAGTCAATCACCTTAATGGCAGCAACATCTGTCGCAGGTGGCTTCAGATCCAAAGCAAGACCATAATGAAGCATCGCTTTGTCATACATCTTACTCCGCTTATAAATCCTACCCATCAAAGCATATACACTGCTTTCACGAGGGGCATACTCTTTAAGCTCCTCCAGGGCTTCTAGAGCTTCATCAAAATTTTCCAAGCTCACTAGTATATTAGCCTTCTGATACATGGGAAGAGGATTCTTCTTATCTGCTAAGATAGCCCTCTCCATGATCGCCAAAGCTTCATCACTTCTCTGTTGGATAATAGAAACACAATTAAGAGAGCTTGCAAATACAATATTGCTTCAGCAGCCATAAATAATAGTAGAAAAATGTAGCAAGTGATCCAACCTTTAAGGCATGCAAAGCTGTGCCAAGATAAGACATTATAACAGAAGAACGTGGATTTATATGGAAAGCCATTCGGAAGTGATGCTCCGAAAACTCAAACTTCTCTTGGCGAAGATATATCATTCCAAGCCCATACCAGGAGTTATAATGCCTTGCATTAACCCGAAGTGCACTCTGGTAGCTCTTAATTCCATTTTCAAAATCCTCCAAAGCTACATATCTGCAGTTGAGGAAACAATTGCAAGATCATAAATAGCTAGCTGAAATAGTAAAAAGTAAGAATTAACCATCAATACAAGTTCACTGTACAAGATTTTCAATCTTATGAGTTAAATTGGGGTTTCAGGTAGGGAAGAAACTGTCATACTCATGGCCACAAAGGGTGTGTGCATATGCAAATCTTGGATTTAGTTGAACAGCTCGCTGGAAATTTTTCAGAGCTGTTTCATGGTCTTTCTGCAAGCTATAGCAATTTCCCATAGCACACCTGCATGTCCATTCAGAACAAAACATGTAAGAAAAGGTAATGTTGATAGTAACAACTAAGAACTCTGAATACAGCCATGGATAACAATGGACATGATAATAACCCTGTTATTTAATCCTGGCCTTTGACCCTCAAATTGAAAAGACAAATTACTAGCAGCATGAAAAGTAGGTGATCAATGCCAAAAAACCAATAAATCACCAAACGTCTACAAGTAGTTGCCATAATACAACCATATAACAGGAGGGCAGTAACAAACACATGACTCAAGGAAAAACTGAAAGACAAATGCCAAATGACCTTCCCATCCCTCCACTAACAAGTATGCAGGAAAAATTTACACTTATATGAATAGAAGTCTCCATATCTCAATATTTCAGAGTGTAATAAAGAACAATAACAACAATTTACAATTGAGAACTCATTATGTGGTCCACCAGAGTGAACAAACAACCAAAATCAGTTTCAGTAAGACATGAGATAATTACAGATTATACTGCATAGAGCCAAACTTTAAACACCAGATTAAATTATAATGATTATAATAATAATAACAACATTTGAGGGGAGAAATAGCTTTGAACATAAGAAGTATAAAAGTGAGTATTAAAAATACTTGAAAAAGTCCAATGCTGAGCAGGTTTATAAGAAACTAAAGACTACAATGCACATTGTAATTTGAAAAGAGTTGACAAAGCTACCAAGATTGGGGAGCTAAGCGGTCAGTCGATATAAGTTCTTGAGCCAGGTAACTTAACTTCATATCTTCCTTCAAATGCTGCAATGGAGATAGTATAACTGTCAGCGAAGCAACAGGGAAAAAAATTTACTGCAAGCATACATTATCATAAATGCAAGATAAATAGATAATAGATCAAGAGAACTATATAGTAATGACAAACTAAGAAGCAGAACAATGATTGTAAGCCCCCTGCTTGCAGTCAGCTGACTCTGCTAAGTTACCCATCCAAGGAAGTAAATTTTCAGATTGCATCTTTTTAAGAGTTGGGACAACCCCCCTTCCATTTTACAGGGGAAAAAAGAATTCTTTCCTCAAGTACAATATGGTCAAAACTCACATAAAGTACTGTAGAATATATATCCATTCCTTCTAAACTGTAAGGGGATGCCTGGCGAGCAAGACTGAAAGCCCGATCAGCTTCTAAATAATCTACCAATTCAAAATAAGCTTTTCCAACCTGCATTTGAAACATGAACAATAACATACCAAATAGTCAGTATTATGCAGATATTCTAATGTTCTAGCAGAAGAGTCATTTAGGAAACAATGGCATGTAAATAAACCAGCTCATTGATAATAAAAAAAAAATCCATGCATTTGTATATATAGTCAACTTTTGTATCACAATGTAGATAAAAAGTATCAAATCCAGAAAAGGGTCAAGTATAGAATTTTGAACTACAAAACTACCTGAGAAAGCACCCAGCCCGTATTATAATGCTTGTGTGGAAGTTTAAGATAGACATCCAGTGCTTCCTGTACAACCCAGAAGCAGTCATACAATTACACATAAACCAGGGTATATAAAATCATCTTTTTTCTGTGTCGATTTCTAATAGATTTCCATTATTTTCATAAAAAATTCTCCGATCATCTTTTCCTATTTATATAACTAGTATGTTTTGTTGTTTCTTCAAGAAAAAACGTGCAATACCTGGCACCGGTACATGCAGGAAAGTCTGTAGCCTTCCCCAAGTGTTCTCAAAAGGCCCATTATTTCTGAAGCACCACTAATAACTCTTGAGCCATTCATGATACTTCCATTAGTTGGAATGGTGGCTCCTTCTTGTTCAAGATCTCTAGTATCACCAGAGGGAGATGAACTAGAAGTTGACAATGTAATATTTGAACGAGAATCATCAAAAGCCTCATTGCGTATCCCTAAATGAGATCGAATTAGAATGATTAGAGTATCAGTAAAATAGCCATTAGGCAAAATATCGTAATGAAATTAAATCGAGTACACATAAGGCCAACTTCACATTGATATATTGGAAGTCCAAACCACAATCTATAGGAAACAACTCTTGCATCCACAATGCAATTAAAAACTTGAGTTCCCATTATCAGGTTTTTTAAGAAAAATCAAATCCTATTGTTTTTAACCAAGTGGTAGAGAATAATTATGTAAAGGAATACCAGTGGAAGATTATCGTTTTTGCACTGGTAATCATCATTTTTACAGTATAGGTCACTAACTTAGTAGAAGATAAAGAGATTCATTACCTTCATCAATATTTTCATTAGCCCATGACTGACCCTTACGAACTGTCACAGCACGAAATGCCATAGAGCTCAGCTTGGAACCTCCAAGATATTTAGAAGAGTTGCTAGTTCCATTTCCAACTACCATAGTTGCACTCACATTCGTGGCCCCTGCTTCTCCAGAAAGTCTTGTACTTCGTCGAGGGCCAGAATCAGAAAATAACCTCCCAGAAATCTGAAAACAAAGGAGATAAAATAAGACAAGCTCAAATGACTTAGACTAGGTTTGAAAGTTTGGAGGGAGAGGAGAGGCTTTGTTTGGATGTTTTAAAAATTAAGGGGAAGAGAAAGGAATAGAGACCCTCCTCTTTGTTTGGATGTTTTAAAAACTAATGTGGGAAGGAGAGGAAAGGGTAAGACATCATATAAATTGATGATTGTACCCTTTTTTGGTTAAAATTAAACAAATAGATATAATCATAAGAGATCATTACTTGATATTATCTACATGAAATTTCTCTTCAAAAATACATATAAAGATAAACAAAATAAAAAAATAAAATTATAATTGTGCCATTTTCTATTTTTGTGATAGGCAATTATACAAGAAAATTACTAACCAAACTGTGTTACTCTACTATTAACCAATGAACATATTAATTATATTGCACCAAACTCTATTTCAAAGCATAAAATATATGTTTAAGTAAAGGAGGGTGATTGACCATTATATACAACCATATTATTAATATATCTGTAAGCACCACGTAGAGAAAGTAGTGGATCTGTGGCTGACAAAAGAGATCGATTTCAGGCTTTAATTTAGTAGAAAGAAGCTCAAGGAGAGAGAGAGAGAGAGAGCTTAGGACCTTCCATTTGGCACAAAGTAACAAAACCTTATTTACTGTCCAATGTGAGACTCTTGAATTAAGATAACACAGCTGGAGAAAACAAAACAAAAGAAAAAAGTCTTTTTTTTTTCCATTTCTTTTTAAGTTACTTTTTTTATTAACTAAATTTTATTCTGTCCCTTTTTTTATAAAAGACTTAATAACTGGATGGGACACATATGCATTTGTTCATAACTTTTGTTCCTATAATTCTCAAGAAGCAGACTACTACTAATTGGTTTTTTGTCCTTCGAATTTTCCAGTTACATGTTTTTGTGCTCCTGTCTTCTCTTGAACTTTCTATCCAAAAAAAGGGCAGATGTTTGCTTAAGATGGTTGGAGACAGACCATTGATTATCTTCCAGGGTATAAATTGAAGTAATTGTTCTTGAAAAAGTGAAGTTTGTTACTACACTGCAGTGTGAGTAACTCTTAATGGCTAAAAGACACTTGAGAGGGCACAAAACTGGTCAACGACATTGTTCTTAGATAGGTATAATATTTAAGACATTTGAGAACCAAAGGAGGACTTTAAATGCGAGGGAAGAAAGAGAGAATTTTGATCGTGTAGATGGTTGATATAGTTAGTAATTTGATAAAATGCTAGGGATAAAATTGGAAATTTGAAATTTTTTAATAAAACTGGAACCCTCCTCCTAATTCCCCCAATGTGGGGGAATTAAAAATAAGAGGTTTGAAGGAGTAAGATATCCATTAAAACCCTTTCAAATCCTTTCTTATTCCCTTTATAAAACTTTCAAACAGGAAAATTTAAACCCCCCACCCCCTTCCCCTATACTCCCCCCTCTCCTCTTTCCCCATCCAAATATAGTGTATAACGAACAAAAAGAAAATGTCACCCACAATACAAAGAAGACAACCATACCCACTAATTTGATAACATAACGCAGAAAGATGCCATAAGATGTATAGACAAGTTAAGCCGACACATTAAAGTACAATGGTGCAACCTACGTAATGAATTGAGGACTGTTTTTTTTTTTTTTTTTTTTTGATAAGTAAGAAGAAAATATTATTAATAAGGGAAAAGCAAGAAAATACAAAGGGTTCACGGTAGTGAACAAAAAGACACAAGCAGCCACAAGAAGCCACTAAGAAAAACTAATAGACGAAAGGAATTCCATAAGGGAAAAACAATCCGAAAGACCCCAACACCAAGACCAAACAAAGAGAGTCCGTTGGCATAAATCTAAAAACCGAACCACAGTTTTCCTCTTATCCTTTAAAGAACGCCGATTCTGTTCAGCCCAAATAATCCACATTAAACAACCTAGAACCAAATTCCAAATATCGGAGCTATACTTCCCAAGCCAATGGTACCAACAAAATAATAAGTCTGCTACTGAACCTAGCATGACCCAATTGATCCCAAACAACCGAAGCATATAAGTCCACAAAGAATGAGCTATCGGACAAAAAAGTAACAGGTGATACACAGATTCCACATTACAACAGCACATACAACAACGATTCGCCAAAGGGCGACCACGAAGCATAAGGTTATCCAACGTTAGAATCTGACCATGAGTTGCTGTCCACATAAAAAATGCCACCCTTTTAGGAACCTTGACTTTCTAAATGCCCTTCCAAGGAAGAGTGGAAGGAGCTGCATTTCGAATCTTGTGATAAAAAGACCGAATGTCAACCCAAAAGGCAAAATAAACTACCATGAGCTCAAATTCCATACCTAAAAGGCAAGGAAAAGCAGAAAATACTGAAACAACTGAATAACCTCAAAATACATGAACATGATCAAATGCCACCTACCCCCAAAAGCTTAAGTTGATAGGAAAGGGTGGATAACCATCATTCTAACACTCTCTCACGTGTGGGTCTAGACTCTCCCTCAATAAGTGGAGTCCAACTCGGGGAATTTTCGAACATACAATCAGACTTACTACCGCCTACACTAATACCATAAAAAATTGCCACTTATCCCAAAAGCATAAACTAATAAGAAAGGGTAAATTTAATCACCTAAACCACTATTCTAACAAAATATATAAAGACAAAACCAAGTAACAAAATGATCTTGGTGGGTAAATTAATATACAAAAGCTCACACCTCACAACTTCACAAATTCAAAAAACTAATACCTAAAAAAACTTGAACCAAGCTTTTCTAGATAATATGTAAAGTCCAAGGCTGATAAGACTCCCCCTGCCCAATTTTAACTTCCTGACATGTTACTAATGAACCCTATAAAATTCCTAGTTTCATGCACAATAAATGCACTCTGGAAATCTGACCAAATAATTTATTGAATTTATTTATTACAAAAAAGTTCTTAAAAAATGGATACATGAAAATTCATAATTTAGACTATAATTTATAATAAGGAATTACTGCTAATTTAATTATCACTCTATTCTAAGTAAAGGAGATGACATATGAAAGCAGTGAAATACATAATTACTTTTTTATATAAATGAAAACTGAGTGACAATTAGAAAAATAAATAAATAAATGAATATTCAAATCAATAACCTTTCGTAATTTTCCTTCGTCCACAAACTTTCTTCGAGGGGCTTGAATAGTAGAGTTTACAGTTGACCTTGGAGAGCTATCAGCATTGAGAATGCTTGGGTTTGGGCCGTTTGGCTGCGCATTTCTACACAAAGGCGGTGGAGCAACACCTGACAACTGTGAAATATAGGGGATCTAAGGCCACTGATTAATCTTTACAGAAAAAGGAGATACAAACTAATGAAGATGTAAAGAAACACAATATATTAGCTAAAGAAACAAGGGAAAAAAAGTCCACTTCTTCAGTACCATGAGTTATAACAAGCAGCATCAAAAACAATTATTTTTTGGAAGGAAGAGAGTTATTCTTTTATAAGGAAAACAAACACATTAACTTCATTTAAAGTTTCAAGGAATTAACCATAGTAGTGATTAAATCTTTAATACACAGAATAAAAAGGGATGTAAAACCTTACACATAGCTATAACATTATGAGGTGTAATTTCCATTTTTATACCTGTGAGGCCATTGGTGAAGGAGTATTATAGAATGATATGTTTGATGAACTGCCATTTGAAGGCTGACTAGCAGCTCCTCCCAATGCAGCTGCTCCATGATAATTGCCAGGAATATCTCTTAGGCTATTTCCTTGCATGTGTTTCAATTGCCTTGGACTGGCATCATCAGGGCCTTGGCCAAAGTTCCTGCCAGAAACTAAGTTACGATCCTCATTTGAGATGTGCAAGCTTTGGGAAGCTGATCCATGATGTAAGTACTGCTTTTGTATGCAAAGAGCAGCTGCTTCACCAAAAACTGCAGTTGCTTCTTCAGCAGCACCTAAAACAATCAAAGGAGAAAGGCCTTGAATTAAATATGGATCAAAAGTATGAGAGCAAACGTCAAAGGTTACTGAGATAACACTACTACATCTCTCAATTATATGAACATCAACTATCAATCAAAACAAGCAAAGTGTGAGATGAATGATTGGATACAGCAATCCACTCATGCAAAGGACACAGAAGGAAAAGTTTCAACTCCATTGAAGGCCTTTCTAAACCTCCAAATGCTCTATACAGTTACACTCCCTTCAAACCATCCAAATAAGAGACAAAGGTACTGCACACCAAGCAGAACACCTCGCCTAACAATCTCCCCTTCCTGCAGGCCAACACTTCAATGATTCGATGAGGCAAATCCACTGAACCGCAAATAAACAAAAATCAGGGACCACAGATCACTAGCATACTTACTGGAGGAAAAGATGATCAACCGCCTCCCCAGCCTTCTTAAACATGTAACACCACTTGATCACACAGACCTTACGGTGGCGAAGATTATCATTAGTAAGAATCTTACCGAGGGCAGCAGTCCAACCATGATATTTTATATAACTCTCTTTTTCTTTTGATGATATGGAACTTCACCAACCATAATGACCTTAAATTTCTTTTTCACTGAGTTCAAATTAGCTGAAATTCCTAAAAATAAGTTTCTAAGCCTTTAGAGTTAACCGGTTGGTTTCTGCATGAAGTTATATATAATGCCAGTAGCACAGCAGTTAAATAACTTAAACCAAGCAGGTATTTTTTGTACAAACCTAATACACAAAGCTCCTCATATGCAGCCCACATTAGAGGATCTATAGATAATGCCTGCTTGAAGTGATGCACAGCACTTTTCCTTCTATCAGTATACCTAAAACAAAATAAAATCCCAATAATAAGCAGCCAATATGCTAAACTAAGAAATTTCATAAAATTGAAGTAAATATAAATGGACATATTCATGCAGTCTATGCATGAATAAAAACTAACCATCAACAGAATTTATGTTAATTTGGAAATTCAAAGATGAGAATTGAATGAAATTCAGTCTCACTATCCTAGTTGTAAGATGAAGGAAATATAACTCATATGGATCACGGAGGTTAAAAGATAATATAGCAATGAAATTCAATTAACTGGGGGTTAACAACCCTGCTTACATTGTCCAAGCACTACTTTGATCCAAGACTTTAAATAAGCTAGAGATGCCAGTGAATTAAAATAAATTAAAGAATAGAAGCCAACACAAAATAAGAGAATGTGTCATTGTATTCCAACTACTTATAGTCAGTTGTGAGCCCATATCTTGGGGCAGCAAGAAGAAAACTTTAATTAAATATGTCTTTCACTTGATATTCTGTCATGCGAAACATTAATAGTCTGGTGAATTTGATAATAAGTTTAAGCAAACTTCATAGACAATCCACTTCAAAAAACCATATGAGAGAAACCAACAAGCTTTAAGGGTGTCCTATGTCCCATTCATTCTTTTTTCTCTTTTCATTTTTTATAAGTAAACAATGTCTGTCTCAAACTGACTTATTTCTTGTCTCTCTATCAAGCAAAAGAACTCTCGAAGTTCACAAAAAGACTGACATGTGGGAAAACAAAAGCTCAACCTACTTATCAAAACAAAAACTAAAAAAAGAGCAACCTGTAAATAAGCCCAAGAAGGTAATGACCAGCTGCACCATTTGGAATCTGCAAAAAGAAAAGAAGACAGACAACGATGAGCAAGTAAGTCATCATCAGAAGCGAAGCAAACAACTACAAAAATAGCAAAATTGATGGGTCCAAAGTATTACATTTTGATCGAACCCACCCCAAATTTTGAAGAAAACATATGCAATGATTAAGAATATTATTGATTTGTGGTTGTAAAATTAAAAATACAACCTCGGCAGCATTAGGGTCATTGGCAGGAGGACATAACGCGGCTTCGGCCTCATTAAGAAGATCCATCTGAAAGCATGATATCGCAAACAAGTACCGGGATTGAGCCATCTGCGTTCCTTCATTCACATAAGAATATAACAACATAATAAGAAACTTATTGAAAAAAAAAAACAAAAACAAAAACATTCTTTATCAATTAATTAATAAGAATCAAAAAAGCACATACATACATACCTTTTAAAATGTGATAAGCAGAATAAGATTGATTGTTGTTCAAATAACACCCAGCTAACAATTGCAAATTTGTCTGCAATTTTCACAACCCAGATGTCAAAAAAGTCAGTTTTTTTTTTTTCTCTTTTTTATTCAATTTTTTACCAATATTTTTTGGTAATGACAAAAGGGTTTTTCTTGAAAAGAAGAAAAATAAAAAGAAAGAAAGAGTACCTCAGATGGGAACTGAGCGCAGAGTCTTTCGCAGATGAAAATGGCGTTTCGGTGCATGAATTGCCGAAGGCTATTCTGAACACACTCTATCAATATTGCTTCCATCATTTCTATTCCACTATGTTCTTCTTCCTCCTCCTCCTTCTTCTTCTTCAAGAATCAGCAAAAAACAAACACAAAAACAAAAACACACCAAATTTAACGTATAAATCCGATGTGGGATTTTGATTTTTGCCCAACATCAACGGCAAGAAACAACGTCTCTCTCTCTCACTGTGTGCTATGTGTGTCTGTGTTTCTGTGTCTGTGTCTGAGTAAGAGTGTGAAGAAGGTATTCAAAATTCGAAATTTTGGGAAAGAGCAATGAGGGAAAGTTTTTAGGGCTCAATCATAAAATATTATTTGGGGCCTGGATTTTTATATGGGCCCTTTTGTTTATTTATATATAGTGTTTTGTTTAGCCTGACTGAGATTGATAGCCCAAATTTTTTTTTTAAAGCCTGCTGGGCTTGCGAGCCCATTGAAAACCATTAGCCTAATCAAATTTATTACTTAGAGTGAGTTTCAACTTATGGTATCTATCCTTGATGATAATAGCTCTCTTTTATTATCAAATTTTGAGAGTTTCAAATTTATTATTTTGGATTAAACAAATAATAATAATAGAAGGATTATATGACGGATTAGGATCTAGTGCAATTATAGATTACCCCATTCTCATCGCACAAAATTTTTTTACCATTTTTCACTTTTTTAATTTAAACTTTTTTTTCTCAATGATTAAGATTGAAATTTTTTTTTTTTTTTTTCAACACTCAATCTCAATCATTAAAAGTAATAAGAATATTTTAAACTACTTTTCAGAAAATTCTTAAAGGCATATAAAGAAATTTAAAAATATATATTGTATTAGAAATTAATTACATTCCAAAAAAATTGAAATACCACATCCAACATTCAAATCTTTCAGTTCACCTTCTACATCATTAATCCCGACTTAAATTTTTACTTCTCCGTATATTTTAGTCACTATTACACTAGTGTGAGTGGTTTATTTTTCAAAACAAAAATATCCACATTTATTTTCGTAGTTTTTCCCAACAATGTCCCAACCTTTTTTATTTGTTCAAACTATGATGTAAAAGGCTCTAAAATAAGAAGAAATAAAATGGTGGGAAGGTAAGTTCAGAGTTATGAATTTGAAGATTTTATCTTAAAATGGAAGGAAACAGGTCGAAAAGATTAAGAATGAGGAATTTGCTCAAATAGTAGAAGGCAAATTTGGTGTGTTTGCTAGAAACCAAATTGGGTTTCATCGTGCTGTCGTATTAATTAATTAATTCACATCGAGAATTCAGGGAAAAAGGGTTTCGTTTGTCATTGTATTATCAAATCTTTGTGTTTAATTTAGAAACTTTTATGTATAGATGCAATGCTTCAATTTAAGTCTTCAGGACAACAGTGTACGGCACCTAGCAACCGTACCTCAGTTTTATTTTATACTCAATACTACTTTAAGAGCACTTTTCAACCAATGAGAACTAAGCTTCGATATTTATAGAATAAAGTTCCCAAATTTTGTGCTAAAAATAACAATTTTGCCCTTGAAAGTACAATTTAACTTGAATTTGGTGTTAGGACAAGTTTTGAATTATGTCATGTTGTAAAATGATTTTTTTTTAAACCTAGACTTGTGAAATTATGATTTTGCCCCTACCTTATGATTTTCAATCAAATAATTGAATTTTTACCATTAGAGATTTAGACCCATTTGTGCAAATTAAACAATTTTAAAGTCCAAAGTATTTAATGAACCAAATATGCTCAAGTGATTCAAACCTTTATTAAATTATCACACACCAATATTGCAACAACAACAACCCAAAAAAAAAAAAAAAAAAAAACACAACGGAAATTAAATGAAGCGTGTGATATGGTGACATAGAAAATGCTACAAGAATTTATTCACCAGCCTCAAGGAAACAAATCTACTATAAAATAATGGAAGATTACAACATATTTAATGCTAAATATATTATCAACTCAAGTGGACTTACTGACGTAACCACACAGCTCCAAAACCAAGGACTTTGTTCGAATGTGAACATTTACTCACGCCTTCTAGAATCCTCTTGAAGCCTCTTCGTTTATTCATTATAGCAATTTCAACTTGATCATAAAATCTTGAATAATCTTCAATCCTTAATTACTAGGTGATGCTTTTGTGAGAACTTGGTTAACCCTCACCTTAGGTGCACAATACACAGGTTTTGAAAGTCTAAAATCACATCTTCCAAGTCTCTTTTATACCATAACTTGGAATCCATGAAACCCTAAAAAGTTGTAATGAATGATTAGGTTGATTCAAGATTATAACTTCATTATTATCACAATGGATCAACTTTAGTAAGTTATGTTTCAAGATCTCGATCGATATATTGTATGTAGAGATTTCAAAAATTGTGAAACCTCTTGTGCAATCATACATGCACGTCTTGGACTTCAAATTAACTTACAATACACAAGTTTGCCCACTGTTTGCCAACCTAATACTATAAACCTGAAATTTACCTTTTACAAAAAAAACAATGTTCACGTATCATTTAAAATTGTAAATAACATAACATATGCAAAAAATGCTTAATGCAATTCTATAACATGTTTCAATTATATCAAGTATCCAGCAACACATGAACCTTACATCTTAAGGGTAAAACAATTTTTATGTTTTTTTTTTTTTTTTTTAGAATCTCAAAGGTAAGACAATTTATTCTTTAAAAAAAAAGTAAGATAAATTTTTTTTAAAGGGATAAGACTAGTATACTATTGGTCCTAACCTAAGAGGGAGATATTATTAAGTCTACAGGGAGAATTGTTGAAATGGTCCTCTCTGACCTCCCAACCAATAAAATGCAGTTATCTATATTTATATATCTATATATATAATAATAGGTGAAGTTGAGAGAAAGTCAAATTAGAATTCCAAATTAGAGTTCTAATTTTGTGCCATGTGTCTAGATTTATGCGGGGACCAAATTATAATAATCCTTTAGATTCAAAATTAGATTTCAATTATGAGCTAATTTTTTGCCATGTGTCCCAAAAAAAATTTTTGTGCCAAATGTGGGGACCACACTATAAATATCCATCAACGTATTCATTTTGAATAAATAATTTTAATTCAATGAATGAAATTTTTTAGTCATCTGCTTCAATCTCGATACAATATTTATGGCTAAGATGTTTTTGATAGAATAAAATGCAGCTACATCCCCCTTCACTCTCTCTCTTTCAATTTTCCACTCATAAGTCACAACCCTCATTCAGCTTATCTACTTCTTCCATCTTGTCCCAAAAAAGAATTCCAAGGATCACATTACTAACATTCAAATGTAATCACCAAACTAACTCAAACTCATCGCTTTTCATCTCCTTTCTCACAAAGACTTCAACCTGCCATTAGAATTTGTGTTGTAACTTGGATTTTTGCTCTATATCATTTTTTTAATTTTATTACCATATGCTCTACTCCTTTATCTCCGTGTTTATTATTATTATATTCAAAAATTGTATTCCACTTATAACATTCATTTTAATTTTTTATTTTTCAATAACAAAATCTTTGGTTTTGGCATATAAGATTCATACAAACAGTATGGTGCTATTACAAGACAAGCAAGGAAAGACCCTCTTGCTAAGTTCTATGTTCCTTTTCAAGGATTCTAAGAAACACAATGTCAAATACGAGGTAGGATCTTCATGTTTTACTTTTTTATTAGATCTTTTTAATTTCATTGTGGTAGTATTATTTTTTTGGGAAGGTGAATTTTTTTAGGTATTAAATTCGGTGGGTTTTGAAGGTTCATCGATTGTTTCCGTAATGGTAAATAGAAATTTGAAGCTCATTGTTTTGTTGAGGTAAAAGTTTTGTACTTTGACTTTAGTTACCATTATATTCTTTATATTCATGTATTATTCATATATTTGTATTTGTGACACTTGGGTACAAATTATCAAAATCCGCTGGAACAAAGCTCTATGTGAAAAATATGTTTTGCTCATCTTCTAACCTCTTCCATGACTTCCACTAAATGATAGCAGGATTAATCTTAAACATCGGTATTACATTGCAATTGTGCACAAGAGTTTCATGTTGTTATTTCTGCACTAGACATCTTCTTGGGATATCTTAAGCATCTGAACTGGCAAGCATCACTACCAACCATTCTAATCAAAGATGTTGAACTGTTTTCTTTTCAAGAAGCAGAGTTCAAGCTCTTTGACGCTATGTTCAATCCAGTGTTAACCCATTCTTTCATGTTGATTCATTAATTGCATCTCGTAATCAACACAAAGTTGATAAAGAAAAAATATGTAAGCACATCTGGAATATTTGATACTTTCATATTTCATATATAGGTAAAATAAAATTTATGCGATAATTGAGACTATTGAGTAGTTAATGAGGATGTATTAGACATTATTAAGTAGTATCTAGATAGATCTAGTAGATTATATAAAATATAAGCCTTTGATTTTAGGTTTTCTTCTACACATAAATATAAATTTTAGAAATCTATATTATTTATGTAATAAATAATGTTAATGTGGTTTTAAAAATTATACACGTTCCTGAATTATGTTCATTTAAATTAATTCAGATTCATGATAAAGTAACCCAATAATAAACAAATTCTTATTAAATTAGGTTTGAATATTTTTTTTATTCTCAATTAAATGTGAGTTAATCACATTCAAGCTCAACAAAAGCCCATCTCTTAGCCTCCCTCTACGGTCTACCCCTCCTTCAAACCCTTTTTCTTTCACTCCTGCAATGGTTGCCTAATAATTGATTGGACACACTTTAGTGCTGCACATGATCTCACATAGGTCCTCCTCCTCCACAACCATGGACTTGATTGAAATTTTATTTGTTTATTTTTTCTTCTTTTACGTTGTTGCTTCTTACTCTATATACTTCTAAGTGCTTAAATTTTGCTGGGTTTGTGTTTGTGGGTGTTTTTCCTTTGGTTGCCTTTAAACTTAATAATTGGAAAATTTGTGATCTTTTGTAATAATATATATATATATTTTTAAATCTATTTCACTTTCTATAGTATTGTTAACATCTTTAAAGTATTTTTTATTTTATTTGCAAGGCATTCTCACAACTTTGGAGACTAGTACCTTTCTCCTGGCTCATCAAATAACCACTTTGATGATGCTGAAAATACCACCAGTAAGTCACACGGTCCTCGCGCGCTCCAAATAGCACCTGCACAGTAAGAAGAAAGAACCTAGCAAAGAGCACCGGTGTGGTGCCGGCCAAATACCCTCCGTAGGTCAAGTTAGAACTTCTCACAACTCTAAAGTGCTAGAGCGGGGTCAATTATGCGTACCTTGGTTGGTGAGGGTATTGGGGTTTTTATAGTGGTAGAGGGTTGACCTCTTCTTATTGGATTAGAAGTCTTTTCCTTATAGGAGTCTCTTTAGACGTATTTTGCGAGATCCTTTCGTTGTAGGAGTCTTTTTTATTAATACCAAGCGTGGGGCACAAGATATTTCTTTATATATGCAAACGTGGAGACCAAGCAAGGCCACGTCAGGGTCGTCAGCTTCGCCTACTCCCTCGTCAGGGTCGTCAGCTTCGCCTACCCCCTCGTCGGGGTCGTCAGCTTCGCCTACTCCCTCGTCGGGGTCGTCAGCTTCGCCTACTCCCTCGTCGAGGTTGTCAGCCTCGTTAGGGTCGTCAGTTTCGCCTACTCCCTCGTCGAGGTCATCAGCTTCGCCTACTCCCTCGTCGGGGTCGTCAGCCTCGTCAGGGTCGTCAGCTTCGCCTACCTCCTCGTTAGGGTCGTCAGCTTCGCCTACTCCCTCACCGGGGTCGTCAGCCTCGTTAGGGTCGTCAGCTTCGCCTACTCCCTTGTCAGGGTCGTCAGCCTCGTTAGGGTCGTCAGCTTCGCCTACTCCCTTGTCGAGGTCGTTAACTTCGCCTACTCCCTTGTTGGGGTCGTCAGCCTCGTCAGGGTCGTTAGCTTCGCCTACCCCCTTGTTAGGGTCGTCAGCTTCGCCTACTCCCTCACCGTGGTCGTCAGCCTCGTTAGGGTCGTCAGCTTCGCCTACTCCCTTGTCAGGGTCGTCAGCCTCGTTAGGGTCGTCAACTTCGCCTACTCCCTTGTCAGGGTTGTCAGCTTCGCCTACTCCCTTATTGGGGTCGTCAGCCTTGTCAGGGTCGTCAGCTTCGCCTACTCCCTTCAGCTTAGTAGTGTCAGCTTTCCATTTATGACAAGTTAACCCCGTCTTCCTAAAGGTGTAGACGTCCTAAAGCTGTTTGACTGCCATTTATGACAAGTGAGGCCGACGGGTCTATTTTGAACGTCGCTTCATGATACTATATTCATGAATATTCACATTCACAATTTTACCCTTATCACACTTCATATATATAGAGCATTATAGTAAATCCCAAATATTTCACTTCACCTTTTCTCCATTTTAATTAATCAAAATTATAGAGGTTTCTGAGCTTATTGATAGGTTAATGGACATTTACTTTAATAATTATCTATGATGGATTACCAATGGATTTTTGTTTAATTCATCTCTTACAATGTTCAAATATAGAGTTGTTGAGGATGAAGGAGATAATGTTGTTCAACATATTCCAGCATGTGACAAAAAACCAAAATCTGAATTAGAACTGATAATGCAAACTACGTTGTCATTGGTAGAAATTAAAGCATTGGAAGGCTCATGAGGAGTAAAGGTTTTCTTTATCTTGAATTATTTCAAATGCATCTTTATTTTGTAAACTAAGACTAATCCTAGAAATGATTTTGCAGGAAAGGTTTCTTAGTTGCTACGCTAATATTGTAAACATAGAAGTAGAAATTGGGTGGAATTATACCTCATGTCAGCTTTGCAAAAGAAAAGTAAAGCAGCAAAATAATATGTTTTTGTGTGCTACGTGACCAAATTAATCATTACTTATATTATATAGCTATGAAAATGATTGCATAGGAAACCAAAATGATAATTGCTTTAATTATAGATGTAAAAATAAGTTTATTACATTTTTTATTTCTTTCATTATTATATTCAGTTAAATCCAAGTAAAAGATGACAACTTCTTTTGTTCTTTTTGATAAAGAAGTAGAAAAAATAATTTAGAAAATTGCTCTGAAACTTTCTTCAAAAGTATCTAATCTAAATTCTTAACCATTTCCAATTTTAGTTTAACTATTCAAATTTTCAATATTTTCATTTAATGGTCGTATATGTTTAAGCGAAGTGCAAGAAACTGACAAAGCAATAAGCTCTTACCATGAAACAAAGGCCAAAACCAAAATATCAAATTGTGGTAAATAATCAATCATAAAAACATTATGACAAACATATAGAGAGCAACTCCAACAATCACGATTAATATGAACCGTTCAACAATCAAATTGAATTCCAAAATAAGCAAAATATGTATGAGTAGTTTTAAAATGATAAAATCTTGAATATATCCATGTCATAATTAAATTACATTAACTAATGTTCTATATGTTTAATAACTCATACCACTACTACAATTGACAAGTCACGTGCGTAAGCACGGGGTTTCATACTAGTATATATTGATAGCCAAAACTAAGGAAAAATCCAACTAGATTTCAAATTAGAATTCAATTAGAGTCTAATTTTGTACCATATGTTTCATCTAATCTAAGTTTTTAAATTTTTGTGCCAAGTGAATAATTTAGTGTTAAAATTGGATTTAAATTAGAGTTTAATTTTGCGTCACATATCCCATCTAATATAGATATTTTAAAATTTTTGTGCCAAATAAGTTAATTTAGTGAAGAAAACGAGGAGTCCAATATAAATAAACCTAGCTTTTATGTATATATATAAACCAAAACTTATAGAAAATTTAATTAGAATCAAAATTAGATTTTGCCTTTGTTAGCTTTTTATACAAATTAAATTGTTTAGATTTTTTTAGTTATTTTATTTTTTTGAACTAATGAATATATTTTTTATACTTTTTCTATTTAGATATTTTATATGTGAAGATCTTGAATGTAATAAACTGTAATTGAGTTAAAAAATTCCATGTACCTATCTTCATTTAATTTAGGAGATACTATTGAACCAATTTTTTATTTTATTTTGTGTTTTATTTAGTAGAATTTCACAAACAGTGATAATGGATTGATATTATCATTCCGTTTGTTTCGATAGAAAACAATGTATAAAGATAATTTTTCGTGTTTTTTAGTGTTTCGTAGCATTAGAAAAAATAAGTCAAAGGAAAACAATTTTTGGTTAACATAAAAAGTACAACTTATTTTCCGAGATTGTTTTCCACTAATTTTTTTTTGGAAAACAACTCTATAAGGGAAGTTAGGAAAAAAAATTTCAACTCATTTAAGATTATTACCAAATATAAGAAAATGAGATACTTTTATAGAAAACACTTTTTGAAAAATGACTCATTTCTAGAAAACATTATTGCCAAAACAAATAGAGCGTATATATATATAGTGTCCAATAGTGATTTTCACAATTATATACATAACAGTAGTGTAATGAGAAACTTGGCGTAACCAATTTCATTAAAATTGCAAGGAAAAATCATTTTAATACCTCCAAATGTCCTGGTCGAACTAATGTCCTATATATTTAATAACCTAAACTAACATCAATAACACCACTACAAATCATCAATCCTGTGCGTAAGCATATAAAGTGACATCACCTGGTAATTTTTTTATTTTTTATTTATTTTTGTACTGATTAGAAAACTCACTTATACATTTGCATAGATAGCATCGTCTCTGACCACTTTAACAATCCTCCAACCTAATAATTTATCTCATTTTCAAATTTTCCTCTTGTACTATCGTACTACCGAACCCTCAAAAAGATAAGAATGATTAGGGGTTGTAAATAGAGAAATGATATATTCACAACATTTTTACAAAAAATTCTAAGTGGCAGGTTGTTACTGGTTATTATTATTAGGACAAAAAAGTAATTTTAGTGTTAGGTTCAAATTTGAACCTATAACAATTAATCACCTATGATTTGTTGTGAAAATATTGTAAAAATGTTGTGGATGTAACAACACTCTTATAGATAAGTACGATTAGGGGTTGTTGGCCTAGAAATTATCGTACGTTCTGGAAGTATGAGAGAAGCATACGTTACAAAGCTAATTAGCGTACGTTACAAAGCAAACACACAATAAATAGCCTCACCATGCTTCAGTCTTCTTCACTTCTCAATTCTCATAGAAACCCTTGTGATCAAAGAGAGAGTGAGAAATATAGAAATCTGTAGGTAAACTCCAATGGAGGAGAATAGAGAAATTCTCATATTCTCAATCAAGAAGAGAATCAAACAGCAGCATGAACAGAAAAGTTTGTGCTCACAGCGAATCAGCGAATTACCAGATTTCCACATTATGACTCACCTTCAAGGTAAGCAATTTCTTTCTTCTTATCACAAACACAAACATATATCTTTATACGCACAAATGGTTTAATTTCATATATATATGTGATGGGATATCATATGTACATGAATGTAGCTATAATTTTCTGATGTTATGTGCTTTTGAATTTTGGTTTCAGTTCCTAGAACATTCATGGATGCAGCCAGATGAGGTGGGATGGTATAACCAGTGGTATAGATCTTACCCATTTTTATTATTCTCTTTTGATTCCGATATTCTAAAGCTTATGATATATTAATTTTAATAAAAAAGTTTTTTTTTTTTTTTTTCATCTATGTAAATCTATAATTCAATTTAATAAATCGATCTTATGGTACATAAATGATAAACCCTAGATTATTTTGATATTTTTCACTGTTTTGAATTATGCTTTGGCTTTTCGGGTTGTTGTTTCCTTAGATCTGCACATAATTAATATTAGCATATAATATGAACAACCAACTAAAAAATCCGAATCTACTATTTTTTATTTTTTTAGATTGTTCGTGTATTTTATGCCAAATAAAATCTTTTTTCAATGCCGATAAAGTTTTGGATTTTTTTTTTCTTTTACGTAATGTTGTTTAATTTCAGTTACTAAAGACTTCAACTTAAAGAATTTCGTGTGATTCGATGTACCTTTTGTGTTAATTTTTTTTATTGTTTATTTGCTGAAAGTTAGTTAAAATACCGTTGTACCTAAAGAACATTGAGGCTTTTAAAAACTTTCATAGGCAAATAAACTATTTTTTTTAATATAAAAAATTGATGGCAACAACATATTTTTCAATAATTCTTAAAATGTCTTACAAGACATGTATCTGTTAAAGCAACAAACTATAATCTACTAGATCTATCTAGATACTACTTCATAATGTCTAATACATCCTCATTAACTACTCAATAGTCTCAATTATCGCATAAATTTTCTTTTACCTATATATGAAATATGAAAGTATCAAATATTCAGGATGTGCTTACATATATTTTCTTTATCAGCTTTGTGTTGATTACGAGATGCAATTAAGGAATCAACATGAAAGCATTGGTTAACATTGGATTGAACATAGCGTCAAAGAGCTTGAACTCTACTTCTCGAAAGGAAAACAGTTCAGCATCTTTGATCAGAATGGTTGGTAGTGATGCTTGCACGTTCAGATGCCTAAGATATCCCAAGAAGATTTCTAGTGCAGAAATAAAAGATAACTACTGACCATATATCTATTTCTTCCAGTGGGCCATATGAAGCGGGTGAACAATATCATTATCTTTTTGTTGTTGTAGTTGTTTTTGTGTGGTGAACAATATCACTATCAGATAATGTGTACAGTACGCTTAATTACTACAGATTATAGGAGCCTCAAACCATTGATTGTACATGTTAGATGTCTCATACAAGTCAGATCAGTGATTATCAGATGTCTGTTATTATTTTTCATTGCATTGTGTAGTTTTACTGTCTATTTATTATTATGAAATGAACAACACATTGTATTTAGAAAGTAAGATCATGAATGTCAAAGCCTGAATTTTATGGAATTGTTATTGCATGTGGAGAGTTGAAAAAATAGATCCTGCTTAATCACAACAGCATTGATTTTACGTACAACAAATTTTGGTAAGTTTGTTACAAGATTCATTCAGTAATAGAATTGAACAGATACATTTTTATTAAATTCTAATCTTAATTTAAGTACTAATCTGTAGTTTCTTTTTAAACCCTATCATACTTGAATTACTTTGGTTTACTGTTGTTGTGAGGCTAATTGGACATTTGAAGTAATCATGAAACTTTTGGCTGAATCAAATGATTTTGATACTTGTCACTCAGATTTTACTTTCTATATCAAAGCATTTTAAATTCAATCTTCATTTCAGTCTGATAGTAAATATATGGGATTTTAGAGCTTCGGACAATGCTTTATTTCAATGAAAAGTAGAAGTAGGTTTGGAATGATATTTTGGGGACAAAAATAGAATCTAAAGCTTTGGAAAATGCTTAATTTCCATATCATAACATATTTTGTTCCAGTAGAATGAGTCGAGTTTATATATACTACCTATTTGTAGTGCTATTTTCCCTCAAAAGAAAAGAAAAGAAAAGAAGATATGTAATCAAAAGACCTTGCCAAACTTAGAAAGAAGATAAAAATAACAATTATTGCCTGTCATTTCTAAGAGGACCCCAAGGGAAGGTTTTTAAAGTAGCTTGTGTGGCAGGGAGATGGATGCTTGAGAGGTTCTAGAAGTACTTTTGTGTTCGTGCTACAAGGTTCACTTGGTCCAAATATTTCAAATATGGCCACACTAGTAGTGTGGTTTACACATCTTGTGGTACACTGCTTGAACCTAGTCATTGGATGTGGTTATGGTGGTTAACCTACAACTTTACATAGCATGTTGGCAGTTTGAGCGTAATCTTTCCAAGTTTCACAAAAGTAATCAATTTTTCTTCTTCAATTTTTGAATTTTCTATAATGACATTTCATATTGGTTTGGATATAGTTTTGGCAAAATGGCTTCTGGTGCCAAAGTTTCACAAAAGTTGGAGATTTTTTTCTCCCAATTTTTCGCTTGTTCTAAAATGCAGGCTATTTTTTATGCCATAATGGTTTTAATATAGTTTGGTAAAATGGCTGCTGGTGCCAACAATTGCTTGACACTAGGAGATTGTCTCGGTGAATAAACACATGCAGGTTTAGGAAACAACGTCATTGTTAAATTGGTGAACAATTTTGTACACGTGTGTTCAGGAGATAATGTTCTTTTTTGCTTTGACGTCAAATGGAAGTTTTAACTTATTTGATTAGTTAATGAAAATCTCTCTTTCATTATTTGAATGTTTGGAATGCAATGATTGGCAATGTCAAATGAAGTCTTATTATTGGCAAAAAAGAAGGAATCTTATGGCACTTGTGTTATGTATTATTGTGAACACCTAGTGTTCATTTATAGTTTCATGCATGTCTATAAAGTGTGAAGTGCACATTAATTTAAACTATGCTGTGTAATTTAGTAATCTACAATGATCTTCCTAGTGAAAATTGTGCCTTATTTGAAGAACTGTATATTATTGCATGCACCGAAAGCAGAATAAAGATATCAATTATATGGAACCTTGGTTTATTTTGTCAGATTCAAGTGTATTTTTGCTTTTTTATGAAGAACATATTTGACTTGGTACAGCAGTTATGGATAGTTCTCTGTAATGATGTTGCATTCTGCATTATTGTGACTGATTTGGACTATAATTATAAGTTTATAACCCATCATTACAAATGACATATAATTTTCCTATTTTAGCATACTATAACAACTGAAACTCATGCTGACCTCTTTGTTTCTCTAATCTTTTGGGTATGCATAATGATGCTGACAGTAGATCAGGGGTTAATTGATGCAGAAAGATCAGTAAGACAAGACCATATTGTTGTTCTGAAGAAACATGGTAAAATCAGTTTCAAAGAGATCGTGTTTGCCTGAAAACATGTGATATGCATGGCTCTGGTGAGTTATCAATTTTGAGATTAATATAATTTCCCTTGCATGCATGCCTCAAGTAACCCCCCCCCCCCCCCCCCCCAACCTTTTTTTTTTGCACTTCTTATATAGGATTGGCTAGCATAAGAGTGATATATATTGGTAATACTTTTCAGTATCAGCTTCATTCTTGAATTGCACTTTACTTCTTCATGTTCTCCTGTAGAAACCTGAACATATCGTGCCCTTTCTGTACTCTTCTTGCTGTCTTGTGTCTGTTACAAGTCAATTAAGCATACATCAACCTTGTTCGCAACATGGCATACTACAATATCAGTGCTTGCTCTTGAGAATGAGTTCCAAATGGATAATGCCATATTCTAGATTGGGCATCCTTCTTAATTTATTTAGCAGTTTAAATCCATGATCATTTCAACTTTATTTGACTGAGTAATTGATATTTTTATTTCTTATATTTTTGATTATATTCACATCTCTTTATTGTTTGCATGGAATCTTTTGATGAGTTATTGTGTAATCTGAAAATATTCCATTTAGGGGGTGAGTTTTTATATATACAATTATTATTGGAGTCAGAATACCAAATATAATATTTTCGGTTAGGAAAAAAAAAAAGAAAAGAAAAAAGACAAACTTCTGCATTGATTCTTAAGGGAAAACCTATTCCTTTAGGTAACTAAAAAATTGGGTAGAGTATAGAGGGTATAGCTTCCTAATTTTGTTTTTTGTTTATATTGGTCTGTGCAAGAATTTCTATCAATGTTGTAGCTGGAACTTGTAATAAATTCAACATAAGAATAATTATACCTTAGATCTGGATATGCCATGGATAGTTCCTCCCACCATAGATATGTTTTGGAATGTTAAGAGGGGGCAAGCCCCTAGGAAGTACTAATCTCATGTGTATGGTATTGCTGTTGTTTATACCAGAAATTTATTCTAACTGTCACTAGTTTTTTAAATAAAGCTTGGGCATGAAACTGACCAAAGGAGTTCATTTTCCCAATGAGACAATGTAGAAAGATTAAGTCACATCAGGTTCTTAAAGTGGAGCAGCTTTAACTTTTAACTTGTCATACTTTTGGATTATGAATGTAATTCTTGTAATTGGTTTATTTATCAAAAATGAAAAACAGAATATCTTGTATTGGTGTCAGTTAGGTATGCTGGGCAAGCTAAAGTAAGGTTGGAGAGAGAGAGAGAGAGAGAGAGAGAGAGAGAGAGAGAGAGAGAGAGAGAGAGAGAGAGAGAGAGAGAGAGAGAGAGAGAGAGAGATTTTGTATTTAAGTGTTTTCGAATTGAGGTATGTTCAGCAGTGGCTTCAATGTAGTCACCTATTTCATTCTCCGATTAACATCTCATAAAATTATGCTATTTTTGCTCATACACTTGTTAATCTCCCCAAAGTAGTTTCCAACCTTACTAAAGTCTTAGTAAGCACACAACATTCATAATCAAAATAATGAAACAAATATAGAAAACATTGTAAAATAAATACACATGTGAAAGTCTTGGCACACATTTGCAACAAAGAAGTTGAAAAAAGTGAGAGAATGATTTATTAGATATGTTATATGCTATTAATATTAAGTTAAAATTCTTATATTCGCGATTTCAATATAACAAATCAACGTAATCATTGGTGACAAATCTTTGTAGCCTTAGCAGGATTTAAAGATTCACTAATTCAGTAAATATGAAAATTAATGTTGATATTCTATATAATAGAAAGATTGTCTTAAAACTGTGTTTTCTAGTTTCTAAGGTGATTTTCCATAAAATAAGTTGGATATAGTAATTAGAGTGTTATTGGTGAGAGAGGCATACGTATAACTTCTAAATCCAACCTGATTGCCTTTATTTTTGCCTATGATTTTGTGTTGGATTGTTGATGACTACTGCTTTTATAATAAATCAAGTTTATGCTTGGCTTGAATAAGCCTTACATGTACCACATGGAAGAATAACCCATTGATAGTCAGTTAGCTTTCTTGTCTTGTAATACAAAGCCAATATATCACCTAGTCCTATTTGGTTTGAGTTTTCTCCACAGAATGTCTCCTAACCAGCTCTATGTTTTCTCTGTGAGCCAGTCTTTGTAATTTGGCAAAAGATAGCACATTGCGTGTTTTTGAGGTTTAGGTTTTGTAAGAGTTTTGCACCACTCTTTCCTTTTCCTTATTTCTCTGTGAAATTTTCTATTCAACATCGTCGCCTGTGGACGTAGGTTTAAAGTCAAACCATGTAAATCTTTGTGGTCCATATGCAATTTTTTATTCTACGTTTCTATTTATTTTCTGTGCATGACACCTCTAAAATTGATTACACTCACAGAAATGGTATCAGAGCCTTCATTATCTCAAAACAATCTTCCCAAACAAAATTTAAAAAACATGCCATAGGATATTATTCGATAGAGCTATGTCCAAGTAAAGTTCATGATCAAGTAATAGTGCATTGCTACTATTATTTTGGCTAGTTAGCTTCTTTATGAATATTTTGATTAAGTCGCTACAGATTATTTTGAGTGCCTGTGACCTTTTCCCCCCTGTTCTCTCCCTGTTTGATTTCCCATATCACGCTGGGTTGAGCCATGGATTTTGGCATAATAATACATAAAGAGAGCTGGTGGCAAAAGGTCACAGGCATTAAAAATCATGTGCATATTGCATAGCAACAGTAACCAACAGGACATTGCAGGACATAGGGGGGGTCAGCCATCATCTGTGGAGCTATGTCAATCAATGTCTAGTTGGTTTGGAATATCAATCGCACCATAGAAATGTATTAGGGCACTAAGAAGATGACTACAGCATCAAAGGAACCCATGTTTTGATAAATGCTATGCACCTCTCAAAAAAATGTTTTGATGAATGCTTTGCAGTTGGCCTTATTATCCTCTAACTTGGCCCACTCAACTAACCAAATGCAGATTGCTAAACTATAACAATTGGCCATATATATATAGAGAGAGAGAAAGAGAGAGACTTATATGGAATTATATAGGGTAAGATATCAAAGGAATTTAAGAAGGCAACTTTCTGCTTCTTTGCTTAAATCTCTGCCAAAGCATACAGGTATGTAAAACCATCCACGCTTAATATTTGGTTCATTGTAATCTCTTCGTTGTCCATGATCTCATATATATTCCAGTACTCAAGTCGCAGATTCATTAAGCACTATATATCTCTTCAAATACAAAAGTTTTGAAACTTAATAGGTTTTGTAAACACTGATTTTGTATTTTCTTTGCATAGTTGGAAGGTCATAGCTGTGAGTGAGGGAAGCATGAAAAATGTGTCCTGTGAAATTTTGCAAAAAGTAGACCTTCACATCTTGCTTCTAGCTGAATATTCTTTGAATAGATTCTAGTGCATGTGTCCTGTTCTGTTGAATTGTAAAGTGTGCTGCAGCCCAATCTTAGTGAGTTCTATAAGTCCTTTGTAATATGCTCTGGTTACTATGTTAATTTTTTAAACTATTATGCCATGTGTTGACTGCTCCACAGCAGACTTGCTTGCATGGAACGTAGTAGTTTTTTTTTTTTTTTTAATCTTTCTTGCAGAGGTATGATGTCTATTTTCATTCATCAAAGTGTTGGAAAGGACTTGGGATGCGTTTATAATTTTACAACCATGGGAGTTGATTTCTTGATTTGTTCTAGAGGTTGTTGAACTCATGCTCAAAACTTTATTCATTGTGGAATATGTTCTCAATATAATTTATACTATCAAAAATTGTAGAATATGTTTTTAATATCTATTTCTATGGACTGCATTACTATTTCTAAGAAAACTGTTATAGAAGTATGTTGCCAATTTCAGAAACCCCATTCTTTATTCTAAATCAAATGGACGTATTCAAGGCTATCCAACTTTAGTGAGTATTGGTGTCTTTCATGGTTAAATGATAGATATACTTCTAACACTTATTTTCTCAGTCACAAGTCTACACTACATGTGTTCAGACCAACTTGGATGATAAGTTGATATGTGCCAATTTAGTCGAGTGTGTTTTTTTTTTTTTTTTTGAGAGAATGTATAAAATAACTTTAATTAAACAAATCCTGCATCCATGGTGAAAAAAGGCAAGTTTATGGACTGAGTTTAGTTGAACAGAATGGGGAGAAAAAAGAGAATGTTTTCCCCTGAAGCTACAACTTTAATTTCTTTTAAAGAGGAAAAAAAGTAGATCCATGATCTTTATATCTCTTGTATATATAAAATGAGACCAGTACCCTCCATTATAGCTTTGTGTACTAAGCTTAAGGTTTATAATCTAAGAGTTTAGGTAGGTTTTTGCCTTTGTCATATAAAGTTCAATCAATCATATTTCCATAGATTTGAACTAGTGTTTTTGAATTTGGAAACTAAATAAATACCAAAAATTTCACTGTGGACGATATAGGAAACTTAAAAATTACCTTGTGTCAACTGTGGTGCCACATATAGTAAGATGCTACATATGAACGTTCAATATACTGTTATTGATATTTAAAGAAATTTCCTGCTTTCAATTTGTCACAAAACAATTTTATATCCCAATTCATTTATTTGTTAACCATGATTGATTATATAATTTTGAAGAGTGATAGAATTTAGGCCAATGCTGAAGAATGAGGGTGACGAATAGTCTTTCGGAATCTATTTGTTTCACAGGCAGGCCATGAATATGAAAGCCAGAGGCGGGACAGCCAGTGCAGTGCAGTGTACATGGAAGGTGAAAAGGATGTAATTTGTACTCGACAAATTGATTCCCACCGGATATTGCAGTCTCTTTTTCAGCCACATCTAATTGTGGAATTCAGCTGGAATACCATGCATTACAACTGGTGTAACTACATTATTTATTTCTTTTCCATTAAGCAATTCTTCACCTTATTTTTCAATAAGAAATTTTATGGTCCGTACAATATGTGATCATCCTTAAATGGCTGGTGGACCTAACAATTTCGCAAAAGCTTGGGGAAAGCCATGAGGCAACTCACATAGCATTGCTATAAATACATTATTCCTCTGTGAGATATCCAGCATGAAATCAAGGGTTTCCTTTCATTTCCTTATTTTCTTATTTCATACTGAAGCCCTTGTGCATGGCAGATGGAGACTCCAAGAAATGTTTTTAGAGAGAGAGAGATAGAGAGAGAAAGAATCATTTAAAATGTCTGTGTTCAAGAGGCTTTTGTATCACAATGGCTTCCCACCTTATCCAAACAGTGATGTAGTAGACCTTAAACAAACAAGCGTGTGCACTGTCTTTAGGTCTTACATCTATGCTTTACATATTTACTTTTGGCTTGATTCATAAATTAAACAGCGACGAACAGTAAGGTTATATGTCGCCATATGTGCCTCTTTATATGCTGACAACTGCCAACATGTAGCCAAATTTGACATTATACATAATCATAGCTTTTATTTGACTTTATTTAGTTAATTTCAGGGAATATGATCCATCGCGCTTGCCGCATGGAAGACTTTTCCCCCATGTTTGCATCGCACATAGTCTCTTCAGCCAAGGGAGAGATTGGTGGTATTGCTTGCAGAAAAAAGAAACGATCACTCCAAATATCCTGCTGGAACATTATGTACCTGCATTTGTGGCTGGAACATCATGTACCTGCATACGAAGCCCCAAAGAAGATGCCCAACAATTTTGTTATAAGCTTAGCCACGAGGAACTATCCTCTGTAAAGAAGTAAGGCTTCTATTTAAGTCTTCTAGAAATTATAATTGACTAACTATCCTCTAGTCATCTTGCTAGTATTTTTCTTTGGGTCATTCATAGCCATACAGGAAGCATGATGCAGTGGTCAAAGTTTCTGAAGAGTGTATGGTATTTAGAGTTCATATTTATTCTGCTACATTGTATGCCCCAAGAGGATGAGTAGGAATCAGTGATTTACACACACACACTTTTGAATTAAAATTGTGACTTGGGTCATGATTTTTGTGCATAAGTGGTGTGTGTATGATATGTGTAAATGGGTGTGTGTAATGGACATTACCCTAGTGCAATTACCTCATTCACCTCTTACAAAAAGTTTTTTACTTTTTTTCTTCTTCACTTTTTAACTTTTAACTTTTTTGTTTTTATAATCTTTTTTAACTCTCAATCTCAGCCATTGAGAGTAATTGCACATGGGCAATCCGTGGTAGAAAAGGAGTAAGAATATTTTAAACTACTCTTCAAAAAATCTTAAAGGCATATAAGGATATTTAAAAAAAAAAAAAAAAAAAAATTTGTGTTAGAAATCAATTACAACCAACACAATCCCAAAAAATTGAAATACCACATCCAATATTCAAATCTACCCAACTAAATTTTGACTTCGTCGTATATTAGTCACCATTTTTCACAAAATTTCCAAATAATTTCCCTACTATTTTTAAAAAAAAACCTACTTAAAAATATATATATATATATGTATATATGATGTAAGGAGCTCTAAAAGAAGATAAAACAATAGTGGGAAGATGGGGTCAGAGATATGAATTTGAAACTTTTATCTTGGAATAATGGAAAGAGACTAGATGACAGGTCGAAATGATTGAGAGTGAGGAACTTGCTCAAATAGTCGAAGGCAAATTTGGTGTTTTTCCAAGAAACCAAATTAGGATTATTATGCTGCCATATTAATTAATTAATTAATTCACACAAAGAATTCGGGAAAATAATTTTTGCGTATAAACTTAAGAAATTCTATGTAATGAAGCAATGCTTCAGTTTAAGTCTTCTAGACACTTAATGTATGGCACATAACAATTGTACCTAAGTTTTATTTTATGCTCAATACTACTTTATGAGTATTTTTCAACCAATGATAATTAAGCTTTGATATTTATAGAATAAAGTTCCCAAATATTATTCAAAAAATAACAATTTTGCCCTTGAAAGTTCAATTTAACTTGAATTTTGTGTTAGGTCAAGTTTTGAATTATGCCATGTTGTAAAATCACTTTTTTAACCCTAGACTTGTGAAATGATGGTTTTGTCCCCACCTAGGGATTTTGAATAAGAAAATTGAATTTTTACTATTGGGGATTTAGAACCTAGTTGTACCAATTAATTAATTTCAAAGCCAAGAATATTTAGTTAACCAATTATGCAGTGGCGGAGCTAGGAACTTGACTTTGGGGAGGGGGGGAGGGGTGGGGTGAACAAAAAAATAAGATGTTTATTTATTTTTCATTATAAAAAAGATCATTAAATTTTTTTTTCTCTCTATATACAATAATTAAAATTAAAAATGTTACCATTTTTCTTTCTTCTTAAGAATGAATCAATAAATTTTAACCTTTCCATAAACTTAGATTTTCAAATAAATTATATCTCATTAAGCATAATGACTAAGATACAACAAAATTAATAGTCAATTAAAGATTGCTAATTAAAAAGAGTAGAAAACAAACACTTCATGCATACAAAAATATAATCAAATATGAAATATGAAACATCAAATTATACATTATACTATTATTTTATTTATATTATATATATTATCAATTTCATAAATAGTATATTATATTTATATATTATTAATAAAATTTTTAATTTAATGACAAATAACAAGTAGAAGAAAGAAAGGTCAAATCTGCTTTTGCTTTTGAAGACAAGTTGAAGGAGTCTTTTGGGTTAATATTGCAAAATTTAAAGTTTATTTGCGTTATAGGAACTGTGGGAAGTTAATTGGGAAATTGAGGAGAGAGACTGAATTTCGGCAATGGCATTGCTGAAATTCAGCCAAAAAGCAGGAGAGAGAATAAGGATGCCGAAATTCAGCCAAAAAGCAGGAGAGAGGAGAGAGAACAAGGAAAGTAGGAGAGAGAAAATGTTGAATTTCGGCAATGGGATTGCCGAAATTCCACTGCCCAGTTTTCCTGTCCGCCTGCTGTGTGCCCGAGTGTGGAATGTTCTTAAAATAAAATAAAAAAGGCAATGACGGCAATGTCATTGCCGAAATAGGGGCATAATTTTTTTTTTTAAGCAATTGTGATAATGGTATTGCCGAAAATGAAAAAAAAAAAAAGTGGTTTCGAAATCTCTAGAAGAGTAAAAAACAGGTTTCATGTCCATAATATTTTCACAATAAATCACATATAATTAGTCCACAATATTTTCACAATAAATCACATATAATTAGTTATTATTAGTTAAAAAAATTTGTGACAACTAATTGTGGCAATGGCATTGCCAAAATAGGAAAAAAAAATTTGTGGCAATACCATTGCCGAAATAGGGAGAAAAATAAAAGTGACAAACTACTTGAGGCAATTGCATTGTCGAAATAGAGAGAAAAAAAATTGGAAATACCATTGCCGAAATAGGGGAATAAAATTTTTTTTAGCAATTGTGACAATGGGATTGCCGAAAATGTGAGAAAAAAAGAGAGAGAAGGATTATGGCAATGGGATTTCCGAAATAGGAAAACAAATTTCGGCAATTCCATTGACGAAAATGTGGAAAAAAAAAAAGAAAGAATTGTGGGAAATTTTTTTTCCCTATTTCGGCAATAGCATTGCCGAAAATGTGAAAAAGAAAAGAAAAGAAAAGGATTACGGCAATAGCAGTGCCGAAAATGTGAAAAAAAAAAAAAAAAGGAGAAAAGGATTACGGCAACGGGATTGCCGAAATAGGGGAAAAAAATTTTCCCCTGTTTCGGCAATACCATTGCCGTAAATGTGAAAAAAAAAAGAAAAAAAAGAAAAAAAAGAGAAAAGGATTACAGCAATCCCATTGCCGAAATAGGGGGAAAAATAATTTCCCCCTATTTCGGCAATAGCGTTGCCGTAAATGTAAATAAATAAAAAAAAAAAAAAAAAAGAGAGAAAACGGCAATGGGATTGCCGAAAATGTGGGGAAAATTTTTTTTTCCCCTATTTCGGCAGTGCCATTGCCGAAATTGTGGGGGGGAAAAAAATGTGGTAATGGTATTGCCGAAATAGGGAGGGAAAGAAAAATTTGTGACAAACTAATTGTGGCAATGGTATTACCGAAATAGGAAAAAAAAATTTTGTGACAATCTAATTGTGGCAATGCCACTGCCGAAATAGGGGAAAAAAAATTGTGGTAATGGTATTGCCGAAGTAGGGAGGAAAAAAAATTTGTGACAAACTAATTGTGGCAATGGTATTGCCGAAATAGGAAAAAAAAAATTTGTGACAATCTAATTGTGGCAATGTCACTGCCGAAATAGGGAATAAAAAAATTTTTAGCAATTGTGGCAATGGGATTGCCGAAATGGGAAAATTTTTCCCCATTTCGACAATGTCGTTGCCGAAAATGTGAGAAAAAAAAGAATTGTGGCAATGGTATTGCCAAAATAGAGGAGAGAGACATAAAAAAAGTACGCATATTATTCTTTCAATATTTTTTTGACTGAACCAGTTTGGTTTGTCATGTTCTTTTAGAAATAGATAAGGATAGATTCAAGTACACTGGTACATTGAATCTTTTTCTAAAGTGCACGCTGTAAACAAAAACAAAAAAAAAGTACATAGATTCTTATAGAAGAAAAAAATGACTGATGTGCACACTGTAAACAAAAAAAACAAAGAAAGTATACATATTCTTACAATAGAAAAGAAAAAAATGATTGATGTGCACACTATAAACCAAAAAAAGTAAAGAAAGTACATAGATTCTTACAATATAGAAGAAAAAAATTATTGATGTGTACACAGTCAACCAAAAAAGCAAAGAAAGTACATATATTCTTACACTACGGAAGAAAAAAATGATTGATGTGCACGCTTTAAACAAAAAAAAAAACAAAGAAAGTACATAAATTCTTACATGTACGTTGTAAACAAAAAAAAGCAAAGAAACTAAACCAAAAAAGACAAAGATTCAATCAACCAATCACCTCAACTCCTCATCTCATCTGATTTTTATTCTCTGCAGAAAATATATTTTGCCACACCTAAATCTTCAACGTGATTCTTTTTTGTCTACTCCTCATCTCATCTCCAACATAATTCTTTTTTGTCTGCTCCTCATCTCATCTCCAACATGATTCTTTTTTGTCTGCTCCTCATCTCATCTGACTTTTATTCTCTGCAGAAAATAAATTTTGCCACGCCTAAATCTTTCTTTTTTGTCTTTTTATTGTTCAATTGGTAATAAAAGAGAAGGGAAGTACATAGATTCTTATAGAAGGAAAAAATGACTGATGTGCACGCTGTAAACAAAAAAAACAAAGAAAGTATACAGATTCTTACCATAGAAAAGAAAAAATGATTGATGTGCACACTATAATGCGTGTATGATTATTGATGTGCACACTATAAGGTGTTATTGAAACCCTAAACTATAATGCACAATATATATATAGACACACACAGACACAAAATAAATAAACGTACACCCCAATCTAACTTGCAGTGCTAGAAAACATCATAGCATATGGAATTAGTACCATGTTCTTTCAAATAATACAAACTAACAATATGGTCCAACTCCTAAAAACATAATTAAAAAAAAAAAAAAACAACAGTCCAACCAATCCACTGAAGTAGATTGAATACTTATGTTGGGTCATTCAGTTTAGCCACTAGTGGAGCCAGCCACAGTTCGAGTGGGGCATGTTCTTCTATTATGGCCTTCTTGCCTACAGAGACTGCACAATGGCCTTGGTTGATGCTCTGCCCCTTCGTCCATTTCATTTCGAAGTCGAGTTATTCTTGGTCGACCTTTTTCACGGCGCAGCTTGACATTAGGATACAAGACCGGGAAATTAGACTCATTCCAATGTACACTGTCTGGAACTATGCGAAATCTAGGTGCATAACAAGCAACTTGTTCTTCCAAATGGTAGCAACGGTCGATATATCGCATTGCAGAGATGCCTTGATATTTACACACGGCAATGACATGTGACACAGAATCTTATAAACCTGCCATTTTTGACAACTACAAGTGTTCTGCCTCAAATTTACCTCATGACGATGATTACCCCTATATGCAGAGTTAGGGTTTATTGGTGTTCTGACTTCAAACAGACCATCTTCATGACTGAACACGGTAACTGAATGCTTTGGTGCCTTTTTTTCCCATTTATTGAATTTATTCTTTGCATAGGCCGTAATGCGTTCACCGGCTGTAACCTCTGCACATGCCTTAGTATACCGATCGGCAAAGTAGGCGACACAACGATAGTATGTAAGTTCAACTAATGCAGTTATGGGCAGATTTCTAGCACTCTTTAGAATTCCATTGAAGCTTTCAGATAAGTTTGTGGTCATTGCCCCATAACGATGTCCACCATCGTATGCTAACGTTCACTTTTCCACCGGCATTTCCCTTAAATACTTCTCACCATCTGCACTTAATTGAGTAATTCTATCCCTGGTGATTTGATACTTTCGTAACCGATTCTCCATGCCTGCCCACATTACCATAGCCTTCAAGTTTTTATTCCCAATTTGTTGATTGAAATTGCTAGCCACATGGCGAAGGCAAAAACGATGATACCAACGTGTCGATTGACATATAGTCCGTATCGCTGCCATTATACCAGGATGACGATCAGATATGACACATAACCCTTCTCGATTAGTGACATTAATCTGAATACAACGCAAAAACCAATACCAGCTATCATCAGTTTCCTTCTCCACAATGGCAAAGGCAAGTGGAAAAAGTCTGTTGTCACCATCCCAAGTTGATGCAATCAGTAACGTACCTTTATACTTACCATATAGGAAAGTTCCATCTATACTAATCACTGGCCTACAATGTTGAAAACCTTCAATTGATGGACTAAAAGCCCAGAACACTCTCTCGAATATCGCACAGCCTGGCATAGTAGCAGGTATTGTTCTCCAAATAACCCTGCTATCCGGGTTTGAATCAGTCAAAGCTTTCAACCATTTTGGCAATAATTGGTAAGATTTGTCCCAATCACCAAACGCTCTACCAATTGCTTTCTCTTTTGCCTCCCACACCTTGAAATAAGAAGGCCTGTATTGGTACTTATTGTAAAGAGTCTGTTGAAGTGAAGCAATCTTTATGGTTGGATCATTTTTGACAACATCCCTCAACTCTTTCTCAATAACATGGGTGTCTAATTGCTCGTGATCTTGTGTGAGCGTAGACTCTGTACATGTGTGTGGACCATTGTACTTCCTAACCTTAAACAACCCATATGTAGCCCGGAAGCATGCTCGAAGACGCCAAGAACAATTTTTGCACCTTACAGACCAACATTCTGGATCTGACTCTCTTACACAAAATGTTTGGTTCCTCTTGATGTGATAGCGTTTAACAGCAGCTTGTAGTTCATCCTTATCGGCAAAAAGCAAGCCCACATAAAACTCATGGGTAGGGTCCCAAATACTCTGAGTGGGCTTTTCAAATGGTGGGGTTGGATCAATTATATTATCCCACGTGTTCTGTGAAAAGCTTAGTGATGAAGGTTGATGGACTCCCATAGTTGGACTGCTTTCATGATTACCTTAATTTGGAGGCTCCTGTTCATCTCCAATATCATCAAGGACCTCATCGTCATCAAGTTGGTCATCACTATCCATAGTCCGCATCCTTTCTGATAATGTATGGACTGCATTTTCAGTAGTAGCAGCTATGCGATGTGTATCATTAGGATCATTAGCAGCTCTCTGAGAGGCGGTTTGGTCATACTGAGCTTCAAACTCAAAACAAGTAGTCTCTTGTGTGACATGCTCAGTTGGATTATCATAGTCAGCATCACTGTTGTTCATTGACCGAGAAGGAACATGTTGGTCCTCAGTTGCAACATGGGTATATGGAGAATGATAGTTAGCATCGCCAATGTTGATTGGAGAATGAGCCGCATCTTGAGAATAACGACCAATATGAGTGGCATATGGATCATGGAAGTGCCCGCCATGTGAATAACTAAACGATGCACTCGGTCCTTCGTTGGCATATCGAATGGGGAAAACATCTCGGTGGCTTCTTATAGGCTCTACACCCACGTATAACTCTGCACCTACAAATCCATATTGGCAGTCTAACATATCGAATATTGCATTGACACCATTATCATCTGCTACCAAAACTTGCTGGTAAGTCACAGGATGTGGATGACATTGAAATGGAAATCTATACCAAATAGTCAATTTTGAATCTTCTCTGTTTATATGAAGCGTGGATGCTACTCTATCACATAGATCTTCAAATGTAACACCCCGGCTTAATGGAAGCATAGAAGGAGGTGGCCCTTCGTAATAAACCCCATTTTCTCCATGTTTAATTATTCCACCGGAATGGATGAGAAAAATGAACAACTTTTCTGCCATCTACAGTAAAGCATAATAATAGTATTAATAAATTAACACAACACAACCATTACAATGCAATACAAGAAGGTAATCCATTAAAAATATTCACTGATAATAATAGTATTAAACATACGTGTATATTATAGGCTAACAAACTAAGTATTTCTTTAAGGAAATATACGTCAATTTTGAAATTTAGGCAAGAATTCATGGATAAATAATTGAAAACATATCATACAAACCAGTTCATGTTGCAAAACACATAATACAGAAACAAGATTTGCATGAACAAATAATTTAACAAAAAAAAGATTTTCATGCTTAACTATGCCCCTAAAACATATCAACATGAATATTATAAAAAGAAAAGTAACTACTTAAGAAATATAACTCACCTTCTAAGAGATAACGAACGGATAGATATTTGCAAGTGTTGTTACTTATAGTTGTTTGTAGAATATATGGCACGCATGATTTGAAAATGGTTGGTAAAATTATGAGGGGAACAAGAGTGGAGAAGAAGGTTGATGGAATTTATAGGGGAAAAAGAGTAGAAAATAAGAACGGTGGAAATTTCAATGACATTAGTACTGTTTAAATAGGATGCAAGTTTCATATCAGTTAAATTCAGTGACATTATAGGGGACTTTTACCATAAAAGAGCATGACAAACAAAACTCCTTCGGTCAAAAAAATACTGAAAGAATCTCTGCAATGTCACAAATACTGAAAGAATCTCTGCAATGCCACTGCAATGCCATTGTACTTGAATCTATCCTTATAGGGTACTTTTTTTTATATGTGTACTTTTTTTTTATCTCTCTCTCCTCTATTTCGGTAACAAAAAAATACTGAAAGAATCTCTGCAATGCCACAAATACTGAAAAGAATCTCTGCAATGTCATTGTACTTGAATCTATCCTTATAGGGTACTTTTTTTCATATGCGTACTTTTTTTTTATATCTCTCTCCTCTATTTCGGCAATGCCATTGCCACAAACCAGATGAGATAAGGAGTTGAAGTGATTGGTTGATTGACTCTTTGTTTTATTTTTTTTACTTTCTTTGCTTTTTTTGTTCACAGCGTGCACGTAATAATCTATGTACTTTCTTTACTTTTTTTTTTTTTTTTTGTTTACAGCGTGCACATCAATCAATTTTTTTCTTCTATATTGTAAAAATCTATGTACTTTCTTTGCTTTTTGGGTTTACAGTGTACACATCAATCTTTTTTTTCTTGGGTATTGTAAGAATCTATATACTTTATTGTTGTTTACAGTATGCACATCAATCATTTTTTTATTCTATATTGTAAGAATCTATGTACTTGCTTTGCTTTTTTTTTTTGGTTTATAGTGTGCATATCAATCATTTTTTCTTTTCTATTGTAAAAATCTATATACTTTCTTTGTTTTTTTTTTTTTGTTTACAACGTGCACATCAGTCAATTTTTTTCTTCTATAAGAATGTATGTACTTTTTTTTTGTTTTTGTTTACAGCGTGCACTTTAGAATAAGAATCAATGTACGAGAGGCTGTGGAGAATAAGAATCTATGTACTTTTTTTTGCCTTTGACACTTTTATGAGGGTTTGGAAGAGAGGCTGTGGAGAATGAAAATAAAAATGTACACCAAAGTAGCCATCATGCAAAGGAAAAAAGATTTACCAAAGGAAAAATGTACACATCTCTTGTTTTCACAAAGGTCTTACGGTTAGTAGTATAATGTGCTATGTATACTATCTAGGCATAATATTTTTTGCTACAATGATGCATAAATAATGATAATACTTTAATATATTTTTAATAAACAGTCATTTTACATTGATTAGTGATTGCGATGATGGGGTACATTCAATTTTTGTTGTGTTCCACAACATGGAGGATGCCTATTTTCTCGTTGTGGGTACCTTCGTGCTTGCACAGGACTTCTCCCCATGCGCCTCGGCTGTGTTCTAATATCAACCTCTGTTTGATAATTACCATAGTCGTCATCTTCATTATCTGAAGACACCTCCATATCTTGGGTATCTTCTGCATCTTCCCCACTATCCTCATTTGAGGCATCTTCCTCAGAGTCTGTTACGGACGCCTCTTCTTCAGAGTTTGGAGCACATACCCATGTATTTTGTGGCGTGCAAAAATCACCAACATGAGGGGGTGGTTGGGAAGGTTGTGGTGTGCAGAAATCATAATTGTACTGGCTATCTTGGCCATAATTGTATTGCCCAGCATAAGATGGAGGTGGCGATGGGTGATAGGAGGAAGGTGTTGAATTAGGTTGGGGATAATGGTCATAGCTAAACAAACCCTCAAATCCTTGTCCTATGGAAGTGGATGACCCAATTTGTTGATATAAATTCATGCAATACTCGTTGACATTAATTGGATTATACTCATTGAAGGTGGTTGGCTCATTACCAGCAAATGTTGATGGCCCAGCTTGGGTAGAGCTGTACATATTGTGTTGTGCGGAGGTGGATGGTCCGGCATCATCATTTCGGCATTGTCCACGTTGTGCAGAGGTAGACGAGTGGGTTTCAGTATAGGTTTGCGGCTGTCTTCCTTGGCGCCTTAGTTTGTCACCCTTTCAGTAGGGACGGAGGAAATATTTGCTTCCATTGATAACTTCAGTCGGGTAAAGCCCTCTACTATTGGTAGAAGGACTTGTTGTGCTGTGAGATCATTCCTCTGTTGGTTTGCAACAGCTAAATTTAACATATTATTGACCTCAGTTTGCTGCCGCAGAAAAAGGAAAATAACATTTATTAGTGCAGTAATATTGAAAAAGTGAAAATAATAATTTGTTATCAATATTAGTGCAGTATTTGGATGTGTAAAAAACTTGTTATCAATATTAGTGCAGTATTATCGAAAAAGCTAAAATAATAACCTGGTATATATGGGCAGCCGCCTCTGGTGTTGTGAATAGGTGACCATTTTGCTGGTACCATGTTGCGTAGTCCACACTTGAATCAAAATGGTCATCTCCAGCTAGAAGTTCAGCTCGCATGTTCCAACGCTGGTAGTATTGGTCATGCCGCATTCTCCAATTGACAGTGAACTTTCCTGTCAACTTTATACAATGCACAGATTTATCCAAATTGTCTGTAGGCCACCTTGGACATCTTTGCAACAACCCAAACTGTTGCATGACTCTTTCTAGGTGGTAATACTCTACAATTTGGAAGCACAGCAATGGCGCTGTTGTACTCCATATATTTCTTTCTGCAAGACACCATGGATGCATATAGTTATCGTATGGTGTCCAAACAACCTGCAATTTCAATTACAATAACTATGTTATAATCAATCAAGAAAATAATATAACTAGTAAATTAACCATTGATGCATTGTGATATATTACCTGTTTATTATTATGTGTATCGTGATTAGAACGGTATGAATGCAAAACATGCGTTGGTGTATGAGTAAATGTTCTCTTGGTATCCCACCTATACACAATTAATGATTGTCATACAATATTTAGGGTTTGGAAGTATCAAGGATTACAAAATTGTATAGAAATAAAAAGTAAATATTATACCTGCAACCGTATGGGTCGTCGCCATTTAAATTTGTTGGATTTATTGGAATTGGGGTCAGATATGGAAGATGCTCCCACGCCCATAATTGTAATATGAAAACAGGACCTGCAATCTCCGTGCTTTTTTTAATAGCAGCAGTACACAGCTCTTTATAAAGGTAAGCAAGTGTAGCACTACCCCAGCTATATTCCCCAGCTACACCAAAGTCGTCTAACAGCTTGAGAAAGCAGCAATGCAATCTACTTTGGCTCTTATTTCCAAATAGTAAAGCCAAAACCTGAAACATGTATGCCCTAGCATGCTGTTGGGTTGTTATAGCATTGGCACCCTCTGGTAGGTTTGAGAATGTATCCCTTACCCATGTTATTTTAAGGCCACCAAATTTCAATGTTGTTTCAGGTGGTGTCACCCCAAGTAAATTACGACATTCTGTACTCCAAATCAAATTTATTGGCCCTCACACTGCATTGCCATCAATAGGCAATCCTGTAAGGATTGCTATATCCTGTAGAGTTATAGTCATTTCACAATTAGGTAGGTGAAATGTATGGGTATTACATTGCCATCGCTCCACCAAAGAAGTGATAAGACTCCAATCAATATCTATATGTGGTAGGCGGGTAACACGGTATAATCTACATTGATGCAAATATGGGGCGATACGCTCGCCTAACTGTGGGAGGGGTGCAAACGATTGAGGTCGCACTCGTAAAGTGGAAACCTGAATTTTTTTTTAAAAAAAAATATACAATGTTATATTGCTAATGTTTAAATTATTTTCATGTAAATTGAATAATTGTATATATTATTAGGACATTAATAAATTTGGATCTTGCAACGTACATTGCCTTCCATTGCATCATTAGAGATGTGATATTGTTGTTGCTCCATTTCAAATATATCCTACAACAAAATTGAAAGAAACTCAAATAAAGGATTTATGAAGCAAAATTTTTAATAATAATAATAATAATTATAATAATAGTTTTAGCAAAAATAATCATACACACAATAATTAGTATTAACTATAATTGAGATGCTTACCACAATTGTGATGCCAACTAAAAGAATGAGAATTATAGAGTGATACTTGCAAAAAAAAAAAAAACACAGAATCAGATAACCATAAAAAATAATTCATTAATCTAAAATTTGAATAACAAGAGCAACAACAACAACAACAACAACAACAATTATCATAATCATAGGCATACAAATAATATTAATTACAATTACAACAATACATAATATTTTACAATGTATTAGCTTCTAATATTTACAAAACACATGTTTATACAATAATAATAAATTTGTCAATTTCTAGAGCTATAAGTTAATAAGCAAAGCAAAAAAACTTACATTAACAAAAAACTTACAATCCTTAGTTGTGGCACACTGAAACAAAGTAAAAGAATAACTTTGCAACCTGAGGAATTGTGATGAGATGCAATTCTAATTCGCACTTCCCTTCTCTTTTATTACCAATTGAGCAATAAAAAGACAAAAAAGAAAGATTTAGGCGTGGCAAAATTTATTTTCTGCAGAGAATAAAAGTCAGATGAGATGAGGAGTAAACAAAAAAGAATCATGTTGGAGATGAGATGAGGAGCAGACAAAAAAGAATTATGTTGGAGATGAGATGAGGAGTAGACAAAAAAGAATCACGTTGAAGATTTAGGTGTGGCAAAATATATTTTCTGCAGAGAATAAAAATCAGATGAGATGAGGAGTTGAGGTGATTGGTTGATTGAATCTGTCTTTTTTGGTTTAGTTTCTTTGCTTTTTTTTGTTTACAACGTACATGTAAGAATTTATGTACTTTCTTTGTTTTTTTTTTGTTTAAAGTGTGCACATCAATCATTTTTTTCTTCCGTAGTGTAAGAATATATGTACTTTCTTTGCTTTTTTGGTTGACTGTGTACACATCAATAATTTTTTTCTTCTATATTGTAAGAATCTATGTACTTTCTTTACTTTTTTTGGTATATAGTGTGCACATCAATCATTTTTTCTTTTCTATTGTAAGAATATGTGAATATGTATACTTTCTTTGTTTTTTTTGTTTACAGCGTGCACATCAATCATTTTTTTCTTCTATAAGAATCTATGTACTTTTTTTTTGTTTTTGTTTACAGCGTGCACTTTAGAAAAAGATTCAATGTACCAGTGTACTTGAATCTATCCTTATCTATTTCTAAAAGAACATGACAAACCAAACTGGTTCAGTCAAAAAAATATTGAAAGAATAATATGCGTACTTTTTTTATATCTCTCTCCTCTATTTCGGCAATACCATTGCCACAATTCTTTTTTTTCTCACATTTTCGGCAACAACATTGTCGAAATGGGGAAAAATTTTCCCATTTCGGCAATCCCATTGCCACAATTGCTAAAATTTTTTTTATTCCCTATTTCGGCAGTGACATTGCCACAATTAGATTGTCACAATTTTTTTTTCCTATTTCGGCAATACCATTGCCACAATTAGTTTGTCACAAATTTTTTTTCCTCCCTACTTCGGCAATACCATTACCACAATTTTTTTTTTCCCACAATTTCGGCAATGACACTGCCGAAATAGGGGAAAATCTTTTTTCCCCTATTTCGGCAGTGGCATTGCCACAATTAGATTGTCACAATTTTTTTTTTTCCTATTTCGGTAATACCATTGTCACAATTAGTTTGTCACAAATTTTTCTTTCCCTCCCTATTTCGGCAATACCATTACCACATTTTTTTCCCCCACAATTTCGGCAATGGCACTGTTGAAATAGGGGAAAAAAAATTTTTCCCCACATTTTCGGCAATCCCATTGCCGTTTTCTCTCTTTTCCCTTTTTATTTTTATTTTTATTTATTTATTTACATTTACGGCAATGCTATTGCCGAAATAGGGGGAAATTATTTTTCCCCCTATTTCGGCAATGGGATTGCCGTAATCCTTTTCTCTTTTTTTTTTTTCTTTTTTTTTTTTTTTTCACGTTTACGGCAATGGTATTGCCGAAACAGGGGAAAATTTTTTTCCCCTATTTCGGCAATCCCGTTGCCGAAATTTGTTTTCCTATTTCGGAAATCCCATTGCCATAATCCTTCTCTCTTTTTTTTTCTCACATTTTCGGCAATCTCATTGTCACAATTGCTAAAAAAAATTTTATTCCCCTATTTCGGCAATGGTATTTCCAATTTTTTTTCTCTCTATTTCGACAATGCAATTGCCTCAAGTAGTTTGTCACTTTTATTTTTCTCCCTATTTCGGCAATGGTATTGCCACAAATTTTTTTTTCCTATTTTGGCAATGCCATTGCCACAATTAGTTGTCACAAATTTTTTTAACTAATAATAACTAATTATATGTGATTTATTGTGAAAATATTGTGGACAAATTATATGTGATTTATTATGAAAATATTATGGACATGAAACCTGTTTTTTACTCTTCTAGAGATTTCGAAACCACTTTTTTTTTTTCCATTTTCGGCAATACCATTATCACAATTGCTTAAAAAAAAAAATTTTATTCCCCTATTTCGGCAATGACATTGCCGTCATTGCATTTTTTTTATTTTAAGAGCACTCCACACTCGGACACACAGCAAGCGGGTAGGAAAACTGGGTAGTGGAATTTCGGCAATCCCATTGCCGAAATTCAACATTTTCTCTCTCCTACTTTCCTTATTCTCTCTCCTCTCTCCTGCTTTTTGGCTGAATTTCGGCATCCTTATTCTCTCTCCTGCTTTTTGGCTGAATTTCGGCAATGCCATTGCCGAAATTCAGTCTCTCTCCTCAATTTCCCAATTAACTTCCAACAGTTCCTATAACGCAAATAAACTTTAAATTTTACAATATTAACCCAAAAGACTCCAAGTTGAAGTGTAAACCATACACGTGTAGGTCTTGGAAAAATTATAATCTCAAATTTGTAAAAAAAATATGGTCTTGGAATTTGGGATGAAAGAGTAAAGCAAGAACAAAAAAAATAGCAAACTAAACCTACTCTCTCAAAGAGAGAGAGAGAGAGAGAGAGAGTCAAAACTCATATGTAGGCGAAAATGGGTAATTACCCATAAAAAGCAAACTATATAGTTAGTAGGACCGGTTTACAAACTATATGGATTTTTAGCAACTCGAGCCTTAAAGGCTCGATTTTGGGCCCCTAAATCGAGCCTCTAATGCTCGATTTTCATGGGTTGTTCGCCTCTGATGTGCACTTTTTCCAGGTGGTGTCTACATGGAAATCGAGTCTCTAAGACTCAATTTCTAACCCAAAAATAAAATATTAATGACCCAAAATGCAACCCAAAATGCAGAAACAGCGGAAAAAAACGCAGAAAGAAAGAAAAAAAAAGAAAGAGAAGAAGAAGAAGAAGAAGAAATGGAGATCAGCTCAAGCCGACCCAGGCCGCGCCAGATCCAGGCCGGCAACACAGGCCGCGCGCGATAGATCTAGGTCGCGCGGCGAACCCAGTTCGCACCGCGACCCAAGTCGTCGCGCGACTGTTTCTGGGTTTTTTTTTTTTTTTTTTTTTTTTTTTTCTGATGAACATGTTGGTGCTCCCCTTGTGGTTTTTTTTTTTTGTTTTCTTTTTAAATGTAAATCGAGTCTTAGAAACTCGATTTTCATATAGATGCCACGTGGAAAAAGTGCCACATCAGACGCGAACAACCCATGAAAATCGAGCCTTAGAGGCTCGATTTAGGGCCCAAAATCGAGCCTTTAAGACTCGAGTTGCTAAAAATCCATATAGTTTGTAAACCGGTCCTACTAACTATATAGTTTGCTTTTTATGGGTAATTACCCATTTTCGCCAAATATGTAGGAGTCCGGTGGGGTGATTGTGTGACTATAAAGCCATATAATTTATTGAGTCCAAAGAAGGAGACCTTTCTGTCAAACTCCAAAGTAACTCGTAGGGGTTTTTCAGTGTGGTTAGAGAGCAAAAAATTAGATTTTTTTAATTCTCTTTTTTCTTTTCGATTGTTAAAACAATCTTGTGTTTATCATCGGTGTTTGATTGTCCAATTAATTAGTTTAGTGATAAATTGTACATAATTGAAATCCTATTTAAATGAATCTAAAATGTATTCATAAATATATATTAAAAAAAATTAACCAGAAGGGCCATAATAATGGAGAACTATTATACTTTTTTTTCGTTTTTTTTTTTTTTTTTAATATAAGAGATAAATTTTACTCTAGTCTAATCTATGTGTATATGTGTGTGAAGTTCCCTTCTGGAGACTTGAACCCCACCCTTACCCCCCACACCTTATAAGCACTTATACTTATGAAGTAACCATCGCACTAAAGGTGTATAATGGTATTAATTTTTTTTTTTTTCTTAAGAAGAGATAACTCTTATATTGATATATATATATATATATATATATATATATATATATAGTATCTACTGACTTTTTTTAAAAAAAATTTGGGGGGAGGGGGGTGGGGAGGGTGGGGCCAAGGCCCCCTTCAATCCCAATATGGCTCCACCACTGCAATTATGATAAAGTGATTCAAACCTTGGCTAAACAATTACATAACCATATTGCAAAAAATAAAAATAAAAAGTAAACGTAGTGGAAATTAAATGAGGCATATGGTCACGAAGAGAAAAAGCTAAAAGAGAAAAATTCTCTAATGATTTATCCACAAACCTAAAGGAAACAAATCAACTGTAAAAATACAATAAAATAAAATAAAAGAGAAGAAGATTACATCATTTTTATTTTTATTTTTTGAGGAACCAAGATTACAACATATTTTTCCCTAAATCTATTGCTAACTCAAGTAAACTTATTGATGTAACCACACACAATTCCAAGACTAGGGACTCTTTATGGACTTTATTCCAACGTGAACGTGCTCACACCTTTAAGAACCTTTTTGAAGCTTTTTTGTAGCAACTTGTCTATTTACTTATTGCAACAACTTCAACCTGATCAACTAATCTTGAATAATCTTAAAACCTCGATCACAGAGTGATGCTTTGTGAGAACTTGGTTAACCCTCACCTTAAGTGTGCAATACACATCTCTCAAAAGTATCAGATCCTGTCCTCTAGGTTTCCTTTTATAACTTAAATTGGAATCCACGAAACCTAAAAGCTTCAATCCTTAAAAATCCTGATTAGGCTGAATCAGGATTTTGACAACATGATTCTCTTGATGGCTCGACTTTAGTAAACTATGTGTCGAGATCTCAATCGATCTACTATGTGTCAAGATCTCATAACTTGCAATCTCTTGCGTGCAGACATGGGCACATGTCTTGGATTTCAAATAAACTTACAAGACACAAGGTTGCTCACAATTTGCCAACCTAATACTATGAACCTAATATTTACCTTTTACAAAATACAAAATTTACTTATTATTTAAAATCTTAAATTACATGATATAGGTATAAAAGGTAACATAATTTTTTATTATGTCACGTATCCAGCGGCACATGAACCGTAAATCTAAAAGGTAAGATATATACACACGTATATACGGACTATATAATTTATATTTTATTTGAGAAGAAAAAAAAAAAGTAAGATAATTGATTATTATTTTTAAAAAATTGTAAGAAATGTTTTTAAAAAAACTTTAAAAGGTACTATTTTTAAATCTTGTACTACCGAATTCTCAAAAAGATAAGTACAATTGGTGGTTGGCCTAGAAATTATCGCACTTTCTCGAAGTATGAGAAGCATACGTTACATACCCAGATATACGTTACAAACCTACCACAATATAAGTCGCCTCACCATGCTTTGATCTTCTTCACATCTCAATTCTCATAGAAACCCTTGTGATCAAATAGAGAGTGAGAAATATAGAAATCTGTAGGTAAACTCCAATGGAGGAGAATAGAGAAATTCTCATATTCTCAAACAAAAAGAGAATCAAACAGCAGCATGAACAGAAAAGTTTGTGCTCACAACGAATCAGCGAATTACCAGATTTCCACAGTATGACTCACCTTCAAAGTAAGCAATATCTTTCCTCCTATCACAATCACAAACACATATCTTTATACAAATGGTTTCATATATGTGATGGAATATATCATATATATATGTACATGCATGTTTTGCTATAATTTTCTGATGGTATGTGCTTTGTAACTTTGGATGCAGTTCCTAGAACATTCATGAATGCAGCCAGATGAGGTGGGAGCGTGTAACCAATGGTATAGATCTTACCCTTTTTTCTTATTCTCTTTTGGTTCCTTTATTCTAAAGCTTATGATATATTAATTTAATTTTTTTTTTCATCTATGTAAATCTATAATTCATTTTAATTGTGTTTCTCACCTATGTAAATCCACAATTCATTTTAATTGTTTTTCACTGTTTTGAATTATGCTTTGGCTTTTCGGGTGGTTGTCTCCTTATATCTGCACTTAATTAGAATATAATTAATATGAACAACCAACTACAAAATCCGAATCTACTATTTTATTTTATGCCAAATAAAATCTTTTGACAAGTTTTCAATGCCGATAAAGTTTTGGAATTTTTTTTCTTTTACTTAATGTTGTTTAATTTCAGTTACTAAAGACTACAACTTTAGAAATTTCGTGTGATTCAATGTAACTTTTGTTAATTTTTTATTGTTTATTTGCTGAAAGTTAGTTAAAATACCGTTGTACGTAAAGAACATTGAGGATATAAAAAACTTTCAAAGGCAAGTAAGCTAATTTTTTTTTTTTTTTTAATTTTTAAAAACTGATGGTAAACAACATATTTTTCAAAATTCTTAAATGTCTTATAAGACTTGTATCTGTTAAAGCAACATTAAAAAAAGAAAAGAAAAAAAAGAATCTTAATAGTAATCTACTTGATCTATCTAGATAGTACTTCATAATGTCTAGTACATCCCCATTAACAACCTAATAGTCTCAACTATCACATAAATTTTCCTTTACTTATATATGAAAGTATCAAATATTCAGGATGTGCTTACATATTTTTTCTTTTATCAGCTTTGTGTTGTTTAAGATCTGTCCTTAATGACATCCAAGAAACAAAAAGGAAAAGGATTAGATGTAATTAAGGAAATAACATGAAAGCATTGGTTCACTTTGGCCTGCACATGCAATCAAAGAGCTTGAACTCTGCTTCTCAAAAGGAAAACAGTTCAGCTTCTTTTATCAGAAACGTTGGTGGTGATGATTGCATGTTCATATGCTCAAGATATCCCAAGACGGTTGTCAGGCACAACAAAAACTACTGACCAACTTGCCGATATCTTCCAGTAGGCCATATGAAGCGGGTGAACAATATCACTATCAGATAATGTGTACAGTACGCTTAATTACTATGGATTATACTAGCTTCAAACCATTGATTGTACATGTTAGGTGCCACTTAGAAGTCAGATCAGTGATTTACCAGATCTCTGCTATTATTTTTCACTGCAATGTGTAGTTTTACCATCTCTTTATTTATTATTATGAAATGAACAAAACATTGTATTTAGAAAGGAAGATCATGAATGTCAAAGCCTGAATTTTATGGAATTGATATTGTATGTGGAAAGTTGAAAAAATAGATCTGCTTAATCACAACAGCATTGATCTTACTTGCAACATATTTTGGTAAGTTTGTTACAAGATTGATTTAGTATAGAGTTGAATGGGTATATTTTTACTAAATTCTAATCTTATTTTAACTACTAATTGGTAGTTTCTTTTTAAACCCTATCGTACTTAAATTACTTTGGTTTCCTGTTGTTGTGAGCCTAATTGGACATTTGAAGTCACTGAATGATGAAACTTTTGGCTGAGTCAAATAATTTTGATACTAGTCACTCAGATTATAACTTTCTATATCAAAGCATTTTTAAATTCAATCCTCATTTCATTTTGATAGTAAATAAATGGGATTTTAGAGCTTCGGACAACACTTTATTTCAATGAAAAATAGAAGTAGGTTTGGAGCTAGAAGGCTTTAATTATCAAAATCTTGTATGATATTTTAGGGACAAAAATAGAACCTAAAGCTTAGGAAAATGCTTCATTTCCATATCATAACATTTTTCATTCCAGTAATGAGTCAAGTTTATTCATTATTTGTAGTGCTGGTTTACCTCCAAAAAAAAAAAAAAAAAAAAATGCTATTTGTAGTGAAGCATTAGAAAGAAGATAAAAACAACAATTATTTCCTGTCATTTCTAAAAGCACCCAAGTTAAGGTTTTTAAAGTAGCTTGTGTAGAAAGGAGAAGGGTGCTAGAGAGGTTCTAGAAGTACTTTTGTGATACAAGGTTCACTTGGTCCAAATATTTCACATATGGTCACACTGGTAGTGTGGTTTACACATCTTGTGGTACACTAGTTGAACCTAGTCATTCGATGTGGTTATGGTGGTTAAACCTGCAACTTTACATAGCATGTTGGCAGTTTTGAGCTTAATCTTTCCAAGTTTCACAAAATTAATCAACTTTTCTTCTTCAAGTTTTCGAATTTTCTATAATGACATTTCATAATGGTTTGGATATAGTTTTGATAAAATGGCTGTTGGTGCTAAAGTTTCACAAAAGTCAGATTTTTTTCTCCCAATTTTTCGTTTGTTCTATAATGCTGGCTATTTTTTATGCCATAATGGTTTTAATATAGTTTGGTAAAATGGCTGCTGGTGCCAGCAATTGCTTGACACCAGGAGATTGTCTCGGTGAATAAACACGTGCAGGTTTAGGAAACAACGTCTTTGTTAAATTGGTGAACAATTTTGTACATGTGTATTCGGGAGATAGTGTTCTTTTTTGCTTTGACGTCAAATGGAAGTTTTAATTTATTTGATTAGTTAACGAAAATCTCTCTCTCTCATTATTTGAATTTCTGGAATGCAATGATTGGCACTGTCAAAAGAAATCTTATTCTTGGCAAAAAAGAAGGAGGAATCTTATGGTACTTGTATTATGTATTATTTTGAACACCTAGTGTTCATTTATAGTTTCATGCATTTCTATAAAGCGTGAAGTGCACATTAATTGAAACTATGCTGTGTAATCTAGTAATCTACAATCATCTTCCTAGTGAAAATTGTGCCTTAACTTGAAGAACTGTATATTATTGCATGCACCGAAAGCAGAATAAAGATATTGATTATATGGAACCTTGGTTTATTTTATCAGATTCAAGTGTATTTTTTCTTTTTTATGAAGAACATATTTGACTTGGTACAACAGTTATGGACAGTTCTCTGTAATGATGTTGCCTTTTGCATTATTGGGACTGATCTGGACTATAATTATAAGTTTATAACCCATCATTACAAATGACATATAATCTTCCTATTTTAGCATACTATAACAACTGAAACTCACGCTGGCCTCTCTGTTTCTTTAATCTTTCTGGTGTGCATAATGATGCTGACAGTAGATCAGGGGGTAATTGATGCAGAAAGATCAGTAAGACAAGACCATATTGTTGTTCTGACAAAACATGGTAAAATCAGTTTCAAAGAGATCGTGTTTGCCTGAACATGTGATATGCATGGCTCTGGTGAGTAATCAATTTTGAGATTAATAAAATTTATCTTGCATGCATGCCTCAAGTACCCACCCCCCTTTTTTTTGCACTTCTTATATATAGGTTTGGCTAGCATTAGAGTAATATATATTGGAAATACTTTGCAGTATCAGCTTCATTGTTGTATTGCACTTTACTTCTTCATGTTTTCCTGTAGAAACCTGAACATGTCGTGCCCTTTCTGTACTCTTCCTGCTGTCTTGTATCCGTTACAGGTCAATTAAGCCTACATCAATCTTGTACACAACATGGCATACTACAATATCAGTGCTTGCTTTTGAGAATGAGTTCCAAAGTAGTATAATGCCATATTCTAGATTGGGCATCCTTCTTAATTTATTTAGCAGTTTAAATCCAAGATCATTTCAACTTTATTTGACTGAGTAATTGAGATTTTTATTTCTTATATTTTGTATTATATTCATATCTCCTTATTGTTTGCATGGACTCTTTTGGTGAGTTATTGTGTAATCTGAAAATTTTCCATTTAGGGGGTGAGTTTTTATATATTCAATTATTATTAGAGTCAGAATACCCAATATAATATTTTTCATTAGGAAAAAAAAATGAAGAAAAGATAAAAGATAAACTTCTGCATTGATTCTTAAGGGAAAACCTATTCCTTTAGGAAATAAAAAAATTGGGTAGAGTAGAGAGGGTATAACTTCCTAATTTTGTTTTTTGTTTTATATTGGTTTGTGCCAGAATTTCTATCAATGTTGTAGGCTTGTAGCCGGAACTTGTAATAAATTCAACTTAAGAATAATTATACCTTAGATCTGGATCATGCCATGGATAGTTCCTCCCACCATAGATATGTTTTGGAATGTTAAGAGGGTGCAAGCCCCTAAGAAGTACTAATCTCATGTGTATGGCATTGCTGTTGTTTATACCAGAAATTTATTCTAAATATCACTAGCTTTTTAAATAAAGCTTGTGCATAAAACTGACCAAAGGAATTCATTTTCCCCACTAGACAAAGTAGAAAGATTAAGTCGCATCTGGTTCTGAAAATTGAGCAGCTTTAACTTTTAACTTATCATACTTTTGGATTATGAATGTAATTCTTGTAATTGGTTTATTTATCAAAAATGAGAAACAGAATATCTTGTATTGGTTTCAGTTATGTATGCTGGGAAAGCTAAAGTAAGGTCAGAGAGAGAGAGAGAGAGAGAGAGAGAGAGAGAGAGAGAGAGATTTTGGATTTAAGTGTCTTCGAATTGAGGTATGTTCAGCAGTTGCTTTAATGTAGTCACCTATTTCATTCTCTAATTAACGTCTCATAAAATCATGCTATTTTTGCTCAAAGACTTGTTAATCTCCCCAAAGCAGTTTTCAACTTACTAAAATCTTAGTAAGGATGACGCAACATTCATAATCAAAATAATAAAACAAATATAGAAAAATTGTAAAATAAATACACGTGAAAGTCTTGGCACACATTTGCAACAATTAAGTTGAAAAAAATGAAAGAATGATTCATTAGATATGTTATACGCTATTAATATTAAGTTAAAATTCTTATATTCGCAATTTCAATATAACAAATCAATGTAATCATTGGTGACAACTCTTTGTAGCCTTAGCAGGATTTAAAATTCACTAATTCAGTAAATATGAAAGTTAATGTTGATATTCTATATAATAGAAAGATTGTCTTAAAACTGTGTTTTCTAGTTTCTAAGATGATTTTCCATAAAATAAGTTGGATATAGTAATTAGTGTTATTGGTGAGAGTGGCATACATATAACTTCTAAATCCAACCTGATTGCCTTTTTTTTTTTGCCTATGATTTTGTGTTGGATTGTTGATGACTACTGATTTTATAATAAATCAAGTTTATACTTGGCTTGAATAAGCCTTACGTGTACCACATGGAAGTATAACCCATTAATACAAAGCCAATAGTCACCTAGTCCTATTTGGTTTGAGTTGTCTCCACAGAAAGTCTCCTAACCAGCTCTATTTTTTCTCTGTGAGCCAGTCTTTCTAATTTGGCAAAAGATAGCACACTGCGTGTGCTTGAGGTTTAGGTTTTCTAAGTGTTTTGCACCACTCTTTCCTTTTCCTTATTTCTCTCTGAAACTTTCTATCCAACACCGTCACCTTTGGATGTAGGTCTAAAGTCAAACCATGTAAATCTTTGTGGTCCATATGCAATTATTTATTCTACTTTTCTATTTCTTTTCCACATGACACCTCTAAAATTGATTACATGCACAGAAATGGCATCGGAGCCCTCATTATCTCAAAACAATCCACCCAAACAAAATATAAACACCATGCCATAGGATCTTATTCGATAGAACTATGACCAAGTAAAGTTCATGACCAAGTAATAGTGCATTGCTATTATTATTTTGGCTAGTTAGCTTCTTTATCAATATTTTGAATAAGTCGCAACAGATTATTTTGAGTGCCTGCGACCTTTTCCCCCCGGTTCTCTCCCTGTTTGATTTCCCATATCTTGCAAGGTTGAGCCATGATTTTTGGCATAATAATACATAGAGAGAGCTGGTGGCAACAAGACATTGCAGGACATAGAGGCAGGGGTCAGGCATGATTTGTAGAGCTATTTCAATCAATGTCTAGTTGGTTTGGAATATCAATCACACCATAGAAATGTATTTGAGCACTAAAAATATGAATACAGCATCATAGCTTTTATTTGAATTTATTGAGTTAATTTCAGGGAATATGATCCATCACTCTTGCCGCATGGAACACTTTTCCCCAATGTTTGCATGGCACATAGTGTCTCTTCAGCCAATTAGTGCTTGCAGAAAAAAGAAACGATCTCTCCAAATATCCCGCTGGAACATTATGTACCTGCATACCGGGCTGGAACATCATGTACCTGCATACGAAGTCCCAAAGAAGATGCCCAGCAATTTTGTTATAAGCTTAGCCACGAGGAACTATCCTCTGTAATGAAGTATGGCTTCTATTTAAGTCTTCTAGACATTATAATTGACTAACTATCCTCTAGTCATCTTGCTAGTATTTTTCTTTGGGTCATTCATAGCCATACAGGAAGCATGATGTAGTGGTTAAAGTTTCTGAAGAGTGAATGGTATTTAGAGTTCATACTTATTCTGCTACATTGTATGACCCAAGAGGATGAGTCGGAATTAGTGATTTACACACACACATACACACTTTTTTGAACTAAAATTGGGACGTAAATTCACGATATTTGTGCATAAGTGGTGTGTGTATGGTATGTGTAAGAGGGTGTGTGTAATGGACATTACCCTAGTGCAATTACCCCATTCACCTCTTACAAAAGTTTTTACTTTTTTTCTTCTTCACTTTTTAACTTTTAACTTTTATGTTTTTATAATATTTTTTAACTCTCAATCTCAGCCATTGAGAGCAATTGCACATGGGTAGTTTGTGGTAGACAAGGAGTAAGAATATTCTAAACTACTCTTCAAAAACTCTTAAAAGGCATATAAGGAAATATTTTAAAAAAAATATTGTATTAGAAATCAATTACAACCAAAACAATCCCAAAAAATTATACTGCATCCAATATTCAAATCTACCCAACTAAATTTTGACTTCATCGTATATTTTAGTCATGATTTTCACTAAATTTCCTCATAATATCCCTACTTTTTTTTAAAAAAAAAATATGATGCAAGGAGCTCTAAAAGAAGAAGAAGAAAAAAAATAGTTGAAAGGTGGGGTTAGAGATGTGAATTTGAAACTTTTATCTTGGAATAGAAAGAGACCAGATGACAGGTCGAAAAGATTAAGAGTGAGGAACTTGCTCAAATAGTAGAAGGCAAATTTTGCGTGTTTCCAAGAAACCAAATTGGAAAACATAACCAAATTAGGTTTTATTATGTTGCCGTATTAATTCATTAATTCACACAAAGAATTCGGGAAAATAATTTTTGCATATAAACTTAAGAACTTCTATGTAATGAACCAATCCTTCAATTTAAGTCTTCTAGACACTTAATGTATGGCACAAAAAATTTTTACCTAAGTTTTATTTTCAGCTTAATACTACTTTATGAGTATTTTTCAACCAATGATAATTAAGCTTTGATATTTATAAAATAAAGTTCCCAAATTTTATGCAAAAAATAACAATTTTGCCCTTGAAAGTTCAATTCAACTTGAATTTTGTGTTAGGTCAAGTTTTAAATTATGCCATATTGTAAAATCACTTGTTTAACCCTAGACTTGTGAGATGATGGTTTTGTCCCTACCTAGGGATTTTCAATCAACCATTGGGGATTTAGAACCTAGTTGTACCAATTCACCAATTTCAAAGCCAAGAATATTTAGTTAACCAATTATGATGAAGTGATTCAAACCTTGGCTAAACAATCGCATAACCATATTGTAAAAAAAAAAAAAGTAAACATAGTGGAAATTAAATGAGACACACGATATGGTGACGAAGAGAAAAAATCTCTAATGATTTATCCGCAAACCTAAAGGAAACAAATTAATTGTAAAAATAAGAAAAGAAGATTACATCTTTTTTTTTTTAGGAACCGAGATTACAACATATTTAATCCTAAATCTATTTCTAACTCAAGTAAACTTACTAATGTGACCACACACAATTCCAAAACCAGGGACTCTTTATGGACTTTGAAAGCTCGAATTTGTGTGAAAACACAAAAGCTTGTTTAGACTCCCAAATAAAAATTACGGCTAGATTGCTTTTACTCTAACTTATCTAAGTGCGAAACAAGAATAAATGAAGCGCAATAAACCGATAATTACTCTAGTGCACAAACATGAATAACAAATAATAAAAGTAAAGCATAAGAGTAAGGGAAAAGAGATGCAACAACAAGATAACACCAAGATGTGTTATCGAAGAGGAAACCGAAGAACTTGACGAAAAACCTCTCCACCGCCCTCCAAGCAGTAATCGATCCACTAGAGAATAAAGTTGGAGTACAAGAATAACAAAAGACCCTCCAAGCCCAGTCTACCCTGTCACGCCCCAAACCCAAAAGATTCCAAAGCATGAGAGAAGAACCATTAAGAGCGAGAACATAGGAGATTTTTTTTTTCCCTTCTCTTCAACACATGATAAGGATAAATAACCATACTAAAATCTCCGTATTACAAGTCAGAGTTCTATAACACATTTACAAACAATATAAATTACAAACAATGTCTTTAAATATACACGAAATTCCAAGACTCCAAAAGGATCAATATCAAATCACAATCCTTCCTAGGATAGGCAACCTCAACGACAGAATCTAGGTCTACCATGCCCAAGGCTAACAAACCTTAAGAGCCTAACCTCCGATAGAATTAGCTATGACCTCAATAAATTTTGTAAGTTGAGTCACCAACCAATCATAGCATAACTCTCTCAATTAGCATAATGCTCCAATCACCACCAAATAAACAAGCTCCATGCCTTGGGTATAGCAAATTTATCTGAAAAACTGTTGGAGAGTGGGATGAGCTAAAGCCTAGTATGTAGCACAATTAATGAGGGTGAGGGAAATTCAAGTTTCATGATAATGAACATTTTACAAAACATGTTATAATTTGGGAATTTCCATGAAAATCAAACAAATCTATTTTCATTGGTAAAATGACAAGAATGATTTAAACGATGTAGCACCAAGCTTTCTCAAAATATTTTAACATGAAACTACATACTATTTACTGTGAGCTATCAAAACACCATTCCAAAAAATGAAAATCCAACCCCAGGGCCACATGACAACGCCGTCACAAAGACGGAACTCATCTGCCATCACAAAGACGGAACTCATTGCCGACACACAACCGAAACTAATCTGCCGTCACAAAGACGGAACTCATTGCCGTCACAAAGACGAAACTCATATGCCATCACAAAGACGGAACTAATCTGCCGTCACAAAGACGAAACTTATTGCATTCACAAAGACGGGTGCCAAGATACCAATGTCACACAAACTATAGTATCTAGCTAGGTAATCACCAGGTAATCACACATCATGGCACAAGGGTAAAACATAAAGAGCTCACAGATTACTTGAATTCAAAACACAGTTCATTTCCAAGTAGTTTCACAAAACCTTTTAATATCCAAAGATATTCACAAGCTTCTCAAAGCCGTCAAACTCATTTCTTGTCAAAAAGATTTTGTATCAACTCTCCCTATTATCAAAGCATCTTTAATTAAATTTTTGTGAATAATGCAATAAATCCATAAAATCCATTCTTACGAATTTAATCAAAGATGCTTTTCTTTCCCATGCCAAATATTCATGCATTTCCCCATATGCAATATTAAACATGATGCACTTTTCATAAATAGTCATATACATTAAGGTTACATCACAATAGTTTTTAGAAAGATATAGTTCCACAGTTAATTTTCCAAAATGTGTTTAACCCAAAAATAACGTTTATGCAACATGGTTATTTTCCAAAAATCCCATTAAAAAGCTACTTACCTAGGAAGGCCAACCAATTTTACCTCAACCGGGCATCACAAAATCAACTAATCCAGTCACTAGGTCCATCACCAAGAATATCGGAACCTAGAAACACAATAATCAAACCTATCAATAACAAGGCCTTTCACAAAGTACCATCACACTTATCTCCATAAATCGTAACAATACCCTAAAATCAAATCAAAAGCCCTAAAGTCTAGCTTGCCCGTCCTAAGACAAGTACCCTTCCCAAGCAGGAACCAAACAAGCATCCAAGAAACTCATAGTGCTGACACAACCAAAACATTTTAAATTCATTACCGCAATAATGTGCATCATAAGATAATATAGCATATTCATGAATCTCTTTGGGTACTAAATAATATATTTAAGCTAAGATAAGATCAAGCTAGGTTTGAGATTAATTCCACAATTTCTCAATGTTTTAGTCTTACCTTCAGATTCAGTACATAGCAGGGCAGCCATTTTGTAAAATTTTTTGGTCAATGAAAAGTTATCCGATTAATTCCAAACTTTAAGGGAACATTCCCCTATATGTATACAATGCACCATAGAAAATTCAGCCCAAAAAGATTTTTTTTATAACTTATTAAAAATCATATATTGCAGCTGACTCAAATCTGTCAGGGATAGATTTACAATTCCAAAATAAAATTACTATAATCTTAATACTATGACAAAAACTTTCAGACTTGATTAACCTCAAAACTACATGTTTTAGCACATGATAATAACTATGAATGCAACCAATAACCTCATATAATAGTCATCACAACACGAGTCAAGAAATTCGATCCTCTAACTCATATAGGCAATTTACCAAACACTTGACATGCAACAAGCACATGCCCACATTCACATATGTCAAAGCCATTCAAATGCAAAGGAAACACTTTGGAATCAACTCATGCAACAACAAAACCCATATAGCTGCTCTAGGAAACCAAACCTTAAATACCCACTAGTAAAATAGACAACCAAAACACCCCATCAAAGCAAACACCCCCAAATGGTTTGAAATTTTCAGATTTAATAAAAATTCTTGCTGCCCAAATCTTCATAACGTTCTAAACTTCCAATACTCACCAAACCCATCAAGTATATACCATAAACATCATAAACTAACAAAACCCAAAGGATTTCATAAAAGAAATTGAGAGAAAACTTAGATTTTTACCTTCGGTCTCTTGCACTTCAAAATCTCATGGAGTTTTGGCTCTACTAGGAGAATCAATGGAGACATAATCCTCCCTAATAGGGAGGTTTCGACTAGAGAGGGGAAAGAAATGATGAAGGAGATGGGAACTAGAGTGTGTTTGTGTGTGTTTCGGTGGGTGGGTGAGATAGAAGGATAGAGAAATAGAGAGAAGGGGCAGCCGGTCAAGAGGGAGAGAGATATCAACGTGAAATGAGGAAGAAAAGGGGGGGTGGGGTGACTTAAGTTGAAAAGCTTAATTACCAATTTGCCAAAATTATCTTATGAGTAGATTACCAATTTGCCCCTCAAGCTTCTTCCAAATTATGCTTAATAACTGGGGTGTTACATACCTAATGTACTTGAGCCCTCCAAGCTCCTGCTACCAACGGACTTAACGAAGCCTTGTCTTCTCTAGCTTTCCTAGATCCCACAATACGCCTGATTGCATCCACCAAGCCTCACCGACTTCTTTTGGTAAATCCCCAAAACTTCTAAAGCTCCAAAACACTCTCTACACTCTGAAAAGGTGTGGGTTGTGTTTAGGTACAAATCTCCTCTCAAGGTATGACAGTGGGAGAAGGAAGGAGAAGAGGTAGAATGATTTCTCACTAAGGATGAGTAACTCTATCTCTAAAAGATGGGTGTGTGTGTTGTAGAAAACCTATCTAAGGTTTTTCTCTCTGAATTGCCTCCTCATACTTTTGTGGGTAATGAGGGTATATATAGTATGGGTGAAGGGTAAGAAAGTCACACTTAAAAATCCTCCAGGCAGAATGTTTCGCGAGTGTTTTGCAGGTAAGGCCTTACCCACGAGATACTAATGAAATTGACAGCCTGACACAACTCTTCAGCTTCCAGTCATGTGCTTCTCACGTGGCTCTTTCGTGGGTTAGCTTCTCACAATCTTCTTGCGAAATCCACTTGTTCTTCCAATACATGCTCAATTCTTCACCAACTTAATACTAAACCCAATACAATAAAATCCCACAAAATACAAGGAATAAAATTAAAGCAATTACAACACTTTTTGTTATGGAATAAAGCCAACATAAAATATAATTCTAAATTACAACTTTACAATCTCCCCCTTTGGCTATTCTGTGACAAAACACCCTATAACAGACTCTAGACTTAAACGTGAGTTTGGGAACAATGACAAAACTCACTTACACCTAAATCTAAAACATGTGATGAACTTGGAACATGTATACCTATAACTTGAAACACTTGCACAAAACACATTAGACTCTCAAGGTAAATTAAGTGATAAAAAGATAAGTATAATGTAACAAGTAAATGTGATCAAGTAAACATGTTGTGAAACATATGAGCAACTTGATCAAACACATGATAGTCATATGGAAATGACTACATTTATGATCATATAGCAAAGCAAATGATCATCCAAACATGCAACCAATAAAGCACATTAGCATAAGGATGTATGCATGTCCAACACATAAACACGATGCGATGAGAGTAACAAAGCATAGATATTAAATGTAACTCAAAGCACCATAAAACAACGAGAAAACAAGCATAAGATAAAACTAGCCTCTGAGCACGCACTCATACGCGTGCTTAGAGGCTCTTCTATTTTTTGGATAAAAATTAATAATTTGCATTTATTATAATTTGGGATTTCTACTTTTTCCAATCACAAAAAAAAAAAAAAAAAAAAAAAAAAAAATCCCTAAGGGTGTGATGAAAAAATTATTTCCCCCACAAATGCATAAATCAATACTACCAAGAATTTTGGAAGATACCTGTTTGCTCAACGAATGGTTTGAGTCTTGATTGCATTTGCCAATCTCAATTCCAGACCCCGTAAAATATGTCCCTAACATCAAATCCATTGAAGTCATCAATTAGTTGCTAAAGTTTGGCTTAATTTTAAAAAATAAACATTGAGAAGCACAAATTGAACAAATTGTCAAAAAAAAAATTACAGAGAAAAAGAAACATGAGATTGATGAGAATGAAACTTGGCCTTCACAAATATAAGATAAATATAAAACTAACTAACAAACGTGGAGGTTAGTGATAATAAGGAGATCGTGAGTGAAAAGGTAAAAAATAAAAATAAAAGCCTGAGAAATTACATAGTAGTAACTGCTTTTTAGTGGAGATGTTGGGATGATAAGGATGGATAAAAGTTATAGTATTGGTTTTATAGTAGGAGTCTTTTTTTTTTTTTTTAAAATAAAGAAGAAGAGATTTGAGAAAATAAAAACGTGAGATTAGAGTAATGAAATTTTTTTAAAAAAAAATTGAAAAAAAAGGGGGACAGAAGAAACAAATACATCGTAAAAAAAAAATTAAAAAAAAAAAAAAAGTGAACACATGGGGTGAGTTTTGTAGATTGGAGGAGTTTTAAAACTAATAAAAGAGTAATCCCATTTTGTAGGAAGTTAGTGAGTAGAAGTAGGAATTTAAATCAACGTAAAAGTAGGAGTTTATTAAAAGCTGAAAACGTAGGAGTAGGAATTTAATATTTTTGTCAATTTACTTTTTTAACCCCATTTTTAAGTTTTAAGTTAATTAAATTAAGGGTACTTTTGTAAGTCAAAAAGGCTATATAACTAACTTTCTGAATCCTTTTAATATATACAGATAAGACAAAATAAGGTTTTCTCATAAAAAAGATGTCTTCTCCCCCTTAGTATATGCATCTCTCCTATGGCTTTCTCCCCCTATGAATGTGCACGAGGTAGAATTTCTCCCCCTAAGAATGTGCACATGAGTCATATAGAAATGACAATACACTCCGGTATACTCTCCCCCTTTTTGTCACGAATAGACAAATGAATCAAGAGGAAGGAGGGAAAGAAAAGAAGATATGAACAAGGGTAAAAGATGAACTTAGTTAACCTTCACCTTAAGTGTGCAATACACATCTCTCAGAAGTCTCATATCCTGTTCTCTAGGTTTCCTTTTATAAATTAAATTGGAATCCATGAAACCTTAAAAGCTTCAAACCTTAAAAATCTTGATTAGGCTGAATCAAGATTTTGACAGCATGATTCTCTCGATGGCTCGACTTTAGTAAACTATGTGTCGAGATCTCAATTGATCTACTATGTGTCAAGATTTCATAACTTGCAACCTCTTGCGTATACGTTGGCACATGTCATGGACTTCAAATAAACTTACAAGACACAAGGTTGCTCACGGTTTGCTAACCTAATACTATGAACCTAGCATTTACCTTTTACAAAATATGATGTTTACGTATTATTTAAAATCTTAAATTACATGATATATATATATATATATATATAAGGTAACATAATTTTTTATTATGTTACGTATCCAGCAACACATGAATCGTACATCTAAAAGGTAACATACGCACACACACGCGCACACACACACACATATATATATATATGGCGTAAATGCACTTTTAGTCCCTACATTTTGGCTTTTTTCCATTTTGGTCCCTACATTTTAATTTTACTACTTTTAGTCTCTAAACCAATTAACGCGTGTTATTTTCGTCCTTTCCGTCAGTCAACCGACGGAAATATCTAAGGTGACTGACAAAGGAATTAAAATATTATAAAAAATGCCACATCAGCATCTAATTTTTTTAAAAAAATAATTTATCAATTTTAACTAAATAAAAAAAAGAAAAAACAAAATTAAAAACAATAAAATACATAAATTTAGATCTAATTCATTTTGAACAAGAACACGCAAGAACATGATCACAAATTTAAACATCAACACAAGAACATAAGAGCACAAACCCAAAACCAAACACAAACTCAAATTTAAAAACACAAAGAACATAATAACAAACTAAATCTTTCCTCTCCTTTGTGCCGAAGCTCCATGGCCACCATGCTCGGAGCTTCCTCCACCTCCAATCTCTCTACCACTCAAACTAAATCTCACACACTTCAAACACTTGAGACCCAAAACCCGATCTGAGTCCATCTTTCTCTAGACCTCGGCTTCTCTCTCTTTGATCCAAAATGAGGCACAACCTCCCTGTTCTACCACGGAACTCAGCCAACACCACCACGGAACCCAGCACTCACAAGACTCTCGACTTAAGCCCAAAATCAACAAACACTCTCTCTAAACCTGAATCTCTTTACTCCCAAACCCAGAAGCTATTCTTCGATCTACAAGCTAAGAGCATCTTGAACGGCACTTGATCCACAAAAATGAGATGTGGAGGTTAAAGGGCAAACAAAGGGTAAGTGCTGGGTATATGTGTTTGTGTGCTCAGTGTTGTGAGGCTTTGTGAGCATGTAACATGTGTAATAACACGCACACCCAGATCGAGTTGGTTAGGTTTGATGGCTACGCCAGATTGGTGGAGGTGGAGATCGTGGTGGCTGGGTCAGATCACTGATGTTGGTTCAGTTCTTTTTTGGGTTGTAGGTGGTGGGTAGATCTGGGTTTTATGGGTCTGGATCGGCTAGGTCCATTGTGGGTTTAAAGAGAGGCTGAGATGTTTTGCTTTGTGTTGGTATGGTTGAGCTGGGTTTGTGTTGGTATGGTTGAGGGTAGGGCTATCCAACGGGCTAGAGACCCGATCAAACTGACCGAATCCGACCGAACCGAAGCCCAGCGGGTGGATCCAAATGGCCTGGTCAGTCAGATACGGGTCTAATTTCTTTGAAAATCGAAATTTCGGTTCGAGTGGCAGGTTGAAGAATCAGACACCCGTATAAACCAACAAACCGAAAAGCATTTGAAATGTTTTCAAAATTTCTCTCCCTCCATGTGTCTTCCTCTCATTGGTAGAGAATCTACCACCTTATCTTCCAAAAATTATATATTTTTTAGCCCTCACCGATTTTAAAGCAAAGTGATAAGGTTTAAAAATTTTCCCAGCACATGTCTTTCTCTCATTGGTAGAAAATCTACCACCTATCTTCAATTTTTCTTTTTTTTTTTCATCTCATTAGTTTCTAGGCAGGTTGTATATAGCTGGCTTGCAGGCAAAATAAAAACATCAACTCAAACTAAAAATAAAAAAATCCGGATCTCTCACCTCCTGTCTTTAGTTCCACTTTTCACTTCTCACTTTTCAAGCTCTCTCCAATGTTGAGAGTCTCTTTCTCCAGTTGCGCCTGTCATCATCGTGTCTCTACCTCACTCTCTTTCCACCGTGTCTCTACCTCTATTGTCTTACTGACGGAGTACCAACGCCTTATGGCAACACAACGAAGCTCCTAAGAAGAGACTAGTGGTGGTCTTCCTTATAGTTGATTGCTGGCACGGCTTTGGCAGTTTTCTTTTTCATTTTGCTGGCATGGGGATTTTTTTAGGTGGGTTGTGTTGTTTTTGAAAATGGGTCTCTCCTTGTAAACTTTTTCTTTGTAAACTCTTTTTCTCTTTTAATAATATTCCTATCTTTTATCTAAAAAAAAAATTATAGTTATTGATTTGATTTGTTTAGTCATAGATTTGAGTTATCACTTAGCAAACTCAAAACATTAACTTAAAAAATTAAAACCCAAACTTAAAATAAATCATTTGTTTGATATATTTTATTGATAATTTGTTTTATTTATTTTGTTACCTTATCTGTAGTTCAGACCCGCCAAACCGACGGTTCCAACCCGCCCAACCGACGACCAGAAACGTTGGGTCCGACCTGTATGTTCGGTCGAGTACGGGTCTAATTTTTAGTCACCCGACTCCAACGGGTCGAGTATGGGTCAGCTCCAAACCCGATCCAACTCGACCCATTGATAGCCCTAGTTGAGGGATTGAGCTGGGTTTGTTCAATTTTGTGGGTATTTTGTTAATGATTGTATTGATTTAATTTTCAGATTTAAATCTATTTTTTCTTTTGGATAATTTGGTTTGTGTATATATATGGATTGATTTTTTTTTTGGTACAATATTCTTTTATGATTTTTCTGTGTTTGATTTATGGGTTTGTATAATTTTTTTGGGTTTGTGCTCTTGTGTGTTCTTGATGGGTTTGTATGATTTTCTGGATTTGTATGATTTTCTGAATTTGACTTGGCATTTATTTTGAGAGTAAATAGTTTATGTTTGTTATTGTGTTTTTAAATTTGAGTTTGTGTTTGGTTCTGGGTTTATGCTCTTATGTTCTTGTGTTGACGTTTAAATTTGTGATCATGTTCTTGTGTGTTCTTATTCAAAATGAATTAGATCCAAGGTTGTCAAAATCGGGATCTTACGTAGGATCGTGGGAGGTAGGTAGGATCGTGGATCGTAAGATCCTACCTATTTTCAGATTTTAAGCAAAAAACCTATTGATAGTGGCTTTGTATGTTATATAATCACTTAAAATATGAATCCATCCATTAAAAAAAAATTGCATCATAAAATGTAATTTGCATGCACTACATCGTTTTTATGTCATTTTAACGAAACAAAATATATTTAACTTTTGACGTAATGTATCTAAAAAGTTTAGTACATGTTTAATTAGCAACTAAGTACCAAAATATTATCTACACATATGGAAAATGTTTTCCAAACTCTAAGTTCCAAATCTAAAATAAGTTAGGCTAGTTAGCACATAAAAACTAGCTAACTACAAATTTACAATATGTAATCCAAAAGAGAATTCTCAATCTAAGGTAAACTAGCTAATTACAAATATGAAATCCAAAAGAGAATTCTCATTCTAAGGTTCTTCTAATCTAATCACTGTCATTGTCATATCCCATTTCATCATCTATATCCTTCCTAGTATCAACATCCAAAACGTTAAATTTAAGTACTATAGGTTTTTTTGAGATTTTATGTTGACATAAGGGTAAATTTGGGATTTCAATTCATTATTGGGCTTCTGATAACCCATTGGGTTTGTGGGTTTAGGTGGATTATCTTACCCAAATGAATCCTACTTAAAAAAAAAAAAAAAAATCAAGCCAAATGGTAGGATCGGTAGGATCCTATACGATCCTACACGATCCTACATACAATCCTGCCATTTTTGCGATTCTATTATGATTTTAAACTTTTTGGTGAGGTGGGATTGTAAAATCGTGCGATTTTACGATCTGGATCGCAATTTTGACAACCATGACTAGATCTAAATTTATGTATTTTATTGTTTTTAATTCTGTTTTTTATTTTTTTTATTTAGTTAAAATTGATAAATTATTTTTAAAAAAATTAGATGCTGAAAATATTGATAAATTATAATATTTTAATTTCTTCGTCAGCCACCTCAGATATTTCAGTCGGTTGACTGACAAAAAGAATGAAAATAACACGCGTTAATTGGTTTAGAGACTAAAAATGGTAAAATTAAAATGTAGGGACCAAAATGGAAAAAAGTCAAAATATAGGGACTAAAAGTGCATTTACGCCTATATATATATATAATTTATATTTTATTTGAGAAGAAAAAAAAAGTAAGATAATTGATTATTATTTTTAAAAAATGTAAGAAATTTGTTTAAAGAAAATTTTAACTATTGGTCCCATGAGGGTTCAAATCTTGTACTACCGAACCCTCAAAAAGATAAGTACGATTGGGGGTTGTTGGTCTAGAAATTATCGTACGTTCTCGAAGTATGAGAGAAGCATACGTTACAAAGCTAAGCGTACGTTACAAAGCAAACACACAAAATAAATAGCCTAACCATGCTTCAGTCTTCTTCACTTCTCAATTCTCATAGAAACCCTTGTGATCAAAGAGAGAGTGAGAAATATAGAAATCTGTAGGTAAACTCCAATGGAGGAGAATAGAGAAATTCTAATATTCTAAACAAGAAGAGAATCAAAAAGCAGCATAAGCAGAAAAGTTTGTGCTCACAGCGAATCAGCGAATTACCAGATTTCCACATTATGACTCACCTTCAAAGTAAGCAATTTCTTTCTTCTTATCACAAACACAAACACATATCTTTATACGCACAAATGGTTTCATATATATATATGTGATGGGATATCATATGTACATGAATGTTGCTTTAATTTTCTGATGTTATGTGCTTTTGAATTTTGGTTTCAGTTCCTAGAAGATTCATCATGGATGCATCCAGATGAGGTGGGGTTGTATAACCAATGGTATAGATCTTACCCTTTTTTTAATTCTAAAGCTTATGATCTTACCCTTTTTTTTTTTTCATCTATGTATATCTATAATTCAATTTAATAAATCGATCTTATGGTACATCAATGATAAACCCTAGATTATTTTAATTTTTTCACTGTTTTGAATTATGCTTTGGCTTTTCGGGTGGTTGTTTCCTTAGATCTGCACATAATTAATATTAGCATATAATATGAACAACCAACCAAAAAATCCGAATCTACTATTTTTTATTTTTTAGATCGGTCATGTATTTTATGCCAAATAAAATCTTTTGACACGTATTCAATGCCAATAAAGTTTTGTAATTTTTTTTTTCTTTTATGTAATGTTGTTTAATTTTAGTTATTAAAGACTACAACTTTAAGAATTTCATGTGATTCGATGTACCTTTTGTTAATTTTTTTATTGTTTATTTGCTGAAAATTAGTTAAAATAACATTGTACCTAAAGAACATTGAGGCTATAAAAAAATTTCATAGGCAAATAAGCTATTTTCTTAATATAAAAAATCGATGGCAAACAACATATTTTTCAATAATTCTTAAAATGTCTTACAAGACTTGCATCTGTTAAAGCAACATTAAAAAAAAAAAAAAATCTTAATTATAATCTACTAGAACTATCTATATTAACTACTCAATAGTCTCAATTATCACATAAATTTTCCTTTACCTATATATGAAATATGAAAGTACCAAATATTTAGGATGTGCTTACATATTTTTTCTTTTTCAGCTTTGTGTTGATTAAGAGATGCAATTAAGGAAACAACATCAAAGCATTGGTTGACATTGGCTTGAACATAGGGTCAAAGAGCTTGAACTCTGCTTTTCAAAAGGAAAACAGTTTGGCATCTTTGATCAGAATGGTTGGTAGTGATGCTTGCATGTTCACATGCTTAAGATATCCCAAGAAGATGTCTAGTGCAGAAATAAAAGAAAACTACTGACCATCTATTTCTTCTAGTGGGCCATATGAAGCGGGTGAACAATATCACTATCTTTTTTGTTGTTGTTGTTGTTTTCCTATGGTGAACAATATCACTATCAGAGAATGCGTACAGTACGCTTAATTACTATGGATTATACTAGCCTCAAACCATTGATTGTACATGTTAGTTGTCTGATACAAGTCAGGATTTACTAGATGTCTGTTATTATTTTTCATTACAATGTGTAGTTTTACTATCTCTTTACTTATTATTATGAAATGAACAACACATTGTATCTAGAAAGTAAGATCATGAATGTCAAAGCCTGAATTTTATGGAATTGTTATTGCATGTGGAGAGTTGAAAAAATAGATCCTGCTTAATCACAATAGCATTGATTTTACTTACAACAAATTTTGGTAAGTTTGTTACAAGATTCATTCAGTAATAGAGTTGAATAGATTCATTTTTACTAAATTCTAATCTTAATTTAACTACTAATTGGAAGTTTCTTTTAAACACTATCGTACTTGAATTATTTCGGTTTACTGTTGTTGTGAGGCTAATTGGACATTTGAAGTCACTGAATCATGAAAATTTTGGTTGAGTCAAATAATTTTGATACTAGTCACTCAGATTGTAACTTTCTATATCAAAGCATTTTAAATTCAATCCTCATTTCATTCTGATAGTAAATATATTGGATTCTAGAGCTTTGGACAATGCTTTATTTCAATGAAAAATAGAAGTAGGTTTGGAGCTAGAAGGCTTTATCTATCAAAATCTTGTATGATATTTCAGGGACAAAAATAGAACCTAAAAGCGTTGGAAAATGCTTCATTTGCATATCATAACATTTTTCATTCCAGTAGAATGGGTTGAGATTATTTATACTACCTATTTGTAGTGCTGTTTCCCCCAAAAAACAAAAGCTATTTGTAGTGTTGGTCATTTTTTTTTATACTATGTAATCAAAAGACCATGCAAAATAACAATTATTACTGGTCATTTCTAAAAGGACCCCAAGGGAAGCTTTTTGAAGTAGCTTGTGTAGCAGGGAGAAGGATGCTTGAGAGGTTCTAGAAGCACTTTTGTGATACAAGGATCGCTTGGTCCAAATATTTCACATATGGTCACACTGGTAGCGTGGTTTACACATTTAGTGGTAAACTAGTTGAACCTAGTCATTGGATGTGGTTATGGTGGTTAACCTGCAACTTTACGAGGTGTTTGGTACATGCACTTAAAAACATGTGTTTTGTTGTTTGAAATTATGTGTGGAAATATGTGTGGATGAAAAAGTGTGTGGAAATACGTGTAATGTTATTTAAAAACTGAAAACATGTGTTTGAGTTGCCATACCAAACGAGGCCCCATTGCATATTGGCAGTTTTGAGCGTAATCTTTCCAAGTTTCACGAAATTAATCAATTTTTCTTCTTCACTTTTTCGAATTTTCTATAATGACATTTCATAATGGTTTGGATATAGTTTTGGTAAAATGGCTGCTGGTGCCAAAGTTTCGCCAAAGTTTCACAAAAGTCAGAGATTTTTTTCTCCCAATTTTTCGTTTGTTCTGAAATGCCACTATTTTTAATGCCATGATGGTTTTAATATAGTTTGGTAAAATTTCTACTGGTCCAACAATTTCTTGACACCAGGAGATTGTCTTAGTGGATAAACACATGCAGGTTTAGGGAACAACGTCATTGTTAAACTGGTGAACAATTTGTACACGTGTATTCAAGAGAAAAAAGTCCTTTTTTGCTTTGACCTCAAATGGAAGTTTAATTTATTTGATTAGCTAATGAAAATCTCTCTCTCTCATTATTTGAATGTCGGGAATGCAATGATTGGCACTGTCAAATGAAATCTTATTCTTGGCAAAAAAGAAGAAGGAATCTTATGGTACTTGTATTATGTATTATTGTGAACAACCAGTGTTCATTTATAGTTTCATGCATTTCAATAAAGCGTGAAGTGCACGTTAATTTAAACTATGCTGTGTAATTAGTAATCTACAATCATCTTCCTAGTGAAAATTGTGCTTAACTTGAAGAACTGTATATTATTGCATGCACTGAAAGCAGAACAAAGATATTGATTATATGGGACCTTGGTTTATTTTATCAGATTCAAGTGTATTTTTTCTTTTTTATGAAGAACATATTTGACTTGGTACAACAGCTATGAATAGTTCTCTGTAATGATGTTGCCTTTTGCATTATTGTGACTGATTTGGACTATAATTATAAGTTTATAACCCTTCATTACAATTGACATATAATCTTCCTATTTTTGCATACTATAACAACTGAAACTCATGCCGGCCTCTTTGTTTCTTTAATCTTTCGGCTATGCATAATGATGCTGACAGTAGATTGGGGGGTAATTGATGCAGAAAGATCAGTAAGACAAGACCATATTGTTGTTCTAACGAAACATGGTAAAATCAGTTTCAAAGAGATTGTGGGGGTGTTTGGTACATGCACTTAAAAATTGAAAATTGTTGTTTGAAAACATGTGTGGAAATACGTGTGGATGAAAAAGTGTGTGGAAATACATGTAATGTTGTTTAAAAACTGAAAATTCTTGTTTGAAAACATGTACCAAACACCCCGTGTTTGCCTGAAAACATGTGATATGCATGGCTTTGGTGAGTTATCAATTTTGAGATTAATATAATTTCTCTTGCATGCATGTCTCAAGTACCCACCCCCCCTTTTTTTTTACACTTCTTATATATAGGATTGGCTAGCATTAGAGTAATATATATTGGCAATACTTTGCAGTATCAGCTTCATTGTTGAATTGCACTTGACTTCTTCATGTTTTCCTGTAGAAACCTGAACATATCATGCTCTTTCTGTACTCTTCTTGCTGTCTTGTGTCCGTTACAAGTCAATTAAGCATACATCAATCTTGTACACAACATGGCATACTACAATATCAGTGCTTGCTCTTGAGAATGAGTTCCAAAGTAGGATAATTCCATATTCTTGATTGGGCATCCTTCTTAATTTATTTAGCAGTCTAAATCCAAGATCATGTCAACTTTATTTGACTGAGTAATTGAGATTTTTATTTCTTATAATTTTTATATTATATTCACATCTCTTTATTGTTTGCATGGACTCTTTAAAGATTCACTAATTCAGTAAATATGAAAATTAATGTTGATATTCTATATAATTGGAAGATTGTCTTAAAACTGTGTTTTCTAGTTTCTATGATGATTTTCCATAAAATATGTTGGATATAGTAATTAGAGTGTTATTGGTGAGAGAGGCATACATATAACTTCTAAATCCAACCAGATTGCCTTTCTTTTTTGCCTATGATTTTGTGTTGAATTGTTGATGACTACTGATTTTATAATAAATCAAGTTTATGCTTGGCTTGAATAAGCCTTACCTGTACCACATGGAATTATAACCCATTGATAGTCAGTTAGCTTTCTTGTCTTGTAATACAAAGCCAATAGTATCACCTAGTCCTATTTGGTTTGGGTTGTCTCAACAGAAAGTCTCCTAACCAGCTCTATGTTTTCTCTGTGAGCCAATCTTTGTAATTTGGCAAAAGATAGCACATTGCGTGTGTTTGAGGTTTAGGTTTTGTCAGAGTTTTGCACCACAATTTCCTTTTCCTTATTTCTCTGTGAAACTTTCTATTCAACACCGTCACCTGTGGATGTAGGTCTAAAGTCAAAACATGTAAATCTTTGTGGTCCATATGCAATTGTTTATTCTACTTTTTTATTTCTTTTCCACATGACACCTCTAAAATTTATTACACTCACAGAAATGGTATCAGAGTCTTCATTATCTCAAAACAATCTGCCCAAAGAAAATATAAAAAACATGCCATAGGATCTTATTCAATAGAGCTATGACCAAGTAATAGTGCATTGCTATTATTATTTTGGCTAGTTAGCTTCTTTATGAATATTTTGATTAAGTCGCAACAGATTATTTTGAGTGCCCGTGACCTTTTTCATCCTGTTCTCTCCCAGATTGATTTCCCATATCATGCAGGGTTGAGCCATGATTTTTGGCATAATAATACATAGAGAGAGCTGGTGGCAAAAGGTCACAAGCATTAAAAATCATGTGCATATTGCATAGCTACAGTAACCGACAAAACATTGCAGGACAGAGAGGCAGGGGTCAGCCATGATTTGTAGAGCTATTTTAATCAATGTCTAGTTGGTTTGGAATATCAATCCCACCATAGAAATGTATTTGGGCACTAAAAAGATGACTACAGCATCAAAGGAACCCATGTTTTGATAAATGCTATGCACTCGTCAAAAAAATGTTTTGATGGATGCTTTGCAGTTGGCCATATTGTCTTATAACTTGGCCCATTCAACTTACCAAATCAATGTGGCATATTGCAAAACCATAACAATTGGCCATATATATATATATAGACATATATGGGAAGTATATAAGGTAAGATATCAAAGGAATTTAAGAAGGAACTTTCTGCGTCTTCGGTGACCCTAACTTAAATCTCTGTCAAAGCATACAGATATGTAAAACCACCCGTGCTTAATATTTGGTTTATTTTAAATCTCTTCCTTGTCCGGGATCTCATATATATTCCAGTACTCAAGTCATAGATTCATTAAGCACTATGTATCTCTTCAAACACAAAATTCTTGAAACTTAATAGGTTTTCATTGCATAGTTGAAAGGTCATAGCTGTGAGTGAGGGAAGCATGAAGAATGTGTCCTGTGAAATTTTGCAAAAAGTAGACCTTTACATCTTGCTTCTAGCTGAATATGTTTTGAATAGATTCTAGTGCATGTGTCCTGTTCTGTTGAATTGTAAAGTGTTCTGCAGCCCAATGTTAGTAAGCTCTATAAGTCCTTCGTAATATGCTCTGATTACTATGTTAATTTTTTTAACTATTATGCCACGTGTTGATCAATCCACAGCAGACTTGCTTGCATGGAACGTAGTAGCTTTTTTTTCTTCTTCTTGCAGTTGTATGATGTCTATTTTCATTCATCAAAGTGTTGGAAAGGACTTGGGACGCATTTATAATTTTACAACCTTGGGACTTGATTTCTTGATTTGTTCTAGACGTTGTTGAACTCATGCTCCAACCTTAATTCATTGTGGAATATGTTCTCAATATAATTTATACTATCAAAAATTGTGGAATATGCTTTTAATATCTATTTCTATGGATTGCATTACTATTTCTAAGAAAACTGTTATAGAAGTATGTTGCCAATTTCAGAAAGCCCATTCTACATTCTAAATCAAATGGATGTATTCAAGGCTATCCAACTTTAGTGAGTATTGGTGTCTTCCATGGTTAAATGATAGGTATGCTTCTAACACTTACCATCTTTCTTAGTCACAAGTCTACACTACATGTGTTCAGACTAACTTGGATGATAAGTTGATATGTGCCAATTTAGTTGAGAGTGTTTTATTTTTATTTTTTTGAGAGAATGTATAAAATAACTTTAATTAAACAAATCCTGCATCCCTAGTGAAAAGAAGGCAAATTTATGGACTTAGTTTAGTTGAACAGAATGGGGAGAAAAAAGAGAATGTTTTCCCCTGAAGCTACAACTTAAATTTCTTGTAAAGAGGAAAAAAATTAGATCCATGATCTTTATGCCTCTTGTATATATAAAATGAGACCAGTACCCACCATTATAGCTTTCTGTACTAAGCTTTAGGTTGATAATCTAAGAGGTCAGGTAGGTTTTTGCCTTTGTCATATAAAGTTCAATGAATCATATTTCCATTGATTTCAACTAGTGTTTTTGAATTTGGAAACTAATTAAATACCAAAAATTTCACTGTGGACAATATTGGAAACTTGAAAATTACCTTGTGTCAATTGTGGTGCCACATATAGTAAGATGCTACATATGAATGTTCAATCTAATGTTATTGATATTTAAAGAAATTTACAGCTTTATTTTATCTTTTTCAAAAAAAAAAAAAAAAAAAAAAAAAAAAAAAAAAAAAGAAAGAAAGAAAGAAATTTCCTACTTTCAATCTGCCACAAAAGAATTTTATATCCCAATTCATTCATTTATTTTTTTGAGATAAAAGATAGACCGATTCATTTATTTGTTAACCATGATTGATTATATAATTTTGAAGAGTGATAGAATTTAGGCCATGCTGAAGAATGAGGGTGATGAATAGTCTTTTGGAATCTATTTGTTTCACAGGCAGGCCATGAATATAAAAGCCAGAGACAGGACAGCCGGTGCAGTGCAGTGTACATGGAAGGTGAAAAGGATGTAATTTGTACTTGACAAATTGATTCCCACAGGATATTGCAGTCTCTTTTTCAGCCACATCTAATAGTGGAATTCAGCTGGAATACCCTGCATTACAACTGGTATAACTACATTATTTATTTCTTTTCCATTAAGGAATTCATCATCTTATTTTTCAATAAGAAATTTTATGGTCCGTACAATATGTGATCATCCTTAAATAGCTGGTGGACCTAACAATTTTGCAAGTGCTTGGGAAAGCCATGAGGCAACTCACATAGCATTGCCAGAAATACATTCTTCCTCTATGAGATATCCAGCATGAAATCAAGGGTTTCCTTTCATTTCCTTATTTTTCTTATTTCATACTGAAGCCCTTGTAGATGGCAGATGGAGACTCCAAGAAATGGTTTTAGAAAGAGAGAGAGAGAGAGAGACAGAGTCATTAAAAATGTCTGTGTTCAAGAGGCTTTTGTATCACAATGGCTTCCCATCTTATCCAAACAGTGATGTACTAGACCTTAAACAAAAAAGCATGTGCACTATCTTCAGGTCTTACATCTATGCTTTACATATTTACTTTTGGCTTGATTCATAAATTAAACAATGACGAACAGTAGGGTTAAATGCGGCCATATGTGCCTCTTTTCAGTTGTATTAGTCATAAACATCTTGTTCTTCTGATGGCAGAATCTATCACATCTTCCTAAATTTCCCTTAGGATAAAAGAATTGTTCCAGTATGCTGACAACTGCCAACATGTAGCCAAATTTGACATTATACATAATCATAGCTTTTATTTGACTTTATTGAGTTAATTTCAGGGAATATGATCCATCACGCTTGCCGCATGGAACACTTTTCCCCCATGTTTGCATGGCACATAGTGTCTCTTCAGCCAAGGGAGATATTGGTGGTAGTGCTTGCAGAAAAAAGCAACGATCACTCCAAATATCCTGCTGGAACATTATGTACCTGCATTTGTGGCTGGAACATCGTGTACCTGCATACGAAGCCCCAAAGAAGATGCCCAACAATTTTGTTATAAGCTTAGCCATGAGGAACTATCCTCTGTAAAGAAGTAAGGCTTCTATTTAAGTCTTCTAGACATTATAATTGACTTCTAGACATTATAATTGACTAACTATCCTCTAGTCATCTTGCTAGTATTTTTCTTTGGGTCATTCATAGTCATACAGGAAGCATGATACACTGGTCAAAGTCTTCTCGCTTTGTTTGTTTCGATGGAAAACATTGTGTAAAGATAGTTTTCCATATTTTTCAGTGTTTGGTAACATTAGAATAAATTAGTCAAAGGAAAACTATCTTTAGTCAACATAAAAAGTGTAGCTTATTTTAAGAGATTGTTTTCCACTAATTTGTTTTGGAAAACAACTATATCTCATAGCAAGCTAAATATGGTATGTTATGATATTGTTTTTCAACTCATTAAAGGTTGCTAACAAACATAGGAAATTTAGATAGTTTTATGGAAAATGTTCTTTGAAAAATCACTTATTTTCTAGAAAACATCATCGCTAAAACAAACAGAGCGTTATTCTGCTACATGGGCAATTCGTGGTAGATGAGGAGTAAGAATATTCTAAACTGCTCTTCAAAAAATGTTAAAGGCATACAAGGAAATTTAAATATATATATATATATATATATATATATTGTATTAGTAATCAATTACAACCAAAACAATCCCATAAATTGATTCCAATATTCAAATCTACTTCTAGATCTTTTAGTTCACCTCCTACATCATTAATCCTGACTAAATTTTGATTTCATCATATATTTTAGTCACGATTTTCACTAAATTTCCTAACAATATCCCTACTTTTTTTTTTGTTTAAAATATGATGTAAGGAGCTGTAAAAGAAGAAAAAATAATAGTGGGAAGATGTGGTCAGAGATATGAATTTGAAACTTTTATCTCGGAATGAAAAGACTGGATGACAGGTCAAAATGATTGAGAGTTAATAGTAGAAGACAAATTTGGTGTGTTTCCAAGAAACCAAAATTGGAAAACATAACCAAATTAGGTTTTATTCTGCTACTGTATTAATTAATTAATTCACACAAGGAATTTGGGGAAATAATTTTTGCTTATAAACTAAGGTTGAGTTTGGATTGCACTGGAAAATGAAACTCCTTGCGTTTGGCGTTTTTTCTGTGGGTCTCATATACTATTCACAGGATCCGCAAGTACGGATTTCAACAAATGTTAAGTTAAAACTGGATCCTACGACACTATTCATCTTGAATTTGGTGTTTGGTCAAGTTTTGAATTATGCCATGTTGTAAAATGGGGTTTTTTTTTTTTCTTAACCCTAGACTTGTGAAATGATGATTTTGCCCTACCTTATGATTTTCAATCAAAAAAATTAATTTTCACTATTAGATAAGAAAAACTTTTCAAGAATTTATCCACCAACCTCAAGGTAGCAAATACTATAAAATGATGGAAGATTACAACATATTTAACGGTAAATATATTGTTAACTCAAGTAGACTAACTGACGTGACCATATAGCTCCAAAACCAAGGACTACTCTATCATAGACTTTATTCGAACGTGAACACCTACTCACACCTTCTAGAATCCTCTTGAAGCTTCTTTGTTTACTCATTAACAATTTCAACTTGATCATAAAATCTTGAATAATTCCTTGATTACTAGGTGATGCTTTTGTGAGAACTTGGTTAACCCTCACCTTAGTTGTGCAATACGCAGTTTTCCAAAGTTTGAAATCACATCATCTAAGTCTTTTTTATACCTTAACTTGGAATCCATAAAACCCTAAAGAGTTGTGTCGATTGATTAGGCTGTTTCAAGATTATAATTGGATTATTATCTCAACGGATCAATTTAGTAAGTTATGTGTCGAAATCTCAATTGATATACCAAACGTAGAGATTCCAACAATTATGAAACCTCTCATGCAGTCATAGGTACATGTCTTGAACTTCAAATAAACTTACAAGACAAAAGTGACACAAGTCTGCTCACAGTTTGCCAACCTAATACTATAAACCTAAAATTTACTTTTTACAAAAAACAATGTTCACATATCATTTAAAATTCTAATTCACATAACATACGTAAAAAATGTTTAATGCAGTTTTATAATATGTTTTGATTATATGTAAAAAATGCTTAATGCCGTTTTACAATATGCTTTGATTATGTCAAGTGTCCAGCAGCACACTTAGAGCTAAGACAATTTTTTTTTTCTTTTTTGAGAATTGATTCTTTTAAAAAAAAAAAGTTAAGATAATTTTTATTTTTTTAAGGGGTAAGATTAGTATAATATTGGTCGGTCCCAAGAGGGTTCAAATTTTCCTGTTGTGCTATCGAACCCCCAAAAAGATAAGTACAATTGGGGGTTGGTTGGCCTAGAAATTTTCGTATTTTCTCGAAGTATGAGAAGTATACGTTACAAACCAAACACGCTATAAAATAGCCTCACCATGCTTCACTCTTCTTCACTTCTCAACTCTCATAGAAACCATTGTGATCACAGAGAGTAGTATATAGATATCTGTAGCTAAACTCCAATGGAGGAGAATGGAGAAATTCTCATATTCTCCAACAAGAAGAGAATCAAACAGCAGCATCAACATAAAAGTTTGTTCTCACAACGAATCAGCGAATTACCAGATTACCACATTATGACTCATCTTCAAAGTAAGGAATCTCTTTCTTCCTACCTGTCACAAACACGTATCTTTATGCGCACAAATGGTTTCATATATGTTGCTATAATTTTCTGATGTTACGTGTTTTTGAACTTTGGTTTCAGTTCCTATAACATTCGTGGATGCAGCCAGATGAGGTGGGATTGTATAACCAGTGGTATAGATCTATCGTACCCTTTCTCTTTTGGTTCCATTATTCTAAAGCTTGTGATATATTAATTTCTGAAAAAAACTTTTTTTTTTTCCTTCTATGTAAATCTATAAATCAATTTAATAAATCCATCTTGTGGTACATAAACCCTAGATTATTTGGATATTTTTCAATGTTTTGAATTATGCTTTGGCTTTCCAGGTGGTTGCTACCTTAGATCTGCACATAATTAGCATATAATTAATATGAACAACCAACTACAATTTCCAAATCTACTATTTTTTTTATTTATTTCTAGATCGGTCGTGTATTTTATGCCAAATAAAATCTTTTGACACGTTTTCATTGCCGATAAAGTTTTGGGATTTTTTTTCTTTTACTTAATGTTGTTTAATTTCGGTGACTAAAGACGGCAACTTTAGGAATTTTGTGTTATTCGACGTATCTTTTGTTAATTTTTTATTGTTTATTTGCTGAAAGTTAGTTAAAATATCGTTGTACACCTAAAGAACATTGAGGCTATAAAAAATTTTGATAGGCAAATAAGCTTTTTTTTTTTTTTTTTTTTTTATATAAAAAAATGATGGCAAACAACATACTTTTCACAAAATTCTACTAGATCTGTTAAAGCAACATTTTAAAAGAATAAAAAAATCTTAATTACAATCTACTAGATCTATCTAGATAGTACTTCATAATGTCTAATACATCCTCATTAACAACTCAATAGTCTATACTATCACATAAATTTTCCTTTGCCTATATGAAATATGAAAGTATGATATATTCAGGATGTGCTTACATATTTTTTCTTTATCAGCTTTGTGTTGATTACGAGATGCAATTAAGGAATCGACATGAAAGCATTGGTTAACTTTGGCTTGAGCATAGCGTCAAAGAGCTTGAACTCTACTTCTTGAAAGAAAAACAGTTCAGCGTCTTTGATCAGAATGGTTGGTAGTGATGCTTGCTTTTAGCTTGACCACTGCTTGGTCGTTCACATGCTCAAGATATCCCAAGAAGATTCCTAGTGCCTGTCAGACACAAGGAAAATTACTGACCATCTATTTCTTCCAATGAGCCACACGAAGCCGGTGAACAATGTCACTATCTTTCTGTTGTTGCAGTTGTTTTCGTGTTTGTGTGGCGAACAATATCACTGTCAGATAATGCGTACAGTACGCTTAATTACTATGGATTGTACTAGCCTCAAACCATTGATTGTACATGTTAGTTGTCTCATACAAGTCAGATCAGTGATTTACCATATGTCTGTTAATATTTTTCATTACAATGTATAGTTTTACTATCTCTTTACTTATTATTATGAAATGAAAAACACGTTGTATTAAGAAAGTAAGATCATGAATGTCAAAGCCTGAATTTTATGGAATTGTTATTGCATGTGGAGAGTTGAAAAAATAGATCCTGCTTAATCATAACAGCATTGATTTACTTACAACAAATTTTGGTTAGTTTGTTACAATATTTGTTCTGTAATAGAGTTGAATAGATACATTTTTTCTAAATTCTAATCTTAATTTAACTAGTAATTGGTAGTTTCGTTTTAAACCCCATCATGCTTGAATTACTTCGGTTTCCTGTTGTTGTGAGACTAATTGGACATTTGAAGTCACTGAATCATGAAACATTTGGCTGAGTCAAATAATTTTGATACTAGTCACTCAGATTGTAACTTTTTATATATCAGAGCATTTTCAAATTCAATAAGCGTTTTCTGATGGTAAATGGGATTTTAGAGCTCTGGACACTGCTTTATTTCAATGAAAAATAGAAGTAGGTTTGGAGCTTGACTGCTAGAAGGCTTTATTTATCGAAATGTTGTATGATATTTCAGGGACAAAAAAAATAGAACTCTAAAGCTTTGGAAAATGCTTCATTTCCATATCATAACATTTTTTCACTCCAGAAGAATGGGTAGAGTTTTATTTATACTAGCTATTAGTAGTGCTGGTTATTTTTTTTCCTTGCTATGTAATCAAAAGTCCTTGCAAAATTTAGAAAGAAGATAAAAATAACAATTATTGCTAGTCATTTCTAAAAAACCCCAAGTGAAGGTTTTTAAAGTAGCTCTTGTAGCAGGGAGAAGGGTGCTTGGGAGGTTCTAGAAGTACTTTTGTGATACAAGGATCACTTGGTCCAAATATTTCACATATGGACACTTTGGTTTACACATCTTGTGGTACACTAGTTGAACCTAGTCATTCGATGTGGTTATGGTGACCTGCAACTTCACATAGCATGTTGGCAGTTTTGAGCATAATCTTTCCAAGTTTCACCAAGAATGTAATCAATTGTTCCTCTTCAATTTTTCGAATTTTCTATAATGACATTTCTTATTAGCTGCTGGTGCCAAACTTGCACAAAAGTATGAGACTTTTTTCTCCCAACTTTTCGTATGTTGTATAATGCGGGCTATTTTTCATGCCATAATGGTTTTAATATAGTTTGGTAAAATGGCTGCTGGTGCCAACAATTGCTTGACACCAAGAGATAGTCGCGGTGAATAAACATGTGTATTATGGAAATAATGTTCTGTTTTGCTTTGATCTCAAATGGAAGTTTTAATTTATTTGATTAGTTAATGAAAATTTCTCTCTCTCTCTCTCTCTCTCTCTCATTATTTGAATGTGTGGAACGCAATGATTGGCACTATCAAATTAATCTTATTCTTGGCAAAAGAGAAGGAATTTTATGGTACTAGTCTTATGTATTATCGTGAACACCTAGTGTTCATTTTATTGTTTCATGCATTTCTATAAAGTGTGAAGTCCACATTAAATTAAACTATGCTGTGTAATTTAGTGTACAGTCATCTTCCTAGTGAAAATTGTGCCTTAACTTGATGAACAGTATATTATTGCATGCACCAAAAGCTGAACAAAGATATTGATTATATGGAACCTTGGTTTATTTTATCAGATTCAAATGTATTTTTGCTTTTTTTTGAAGAACATATTTGACTTGGTACAACAGTTATGGATAGTTCTCTGTTATGATGTTGCCTTTTTCGTTATCGTGATTGATTTGGACCATAATTATCACCCATCATTACAAATTACATATAATCTTCCTATTTTAACGTACTACAACAACTGAAACTCATGCCGCCTCTTTGCTTCTTTAATCTTTCAGGTGTGCATAATGATGCTGACAGTGGATCAGGATTCAGGGGGTATTGACACAGGGAGATCAGTAAGACAAGACCATATTGTTGTTCTGACGACAGATGGTAAAATCAGTTTCAAAGAGATCGTTTTTGCCTGAAAACATGTGATATGCATGCCTCTGGTGAGTTATCAATTTTGAGATTAATATAATTTGTCTTGGATGCATGCCTCAAGTAACATTGGAATAATATATATATTGGCAATACTTTGTAGTATCAGCTTCATTGTTGAATTGCACTCGACTTCTTCATGGTTTCCAGTAGAAACATGAACATGTCGTGCCTTTCTGAACTCTTCTTGGTGTCTTGGGTCTGTTATAAGTCAATTAAGCGTAAATCAATCTTGTACACTACATGGCATACTACAATATTAGTGCTTGCTCTTGAGAATTACTTTCAAAGTATGATAATGCCATATTCAAGATTGGGCATCATTCTTAATTTCTTAGCGGTTTAAATCCAAGATTATGTCAACTTTATCTGACTGAGTAATGGAGATTTTTATTTCTTATATTTTGGATTATATTCACATCTCTTTATTGTTTGCATGGACTCTTTTGGTGAGTTATTGTGTAATCTGCAATTTTGCAACTTAGCGAGTGAGTTTTTATATATTCAATTATCATTGGAGTCAGAATACCTAATATAATATTTTCTGTTAGGAAAAAAAAAAAAGAAAAAGAAAAAAGAAAAACTTCTGCAATGATTCTTGTGGGAAAACCTATTCCTGTAGGTAATTAGAAAAATGGTTAGAGTAAAGAGGGTATAAATTCCTAATTTTGTTTTTTGTGCAAGAATTTCTAATCTCATGTGTATCGCATTGCTGTTGTTTATACCAGAATTTTATTCTAACTGTCACTAGTTTTTTAAATAAAGCTTGTGCATAAAACTGACCAAAGGAGTTCATTTTCCCAATGAGACAAAGTAGAAAGATTAAGTCACATCTGGCTCTGAAAGTGGAGTAATTTTAAATTTTAACTTGTCATACTTTTGGATTATGAAAGTAATTCTTGTAATTGGTTTATTTATCAAAAATGAAAAACAGAATATCTTGTAATTGGTGTCAGTTAGGTATGCTGGGCAAGCCAAAGTAAGGTTGAAGAGAGAGAGAGAAAGAGATTTTGGATTTAAGTGTCTTCGAATTGAGGTATGTTCAGCAATTGCTTCAATATAGTCACCTATTTCATTCTCCAATTAACTTCTCCTAAAATCAGCTATTTTTGCTTATACATTTGTTAATCTCCCCAAAGTAGTTTTCAACCTTACTATAAACTTAGTAAGCGAGCAACATTCGTAATTAAATTAATAAAAAAATATATATGGAAAAAATTGTAAACAAATACACGTGCGAAAGTCTTGGCACACATTTACAACAAAGAAGTTGACAAAAGTGAAAGAATGATTTATTAGATATGTTATATGCAATTAATAATAATAATTTCAAATTCTTATATTCACAATTTCAATATAACAAATCAACATAATCATTGGTGACAACTGTTTGTAGCCATAGCAAGATTTAAAGATTCACTAATTCAGTAAATATGAAAATTAATGTTGATATTAAATTAGAAAGATTGTCTTAAAACTGTGTTTTCTAGTTTTTTAGATGATTTTCCATGAAATATGTTGGATATATAGTAACTAGAGTGTTATCAATGAGCGAGTCATACATGTAACTTCTAAATCGAACCTGATTGCCTTTTTTCTTTGCCTATGATTTTGTGATTGGATTGTTGATGACTACTGATTTTATAATAAATCAAGTTTATGCATGGCTTGAATAAGCCTTACGTGTACCACATGGAAGTATTACCCATTGATAGTCTGTTAGCTCTCGTCTTGTAATACAAAGCCAATAGTATCACCTAGTCCTATTTGGTTTTAGTTGTCTCCACAGAAAGTCTCATAACCAGCTCTATGTTTTCTCTGTGAGCCAGTCTTTGTAATTTGGCAAAGGATAACACATTGAGTGTGTATGCAGTTTAGGTTTTGTCAGAGTTTTGCACCGGTCTTTCCTTTCCCTTATTTCCTGAGTGAAACTTTCTATTCAACCCCGACACCTATGGATGTAGGTCTAGAGTCAAACCATGTAAATCTTTGTGGTCCATATGCAATCGTTTATTCTATTTTTCTATTTCTATTCCACATAACACCTCTATAATTGATTACACTCACAAAAATGGTATCAGAGCCTTCATTATCTTAAATCAAACTGCCCAAACAAAATATAAACATCATGCCATAGGTTCTTATTCAATAGAGCTATGACCAAGTAAAGTTCATGTCCTAGTAATAGGGCTTTGCTATTATTATTTGGATAATTAGCTTCTTTATGAATATTTTGACTTAAGTTGCAACAGATTATTTTGAGTGCCTGTGACCTTCCCCCCCTCCCCGCGTTCTATCCCTGTTTGATTTCCCATATCATGCAGGGTTGAGCCACGATTTTTGGCATAATAATACATAGAGAGAGCTGGTGGCAAAAGGCCACAGGCATTAAAAATCATGTGCATATTGCATAGTTCCTAATTGTCAATTCTGGCTCCCAAAACCTACAGGAGTTTGCAGGACATAGAGGCAGGGGTCAGCCATGATTTTTGGAGCTATGCCCTTCAATGTCTAGTTGGTTTGGAATATCAATCACACCATAGAAATGTATTTGAGCACTAATATGATCACTACAGCATCAAAGGAACCCATGTTTTGATAAATATGCTATGCACCTATCAAAAAAAATGTTTTGATGAATGCTTTGCAATTGGCCATATTATCTTCTAACTCGGCCCACTTAACTAACTAAATCAATGTAGCATATTGCTAAACCATAGCATTTGGGCTTATACATATAGACATATATGGGAAGTATATAGAGTAAGATATCAAAGGAATTTAAGAAGGAAACTTATGAAGATCCACTGTCAACTTGCTAAGTGTTCAGCAGCCCATTAGCGGCTTGTTGACTTGTTAAGTGTTTAGCAGCCCATTAGTGAGTTCTATAAGTCATCTGTATTATGCCATGTGTTGATAGATCCACTGTCAACTTGCTTGCATGGAAGGTAGTAGCTCTATTTTTTTTTTCATGCAGAGGTACAGTGTCTATTTTCATTCATCAAAGTGTTGGAAAGGACTTGGGATGTGTTTATAATTTTTAAACCTTGGGACTAGATTCTTGATTTGTTCTAGACTTTATTGAACACATGCTCAAACCTGAATTCATCGTTGAATATGTTCTTAATATTATTTATACTATAAAAAATTGTGGAATATGTTCTTATTATCTATTCCTATTGATTGCTTTACTATTTCTAAGAAAACTGTCATAGAAGTATGTTGCCAATTTTAGCAAGCCCATTCTACATTCTGAACCAAATTGACATATTCAAGGTTATCCAACTTTAGGTGAGTATGGGTGTCTTCCCTGGTTAGATGATAGGTATACTTCTACCACTTATTGTCCTCAGTCACAAGTCTACACTACATGTGTTCAGACCAACTTGGATCATAAGTTGATATGTGCCAATTTAGTTGAGTGTTTTTTTTTTTTTTTTTTTTGAGAGCAAGCATAAAATAACTTTGATTACACAAATCCTGCATCAATTGTGAAAAGAAAGCAAGTTTATGGACAGAGTTTAGTTGAACAGAAGGGGAAGAAAAAAGAGAATGTTCCCCCCTAAAGATACAACTTTAAATTCTTGTATAGAGGAAAAAAAAGTAGACCCATGATCTTTATGTCTCTTGTATACATAAAATGAGACCAATACCCACCATTCTAGTTTTTTGTACTAAGCTTAAGGTTGATAATTTAAGAGGTCAAGTAGGTTTTTGCCTTTGTCATATAAAGTTCAATCGATCATATTTCCATAGATTTCAAATGGTGTTTTTGAATTTGGAAACTTATAAATACCAAAAATTTCACTGTGGACAATATTGGAAACTTGAAAATTACCTTGTGTCAACTGTGGTGCCACATATAGTAAGATGCTACGTACGAATGTTTAATCTACTGTTATTAATATTTAAGGAAATTTCCTGCTTTCAATTTCTCACAAAATTTTTTTTTTCCCAATTCATTTATATCTTAACCATGATTGGTTATATAATTTTGAGGAGTGATAGAATTAGGCCATGCTGAAAAATGTGGGTGATGAATAGTCTTTTGGAATCTATTTGTTTCACTGGCAGGCCATGAACATAAAACTTGCTAGTGATTGTACTGCCGGTGCAGTGCAGTGTACATGGAAGACGAACAGGGTATAATCTGTACTTGACAAATTTGTGCCCACAGGATATTGCAGTCTCTTTTTAAGCCACATCTATATGTGGAATTATGCTGGAATACCATACATTGCAACTGGTGTGACTGCATTATTTCTTTCTTTTCCATCAAGGAATTCTTCACCTTATTTTTCAATAAGAAAGTTTATGTTCCTTACAATATGTGATCATCCTTAATGTCAGGTGGACCTAACAAATTCACGCGCTTGGGGAAAGCCATGAGACAATTCACATAGCATTGCTGGAAAAAAAAAAAAAAACATTATTCCGCTGTGAGATATCCAGCATGAAATTAAAGGTATCCTTTCAATTCCTTGTTTTTCTTATTTCATACAGAAGCCCCTGTGGTTGACAGATGGAGACTCCTAGAAATATTTCTAGAGAGAGAGAGAGAGAGAAAGAATCATTCATAATGTCTGTGTTCAAGAGGCTATTGTATCACAATTCCTTCCCATCACATCCAAACAGTGGTTTACTAGACCTTAAACAAACAAAGGCCAAACAGGCATGTGCACTTTCTTCAGATCTTTTCATCTATGCTTTACATATGTACTTTTGCACCTTTTTATTTTTATTTTTTAAAATAATAATTTATCCAGCCTATAGGCTATAGAACTGGAGGGAGCTTCACTCTATATAGGTGGGATTCAATCAGGAGTCCCACATTTAATCACAAAAGACTTTATTAGTTGATTTAGCTGACATTCATTATTTTTACACATTCAATGTTGCTTGTTGTCTTTCAAGATTTTTGTCTCTCAGTATGTTTTTTTAACTTCCGTACATTTGATATAGCTTAATTGGGTAAGATAAAAATAATCTGAGTTTGACTAAGATGTACCTAGGAAAAAGCAGGACATTAAAAAGCTGTACATATAGAACTTGAGACCAAAAAAAAAAAAAAACTGTATATTCAAAAATAAGTTGTCTTGATTCATAAATTAAACAATGACAAACAGTAAGGCTATATGTGGCCCATATGCGCCTCTTTTTAGTTCTATAATTCATAAACAACTTGTGCCTTTGATGGCAGAATCTATCCCATCTTTCTAAATTTCCAATAGGACAAATGAATTGTTCTAGTATGCTGAGTGCTGAAGATTGTCAACTTTCAGCTAAATTTGACATTATACATAATCGTAGCTTTCCTTTGACTTTATTGAGTTAATTTCAGGTAATATGAACCATTGCGCCTGCAACTTAAAACACTTTTCCCCCAAGTTTGCATGGCACATAGTCTCTTCAGCCAAGGGAGAGGATGGTGGTAGTGCTTGCAGAAAAAAGCAATGATCTCCAAATACAACCGGCTGGAACATCATGTACCCGCATACGAAGCCACAAAGAAGATGCTCAGCAAGTTTGTTATAAGCTTAGCCTTGAGGAACATCTCTGTAATGAGGTAAGCCTTCTATTTAAGTCTTCCAGACATTATAATTGACTAATTATCCTTTAGTCATCTTACTAGTATTTTTCTTTGGGTCATTCATAGTCATACAGAAAGCATGATACAGTGGTCAAAGTTTCTGAAGAATGTATGGTTTTTAGAGTTTATACTTATTCTGCTACATTATATGCACCAAAACGATGAGTCAGAATCAATGATTTACTAGGGTTTTTATTTTATTTTTTTGTTTCTTTTAACAATATCATAAATGTATTGTGTATTCTTTTATTTTACGACAAATGAATCTCATAGTTTGTTATTGTGTATTTATTATCTCTGTTGACCCTGCTATTGCGTTTTTGAATCTACGAGGAAAAAAAAAATGATCAGTTTCATTATTTCAAACAAATGGCAAATCACTACGCACACTGTGATGGGCTTGTGTTGGCAGCCCATTCTGAAGTTCCTTAGTTCTGCTTTTCAGCATCATAATCCAATTGAAACCATGGCATCTCGATCGATCTACTATGTGTAGAGATTTCATAATGTTCTAAACTACTCTTCAAAAAATCTTATAGGAATATAAGGAAATTTAAAAAAAATATTTTATTAGAAATCAATTACATCAAAAACAATTCCAAAAAATTCAAATATTGCATCCAAAATTCAAATCCACTATCAAATCTTTCAATTCACCTCCTACATCATGAATCCCGACTTAAATTTTTTATTTCTCTGTATATTTTAGTCACGATTACACTAATTAGAGTGGATTCTTCTTCTTTTTTTTAAAAAAAAAAAAAATTCACATTTCTTTATCAGTTTTCCTTTACAATATCTCTACTTTTTTGTTTGTTTAAACTATATGATGTAAGGAGCTTTAAAAGAAGGGGGAAAATTTATGGGAAGGTCAGGTCAAAGTTATGGATTTGAAGCTTTTATCCTGAAATGGAAGGAGACTAGATGACAGGTTGAACAGATTGAGAGTGAGGAACTTGTTCAAATAGTAGAAGGAAATTGGAAAACATAACCAAATTAGGTTTTATTGTGCTGTCATATTAATTAATTAATTCACACAGTGAATTCAGAAAAATAATCTTTGCATATAAACTTAGGAACTTCTTTGTAATGAAGCAATGCTTTAGTTTAAGTCTTTTAAACATTTAATGTATGGCACATCGGAATTGTACCTAAATTTTATTTTATGCTCAATACTACTTTATGAGTATTTTTCAGCAATGAGAATTAAGCACTGATATTTATAGAATAAAGTTTCCAAATTTTATGCAAAAAATAACAATTTTGCGCTTGAAAGTTCAATTCAACTTTAACTTTGTGTTATGTCAAGTCTCACAAAAGCATGATCAAGGTTTTAAGATTATTCAAGATTTGATGATTAAAAAAAGTCATTTCAAAAGTCTAGGATTAAAAAAGTCATATTACAAAAAAAGAAAAAAGGAAAAGTAATATGACTTTTTAATCCTAGACTTGTGAAATGACTTTTTTAAATCATCAAATCTTGAATAATCTTAAAACCTTGATCATGCTTTTGTGAGAACTTGGTTAAACCACACCTTAAGTGTGCAATACACAACTCTCAAAATTATCAAATCGCATCCTCTCGGTCTCTTTTTATACATTACCTCGGAATTTGAGAAACATTAGAAGTTTTGAAGACTAAATTAGGATTTTGACTGCATGATTCTTGATGGATGAACTATAGCAAATTACGTGTCTAGATCTCAATCGATCTACTACGTCTCAAGATTTCATAACTTGTAAACTCTTGTGCAATCATGGGCACATGTCTTGCACATCAAATAAACTTACAAGGTACAAGTTTGCCAACCTAATATTATGAACCTAACATTTACCTTTTACAAAATACAAAGATTACATATTATTTTAAATTTAGTATCATTTAAAATCTTTAATTACGTGATATATGTATAAAACGTAATGTAATTATTTTTGCTTTTTTTTTTTAATCATACGTCTAACAGCACATGAATCATACATCTAAAAGGTAAGATATATATTTAAATGGATTTTATATCATGACATTTCAGAATTTGGATTTTACCTCCTAAAGTTTGGAGGTATTTGGATTTTACTTCCAAATTCTGAAACTTTAAAGTATAAAATTCAAACACTCACAAACTTTAGGGAGTAAAATCCAAACACCCCCAAAATTTATAATATATCATTGATTTAATGTGTCATTGAATGAGAATAATTAATGTATCTTTAATGAGAATAATGACACATTAAAGGTACATTAAATGAGAATAATTAAATCAATAAATCTCATTCAATGATACATTAAATCAATCAATCTCATTAAAGGTACATTAATATACTCATTCAATGATACATTAAATCAATCTCATTAAATCAATCACATTCAATGACACATTAAATCAATCAATCTCATTAAAAGTACATTAATATACTCATTCAATGACACATTAAATCAATGAACCTTTTTTATACATGTTTCAAGACAAAATTTTAAGTACAGATATTTATGTGTTGCATATTAAGTTTTCCAATTAAAGACAAACACATGGTTGCATTAATTTTATGGAAAATGTTAACGGATGCTCAAAGGGTATTGGTTTAAGAATTATTTGAAGAAATTTTTATAGGAAAATAAAAAAAATCAATAATTTTTTCGACGGCTTTTTATATATTTCTCATGAAAATTGTGTCAAAACTTTCTTTAAATAGTTTATTAACAATTGCCCCTAAGGCATCTGTTAACAGGACCCAAATTATAAACAGTATAATACTTTTCAATGTAGTTATATGTTTTAATTTAATTCTAAAACTTAATGTATGACACCTAAGTAAATTGTACCAAAGTTTTATTCAAGGATCGATTCTATTTCAATAGTAATTTTCAACCAATTTGAATTAAGCTTTTATATTCTAGAAAAAAGTTCACAAAGTTTGTGAGAGATTTTAAAATGACTTTTGCACCTACCTTGGGAGTTGCAATTAGGAAATTGAAAGTTTACCTTTTGCAAAATAGGATATTTACGCATCATATAAAATGTTCAATGATGTGGCACGCTATATTGAAATAAAATTTAATGATACATTAAAGGTACATTAAATGAGAATAATTAAATCAATGAATCTCATTCAATGATACATTAAATCAATCAATCTCATTAAAGGTACATTAATATACTCATTCAATGATACATTAAATCAATCTCATTCAATGACACATTAAATCAATCAATCTCATTAAAAGTACATTAATATACTCATTCAATGACACATTAAATCAATGAACCTTTTTTATACATGTTTCAAGACAAAATTTTAAGTACAGATCTTTATGTGTTGCATATTAAGTTTTCCAATTAAAGACAAACACATGGTTGCATTAATTTTATGGAAAATGTTAACGGATGCTCAAAGGGCATTGGTTTAAGAATTATTTGAAGAAATTTTTATAGGAAAATAAAAAAATCAATAATTTTTTCGAAGGCTTTTTATATATTTCTCATGAAAATTGTGTCAAAACTTTCTTTCAATAGTTTATTAACAATTGCCCCTAAGGCATCTGTTAATAGGACCCAAATTATAAACAGTATAATACTTTTCAATGTAGTTATATGTTTTAATTTAATTCTGAAACTTAATGTATGACACCTAAGTAAATTGTACCAAAGTTTTATTCAAGGATCAATTCTATTTCAATAGTAATTTTCAACCAATTTGAATTAAGCTTTTATATTCTAGAAAAAAGTTCACAAAGTTTGTGAGAGATGGTTTAAAACAACTTTTGCACCTACCTTGGGAGTTGCAATCAAGAAATTGAAAGTTTACCTTTTGCAAAATAGGATATTTACGCATCATATAAAATGTTCAATGATGTGGCACGCTATATTGAAATAAAATTTAGACCCAATAGGTTGATTTTAGGGGAATTAACTCTACTTGATTAAATTAACCAATTATGCCATTAATTTTGATTACTGGTTAATTTGCATGGTTTAAATATGTCACCAAATAAATAATAAAGCAAGAAAATAACCATATATTGATGAAGCGGAAAATGTATGGATACATACACGAGAAAAACCACTACGAGAGTTAACCCTAACCCCAAGAAAAATTCACTATTAAAGTCGAAGTGTAAGATTGAAATAGACCCTTATCACTAATTGTAATCTATTGTAAACGGTCTTGTCCCATCAAATTGTTCCAAGCCTCTTGAACTTTTCAAATATGAATTTACGCCCGAGTCTTCAAGAATTTCTTGACGATTTGATTTCCAAAATTACCTTAGGATGACTCTGCGGCTTCAACCTTGATCCACAATATGGCAACAACAACACATGAGAATATCTTCTCTATTTGCTTCTGTACTCAAGCGTTGATAGTTGGAGGTTCGAGTTCTCTCTTTGTATATAATTTTTTTTTTTTTTTTTTGTCTCTACAACCTCTTGAAAGTCGTACTTAATGGGTCTTTAAGTATGTTCTCTAATTAGGGTTACAATAATCATCAGTTAGCTTAGAATAAAACATATTAGGAAGAAAAAAAAACTAATTTCCCCATTCTTGATCAATTGACGCTCAATTGAGAGCAAGTCTAGATTACAAAATCTTCTTTCTATTGAGCAGCTTCTTGGACATTGATCTTGTACTTGATATTTGATACTTACAACTCAAAACACGTTGTTATGTATTTGCCAACGCTAAACCTAACATATACATTATTAGATTCAAGAAATGAAATCTTAACCATCTTAGAGAAGTGTTAAAAAATTCTTAGTTACAAAAGTGTCTAGAGTTTTTCGAATACTAAATACTCAGTCGTCCCAAAATCTTGGTTAGAGATACTCATGATCTTATGAATATGAGGAGGCCTTAATTAGAAACTTAAACAGCTAAACTAACTTTGTTGCTCACCCAAAAAAAAAAATCTTTGTAGGGTTCACAGTATCATAAATTTGATTTAGGATATGTTTTTTTTTTTTTTTTTTTTGAGAAAGATTTAGGATATGTTTGAAATACATATGCTTGATAATCATGAGACCAAGGCCAAGACATTGGTATTGATCTTACTAAGTTCTTTTCCCCCAATTATCTTACCTTTTAGATTTAAGCAAAACATGCGTTAGAAATGCATCAAGCATATGGATTTAGGATTGATGCATTTGTAACACATGTTTTGCTTATGTCACGAGTGACATGACTCATTTTCTCTAAAAGGTAAGATAATTTGGGGGGAAAGAGTTGTAAGATCAGTAACATTTTTTTGAAAATGTAAGATCAGTAACATAAAAGTATTTTTTTTCCTTTACCTATATATGTAAGATCATTTTTTCTTTTATCAGCTTTGGTAAGTTTAGGAGTGTTTGGATTTTACTCCCTGAAATATGGGAGTATTTAGATTTTACACTCTAATGTTTTAGAATTTGGATTTTACACCCCCAAATTTTGAAACTTCAGAGTATAAAATCCAAACACCCCAAATTTTAGGGAGTAAAATTCAAACACTCCTAAACTTTAGAAGGTAAAATCCAAATTCTAAAAGTGTCATGATGTAAAATCCAAATACCTCCAAATTTCAGGAGGTAAAATCTAAATTCTGAAATTTCAAAGTGTAAAATCCGAATACCCTCAAACTTTAGGGGTGTAATTTGAAATTTAGTGATTTATCCTATATTTTATTTGAGAAGAAAAAAAGTCAGATAATTGATTATAATTTTAAAAAAATTGTAACAAACCTTTTTTAAAAAATATTTTAAAAATACTATTGGTCCCAACTCCCAAGAGGGTTCAAATCTTGTACTACCGAATTCTCAAAAAGATAAGAACCATTGGGTTGGCCTAGAAATTATCGTACGTTCTCGAAGTATACGTTACAAACCATTCAGCAAAAAAAAAAAGTATACGTTACAAACCTACCACACTATAAGTCGCCTCACCATGATTTAGTCTTCTTCACATCTCAATTCTCATAGAAACTCTTTGTGATCAAAGAGTGAGTGAGAAAAACAATAGTCCGATAGAAATCTTTAGGTAAACTCCAATGGAGAAGAATAGAGAAATTCTCGAATTCTCAAACAAGGATAGAATCAATCTACTATATATATATATATAAAAAAAAATGGAAATTAAATGAAGAATATGATACGGTGACAAAGAAAATGTTAGATAAGAAAAATTCTCCAAAAATTTATCCACCAACCTCAAGGAAACAAATCTATTAGATTCTCAAAAAAAAAAAAAAAAACAAAAAACAAAAAACAAAAAAAAGGAAACAAATCGATTATAAAATAATGGAAGATTACAACATATTTAATGCTTAATATATTGTTAACTGGGTAATTATTAGGTACTTTCAGAGTACCATAAATGTGTACTTTCCCCTCTCATATAATTGTGGGTTTCACTAATTAAATTTATAATGAAACACACAATTTATATGTGAGGAGAGAGTACGCATTTATAGTACTCCCAGAGTATTCAATAATTTTCCTTATTAAATCAGGTAGACTTATTGACGTGACCACACAACTCCAAAACCAAGGACTCCTCTTCGATGGACTTTGTTCGAATGTGAACACCTACTCACTCCTAGAAATCCTCTTGAAACTTCTTTGTTTACTCATTAAAACAGTTTCAACTTGATCATAAAATCTTGCATAATTCCATGATTACTAGGTGATGTTTTTGTGCGAACTTGGTTAACCCTCACCTTAGGTGTGCAATACACAGTTTCCAAAGTCTAAAATCACATCCTCTAAGTATTTTTTATACCTTAACTTGGAATCTACAAAACCCCAAAAAGTTATGTCAAATGATTAGGTTGTTTCAAGATTATAACGGCATTATTATCTCAACGGATCGAATTTAGTAAGCTACGTGTCGAGATCTCAATCCATATACTATATGTAGAGATTCCAAAACTTGTGAAGCCTCTTGTGCAGTCATAGGTACACGTCTTGGACTTCAAGTCAACTTCAAGGCACAAGTGACACAAGTTTGCTCACAATTTGCCAACCTAATACTAAAAACGTAAAATTTACCTCTTACAAAAAAAACAATGTTTGCGTATCATTTAAAATTTTAATTGTAGTAACATATGTAAAAAATGCTTGATTCAGTTTTACTACATGTTATGATTATTTCAAGTATCCAGCACATTTAAAGGTTAGAAAATGTATTCTTAAAAAATTTTCAAAACAAAAAAAGGTAAAATAATTTTTATTTTTTAAAGGGGTAAGATTAGTATACTATTGGTCCCAAGAGGGTTCAAAATTTTCTCTTGTACTATCGTACTATCGAACCCTCAAAAAGATTTTCTCAAAAAAAAAAAAAAAAAAACCCTCAAAAAGATAAGTACAATTGGTGGTTGGTTGGCCTAGAAATTAGCGTACGTTCTCGAAGTATGAGAAGTATACGACTATACGTCACATAGCTTATACGTTACAAACCAAACACGCCATAAATAGCCTCACCATGCCTCAGTCTTCTTCACTTCTCAATTCTCATAGAAACCCTTGTGAAAGTGATCAAAGAGAGAGTGAGCAATATAGATATCTGTCGGTAGGTAAACTCCAATGGAGGAGAATAGAGAAATTCTCATATTCTCAAAAAAGAAGAGAATCAAACAGCAGCACGAACAGAGAAGTTTGTGCTCACAGCGAATCAGCGAATTACCAGATTTTCACAGTATGACCCACCTTCAAAGTAAGCAATCTCTTTCTTCTTATTACAAACACATATCTTTATACACACAAATGGTTTCATATTAGTGATGGGATATGATATATCATATATGTACATGCATGTTGCTATAATTTTCTGATGGTATGTGCTTTGTAACTTTGGATGCAGTTCCTAGAACATTCATGGATGCAGCCATATGAGGTGGGAGCGTGTAAATAGTGGTACAGATCTTAACCACTGCTTGCACGTTCACATGCCCAAGATATCCCAAGAAGATTGTCAGACTTAACGAAAACTACTGACCACCTTGCCGATATCTTCCAGTAGGCCACATGAAGCGGGTGAACAATATCACTATCAGATAAAATATGAAGTGGGTGAACAATATCACTATCAGATAATGTGTACAGTACGCTTAATTACTATGGATTATACTAGCTTCAAACCATTGATTGTACAAGTCAGATCAGTGATTTACCAGATCTGTTATTAGTTTTCATTGCAATGTGTAGTTTCACTATCTCTTTATTTATTATTATGAAATGAACATAACATTGTATTTAGAAAGGAAGATCATGAATGTCAATGCCTGAACTTTATGGAATTGATATTGTATGTGGAAAGTTGAAAAAATAGATCCTGCTTAATCGCAACAGCATTGATTTACTTGCAACCTATTTTGGTAAGTTTGTTACAAGATTGATTTAGTATAGAGTTGAATGGATATATTTTTACTAAATTCTAATCTTAATTTAACTACTAATTGGTAGTTTCTTTTTAAACCCATCGTACTTGAATTACCTCGGTTTCCTATTGTTGTGAGGCTAATTGGACATTTGAAGTCATTGAATCATAAAACTTTTGGCTGAGTCAAATAATTTTGATACTAGTCACTCAGATTGTAACTTTCTATATCAAAGCATTTTTAAATTCAATCCTCATTTCATTCTGATAGTAAATATATGGGATTTTAAAGCCTCAGACAACGCTTTATTTCAATGAAAAATAGAAGTAGGTTTGGAGCTAAAGGTTTGGAAAATGCTTCATTTCCATATCATAACATTTTTCATTCCAGTAATGAATCAAGTTTATTTATTATTTGTAGTTCTGGTTTCCCTCAAAAAAAGAAAAAAGAAAAAGTTTATAGTGCTGGTCATTTCTAAAAGGACCCAAGGGAAGGTTTTTAAAGTAGCTTGTGTAGCAGGGAGAAGGGCGCTAGAGAGGTTCTAGAAGTACTTTTGTGATACAAGGTTCACTTGGTCCAAATATTTCACATATGGTCACACTGGTAATGTGGTTTACACATCTTGTGGTACATTGCTTGAACCTAGTCATTGGATGTGGTTATGGTGGTTAACCTGCAACTTTACATTGCATGTTGGCCGTTTTGAGCGTAATCTTGCCAAGTTTCATGAAAGTAATCAATTTTTCTTCTTCAAATTTTCGTATTTTCTATAATGCTGGGTAGTTTACATTTCATAGTGGTTTTGATATAGTTTTGGTAAAATGGCTGCTAGCTATTTTTCATGCCATAATGGTTTTAATATAGTTTGGTAAAAGGGCTTCTGGTGCCAACAATTATTTGACAGCAAGAGATTGTCTCAGTGAATAAACAAATGCAGGTTTAGGAAACAACGTCATTGTTAAATTGGTGCACAATTTTGTACAAGTGTATTCTGGAGATAATGTTCTTTTTTGTTTGACCTAAAATGGAAGTTTTAATTTATTTGATTGGTAAATGAAAATCTCTCTCTCTCTCTCTCTCTTTATTTGAATGTCTGGAATGCAATGATTGGCACTATCAAATGAAATCTTATTCTTGGCAAAAAATAAGAAGGAATTTTATGGTACTTGTATTATGTATTATCTTGAACACCAAGTGTTCATTTTATAGTTTCACGCATTTCTATAAAACGTGAAGTGCACATTTAATTAAACTATGCTGTGTAATTTAGTATACAGTCATCTTCCTAGTGCAAAGTGTGCCTTAACTTGAAGAAGTCACTGAATCCTGAAACTTTTGGCCGAGTCTAATATTTTTGACACTTGTAACTCAAATTGTAACTTTCCATATCAGAGCATTTTTAAATTCAATCCTCATTTCATTCTGATAGTATATATATGGGGTTTTAGAGCTTTGTACAATGCTTTATTTCAATGAAAAATAGAAGTAGGTTTGGATGATATTTAACGAAATCTTGGATGATATTTCAGGGACAAAATAGAACCTAAAGCTTTGGAAAATGCTTCATTTCTATATCAAAACATTTTTCATTCCAGTAGAATGAGTGGAGTTTATTTATGCTATTTATAGTGCTGGTCATTTTTTTTTTCTTGCTATGTAATCAAATGACCTTGCAAAATTTAGAAAGGAGAAAATAACAAATATTGCCTGTGATTTCTAAAAGGACCTCTTTAGGGACGGTTTTTAAATTGTTAGCTTGTGTAGCAGGAATAAGGGTGCTCGAGAGGATCTAGAAGCACTTTTGTGATACGGATCACTACTCCAAATCTTTCACATATATCATCATACTGGTAGTGTGGTTTACACATCTTGTGCTGCATTGCTTGGACCTAGCCATTGGATGAGGTTATGGTGGTTGACCTGCAACTTTACAGATGATGACTGGCCGTATTCAATAGCTTGTTGGCAGTTTTGAGCATAATCTTGCAGGTTTCACGAAAGTAATCAATTTTTCGTATTTTCTATAATGCTGGGTAGTTTACATAATGGTTTTGATATAATTTTGGTAAAATGGCTGTTGGTGCCAAAGTTTCAAAAAAGTCAGGATTTTTCTTCTTCCAATTTTAGTATGTTCTATTATGCTGGCTATTTTTCTTGTCATAAATTTTTTACTATAGTTTTGTAAAATGGCTGCTGGTGCCAACAATTGTTTGATACCAAGAGATAGTCTTGGTGAATAAACACAAGCAGGTTTAGGGATTATCATCATTGTCAAATTGGTGAACAATTTTGTACACCTGTATTCTGGAGATAATGTTCTTTTTTTCTTTGACATGAAATGGAAGTTTTAATTTATTTGATTAGTTAATGAAAATCTCTCTCTCACACACATTATTTGAATTTCTAGAATGCAATGATTGGCACTATCAAATGGAATCTTATTCTTGGCAAAAAAGAAAGAATTTTATCGTACTTGTATTATGTTATTGTGAACACCTAGTGTTCATTTATAGTTTCATGTATTTCTATAAACCGTGAAGTGCCCATTAAATTAAATTATGTTGTGTAATTTAATGATGTACAATCATCTTCCTAGTGAAAATTGTGCCTTAGCTTGCTTGATGAACTGTATATTATTGCTTGCTCTGGATGCACAACATAGATATTGATTATATGGAACCTTGGTTTATTTTATAAGATTCAAATGTATTTTTTCTTTTTTACGGATAGTTCTCTTTTATGATGTTGCCTTTTGCATTATGGTGACTGATTTGGACTCATATTTACCACCCATCATTACAAGTGCATATAATCTGCCTATTTTAACATATTATAACAACTGAAACTCATGCCGGCCTCTTTGTTTCTTTAATCTTTCAGGTGTGTATAACGATGCTGACAGTAGTCAGGGGGGTAACTGATGCAGGAAGAACAGCAAGACAAGACCATATTGTTGCTCTGACGGCACGTATGTTAAATCAGTTTCAAAGAGATCATGTTTGCCTGAAAACATGTGAATCATGTGATATTCATGATTCTGGTGAGTTGTCAATTTTGAGATTAATATAATTTCTCTTGCATGCATGCCTCTAAGTACCCACCCCCCCTTTTTTCGCACTTTTTATATATATGGTTGGCTAGCATTAGAGTTATATATATATAGCAGTATCAGCTTCATTGCTGAATTACTCTCGACTTCTTCAAGTTTTCCTGGAGAAACATGAACATATCATTGCCCTGTTTGTACTCTTCTTGGTGTCTTGTGTCCGTTACAAGTCAATTAAGCGTACATCAATCTTGTACACAACATGGCATACTAAAATATCAATGCTTTCTCTTGATAATGACTTCCAAAGTAGGACAATACCATATTCTAGATTGGGCATCATTCTTGGCAGTTTAAATCCATGACAATTTCAACTTTATTTCACTGAGTAATGGATATTTTAATTTCTCACAATATGGATTATATTCACATCTCTTTATTTCAAACTAGTGACGGTTATTGTGTAATCTGCAGTTTTGTCATTTAGGGAGTGAATTTTTCCATATTCAATTATCATTGGAGTCAGAATACCAAACATGATAATTTCTGTTAGAAAAAAAAAAAAAAAAAGAAAAAGAAAAAAAAAAAAAAAGAAGAAGAAGAAAACTTCTGAAATGATTCTTAAGGGAAAACCTATTCCTTTAGGTAATCAGGAAATTGGTTAGAGTAAAGAGGGTATAACTTCCTAATTTTGTTTTTCTTTAATATTGCTATGTGCAAGAATTTATATCAATGTTGAAGCCGGAACTTGTAACAAATTCAACTTAAGAATAATTATACCTTAGAACTGGATCATGCCATGGATAGATATGTTTTGGAAAGTTGAGAGGGGGCAAGCCTCTTGGAAGTACTAATCTCATGTGTGCGGTGTGGCTGTTGATTACACCAGATTTTTACACTAACTGTCACTAGTTTCTTAAATAAAGGTTGTGCATAAAACTGCCAAATGGGGCCATTTATCCAAATGAGACAGAGTAGAAAGATCAAGTCACATCTGATTCTGAAAAGTGGAGCAGTTTTAACTTGTCAATCTTTTGGATTGTGAATAGAATTCTTGTGTGTGAGAGAGAGAGAGAGAGAAAGAGAGAGAGAGAGAGGGAGAGAGAGATTTTGGATTTAAGTGTCTTGGAATGTAGTCACTTATTTCATTCTCCGATTAACTTCTTGTAAAATCATGTTATTCTTCCTCATACACTTGTTAATCTCCCCAAAGTAGTTTTCAACCTTAAAAAAAAAAACTTAGTAAATTGATTAAAAATTATATATGGTGAAGCGAGCAACATTCATTAATCAAAATAGTATAACAAATATAGAAAAGATTGAAAAATAAATTCACATGTGATAGTCTTGACACATTTTCAACAAAGAAGTTGACAAAAGTGAAAGAATGATTTATTAGATGTCATACGCTATTAATCTTAATATCAAAATCCTAGATTTTCATTTTCTATATAACAAATCAACGTAATCATTAGTGACAGCTGTTTGTAGCCTAGGCAGGATTTAAAGATTCACTAATTCAGTAAATATGAAAATTAATGTCGATATGCTATATAATAGAAAGATTGTCTTAAAACAATGTTTTCTAGTTTCTAAGATGATTTACCGTAAAATATTTTGGATAGAGTAATTGGAGAGTTATTGGTGAGAGAGGCATACATATAACTTCTAAATCCAACCTGATTTCCCTTGTTTTTTGCCTATGATTTTGTGTTGGATTGATGATTACTGATTTTATAATAGATCAAGTTTATGCATGGCTTGAATAAGCCTTACATGTACCACATGGAGGTATAACCCATTGATAGTCAGTTAGCTTTCTTGTCTTGTACAACAAAGCCAGTAGTATCACCTAAGTCCTAGTTGGTTTGGGTTGTCTCCACAGAAAGTCTCCTAAGCAGCTCTATGTTTTCTCTGTAAACCAGTCTTTGTAATTTCACGAAAGATAGAACTTTGAGTGTGTACCACTCTTTCCTTTTCCGTATTTTCTGATTGAATTTCTATTCAACTCGGCCACTTGTGTGGATGTAGGCCTAAAGTCGAACCACATAAATCTCTGTGGTCCATTTGCAATTGTTTATTCTATTTTTCTATTTCTATTCCACATAACACCACTATAATTGATTACACTCACAGAAATGGTATCACAGCCTTCATTATCTGAAAAGAATCTGCCCAAAAAAAAAATGAACTACATGCCATAGGATCTTATTTAATAGAGCTATGACCAAGTAAAGTTCATAGTACTTTTCGTTGTTGACTATTTTGTTTGGCTTGTGAGGTTTACTTAGGGAGGGCCTTTGCGTAGTAATTTTTTGAAAAGGTCTTTTTTATCATTGACGATGCAAAGGATCAGCTTTTTTTTTTTCTTTTTGATAGCATGGGGAAAACTAATAATAATGCATTGCTTTTATTATTTGGATAGTGAGTTAGCTACTTTATGAATATTTTAATTAAGTCGCAACAGATTATTTTGAGCACCTGTGACCTTTTGGCCCCTGTTCTCTCCATGTTTGATTTCCCATATCATGCAGGGCTGAGCCATGATTTTTGGCATGCTCATTTATAGAGAGGGCTGGTGGCAAAAGGTCACAGGCAATGAAAATCATGTGTCATACTGCACAGCTACAGTGGGGCTCCTATTGGTCAATTCTGGCTCCCAAAACCAACAAGACATTGCAGGACATAGAGGCAGGGCTCAGCTATGATCTTTGGAGCTATGTCCTTCAATGTCTGGTTGGATTTGGAATATCAATCACACCATAGATATGTATTTGAGCACTAATAAGATGACTACAGCATCAAAGGAACCCATGTTTTGATGAATGCTTTGCAATTCTCCATATTATCTTCTAACTTGGCTCACTCAACTAACTAAATCAATGTAGCATATTGCTAAACCATAGCAATTGGCCATATATATGGGAAATATACAGGGTAAGATATCAAAGTAATATAAGAAGGAAACTTTCTGATTCTTTGGTGAAAATCTCTGTCAAAGCATAAAGATATGTAAAACAACCCATGCTTAAAATATTGGGTTCGTTGTAAATCTTTTCCTCGTCAGGGATCTCATATCTATTTTAGTACTCAAGTCTTAGATTCATTTAGCATTATGTATCTTTCCAAATACAAAAGTTTTGAACTTAATCGGTTGATTCGGTTTTGTAAACACTTACGTTGTATTTACTTTGCACAGTTGAAAGGTCATAGCTGTGAGTGAGGAAAGGAATTATTTTCATTCATCAAAGTTGAAAGGGAATAGCTGGAATGTAGTAGCTTTATTTTTTTTTCATATAGAGTTACGATGTCTATTTTCATTCATCAAAGTGTTGGAAGGACTTGGGATGCGCTTATAGTTTTTCAACCTTGGGAGTTGATTTCTTGATTTGTTCTAGACTTTATTAAACTCTTGCTCCAACCTGAATTCATTGTGGAATATGTTCTTAATATAATAACCCATACCATAAAAAATTGAGGAATATGGTCTTAATATCTATTTTTATGGATTGCTTTACTATTTCTAAGAAAAGTGTTATGGAATAATGTAGCCAGTCCAACTTTAGTAAGTATGGGTGTCTTCCATAGTAAAATGAAAGGTATACTTCTACTACTCATTTTCCTTCTCAGTCACAAGTCTACACTAAAATAACTTTAATTGTTGGGGAGATAACATCTTAGGGAGAATCCTTGAGTAGTTAATATAATATGTAGAGACATCACTAAACTCAAAAGGCCTAAGCCCAATGGGTATGAGCTCACCTATGTTCTATTAACCACTCATTCTTCTTATCATTATTCAATGTAGGACTTCACACACGTGTATACCCAAACATTAATTACACAAATCTTGCATCAATTGTGAAAAGAAGGCAAGTTTATGGACTGAGTTTAGTTGAACAGAAGGGGAAGAAAAAAGAGAATGTTTCTCCCTAAAGCTACAACTTCAATCTCTTGTATAGAGAAAAAAAAAAAAAAAAAAAACTAGACCCATGATCGTTCTGTCTCTTGTTTATATAAAATGAGACTACTGCCCACCATCCTCGCATTTTGTACTTAAAGCTTGAGGTTGATAATTTAAGAGGTCAAGTAGGATTTTTGCCTTTGTCATATAAACTACAAAGTTCAATCCATCATATTTCCATAGATTTCAACTAGTGTTTTTGAATTTGAAAACCAAATAAATACCAAAAATTTCACTGCAGACTATATAGGAAACTTGAAAATTACCTTGTGTCAACTGTGGTGCCACATATAATAAGATGCTACATACGAATCTTCAATCTACTGTTATTGATATCTAAGGAAAATTCCTTCTTTCAATTTCTCACAAAACAAGATATCCCAATTCATTTATTTCTTAAACATGATTGGTTATATAATTAATTTTGAAGAGTGATAGAATTAGGCCATGCTAAAAAATGAGGGTGTCAAATAGCCTTTCATAATCTATTTGTTTCACAGGCAGGCCATGAACATAAAACTTGCCAGTGAGGGGATGGCCGGTGCAGTGCAGTGTAAGTGGAAGGTGAACAGGTTATAATTTGTACTTGACAAATTGGTGCCCATAGGATACTGCAGTATCTTTTTCAGCCACATCTAATTGTGGAATTCTGCTGAAATACCATGCATTAAAACTGTTATGACTACATTATTTCTTTCCTTTCCATTAAGGAATTCGTCACCTTATTTTTCAATAAGAAAATTTATGTTCCTTACAATATGTGATCATCTTTAAATGGCAGGTGGACCTAACAAATTTGCAAACTCTTGGGGAAAGCCATGACAATTCCACAGCATTGCTATAAATACATTATTCCTATGTTAGATATCCTGCATGAAATCAGGTGTATATTTCTTTTCCAAGAAATATTTTTAGAGAGAGAGAGGGAGAGAATCATTCAAAATGTCTGTGTTCAAGAGGCTTTTGTGTCAAAATGGCTTCCCATTACATCCAAACAGTGATTTACATTTACTAGACCTTAAACAAACAAGGCCAAACAAGCATGTGCCCTATCTTCAAGTCGTACATCTTTGATTCACATATGTACTTTTGCACTGTTTTAATTTTTTTTTTTTTTAATTTTGAATCCAGCCTATAGGCTACAGAACTGGAGGGAGCTTGCCTCTTTTATGTAGGTGGGATTCAATCAGAAGTCCCACATTTGATCACAAAAGACTTTACTAGTTGATTTAGCTGACATTCGTTATTTTTACACATTAAATTTTCTTACTGTCTTTCAAGATTTTTGTCTCTGAGTCTATTTTTTAACTTCTGTACATTTGATATAGCTTAATCTGGTAAGATAAAAATATGCTGAGTTTGACTACGGTGTACCTAAGGAGAAGTGGGACATTAAAAAGCTGTACATATAGTGCTTGAGACATTAAAAAAATGTACATACAAAAATAAGTTGGCTAAATTCATAAATTATACAGTGAAAAATAGTTCTATGTGGCCATATGTGCCTCTTTTCAGTTGTATAATTCATAGACATCTTGTGCTTTTGATGGCAGAATATATTATATCTTCCTAAATTTTCTTTAGGATAAAAGAATTTCTCCAGTATGCATATAATTGTCAACATTCAGCCAAATTTGACATTATACATAATCATAACTTTTATTTGACTTTATTGAGTTAATTTCAGGGTATGTTATCCATTGAACTTGCCACTTGAAACACTTTTCCGAATATTTGCATGGCACATAGTGTCTCTTCAGCCAAGGGAGAGGATGGTGGTAGTGCTTGCAGAAAAAAAGAAACGATCTCTCCAAAACCTGGCTGGAACATCATGCACCTGCCGAAGCTGCAAAGAAGATGCTCAGCAAATTTGTTATAAGCTTAGCCTTGAGGAACTTCTCTGTAATGAAGTAAGGCTTCTATTTAAAGTCTTCTAGAAATTAAAATTGACTAATTATCCTCTAGTCATCTTGCTAGGATTTTTCTTTGGCTCATTCATAGTCCTATAGGAAGCATGATGCAGTGGTCAAAGTTTCTGAAGAATATATGGTATTTAGAGTTCATACTTATTCTGCTACATTGTATGCACCAAAAAAATGAATCGAAATAAGTGATTACCAGTTTTTTTTTTCTTTTTATAATTTCATCAATGTAATGAGTATTCTATTATTTTACAACAAATGAATCTGCTAGTGTGTAATTGTGTATTTCCTATCTCTGCTATTGTGTTTTTGAATCAAGGAGGAAAAAGAATGATCGGTTGTTGCATTAATCAATGTCCTTTTATTTATTTATTCCAAACAAAACTACTGTGGCAAAACACTAAGCACACTGTAATGGGGGCTTGTGTTGGTAGCCCCTTCTGAAGTTCCTTAGTCCAGCTTTCCAGCATCATAATCCAATTGAAATGCACCATGTTATCTGGCCAACCACCTTCTTCTTAACCATGTTACATATTACCAAGTTCACAATTTTAATTAACTTTGTTCAATTCATCACAATCAAATACTTCGCTAGAGGCTTGTTCCATTCTTCGTGCAAAATGCAATGCATAAAGTTATGTGATGTTGGCAATTAGAAGTAGCATGCATAACAACAGTTTCAAGTGAATGTTCAACACCACTTAAATCTTTGGTTGGAAAATCACAAATGCTCATGACTCTTCGGAAGCTTGTAGCCATCAATCAAAATATTGCAAATACTATGTCTCGGTTTGGTAAGCCTATTATGCTGCTTCTTTGAGCTTCAATAATATCCAGACTTCGAGGGTAACCAAATTAAAGAGAAATGCATCCATGATCATGGCTGTTGGGAAGGTGGAAAAATAATTTGATATTACTACAAAAACCCCACAGTTTTTATCTGTACAATTGAAACCAAAATCATAGTCTAATCTTGCAAGGCCCTTGCAAGAGAGCCTACAGAATTGGATCCAGTCAAAACGTAGGTAGCAATAAAGTTTCTGATTTTTCAGCTTCACATACCACATCCAAGTCAATTTCATCCATATCAGATATCTGTAATTAAATCCCACCAAGCAAATATTTTGCACAAAGCTTTTTAGAATTCTGTTATTCATATCGACATCAAAATTTAACTTCCATTAATCTTTATACTTCTATTAAATAATTACATAGATGCACAATTTTAGAGTGGCCCTCGAAGGACATTGAATCACAAGACACACACACACAAGAGAACAATACTAAAACAACAGAAAATAATGACTTTCTTGTTAAATACATAATAAAGCATCCAGCATCTAACAGCACATTATACATGTACCACTTCCAGACTAGCAGCAAAGCATTGGTATTCTTTAATATGATGACAAAGCCTAAACTTTCTATGCAAATATTTATGCTAGTATTGGAGTTTCAGAGGATCAATCCCTGTGCCGGTGTGGTTTTGGAGGGCTCATTTTTTGGGGATACAGTTTCATGGGTCTGAGCAAAGCCTTCCACTTTTTTCTCCTGATCTTCCTCAGCTATGACCTTTTCCTTTGCCTTCTGCCCCACTTCCCCTGCTGCCTTGGCAACCTTACTGAATGCACCAGTAACCCATGTAGCCCCAGTTAAAACATACCGATTCTTCATAATGGCAGATCCAGCATTACCGACTGTCTGCTCAGCAGCTGAAATTGCAGTCTTGGTCTTCTCAGAAACATGAAACTTCTCATCCATTTCCTTCACTTTTGCAGTAACAATGGTCGTGCCAGCAGTCACTTTCTCAGTGAGACCAATCTTTTGGTCCAGAGACGCTACTTTGGCTGTGGCAGTCGATGTAAACTGGTGCTTCTCATCGAAGGCCTTTGCCTTGTTGAGTGCATCTTTGCCCGAATTGAAGCCCTTAGCCAGCATGCTGCTGACAACAACCTCGGCATTTTGAATAGCAGTTTCGGAACCACCTTCTCTTTTTTCTTCTGTTTCCTGATGAGACTGAAACAATTTAATGTCAGGAAGAGCATTGACAACAATGTTAAGATATGGACTTAGGAGACAATATTACAGTTGCCAGTGCTGAAGCAGCAGCAGCTGGTAGCTCATAATCTGGAGCCAGGGCTATGTGGACAGACTGATCAACTATTGTTGCCCCCTGAAAAGGCCATATAGGTTCATTATGTGAGAAAGCAATCAAACTGTAAAGAAGATAGATACATTTACATGGGAACAATATTCTCTCTTGCAGCCAAAAGATACACATACAAGAGATATATATATATATATATATATATTTCTAGAACCAAGAAACTTGATATCATCATTAAGAGATCCAGATTCATTTAATTTAATTTCTTAAATAAAGTGGAAAAAGGAAACATGCTTGAAAAAAGAAAAGACATCAATCTAGATAGGGCGCATTGCCTTGTGAGGTTAATTGTGATGACCATCAGAACAGAGAAATGATGATTCTTGCAATGAAAAAAAAAATCAATGTTTACTGGTAGAGAACCAACTATCTTTAGCCTACATGCATATAAGGCAGGCATACTGAAGGTTCTGTCAGTCATTGTTATTTGTTATTTGTTATTTTATTGAGTAAAGTTATAGCTTTAGGCTACAACTAATTTTGTAGTTAAACTTTTTCCTAAAAAATAAAGGAAATAGAGGAAAAGGTTAAAATACCGGAGGAAGTTGAACACATTGAAAGTGGATCAAATTTAGATTCCTACTTTCTTGCTTTTTCATAAATCATAATTAAATTTCATTTAAAAAAAGCAAAGTACCATACTTAATTAATGATACTGTGGGAATTAAAGAGAACAATGGAGAATTGTGGAAGATGCGGAAGCGTAAGCAAGGAAAAAAGAAAGAGAAGAACACATGTGGTTCAGCCTAACTACCTACCACACCACTAAACCCTAAAAGACTACATCTTGATTAACTTGACTTAATAACACATTACAAGAGAACCCATATTTATAATGGAATTTGAAAGTTCAATTAGTGTATAAAACACTATGAATGTTTAGACCTCCAATTAACAAATTACCAATTCAAGCTTAATATCAAACAATCAATGTGCGGAATATGAACATAAGCTTAATATAGAATTGATAAGCAATCTAAACCAAATAAAATCACTTCCACAACAGAAATTAAATGACAAAAATTAAAGGAAGAGAGATGCAAACACAAGGACAACACACGATGTGTTATCGAAGAGGAAACTGAAGCCCTCGGCGTAAAACCTCTCCGCCGCCCTCCAAGCGGTAAATAATCCACTAAACAATGTAGTTGGGATACATGAACAGCGAAGACCCTCCAAGCCTAATCTACCCAATGTACCTAAGCCCTCCAAGCTCCTACTCCAACGAGGTTACGCCGAACCTATTTCTTCTTTAGCTTACCGGATTCCGCTACTTGACCATAGCATCTACCAATATGAAATTGGTCCCTTCTTAACTGCTTCCCAAAGCACCAAACAGCCTTCTCACAGATATGGGTATGATGAGAAAAGGTTTTGGTAATGTACCTCTCAAGGATTTAACAATGGAGAGGAAGAGAGTAGAGGAATTTGAAAAGTCTCTATGTGAAGATTGTGGATGAATCAATCTTGTTTTTCTCTAGGGTTTCTCTCTCAAAATTCTCTCTGGAAACTCTCTAAATTTCATGGGTATAAGGGTCTATATATAGTAGGGTGAGAAAGGAATGCGAAGAGTCAGTTTTTCCCAAACAGGGTGGTCTGGCGACTTGGCCTCGCGACTGGGCTGAGTCACGAGTTCAAGCCGCGAGCTAACGGCCTGGGCAGCCTGGGACTTTTGTCCTGTAGTGTAACAACTGGCATGACTCTTCAGCTCCCCTGCATGCTTCACACGTGTGCCAGCTTTGGCGGCTTGCCAGTCGCGAGTCACCCGCGAGTTTCAATCGCGAGTCTCTGCATCCTTGCACAATCTTGGGCATTTCTTCACACTCTCTCACTCACTACCCTTACATGATTTCCACCTAAATACAGGGTTATTAATTGCTATAATACAAGCAAATTTGGCACGGAATAAAGCCAATAAGATGGTTGATAAAATTCAACCTTACAGGATTACATATAATAGTCAAACATAATTTGAATTTGAATTGCATATTAATTGTCTCAATTCCATGATTTTCTATAGCAATCAATCCCATAACTTTCTCTTACAAATCAATCTCTTGATTTGGTCTTCATTAACATGGAAAGTGAAATTTACTTTCCACAGGTACTAATGAAGGGAATGATTTGTAAAAAATGCACTCAATTGTACTTAAAATAAAAAACTCTTTACTTGTGACCAATAGTAATGTTGAGACGCGTTTATAATTTTACAACCTTGGGACTTGATTTCTTGATTTGTTCTAGACGTTGTTGAACTCATGCTCCAACCTTAATTCATTGTGGAATATGTTCTCAATATAATTTATACTATCAAAAATTGTGGAATATGCTTTTAATATCTATTTCTATGGATTACATTACTATTTCTAAGAAAACTGTTATAGAAGTATGTTGCCAATTTCAGAAAGCCCATTCTACATTCTAAATCAAATGGACGTATTCAAGGCTATCCAATTTTAGTGAGTATTGGTGTCTTCCATGGTTAAATGATAGGTATGCTTCTAGCACTTACCGTCTTTCTCAGTCACAAGTCTACACTACATGTGTTCAGACTAACTTGGATGATAAGTTGATATGTGCCAATTTAGTTGAGTGTTTTATTTTTATTTTCTTGAGAGAATGTATAAAATAACTTTAATTAAACAAATCCTGCATCCATAGTGAAAAGAAGGCAAGTTTATGGACTGAGTTTGGTTGAACAGAATGGGGAGAAAAAAGAGAATGTTTTCCCCTGAAGCTTCAACTTAAATTTCTTGTAAAGAGGAAAAAAATTAGATCCATGATCTTTATGCCTCTTGTATATATAAAATGAGACCAGTACCCACCATTATAGCTTTCTGTACTAAGCTTTAGGTTGATAATCTAAGAGGTCAGGTAGGTTTTTGCCTTTGTCATATAAAGTTCAATCAATCATATTTCCATTGATTTCAACTAGTGTTTTTGAATTTGGAAACAAATTAAATACCAAAAATTTCACTGTGGACGATATTGGAAACTTGAAAATTACCTTGTGTCAACTGTGGTGCCACATATAGTAAGATGCTACATATGAATGTTCAATCTAATGTTATTGATATTTAAAGAAATTTCCTGCTTTATTTTATCTTTTTCAAAAGAAAGAAAGAAAGAAAGAAATTTCCTGCTTTCAATCTGCTACAAAACAATTTTATATCCCAATTCATTCATTCATTTATTTATTTTATTTTATTTTATGTTTTTGAGATAAAAGATAGACTGATTCATTTATTTGTTAACCATGATTGATTATATAATTTTGAAGAGTGATAGAATTTAGGCCATGCTGAAGAATGAGGGTGATGAATAGTCTTTTGGAATCTATTTGTTTTACAGGCAGGCCATGAATATAAAAGCCAGAGACAGGACAGCCAGTGCAGTGCAGTGTACATGGAAGGTGAAAAGGATGTAATTTGTACTCGACAAATTGATTCCCACAGGATATTGCAGTCTCTTTTTCAGCCACATCTAGTTGTGGAATTCAGCTGGAATACCCTGCATTACAACTGGTATAACTACATTATTTATTTCTTTTCCGTTAAGGAATTCATAATCTTATTTTTCAATAAGAAATTTTATGGTCCGTACAATATGTGATCATCCTTAAATGGCTGGTGGACCTAACAATTTTGCAAGTGCTTGGGAAAGCCATGAGGCAACTCACATAGCATTGCCAGAAATACATTCTTCCTCTGTGAGATATTCAGCATGAAATCAAGGGTTTCCTTTCATTTCCTTATTTTTCTTATTTCATACCGAAGCGCTTGTAGATGGCAGATGAAGACTCCAAGAAATGGTTTTAGAGAGAGAGAGAGAGAGAGAGACAAAGAGTCATTAAAAATGTCTGTGTTCAAGAGGCTTTTGTATCACAATGGCTTCCCATCTTCTTCAAACAGTGATGTACTAGACCTTAAACAAAAAAGCATGTGCACTATCTTCAGGTCTTACATCTATGCTTTACATATTTACTTTTGGCTTGATTCATAAATTAAACAGCGATGAACAGTAAGGTTAAATGCGGCCATATGTGCCTCTTTTCAGTTGTATTAGTCATAAACATCTTGTTCTTCTGATGGCAGAATCTATCACATCTTCCTAAATTTCCCTTGGGATAAAAGAATTGTTCCAGTATGCTGACAACTGCCAACATGTAGCCAAATTTGACATTATACATAATCATAGCTTTTATTTGACTTTATTGAGTTAATTTCAGGGAATATGATCCATCGCGCTTGCCGCATGGAACACTTTTCCCCCATGTTTGCATGGCACATAGTGTCTCTTCAGCCAAGGGAGATATTGGTGGTAGTGCTTGCAGAAAAAAGCAACGATCACTCCAAATATCCTGTTGGAACATTATGTACCTGCATTTGTGGCTGGAACATCATTTACCTGCATACGAAGCCCCAAAAAAGATGCCCAGCAATTTTGTTATAAGCTTAGCCATGAGGAACTATCCTCTGTAAAGAAGTAAGGCTTCTATTTAAGTCTTCTAGACATTATAATTGACTAACTATCCTCTAGTCATCTTGTTAGTATTTTTCTTTGGGTCATTCATAGTCATACAGGAAGCATGATACACTTATCTAAGTCTTCTTATTCTGCTACATGGGCAATCCATGGTAGATGAGGAGTAAGAATATTCTAAACTACTCTTCAAAAAATGTTAAAGGCATACAAGGAAATTTAAAAAATATATATATATATATTTTGTATTAGTAATCAATTACAACCAAAACAATCCCATAAATTGAAATACCGCTTCCAATATTCAAATCTACTTCTAGATCTTTTAGTTCACCTCCTACATCATTAATCCTGACTAAATTTTGATTTCATCATATATTTTAGTCACGATTTTCACTAAATTTCCTAACAATATCCCTACTTTTTTTTGTTTAAAATATGATGTAAGGAGCTGTAAAAGAAGAAAAAATAATAGTGGGAAGATGTGGTCAGAGATATGAATTTGAAACTTTTATCTTGGAATGAAAAGACTGGATGACAGGTCAAAATGATTGAGAGTGAGGAACTTGCTCAAATAGTAGAAGACAAATTTGGTGTGTTTCCAAGAAACCAAAATTGGAAAACATAACCAAATTAGGTTTTATTCTGCTACTGTATTAATTAATTAATTCACACAAGGAATTCGGGGAAATAATTTTTGCTTATAAACTAAGGTTGAGTTTGGATTGCACTGAAAAATGAAACTCCCTGTGTTTGGTGTTTTTTCTGTGAGTTTCGTACACTGTTCACAGGACTCGCAAATACGAATTTCAACAAATGTTAAGTTAAAACTGGGTCCTACAGCACTATTCACACATTTAAAAATTATTTTGTTACAGTGTTTTCAGTTTTCAGTAATAAACAATATCCAAACAGACCCTAAGGAACTTCTATGTAATGAAGCAATGCTTCAAGTTAAGTCTTCTGGACGCTTAATGTACGGCACATAACAATTGTACCTAAGTTTTATTTTATTCTCATTACTACTTTATGATTACTTTTCAACCAATGAGAATTAAGCTTTGATATTTATAGAATAAAGTTCCCAAATTTTTGTGTGAAAAATAACAATTTTGCCCCTGGAAGTTCAATTCACCTTGAATTTGGTGTTTGGTCAAGTTTTGAATTATGCCAAGTTGTAGGCAAAATTTGCTATTCGGACTGATTTTAGAAAAAATTTTGGTGAATAGTATGCGCATCAAACATTTTAATTAGTTAGACTGTTTTCAAAAAAAAAAAAATGGAACTCGAGTTTCTGAAACTCGAGTTCCAAGTTTTTTCACACAGAACTCGAGTTTAGGAAACTCGAGTTCTGTACAAATGGAACTCGAGTTTCTTAGACTCGAGTTCCACTTTTTTTTTTTTTTGGGTCCATTTCAGACTTCATCTAAGAGTTGGAACTCGATTTTGTTAAACTCGATTTTCAAAAACAGTCCAACTAACAAAAATGTTTCATCCGCATGCTATGTAGCAAAAAATTTTCTAAAAATCTACTATTTGGCAAATTTTGCCCAAGTTGTAAAATGGGTTTTTTTTCTTTTTTTCTTTTTTTTCCTTAACCCTAGACTTGTGAAATGATGATTTTGCCCTACCTTATGATTTTCAATCAAAAAATTTAATTTTCACTATTAGATAAGAAAAACTTTTCAAGATTTTATCCACCAACCTCAAGGTAACAAATACTATAAAATGATGGAAGATTACAACATATTTAACGGTAAATATATTGTTAACTCAAGTAGACTAACTGACGTGACCATATAGCTCCAAAACCAAGGACTACTCTATCATAGACTTTGTTCAAACGTGAACACCTACTCACACCTTCTAGAATCCTCTCGAAGCTTCTTTGTTTACTCATTAACAATTTCAACTTGATCATAAAATCTTGAATAATTCCTTGATTACTAGGTGATGCTTTTGTGAGAACTTGGTTAACCCTCACCTTAGTTGTGCAATACACAGTTTTCCAAAGTTTGAAATCACATCATCTATGTCTTTTTTATACCTTAACTTGGAATCCACAAAACCCTAAGGAGTTGTGTCGATTGATTAGGTTGTTTCAAGAGTATAATTGGATTATTATCTCAACGGATCAATCTAGTCATTAATGTGACGAAATCTCAATCGATGTACCAAACGTAGAGATTCCAACAATTATGAAACCTCTCATGCAGTCATAGGTACATGTCTTGAACTTCAAATAAACTTACAAGACAAAAGTGACACAAGTTTGCTCACAGTTTGCCAATCTAATACTATAAACCTAAAATTTACCTTTTACAAAAAACAATGTTCACGTATCATTTAAAATTCTAATTCACATAACATACGTAAAAAATGTTTAATGCAGTTTTATAATATGTTTTGATTATATGTAAAAAATGCTTAATGCCGTTTTACAATATGCTTTGATTATGTCAAGTATCCAGCAGCACACTTAGAGCTAAGACAATTTTTTTTTTTTTTTTTGAGAATTGATTCTTAAAAAAAAAAAAAGTTAAGATAATTTTTATTTTTTTAAGGGGTAAGACCGTAAGATTAGTATAATATTGGTCGGTCCCAAGGGGGTTCAAATTTTCCTGTTGTGCTATCGAACCCCCAAAAAGATAAGTACAATTGGGGGTTGGTTGGCCTAGAAATTATCGTATTTTCTCGAAGTATGAGAAGTATACGTTACAAACCAAACACGCTATAAAATAGCCTCACCATGCTTCACTCTTCTTCACTTCTCAACTCTCATAGAAACCATTGTGATCACAGAGAGTAGTATATAGATATCTGTAGCTAAACTCCAATGGAGGAGAATGGAGAAATTCTCATATTCTCAAACAAGAAGAGAATCAAACAGCAGCATCAACATAAAAGTTTGTTCTCACAACGAATCAGCGAATTACCAGATTACCACATTATGACTCATCTTCAAAGTAAGGAATCTCTTTCTTCCTACCTGTCACAAACACGTATCTTTATGCGCACAAATGGTTTTCATTGTAAAATCGTGCGATTTTACGATCCGGATCGCGATTTTGACAACCATGATTAGATCTAAATTTATGTATTTTATTGTTTTTAATTCTGTTTTTTATTTTTTTTATTTAGTTAAAATTGATAAATTATTTTTAAAAAAATTAGATGCTGATGAGACATTTTTTATAATATTTTAATTTCTCCGTCAGTCACCTCAGATATTTCAGTCGATTGACTAACAGAAAGGATGAAAATAAATCGCGTTAATTGGTTTAGAGACTAAAAGTGGTAAAATTAAAATGTAGGGACCAAAATGGGAAAAAGTCAAAATGTAGAGACTAAAAGTGCATTTACGCCTATATATATATATATATAAAATTTATATTTTATTTGAGAAGAAAAAAAGTAAGATAACTGATTATTATTTTTAAAAATTGTAAGAAATTTGTTTAAAGAAAATTTTAACTATTGGTCCCATGAGGGTTCAAATCTTGTACTACCGAACCCTCAAAAAGATAAGTACGATTGGGGGTTGTTGGTCTAGAAATTATCGTACGTTCTCGAAGTATGAGAGAAGCATACGTTACAATGCTAAGCGTACGTTACAAAGCAAACACACAATAAATGGCCTAACCATGCTTCAGTCTTCTTCACTTTTCAATTCTCATAGAAACCCTTGTGATCAAAGAGTGAGTGAGAAATACAATCCTTCTATATAGATATCTGTAGGTAGGTAAACTCCAATGGAGGAGAATAGAGAAATTCTAATATTCTCAAACAAGAAGAGAATCAAAAAGCAGCATAAGCAGAAAAGTTTGTGCTCACAGCGAATCAGCGAATTACCAGATTTCCACATTATAACTCACCTTCAAAGTAATCAATTTCTTTCTTCTTATCACAAACACAAACACATATCTTTATACGCACAAATGGTTTCATATATATATATATATATATATGTGATGGGATATCATATGTACATGAATGTTGCTTTAATTTTCTGATGTTATGTGCTTTTGAATTTTGGTTTCAGTTCCTAGAAGATTCGTGGATGCAGCCAGATGAGGTGGGGTTGTATAACCAATGGTATAGATCTTACCCTTTTTTTTATTCTAAAGCTTATGATCTTACCCTTTTTTTTTTTTCATCTATGTATATCTATAATTCAATTTAATAAATCGATCTTATGGTACATCAATGATAAACCCTAGATTATTTTAATTTTTTCACTGTTTTGAATTATGCTTTGGCTTTTCGGGTGGTTGTTTCCTTAGATCTGCACATAATTAATATTAGCATATAATATGAACAACCAACCAAAAAATCTGAATCTACTATTTTTTATTTTTTAGATCGGTCGTGTATTTTATGCCAAATAAAATCTTTTGACACGTTTTCAATGCCGATAAAGTTTTGTATTTTTTTTTTCCTTTTATGTAATGTTGTTTAATTTCAGTTATTAAAGACTACAACTTTAGGAATTTCATGTGACTCGATGTACCTTTTGTTAATTTTTTTATTGTTTATTTGCTGAAAATTAGTTAAAATACCGTTGTACCTAAAGAACATTGAGGCTATAAAAAACTTTCATAGGCAAATAAGCTATTTTCTTAATATAAAAAATTAATGGCAAACAACATATTTTTCAATAATTCTTAAAATGTCTTACAAGACTTGCATCTGTTAAAGCAACATTTAAAAAAGAAAATCTTAATTATAATCTACTAGAACTATCTATATTAACTACTCAATAGTCTCAATTATCACATAAGTTTTCCTTTACCTATATGTGAAATATGAAAGTATCAAATATTCAGGATGTGCTTACATATTTTTTCTTTTTCAGCTTTGTATTGATTAAGAGCTGCAATTAAGGAAACAACATGAAAGCATTGGTTAACATTGGCTTGAACATAGGGTCAAAGAGCTTGAACTCTGCTTCTCGAAAGGAAAACAGTTTGGCTTCTTTGATCAGAATGGTTGGTAGTGATGCTTGCACGTTCACATGCATAAGATATCCCAAGAAGATGTCTAGTGCAGAAATAAAAGAAAACTACTGACCATCTATTTCTTCCAGTGGGCCATATGAAGCGGGTGAACAATATCACTATCTTTTTGTTGTTGTTGTTGTTTTCCTATGGTGAACAATATCACTATCGGAGAATGCGTACAGTACGCTTAATTACTATGGACAATATCACTATCGGAGAATGCGTACAGTACGCTTAATTACTATGGATTATACTAGCCTCAAACCATTGATTGTACATGTTAGTTGTCTGATACAAGTCAGATTAGTGATTTACCAGATGTTTGTTATTATTTTTCATTACAATGTGTAGTTTTACTATCTCTTTAATTACTTATTATTATGAAATGAACAACACATTGTATCTAGAAAGTAAGATCATGAATGTCAAAGCCTGAATTTTATGGAATTGTTATTGCATGTGGAGAGTTGAAAAAATAGATCCTGCTTAATCACAACAGCATTGATTTTACTTACAACAAATTTTGGTAAGTTTGTTACAAGATTCATTCAGTAATAGAGTTGAATAGATTCTTTTTTACTAAATTCTAATCTTAATTTAACTACTAATTGGAAGTTTCTTTTAAACACTATTGTACTTGAATTACTTCGGTTTACTGTTGTTGTGAGGCTAATTGGACATTTGAAGTCACTGAATCATGAAAATTTTGGTTGAGTCAAATAATTTTGATACTAGTCACTGAGATTGTAACTTTCTTTATCAAAGCATTTTAAATTCAATTTTCATTTCATTCTGATAATAAATATATGGGATTCTAGAGCTTTGGACAATGCTTTGTTTCAATGAAAAATAGAAGTAGGTTTGGAGCTAGAAGGCTTTATTTATCAAAATCTTGTATGATATTTCAGGGACAAAAATAGAACCTAAAAGCGTTGGAAAATGATTCATTTGCATATCATAACATTTTTCATTCCAGTAGAATGGGTTGAGATTATTTATACTACCTATTTGTAGTGCTGTTTCCCCCAAAAAACAAAAGCTATTTGTAGTGCTGGTCTTTTTTTTTTATACTATGTAATCAAAAGACCATGCAAAACTTAGAAAGAAGATAAAATAACAATTATTACTGGTCATTTCTAAAAGGACCCCAAGGGAAGGTTTTTGAAGTAGCTTGTGTAGCAGGGAGAAGGATGCTTGAGAGGTTCTAGAAGTACTTTTGTGATACAAGGATCGCTTGGTCCAAATATTTCACATATGGTCACACTGGTAGCGTGGTTTACACATTTAGTGGTACACTAGTTGAACCTAGTCATTGGATGTGGTTATGGTGGTTAACCTGCAACTTTACGAGGTGTTTGGTACATGCACTTAAAAACATGTGTTTTGTTGTTTGAAAACATGTGTGGAAATATGTGTGAGTGAAAAAGTGTGTGAAAATACGTGTAATGTTGTTTAAAAACTGAAAACATGTGTTTGAGTTGCCATACCAAATGAGGCCCCATTGCATGTTGGCAGTTTTGAGCGTAATCTTTCCAAGTTTCACGAAATTAATCAATTTTTCTTCTTCACTTTTTCGAATTTTCTATAATGACATTTCATAATGGTTTTGATATAGTTTTGGTAAAATGGCTGCTGGTGCCAAAGTTTCACAAAAGTCAGAGATTTTTTTCTCCCAATTTTTCGTTTGTTCTGAAATGCCACTATTTTTAATGCCATGATGGTTTTAATATAGTTTGGTAAAATTTCTGCTGGTCCAACAATTTCTTGACACTAGGAGATTGTCTCAGTGGATAAACACATGCAGGTTTAGGGAACAACGTCATTGTTAAACTGGTGAACAATTTTGTACACGTGTATTCAAGAGAAAAAGTCCTTTTTTGCTTTGACCTCAAATGGAAGTTTAATTTATTTGATTAGCTAATGAAAATCTCTCTCTCTCATTATTTGAATGTCGGGAATGCAATGATTGGCATTGTCAAATGAAATCTTATTCATGGCAAAAAAGAAGAAGGAATCTTATGGTACTTGTATTATGTATTATTGTGAACAACCAGTGTTCATTTATAGTTTCATGCATTTCAATAAAGCGTGAAGTGCACGTTAATTTAAACTATGCTGTGTAATTAGTAATCTACAATCATCTTCCTAGTGAAAATTGTGCTTAACTTGAAGAACTGTATATTATTGCATGCACTGAAAGCAGAACAAAGATATTGATTATATGAGACCTTGGTTTATTTTATCAGATTCAAGTGTATTTTTTCTTTTTTATGAAGAACATGTTTGACTTGGTACAACAGCTATGGATAGTTCTCTGTAATGATGTTGCCTTTTGCATTATTGTGACTGATTTGGACTATAATTATAAGTTTATAACCCTTCATTACAATTGACATATAATCTTCCTATTTTTGCATACTATAACAACTGAAACTCATGCCGGCCTCTTTGTTTCTTTAATCTTTCGGCTATGCATAATGATGCTGACAGTAGATTGGGGGGTAATTGATGCAGAAAGATCAGTAAGACAAGACCATATTGTTGTTCTGACGAAACATGGTAAAATCAGTTTCAAAGAGATATGCATGGTAAAATCAGTTTGCCTAAAAACATGTGATATGCATGGCTTTGGTGAGTTATCAATTTTGAGATTAATATAATTTCTCTTGCATGCATGTCTCAAGTACCCACCCCCCCTTTTTTTTTACACTTCTTATATATAGGATTGGCTAGCATTAGAGTAATATATATTGGCAATACTTTGCAGTATCAGCTTCATTGTTGAATTGCACTTGACTTCTTCATGTTTTCCTGTAGAAAACTGAACATATCATGCTCTTTCTGTACTGTTCTTGCTGTCTTGTGTCCGTTACAAGTCAATTAAGCGTACATCAATCTTGTACACAACATGGCATACTACAATATCAGTGCTTGCTCTTGAGAATGAGTTCCAAAGTAGGATAATTCCATATTCTTGATTGGGCATCCTTCTTAATTTATTTAGCAGTCTAAATCCAAGATCATGTCAACTTTATTTGACTGAGTAATTGAGATTTTTATTTCTTATATTTTTTATATTATATTCACATCTCTTTATTGTTTGCATGGACTCTTTAAAGATTCACTAATTCAGTAAATATGAAAATTAATGTTGATATTCTATATAATTGGAAGATTGTCTTAAAACTGTGTTTTCTAGTTTCTATGATGATTTTCCATAAAATATGTTGGATATAGTAATTAGAGTGTCATTGGTGAGAGACGCATACATATAACTTCTAAATCCAACCAGATTGCCTTTCTTTTTTGCCTATCATTTTGTGTTGGATTGTTGATGACTACTGATTTTATAATAAATCAAGTTTATGCTTGGCTTGAATAAGCCTTACCTGTATCACATGGAATTATAACCCATTGATAGTCAGTTAGCTTTCTTGTCTTGTAATACAAAGCCAATAGTATCACCTAGTCCTATTTGGTTTGGGTTGTCTCCACAGAAAGTCTCCTAACCAGCTCTATGTTTTCTCTATGAGCCAATCTTTGTAATTTGGCAAAAGATAGCACATTGCGTGTGTTTGAGGTTTAGGTTTTGTTAGAGTTTTGCACCACAATTTCCTTTTCCTTATTTCTCTGTGAAACTTTCTATTCAACACCGTCACCTGTGGACGTAGGTCTAAAGTCAAAACGTGTAAATCTTTGTGGTCCATATGCAATTGTTTATTCTACTTTTTTATTTCTTTTCCACATGACACCTCTAAAATTTATTACACTCACAGAAATGGTATCAGAGTCTTCATTATCTCAAAACAATCTGCCCAAAGAAAATATAAAAAACATGCCATAGGATCTTATTCAATAGAGCTATGACCAAGTAATAGTGCATTGCTATTATTATTTTGGCTAGTTAGCTTCTTTATGAATATTTTGATTAAGTCGCAACAGATTATTTTGAGTGCCTGTGACCTTTTTCATCCTGTTCTCTCCCTGTTTGATTTCCCATATCATGCAGGGTTGAGCCATGATTTTTGGCATAATAATACATAGAGAGAGCTGGTGGCAAAAGGTCACAGGCATTAAAAATCATGTGCATATTGCATAGCTACAGTAACCGACAAAACATTGCAGGACAGAGGCAGGGGTCAGCCATGATTTGTAGAGCTATTTTAATCAATGTCTAGTTGGTTTGGAATATCAATCCCACCATAGAAATGTATTTGGGCACTAAAAAGATGACTACAGCATCAAAGGAACCCATGTTTTGATAAATGCTATGCACTTGTCAAAAAAATGTTTTGATGGATGCTTTGCAGTTGGCCATATTGTCTTATAACTTGGCCCATTCAACTTACCAAATCAATGTGGCATATTGCTAAACCATAACAATTGGCCATATATATATATAGACATATATGGGAAGTATATAAGGTAAGATATCAAAGGAATTTAAGAAGGAAACTTTCTGCGTCTTCGGTGACCCTAACTTAAATCTCTGTCAAAGCATACAGGTATGTAAAACCACCCGTGCTTAATATTTGGTTTATTTTAAATCTCTTCCTTGTCCGGGATCTCATATATATTCCAGTACTCAAGTCGTAGATTCATTAAGCACTATGTATCTCTTCAAACACAAAATTCTTGAAACTTAATAGGTTTTCATTGCATAGTTGAAAGGTCATAGCTGTGAGTGAGGGAAGCATGAAGAATGTGTCCTGTGAAATTTTGCAAAAAGTAGACCTTTACATCTTGCTTCTAGCTGAATATGTTTTGAATAGATTCTAGTGCATGTGTCCTGTTCTGTTGAATTGTAAAGTGTTCTGCAGCCCAATGTTAGTAAGCTCTATAAGTCCTTCGTAATATGCTCTGATTACTATGTTAATTTTTTTAACTATTATGCCATGTGTTGATCAATCCACAGCAGACTTGCTTGCATGGAACGTAGTAGCTTTTTTTTTTCTTCTTGCAGTTGTATGATGTCTATTTTCATTCATCAAAGTGTTGAAAAGGACTTGGGACGCATTTATAATTTTACAACCTTGGGACTTGATTTCTTGATTTGTTCTAGACATTGTTGAACTCATGCTCCAACCTTAATTCATTGTGGAATATGTTCTCAATATAATTTATACTATCAAAAATTGTGGATATGCTTTTAATATCTATTTCTATGGATTGCATTACTATTTCTAAGAAAACTGTTATAGAAGTATGTTGCCAATTTCAGAAAGCCCATTCTACATTCTAAATCAAATGGACGTATTCAAGGCTATCCAATTTTAGTGAGTATTGGTGTCTTCCATGGTTAAATGATAGGTATGCTTCTAACACTTACCATCTTTCTCAGTCACAAGTCTACACTACATGTGTTCAGACCAACTTGGATGATAAGTTGATATGTGCCAATTTAGATGAGAGTGTTTTATTTTTATTTTTTTGAGAGAATGTATAAAATAACTTTAATTAAGCAAATCCTGCATCCCTAGTGAAAAGAAGGCAAGTTTATGGACTTAGTTTAGTTGAACAGAATGGGGAGAAAAAAGAGAATGTTTTCCCCTGAAGCTACAACTTAAATTTCTTGTAAAGAGGAAAAAAATTAGATCCATGATCTTTATGCCTCTTGTATATATAAAATGAGACCAGTACCCACCATTATAGCTTTCTGTACTAAGCTTTAGGTTGATAATCTAAGAGGTCAGATAGGTTTTTGCCTTTGTCATATAAAGTTCAATGAATCATATTTCCATTGATTTCAACTAGTGTTTTTGAATTTGGAAACTAATTAAATACCAAAAATTTCACTGTGGACAATATTGGAAACTTGAAAATTACCTTGTGTCAACTGTGGTGCCACATATAGTAAGATGCTACATATGAATGTTCAATCTAATGTTATTGATATTTAAAGAAATTTCCTGCTTTATTTTATCTTTTTCAAAAAAAAAAAAAAAAAAAAAAAGAAAGAAAGAAATTTCCTGCTTTCAATCTGCCACAAAACAATTTTATATCCCAATTCATTCATTTATTTTTATTTTTTTTTTTTTTTGAGATAAAAGATAGACCGATTCATTTATTTGTTAACCATGGTTGATTATATAATTTTGAAGAGTGATAGAATTTAGGCCATGCTGAAGAATGAGGGTGATGAATAGTCTTTTGGAATCTATTTGTTTCACAGGCAGGCCATGAATATAAAAGCCAGAGACAGGACAGCCGGTCCAGTGCAGTGTACATGGAAGGTGAAAAGGATGTAATTTGTACTCGACAAATTGATTCCCACAGGATATTGCCGTCTCTTTTTCAGCCACATCTAATAGTGGAATTCAGCTGGAATACCCTGCATTACAACTGGTATAACTACATTATTTATTTCTTTTCCATTAAGGAATTCATCATCTTATTTTTCAATAAGAAATTTTATGGTCCGTACAATATGTGATCATCCTTAAATGGCTGGTGGACCTAACAATTTTGCAAGTGATTGGGAAAGCCATGAGGCAACTCACATAGCATTGCCAGAAATACATTCTTCCTCTGTGAGATATCCAGCATGAAATCGAGGGCTTCCTTTCATTTCCTTATTTTTCTTATTTCATACCGAAGCGCTTGTAGATGGCAGATGGAGACTCCAAGAAATGGTTTTAGAGAGAGAGAGAGAGAGAGAGACAAAGAGTCATTAAAAATGTCTGTGTTCAAGAGGCTTTTGTATCACAATGGCTTCCCATCTTATCCAAACAGTGATGTACTAGACCTTAAACAAAAAAGCATGTGCACTATCTTCAGGTCTTACATCTATGCTTTACATATTTACTTTTGGCTTGATTCATAAATTAAACAGTGACGAACAGTAAGGTTAAATGCGGCCATATGTGCCTCTTTTCCCCCATGTTTGCATGGCACATAGTGTCTCTTCAGCCAAGGGAGATATTGGTGGTAGTGCTTGCAGAAAAAAGCAACGATCACTCCAAATTTCCTGCTGGAACATTATGTACCTGCATTTGTGGCTGGAACATCGTGTACCTGCATACGAAGCCCCAAAAAAGATGCCCAGCAATTTTGTTATAAGCTTAGCCATGAGGAACTATCCTCTGTAAAGAAGTAAGGCTTCTATTTAAGTCTTCTAGACATTATAATTGACTAACTATCCTCTAGTCATCTTGCTAGTATTTTTCTTTGGGTCATTCATAGTCATACAAGAAGCATGATACACTGGTCAAAGTCTTCTCGCTTTGTTTGCTTCGATGGAAAACATTATGTAAAGATAGTTTTTCATATTTTTCAGTGTTTGGTAACATTAGAATAAATTAGTCAAAGGAAAACTATCTTTAGTCAACATAAAAAATGTGGCTTATTTTAGGAGATCGTTTTCCACTAATTTGTTTTGGAAAACAACTATATCTCATAGCAAGCTAAATATGGTATGTTATGATATTGTTTTTTAACTCATTAAAGGTTGCTAACAAACATAGGAAATTGAGATAGTTTTATGAAAAATGTTTTTTGAAAAATCACTTATTTTCTAGAAAACATCATTGCTAAAACAAGCAGAGCGTTATTTTGCTACATGGGCAATCCGTGGTAGATGAGGAGTAAGAATATTCTAAACTGTTCTTCAAAAAATGTTAAAGGCATACAAGGAAATTTATATATTTATATATATATATATATATATATATATATATATATATATATTGTATTAGTAATCAATTACAACCAAAACAATCCCATAAATTGATTCCAATATTCAAATCTACTTCTAGATCTTTTAGTTCACCTCCTACATCATTAATCCTGACTAAATTTTGATTTCATCATATATTTTAGTCACGATTTTCACTAAATTTCCTAACAATATCCCTACTTTTTTTTATTTAAAATATGATGTAAGGAGCTGTAAAAGAAGAAAAAATAATAGTGGGAAGATGTGGTCAGAGATATGAATTTGAAACTTTTATCTTGGAATGAAAAGACTAGATGACAGGTCAAAAAGATTGAGAGTGAGGAACTTGCTCAAATAGTAGAAGACAAATTTGGTGTGTTTCCAAGAAACCAAAATTGGAAAACATAACCAAATTAGGTTTTATTCTGCTACTATATTAATTAATTAATTCACACAAGGAATTCGGGGAAATAATTTTTGCTTATAAACTAAGGTTGAGTTTGGATTGCACTGAAAAATGAAACTCCCTGCGTTTGGCGTTTTTCCTGTGGGTCCCGTACACTATTCACAGGACCCGCAAGTACGGATTTCAACAAATGTTAAGTTAAAACTGGGTCCTACGGCACTACTCACACATTTAAAAATTATTTTGCTACAGTGTTTTCAGTTTTCAGTTTTCAGTAATAAGCAATATCCAAACAGACCCTAAGGAACTTCTATGTAATGAAGCAATGCTTCAAGTTAAGTCTTCTGGACACTTAATGTACGGCACATAACAATTGTACCTAAGTTTTATTTTATTCTCATTACTACTTTATGATTACTTTTCAACCAATGAGAGCTTTGATATTTATAGAATAAAATTCCCAAATTTTTGTGTGAAAAATAACAATTATGCCCCTGGAAGTTCAATTCATCTTGAATTTGGTGTTTGGTCAAGTTTTGAATTATGCCATGTTGTAAAATGGGGGTTTTTTTTTTTTTTCTTAACCCTAGACTTGTGAAATGATGATTTTGCCCTACCTTATGATTTTCAATAAAAAAAATAATAATAATTTTCACTATTAGATAAGAAAAATCTTTCAAGAATTTATCCACCAACCTCAAGGTAGCAAATACTATAAAATGATGGAAGATTACAACATATTTAACGGTAAATATATTGTTAACTCAGGTAGACTAACTGACGTGACCATATAGCTCCAAAACCAAGGACTACTCTATCATAGACTTTGTTCGAACGTGAACACCTACTCACACCTTCTAGAATCCTCTTGAAGCTTCTTTGTTTACTCATTAACAATTTCAACTTGATCATAAAATCTTGAATAATTCCTTGATTACTAGGTGATGCTTTTGTGAGAACTTGGTTAATCCTCACCTTAGTTGTGCAATACGCAGTTTTCCAAAGTTTGAAATCACATCATCTAAGTCCTTTTTATACCTTAACTTGGAATCCATAAAACCCTAAAGAGTTGTGTCGATTGATTAGGCTGTTTCAAGATTATAATTGGATTATTATCTCAACGGATCAATTTAGTAAGTTATGTGTCGAAATCTCAATCGATATACCAAACGTAGAGATTCCAACAATTATGAAACCTCTCATGGAGTCATAGGTACATGTCTTGAACTTCAAATAAACTTACAAGACAAAAGTGACACAAGTTTGCTCACAGTTTGCCAATCTAATACTATAAACCTAAAATTTACCTTTTACAAAAAACAATGTTCACGTATCATTTAAAATTCTAATTCACATAACATACGTAAAAAAATGCTTAATGCAGTTTTATAATATGTTTTGATTATATGTAAAAAAATGCTTAATGCCGTTTTACAATATGCTTTGATTATGTCAAGTATCCAGCAGCACATTTAGAGGTAAGACAATTTTTTTTTTTGTGAGAATTGATTCTTAAAAAAAAAAAAAGTTAAGATAATTTTTATTTTTTTAAGGGGTAAGATTAGTATAATATTGGTCGGTCCCAAGAGGGTTCAAATTTTCCTCTTGTACAATTGGGGGTTGGTTGGCCTAGAAATTATCGTATTTTCTCGAAGTTTGAGAAGTATACGTTACAAACCAAACACACTATAAAATAGGCTCACCATGCTTCACTCTTCTTCACTTCTCAACTCTCATAGAAACCATTGTGATCACAGAGAGTAGTATATAGATATCTGTAGCTAAACTCCAATGGAGGAGAATGGAGAAATTCTCATATTCTCAAACAAGAAGAGAATCAAACAGCAGCATCAACATAAAAGTTTGTTCTCACAACGAATCAGCGAATTACCAGATTACCACATTATGACTCATCTTCAAAGTAAGGAATCTCTTTCTTCCTACCTGTCACAAACACGTATCTTTATGCGCACAAATGGTTTCATATATGTTGCTATAATTTTCTGATGTTACGTGTTTTTGAACTTTGGTTTCAGTTCCTATAACATTCGTGGATGCAGTCAGATGAGGTGGGATTGTTTAACCAGTGGTATAGATCTATCGTACCCTTTCTCTTTTGGTTCCATTATTCTAAAGCTTGTGATATATTAATTTCTGAAAAAAAGCGTTATTTTTTTTTCCTTCCATGTAAATCTATAAATCAATTTAATAAATCCATCTTGTGTTACATAAACCCTAGATTATTTTGATATTTTTCAATGTTTTGAATTATTCTTTGGCTTTCCAGGTGGTTGTTACCGTAGATCTGCACATAATTAGCATATAATTAATATGAACAACCCACTACAATTTCCAAATCTACTATTTTTTTTTTCTAGATCGGTCGTGTATTTTATGCCAAATAAAATCTTTTGACACGTTTTCATTGCCAATAAAGTTTTGGGATTTTTTTTCTTTTACTTAATGTTGTTTAATTTCAGTGACTAAAGACGGCAACTTTAGGAATTTTGCATTATTCGACGTATCTTTTGTTAATTTTTTATTGTTTATTTGCTGAAAGTTAGTTAAAATACCGTTGTACACCTAAAGAACATTGAGGCTATAAAAAATTTTGATAGGCAAATAAGCTAATTTTTTTTTTATATAAAAAAATGATGGCAAACAACATAATTTTCACAAAATTCTACTAGATCTGTTAAAGAAACATTTAAAAAAAAAAAAAAAAAATCTTAATTACAATCTACTAGATCTATCTAGATAGTACTTCATAATGTCTAATACATCCTCATTAACAACTCAATAGTCTATACTATCACATAAATTTTCCTTTGCCTATATGAAATATGAAAGTATGATATATTCAGGATGTGCTTACATATTTTTTCTTTATCAGCTTTGTGTTGATTACGAGATGCAATTAAGGAATCGACATGAAAGCATTGGTTAACTTTGGCTTGAGCATAGCGTCAAAGAGCTTGAACTCTGCTTCTCGAAAGAAAAACAGTTCAGCGTCTTTGATCAGAACGGTTGGTAGTGATGCTTGCTTTTAGCTTGACCACTGCTTGGTCGTTCACATGCTCAAGATATCCCAAGAAGATTCCTAGTGCCTGTCAGACACAAGGAAAATTACTGACCATCTATTTCTTCCAGTGAGCCACATGAAGCCGGTGAACAATGTCACTATCTTTTTGTTGTTGCAGTTGTTTTCGTGTTTGTGTGGCGAACAATATCACTGTCAGATAATGCGTACAGTACGCTTAATTACTATGGATTGTACTAGCCTCAAACCATTGATTGTACATGTTAGTTGTCTCATACAAGTCAGATCAGTGATTTACCAGATGTCTGTTAATATTTTTCATTGCAATGTATAGTTTTACTATCTCTTTACTTATTATTATGAAATGAAAAACATGTTGTATTAAGAAAGTAAGATCATGAATGTCAAAGCCTGAATTTTATGGAATTGTTATTGCATGTGGAGAGTTGAAAAAATAGATCCTGCTTAATCACAACAGCATTGATTTTACTTACAACAAATTTTGGTAAGTTTGTTACAATATTCGTTCAGTAATAGAGTTGAATAGATACATTTTTACTAAATTCTAATCTTAATTTAACTAGTAATTGGTAGTTTCGTTTTAAACCCTATCGTGCTTGAATTACTTCGGTTTCTTGTTGTTGTGAGGCTAATTGGACATTTGAAGTCACTGAATCTTGAAACATTTGGCTGAGTCAAATAATTTTGATACTAGTCACTTAGATTGTAACTTTTTATATATCAGAGCATTTTCAAATTCAATAAGCGTTTTCTGATAGTAAATGGGATTTTAGAGCTTTGGACACTGCTTTATTTCAATGAAAAATAGAAGTAGGTTTGGAGCTTGACTGCTAGAAGGCTTTATTTATCGAAATGTTGTATGATATTTCAGGGACAAAAAAAAAAGAACTCTAAAGCTTTGGAAAATGCTTCATTTCCATATCATAACATTTTTTCACTCCAGTAGAATGGGTAGAGTTTTATTTATACTAGCTATTTGTAGTGCTGGTTATTTTTTTTTCCTTGCTATGTAATCAAAAGTCCTTGCAAAATTTAGAAAGAAGATAAAAATAACAATTATTGCTAGTCATTTCTAAAAGACCCCAAGGGAAGGTTTTTAAAGTAGCTCTTGTAGCAAGGAGAAGGGTGCTTGGGAGGTTCTAGAAGTACTTTTGTGATACAAGGATCACTTGGTCCAAATATTTCAGATATGGACACACTCTAGTTTACACATCTTGTGGTACACTGGTTGAACCTAGTCATTTGATGTGGTTATGGTGACTTGCAACTTCACATAGCATGTTGGCAATTTTGAGCATAATCTTTCCAAGTTTCACCACGAATGTAATCAATTGTTCTTCTTCAATTTTTCGAATTTTCAATAATGACATTTCTTATTAGCTGCTGGTGCCAAACTTTCACAAAAGTATGAGACTTTTTTCTCCCAACTTTTCGTATGTTGTATAATGCGGGCTATTTTTCATGCCATAATGGTTTTAATATAGTTTGGTAAAATGGCTGCTGGTGCCAACAATTGCTTGACACCAAGAGATAGTCGCGGTGAATAAACACGTGTATTATGGAGATAATGTTCTGTTTTGCTTTGATCTCAAATGGAAGTTTTAATTTATTTGATTAGTTAATGAAAATTTCTCTCTCTCTCTCTCTCTCATTATTTGAATGTGTGGAACATAATGATTGGCACTATCAAATTAATCTTATTCTTGGCAAAAGAGAAGGAATTTTATGGTACTAGTCTTATGTATTATCGTGAACACCTAGTGTTCATTTTATTATTTCATGCATTTCTATAAAGCGTGAAGTCCACATTAAATTAAACTATGCTGTGTAATTTAGTGTACAGTCATCTTCCTAGTGAAAATTGTGCCTTAACTTGATCATGAACAGTATATTATTGCATGCACCAAAAGCTGAACAAAGATATTGATTATATGGAACCTTGGTTTATTTTATCAGATTCAAATGTATTTTTGCTTTTTTTTGAAGAACATATTTGACTTGGTACAACAGTTATGGATAGTTCTCTGTTATGATGTTGCCTTTTGCGTGATCATGATTGATTTGGACTATAATTATCACCCGTCATTACAAATTACATATAATCTTCCTATTTTAACGTACTACAACAACTGAAACTCATGCCACCTCTTTGTTTCTTTAATCTTTCAGGTGTGCATAATGATGCTGACAGTGGATCAGGATTCAGGGGGTATTGACACAGGGAGATCAGTAAGACAAGACCATATTGTTGTTCTGACGACAGATGGTAAAATCAGTTTCAAAGAGATCGTTTTTGCCTGAAAACATGTGATATGCATGACTCTGGTGAGTTATCAATTTTGAGATTAATATAATTTGTCTTGGATGCATGCCTCAAGTAACCTACCCCCTTTTTTCGCACTTCTTATATAGGATTGGCTAGCATTGGAATAATATATATATATATATATATATTAGCAATACTTTGCAGTATCAGCTTCATTGTTGAATTGCACTCGACTTCTTCATGTTTTCCAGTAGAAACATGAACATGTCGTGCCCTTTCTGAACTCTTCTTGGTGTCTTGGGTCTGTTATAAGTCAATTAAGCGTAAATCAATCTTGTACACTACATGGCATACTACAATATTAGCGCTTGCTCTTGAGAATTACTTTCAAAGTAGGATAATGCCATATTCAAGATTGGGCATCATTCTTAATTTCTTAGCGGTTTAAATCCAAGATTATGTCAACTTTATCTGACTGAGTAATGGAGATTTTTATTTCTTATATTTTGGATTATATTCACAGCTCTTTATTGTTTGCATGGACTCTTTTGGTGAGTTATTGTGTAATCTGCAATTTTGCAACTTAGCAAGTGAGTTTTTATATATTCAATTATCATTGGAGTCAGAATACCTAATATAATATTTTCTGTTAGGAAAAAAAAAAAGAAAAAGAAAAAAGAAAAACTTCTGCAATGATTCTTGTGGGAAAACCTATTCCTGTAGGTAATTAGAAAAATGGTTAGAGTAAAGAGGGTATAAATTCCTAATTTTGTTTTTTGTGCAAGAATTTCTATAAATGTTGTAGCTGGAACTTGTAACAAATTCAAATTAAGAATAATTATACCTTTGATCTTGAACATTCCATGGATGATTCCTCCGATCATAGACAAGTTTTGGAATGTTAAAAGAGGACAAGCCCCTAGGAAGTACTAATCTCATGTGTATCGCATTGCTGTTGTTTATACCAGAATTTTATTCTAACTGTCACTAGTTTTTTAAATAAAGCTTGTGCATAAAACTGACCAAAGGAGTTCATTTCCCCAATGAGACAAAGTAGAAAGATTAAGTCACATCTGGCTCTGAAAGTGGAGTAATTTTAAATTTTAACTTGTCATACTTTTGGATTATGAAAGTAATTCTTGTAATTGGTTTATTTATCAAAAATGAAAAACAGAATATCTTGTAATTGGTGTCAGTTAGGTATGCTGGGCAAGCCAAAGTAGGGTTGGAGAGAGAGAGAGAGAAAGAGATTTTGGATTTAAGTGTCTTCGAATTGAGGTATGTTCAGCAATTGCTACAATATAGTCACCTATTTCATTCTCCAGTTAACTTCTCGTAAAATCAGCTATTTTTGCTTATACACTTGTTAATCTCCCCAAAGTATTTTTCAACCTTACTAAAAACTTAGTAACCGAGCAACATTCATAATTAAATTAATAAAAAAATATATACATAGAAAAAATTGTAAAACAAATACACGTGTGAAAGTCTTGGCACGCATTTACAACAAAGAAGTTGACAAAAGTGAAAGAATGATTTATTAGATATGTTATATGCCATTAATAATAATAATTTCAAATTCTTATATTCACAATTTCAATATAACAAATCAACATAATCATTGGTGACAACTGTTTGTAGCCATAGCAGGATTTAAAGATTCACTAATTCAGTAAATATGAAAATTAATGTTGATATTATATTAGAAAGATTGTCTTAAAACTGTGTTTTCTAGTTTTTTAGATGGTTTTCCATGAAATATGTTGGATATATAGTAACTAGAGTGTTATCAATGAGCGAGTCATACATGTAACTTCTAAATCGAACCTAATTGCCTTTTTTCTTTGCCTATGATTTTGTGATTGGATTGTTGATGACTACTGATTTTATAATAAATCAAGTTTATGCATGGCTTGAATAAGCCTTACGTGTACCACATGGAAGTATTACCCATTGATAGTCTGTTAGCTCGTCTTGTAATACAAAGCCAATAGTATCACCTAGTCCTATTTGGTTTTAGTTGTCTCCACAGAAAGTCTCATAACCAGCTCTACGTTTTCTCTGTGAGCCAGTCTTTGTAATTTGGCAAAAGATAACACATTGAGTGTGTATGCAGTTTAGGTTTTGTCAGAGTTTTGCACTGGTCTTTCCTTTTCCTTATTTCCTGAGTGAAACTTTCTATTCAACACCGTCACCTATGGATGTAGGTCTAGAGTCGAACCATGTAAATCTTTGTGGTCCATATGCAATCGTTTATTCTATTTTTCTATTTCTATTCCACATAACACCTCTATAATTGATTACACTCACAAAAATGGTATCAGAGCCTTCATTATCTTAAATCAATCTACCCAAACAAAATATAAACATCATGCCATAGGTTCTTATTCAATAGAGCTATGACCAAGTAAAGTTCATGTCCTAGTAATAGGGCATTGCTATTATTATTTGGATAATTAGCTTCTTTATGAATATTTTGACATAAGTTGCAACAGATTATTTTGAGTGCCTGTGACCTCCCCCCCCCCCCCCCCCCTGGTTCTATCCCTGTTTGATTTCCCATATCATGCAGGGTTGAGCCACGATTTTTGACATAATAATACATAGAGAGAGCTGGTGGCAAAAGGCCACAGGCATTAAAAATCATGTGCATATTGCATAGTTCCTAATTGTCAATTCTGGCTCCCAAAACCTACAGGACATAGAGGCAGGGGTCAGCCATGATTTTTGGAGCTATGCCCTTCAATGTCTAGTTGGTTTGGAATATCAATCACACCATAGAAATGTATTTGAGCACTAATATGACGACTACAGCATCAAAGGAACCCATGTTTTGATAAATGCTATGCACCTATCAAAAAAAATGTTTTGATGAATGCTTTGCAATTGGCCATATTATCTTCTAACTCGGCCCACTTAACTAACTAAATCAATGTAGCATATTGCTAAACCATAGCATTTGGGCTTATACATATAGACATATATGGGAAGTATATAGAGTAAGATATCAAAGGAATATTAGAAGGAAACTTATGAAGATCCACTGTCAACTTGCTAAGTGTTCAGCAGCCCATTTGTGGGTTCTATAAGTCATCTGTATTATGCCATGTGTTGATAGATCCACTGTCAACTTGCTTGCATGGAAGGTAGTAGCTCTATTTTATTTTTTCATGCAGAAGTGCGGTGTCTATTTTCATTCATCAAAGTGTTGGAAAGGACTTGGGATGTGTTTATAATTTTTCAACCTTGGGACTAGATTCTTGATTTGTTCTAGACTTTATTGAACACACGCTCAAACCTGAATTCATCGTTGAATATGTTCTTAATATTATTTATACTATAAAAAATTGTGGAATATGTTCTTAATATCTATTCCTATTGATTGCTTTACTATTTCTAAGAAAACTGTTATAGAAGTATGTTGCCAATTTCAGCAAGCCCATTCTACATTCTGAATCAAATTGACATATTCAAGGTTATCCAACTTTAGGTGAGTATGGGTGTCTTCCCTGGTTAAATGATAGGTATCTACCACTTATTGTCCTCAGTCACAAGTCTACACTACATGTGTTCAGACCAACTTGGATCATAAGTTGATATGTGCCAATTTAGTTGAGTGTTTTTTTTTTATTTTTGGAGAGCATGTATAAAATAACTTTGATTACACAAATCCTGCATCAATTGTGAAAAGAAAGCAAGTTTACGGACAGAGTTTAGTTGAACAGAAGGGGAAGAAAAAAGAGAATGTTTCCCCCTAAAGATTCAACTTTAAATTCTTGTAGAGGAAAAAAAAGTAGACCAAATGAGACCAATACCCACCATTCTAGCTTTTTGTACTAAGCTTAAGGTTGATAATTTAAGAGGTCAAGTAGGTTTTTGCCTTTGTCATATAAAGTTCAATCGATCATATTTCCATAGATTTCAAATGGTGTTTTTGAATTTGGAAACTTACAAATACCAAAAATTTCACTGTGGACAATATTGGAAACTTGAAAATTACCTTGTGTCAACTGTGGTGCCACATATAGTAAGATGCTACGTACGAATGTTTAATCTACTGTTATTAATATTTAAGGAAATTTCCTGCTTTCAATTTCTCACAAAACAAATTTTTTCCCAATTCATTTATATCTTAACCATGATTGGTTATATAATTTTGAGGAGTGATAGAATTAGGCCATGCTGAAAAATGTGGGTGATGAATAGTCTTTTGGAATCTATTTGTTTCACTGGCAGGCCATGAACATAAAACTTGCTAGTGATTGTACTGCCGGTGCAGTGCAGTGTACATGGAAGACGAACAGGGTATAATCTGTACTTGACAAATTTGTGCCCACAGGATATTGCAGTCTCTTTTTAAGCCACATCTATATGTGGAATTATGCTGGAATACCATACATTACAACTGGTGTGACTGCATTATTTCTTTCTTTTCCATTAAGGAATTCTTCACCTTATTTTTCAATAAGAAAGTTTATGTTCCTTACAATATGTGATCATCCTTAACAGCAGGTGGACCTAACAAATTCACGCGCTTGGGGAAAGCCATGAGACAATTCACATAGCATTGCTGGAAAAAAAAAAAAAATTATTCCTCTGTGAGATATCCAGCATGAAATTAAAGGTATCCTTTCAATTCCTTGTTTTTCTTATTTCATACAAAAGCCCCTGTGGTTGACAGATGGAGACTCCTAGAAATATTTCTAGAGAGAGAGAGAGAGAAAGAATCATTCATAATGTCTGTGTTCAAGAGGCTATTGTATCACAATTCCTTCCCATCACATCCAAACAGTGGTTTACTAGACCTTAAACAAACAAAGGCCAAACAGGCATGTGCACTTTCTTCAGATCTTACATCTATGCTTTACATATGTACTTTTGCACCTTTTTATTTAAAAAATAATAATAATAATTTATCCAACCTATAGGCTATAGAATTGGAGGGAGCTTCACTCTATATAGGTGGGATTCAATCAGGAGTCCCACATTTAATCACAAAAGACTTTACTAGTTGATTTAGCTGACATTCATTATTTTTACACATTCAATGTTGCTTGCTGTCTTTCAAGATTTTTGTCTCTCAGTCTGTTTTTGAACTTCCGTACATTTGATATAGCTTAATTGGGTAAATAAAAATAATCTAAGTTTGACTAAGATGTACCTAGGAAAAAGTGGGACATTAAAAAGCTGTACATATAGAACTTGAGACCAAAAAAAAAACTGTACATTCAAAAATAAGTTGGCTTGATTCATAAATTAAACAATGACAAACAGTGAGGCTATATGTGGCCCATATGTGCCTCTTTTTAGTTCTATAATTCATAAACAACTTGTGCCTTTGATGGCAGAATCTATCCCATCTTTCTAAATTTCCAATAGGACAAATGAATTGTTCTAGTATGCTGAGTGCTGAAGATTGTCAACTTTCAGCTAAATTTGACATTATACATAATCGTAGCTTTCCTTTGACTTTATTGAGTTAATTTCAGGTAATATGAACCATTGCGCCTGCAACTTAAAACACTTTTCCCCCAAGTTTGCATGGCACATAGTCTCTTCAGCCAAGGGAGAGGATGGTGGTAGTGCTTGCAGAAAAAAACAACGATCTCCAAATACCCGGCTGGAACATCATGTACCCGCATACGAAGCCACAAAGAAGATGCTCAGCAAGTTTGTTATAAGCTTAGCCTTGAGGAACATCTCTGTAATGAGGTAAGCCTTCTATTTAAGTCTTCCAGACATTATAATTGACTAATTATCTTTTAGTCATCTTGCTAGTATTTTTCTTTGGGTCATTCATAGTCATAGAGAAAGCATGATACAGTGGTCAAAGTTTCTGAAGAATGTATGGTTTTTAGAGTTCATGCTTATTCTGCTACATTATATGCACCAAAACGATGAGTCAGAATCAGTGATTTACTAATGTTTTTTTTTTTTGTTTCTTTTAACAATATCATAAATGTATTGTGTATTCTTTTATTTTACGACAAATGAATCTCATAGTTTGTAATTGTGTATTTATTATCTCTGTTGACCCTGCTATTGCGTTTTTGAATCTATGAGGGAAAAAAAATGATCAGTTTCATTATTTCAAACAAATGGCATATCACTACGCACACTGTGATGGGGGGCTTGTGTTGGCAGCCCACTCTGAAGTTCCTTAGTTCTGCTTTTCAGCATCATAATCCAATTGAAACCAGGGCATCTCGATCGATCTACTATGTGTAGAGATTTCATAATGTTCTAAACTACTTTTCAAAAAATCTTATAGGAATATAAGGAAATTTTTAAAAATATTTTATTAGAAATCAATTACATCAAAAACAATTCCAAAAAATTCAAATACTGCATCCAAAATTCAAATCCACTTTCAAATCTTTCAATTCACCTCGTACATCATGAATCCCGACTTAAAATTTTTATTTCTCTATATATTTTAGTCATGATTACACTAATTAGAGTGGATTCTTCTTCTTTTTTTAAAAAAAAAATCACATTTCTTTAACAGTTTTCCTTTACAATATCTCTACTTTTTTGTTTGTTTAAACTATATGATGTAAGGAGCTTTAAAAGAAGGGGGGAAAATAGTGGGAAGGTCAGGTCAAAGTTATGAATTTGAAGCTTTTATTTTGAAATGGAAGGAGACTAGATGACAGGTTGAACAGATTGAGAGTGAGGAACTTGTTCAAATAGTAGAAGGAAATTGGGAAACATAACCAAATTAGGTTTTATTGTGCTATCATATTAATTAATTAATTCACACAGTGAATTCAGAAAAATAATCTTTGCGTATAAACTTCGGAACTTCTTTGTAATGAAGCAGTGCTTTAGTTTAAGTCTTCTAAACATTTAATGTATGGCACATCAGAATTGTACCTAAATTTTATTTTATGCTCAATACTACTTTATGAGTATTTTTCAACAATGAGAATTAAGCACTGATATTTATAGAATAAAGTTTCCAAATTTTATGCAAAAAATAACAATTTTGCGCTTGAAAGTTCTATTCAACTTTAAATTTGTGTTATGTCAAGTCTCACAAAAACATGATCAAGGTTTTAAGATTATTCAAGATTTGATGATTAAAAAAAGTCATTTCAAAAGTCTAGGATTAAAAAAGTCATATTACAAAAAAAGAAAAAAGGAAAAGTAATATGACTTTTTAATCCTAGACTTGTGAAATGACTTTTTTAAATCATCAAATCTTGAATAATCTTAAAACCTTGATCGTGCTTTTGTGAGAACTTGGTTAAACCACACCTTAAGTGTGCAATACACAACTCTCAAAATTATCAAATCACATCCTCTCGGTCTCTTTTTATACATTAACTCGGAATTTGAGAAACATTAGAAGTTTTAAAGACTAAATCAGGATTTTGACTGCATGATTCTTGATGGATCAACTATAGCAAATTACGTGTCTAGATCTCAATCGATCTACTACATCTCAAGATTTCATAACTTGTAAACTCCTGTGCAATCATGGGCACATGTCTTGCACTTCAAATAAACTTACAAGGTACAAGTTTGCCAACCTAATATTATGAACCTAACATTTACCTTTTACAAAATACAAAGATTACATATTATTTTAAATTTAGTATCATTTAAAATCTTAAATTACGTGATATATGTGTAAAACGTAATGTAATTATTATTATTATTATTATTTTTTATACAAATTATTTTTGTTAATCATACGTCTAACAGCACATGAATCGTACATCTAAAAGGTAAGATATATATTTAAATGGATTTTATACTATGACATTTCAGAATTTGGATTTTACCTCCTAAAGTTTGGAGGTATTTGGATTTTACCCCTAAATTCTGAAACTTCAAGGTATAAAATTCAAACACTTCCAAACTTTAGGGAGTAAAATCCAAACACCCCCAAAATTTATAATGTACCATTGATTTAATGTGTCATTGAATGAGAATAATTAATGTATCTTTAATGAGAATAATGACACATTAAAGGTACATTAAATGAGAATAATTAAATCAATGAATCTCATTCAATGATACATTAAATCAATCAATCTCATTAAAGGTACATTAATATACTCATTCAATGATACATTAAATCAATCTCATTCAATGACACATTAAATCAATCAATCTCATTAAAAGTACATTAATATACTCATTCAATGACACATTAAATCAATGAACCTTTTTTATACATATTTCAAGACAAAATTTTAAGTACAATTCTTTATGTGCAGCATATTAAGCTTTCCAATTAAAGACAAACACATGGTTGCATTAATTTTATGGGAAATGTTAACAGATGCTCGAAGGGCCTTGGTTTAAGAATTATTTGAAGAAATTTTTATAGGAAAATAAAAAATCAATAATTTTTTTGACGGCTTTTTATATATTTCTCATGAAAATTGTATCAAAACTTTCTTTAAATAGTATATTAACAATTGCCCCTAAGACATCTGTTAACAAGACCCAAATTATAAACAGTATAATATTTTTCAATGTAGTTATATGTTTTAATTTAATTTTGAAACTTAATGTATGACACCTAAGTAAATTGTACCAAAGTTTTATTCAAGGATCGATTCTATTTCAATAGTAATTTTCAACCAATTTGAATTAAGCTTTTATATTCTAGAAAAAAGTTCACAAAGTTTGTGAGAGAAGGTTTAAAATGACTTTTGCACCTACCTTGGGAGTTGCAATCAGGGAATTGAAAGTTTACCTTTTGCAAAATAGGATATTTACGCATCATATAAAATGTTCAATGATGTGGCATGCTATATTGAAATAAAATTTAGACCCAATAGGTTGATTTTAGGGGAATTAATTCTACTTGATTAAATTAACCAATTATGCCATTAATTTTGATTACTGGTTAATTTGCATGGTTTAAATATGTCACCAAATAAATAATAAAGCAAGAGAATAACCATATATTGATGAAGCGGAAAATGTATGGATACATCCACGAGAAAAACCACTACGAGAGTTAACCCTAACCCCCAAGAAAAATTCACTATTAAAGTCGAAGTGTAAGATTGAAATAGACCCTTATCACTAATTGTAATCTATTGTAAACAGTCTTGTCCCATCAAATTGTTCCAAGCCTCTTGAACTTTTCAAATATGAATCCACGCCCGAGTCTTCAAGAATTTCTTGACGATTTGATTTCCACAATTACCTTAGGATGACTCTACGGCTTCAACCTTGATCTACAATATGGCAGCAACAACACATGAGAATATCTTCTCTATTTGCTTATGTACTCAAGCGTTGATAGTTGGAGGTTCGAGTTCTCTCTTTGTGTATATATATATATATATATATATTTTGTCTCTACAACCTCTTGAAAGTTGTACATAATGGGTCTTTAAATATGTTCTCTAATTAGGGTTACAATAATCGATATCATCAGTTGGCTTAGAATAAAACATATTAGGAAAAAAAAAAAAAAAAACTAATTTCCCCATTCTTGATCAATCGACGCTCAATCGAGAGCAAGTCTAGATTACAGAATCTTCTTTCTATTGAGCAGCTTCTTGGACATTGATCTTGTACTTGATATTTGATACTTACAACTCAAAACACGTTGTTATGTATTTGCCAATGCTAAACCTAACATATACATTATTAGATTCAAGAAATAAAATCTTAACCATCTTAGAGAAGTGTTAAAAAATTCTTAGTTACAAAAGTATCTAGAGTTTTTCGAATACTAAATACTCAGTCGTCCCAAAATCTTGGTTAGAGATACTCATGATCTTATGAATATGAGGAGGCCTTAATTAGAAACCTAAACTGCTAAACTAACTTTGTTGCTCACCCAAAAAAAAAAAAACTTTGTAAGGTTCACAGTATCATAAATTTGATTTAGGATATGTATTTTATTTTATTATTATTCTTATTTTTTTTTTTTTTGAGAAAGATTTAGGATATGTTTGAAATACATATGCTTGATAACCATGAGGCCAAGGCCAAGCCAAGGGTCTTGATCTTACTAAGTCCTTTTCCCCCAATTATCTTACCTTTTAGATTTAAGCAAAACATGCATTAGAAATGCATCAAGCATATGGATTTAGGATTGATGCATTTGTAACACATGTTTTACTTATGTCACGAGTGACATGACTCATGTTCTCTAAAAGGTATGATAATTGGGGGGGGGGTGGGGGGGAATGAGTTGGTAAGATCAGTAACATTTTTTTGAAAATGTAAGATTAGTAACATTGACCTCGTGATTACAAAGAGTGTTATACGTTACAAACCAACCACACTATAAATAGCCTCACCATGCTTCAATATTCTTCACTTCTCAACTCTCATAGAAACCATTGTGATCACAGAGAGTAGTATATAGATATCTGTAGATAAACTCCAATGGAGGAGAATGGAGAAATTCTCAAATTCTCAAACAAGAAGAGAATCAAACAGCAGCATGAACAGAAAAGTTTGTGCTCACAACGAATCAGCGAATTACCAGATTTCCACAGTATGACACACCTTCAAAGTAAGCAATCTCTTTCTTCCTATCACAATCACAAACGCATCTTTAAACAAATGGTTTCATATATGTGATGGGATATTATATGTACATGCATGTTGTTATAATTTTCTGATGGTATGTGCTTTGTAACTTTGGATGCAGTTCCTAGAACTTTCATGGATGCAGCTATTTGAGGTGGGAGTGTGTAACCAATGGTATAGATCTTACCCTTTTTTTTTTAATTCTCTTTTGGTTCTATTATTCTAAAGCTTATGATATATTAATTTTAATAAAAAAGTTTTTTTTTTTTTTTTTTTTTTACATCTATTTAAATCTATAATTCATTTTAATAAATCAATCTTGTGTTACATAAATGATAAAACCAGATTATTTTGATATTTTTCACTGTTTTGAATTATACTTTGACTTTTCAGGTGGTTGTTACCTAAGATCTGCACATAATTAGCATATAATATGGACAACCAACTACAAATTCCGAATCTACTATTTTTATTTTTTATTTTTTAGATCAGTCATGTATTTTATGTCAAATAAAATCTTTTGACATGTTTTCAATGCTGATAAAGTTTTGGAATTTATTTTCTTTTACTAATCTATATATATAATTGTGAGGGTGAAAGGCCAGGGAGCCCATATATATATATATGCTGGGCCAAGGGCCCAGTCCGAGGAAGAACTCCTCCTCGGCCAGGCAAGGCCGAGGACAAAGGGAATGGGCTGCCATTAAGAGCGACACTCCAGACCATTCCATGGAAGATGATAAATATTAAGAATGAACAGGACAAAGGAAGGCATGGAAATATCTAAGAGAAAACAGCTACTATTGCATTAAATGCTCTGCAACTAACTGAACCGTGCTTTTTAGCCTTTACAACCACTCCCGAAGACTTTAGGAAGGGGCTAATGGGACAAGTATCAGCACTATCAATCTAAATCTACATGTGGACGGTGGAGATGAGAGGAAGATAGTATAAAATAGAGGAGAAAGGAAAAAAGAGAGCCTGGAACAATCTGGAGGCCAGACCTGTAACAAAGTCTTAAGAACAATATTTAGGAATCAACCTCCTTAGGTAAAATCCGAGGACGTCTTTCCCTAGTAAACTTATGTTATCTTTCTTCTTTATCATCAAAACATATTGGTCGATCATCTAATTCGCAAAGGTCCAGGTTTCCAACCCATTCTCTACAAATTCATTGTATTTGGCTCATTGGACCAAGACTTCATACATTTTGGGCTTGGGCCTCAAATTGTGACCCTACCATTGGCGCCGTCTATGGGAAACCTGGTGTTTTAGCGAGTTTAACGCTCAACATACTAAGGCGATGCAGCGAGATGTCGACCATTGGTGGAGGAGACCATTTTGGTCGTGGTGCATGCTACGCGGAGGATTGCTCTGTGTGGACCAATATTGGGGGCTTTTAATATCAAATACATATCTCGTGCTTCCGTCAAGGGCCAGGTTCTCACGGACCTGGTGGTCGAGATCGCTGAACCCTCGTCAGATGAAATGATAGAAGCACAGCACATAGATGGAAAATTAGTTGACACGGTCTCACTGCGTGGGATCCTTTGTCCAGAATGGTACATGTTGATGGCACTACAAATCAAAGGTGATCCAAAATGGGGCTAGTTCTAACATCTCTTTAAAGTGCTTAAACAGAACCTAACGCATGCCTGGGTCCTTGAACCAGATGTTTGGGGGAAATTAACACTATGAAATCTCTTTAAAGTGCTTAAACAGACAGCGAGATGTCGACCATTGGTGGAGGAGACCATTTTGGTCATGGTGCATGCTACGCGGAGGATTGCTTTATGTGGACCAATATTGGGGGCTTTTAATATCAAATACATATCTCGTGCTTCCGTCAAGGGCCAGGTTCTCACGGACCTAGTGGTTGAGATCGCTAAACCCTCGTCAGATGAAATGATAAAAGCACAGCACATAGATGGAAAATTAGTTGACACGGTCTCACTGCGTGGGATCCTTTGTCCAGAATGGTACATGTTGATGGCACTACAAATCAAAGGTGATCCGAAATGGGGCTAGTTCTAACATCTCTTTAAAGTGCTTAAACAGAACCTAACGCATGCCTGGGTCCTTGAACCAGATGTTTGGGGGAAATTAACACTATGAAATCTCTTTAAAGTGCTTAAACAGACAGCGAGATGTCGACCATTGGTGGAGGAGACCATTTTGGTCATGGTGCATGCTACGCGGAGGATTGCTCTATGTGGACCAATATTGGGGGCTTTTAATATCAAATACATATCTCGTGCTTCCGTCAAGGGCCAGGTTCTCACAGACCTAGTGGTCGAGATCGCTGAACCCTCGTCAGATGAAATGATAAAAGCACAGCACATAGATGGAAAATTAGTTGACACGGTCTCACTGCGTGGGATCCTTTGTCCAGAATGGTACATGTTGATGGCACTACAAATCAAAGGTGATCCAAAATGGGGCTAGTTCTAACATCTCTTTAAAGTGCTTAAACAGAACCTAACGCATGCCTAGGTCCTCAAACCAGATGCTTGGGGGAAATTAACACTATGAAATTTCTTTGAAGTGCTTAAACAGAACCTAACGCATGCCTGGGTCTTTAGACCAGATGCTTGGGGGCAATTAACACTATGAAATCTCTTTAAAGTGCTTAAACAGAACCTAACGCATGCCTGGGTCCTCGAACCAGATGCTTGGGGGAAATTAACACTATGAAATCTCTTTGAAGTGCTTAAACAGAACCTAACGCATGCCTGGGTCCTCGGACCAAATGCTTAGGGGAAATTAACACTATGAAATCTCTTTGAAATGCTTAAACAGAACCTAACGCATGCCTGGGTCCTCAGACCAGATGCTTGGGGGAAATTAACACTATGAAATATCTTTAAAGTGCTTAAACAGAACCTAACGCATGCCTGGGTCCTCGGACCAGATGCTTGGGGGAAATTAACACTATGAAATCTCTTTAAAGTGCTTAAACAGAACCCAACGCATGCCTGGGTCCTCAGACCAGATGCTTGGGGGAAATTAACACTATGAAATCTCTTTAAAGTGCTTAAACAGAACCCAACGCATGCCTGGGTCCTCAGACCAGATGCTTGGGGGAAATTAACACTATGAAATCTCTTTGAAGTGCTTAAACAGAACCTAACGCATGCCTGGGTCCTCGGACCAGATGCTTGGGAGAAATTAACACTATGACATCTCTTTGAAGCGCTTAAACAAAACCTAAGGCATGCCTGGGTCCTCTGACCAGACGCTTGGGGGAAACTAACGTTATGACATCATTATAAATGTTGAACAGAACCTTAGTACATGACGGTTCCCTCGGATCACTTGCTTTAAATTCAACATTCTTTGATGGTTGCACTGTTCGCAGTATAGAGCACACGGTTATTTTCCTAATTATTTCTACATAGTTAACTTATTTAAAGTTAGCGGCCGAGTGCTACTGTTGGTTTTGATAAAGTTAGGGTGACAACTTTTCGTTACCGTCAACAGCATCAATTCTAAGTCCCATTGGAGGGAAAAATAACAACACACCCATTCATGAAATAATTATTGCAGAAAAAGGAAAGATTCATAAAGTAAAAAATGCAGCCCTTTTTATTAAATAAAGGAAAAGTACATCATATACAAAGCGGCTTAGGCAAGCTTGTTTTAAAGCTAACTATAAAAAGAGGAAGCTCATAAGAATGGTAGATTCACAATCCTGTTCTAGCAGCAATCGAGCCAGTATGGATGGTACCGATGATGAGAAAGAAGAAGAAGCGGAAGTGCTTGATGGACCCCTTTTCTCCTAACTACAAGATGTTCTCCTATCAAGGCTGAGAAACAGGAAACCTATCTATCCTTGTCCTTGTTGATTTGCTTGATTAACCTTGGGTCGTTTTCACATCTGTGCACACATGATATATGTCGCCAGGTGAGACCCAAACTCTGTCGCACCAAAAATCTGATGCGATCTACACCTGCTTTGGGTTTTGACTGAAGGAGGAGGGTCTTCTTTCTTGCTCGGTTGAAAGGTAGGAACATCTTTGGCCTCTACTTCCTTTGCCTTAACTGCGTCATCCTGCATCTTGGTAGCATCCTTGGATTCTGAGGAGGGCTTGGTTTCCTTGCCCTTGCCTTTATCCTTGGCCACCCCATTCCCTAGACCTTGATCACCATCTTGACAAGTCCCTGGGAATGCCTGAAGGGTTAAGAACTTGAGATTCCTGCAGAACTCAAGGATTTGTAAATGAGGAAGAACGATCCCCCCAGGGTGTCTTATATAAAAGGCGAAATCTAGTGGAAATTAATTCGCCAAAAATTCAAAAAAAGAGTTACAAGCGAGATAAATCCCACCCAATTTCCAAAGAAATCCTCAACCGTTGGATCTGCGTCACTTTGTAAAGATATTAATAAAGGCGCGCCTCATGTACTGAACATCAGGAATGCGACGTGGATAGTTAAAGGATACCTTGCAATCAGAAGTGGTGAAAAATGGGCGTGAAGGGGCTACTATCACATCAAGATCCTTCTTTCCTCCCATGGAGAAGGAAAGAAGCATCTCGAGGGGCTATTGTGGGGGTGAAAGGCCAGGGAGCCCATATATATATATATATATATATATATATATATATATATATGCTGGGCCAAGGGCCTAGTCTGAGGAAGAACTCCTCCTTGGCCAGGCAAGGCCGAGGATAAAGGGAATGGGCAGCCATTAAGAGCGATACTCCAGACCATTCCATGGAAGAGGATAAGTATTAAGAAAGAATAGGACAAAGGAAGGTATGAAAATATCTAAAAGAAAGCAGCTACTATTGCATTAAATGCTCTGCAACTAACTGAACTGTAACGACCCAAGAAAAAGCGCTAGCCACATCTACTCTATACCTCAAAAGGACTAGTTACAATTGAAACTCTTTGTAGTTGTTAATAAAGTCCAGTTCAACTCAGTAAATACCCGATATGGGACTCATCACACACCCACACACATCACATAATCAATCAAATTGAGGCATCACAATCTCCCCCAATTAAATCCCTAACGTCCTCGTTAGGGCCCACTTTGTGGGTAGTGTCTCTAAGCCCACACGGGGTTACCGGGCCAGCTCTGATACCATATGTAACGACCCAAGGAAAAACGCTAGCCACATCTACGCTATACCTCAAAAGAACTAGTCATAATTGAGGTTCCTTACAGTTGTGAATAAAGCCCAGTTCAACCCAGTAAATACCCGATGTGGGACTCATCACACACCCACACACATCACATAATCAATCAAATTGAGGCATCACATGAACCGTACTTTTCAGCCTTTACAACCACTCCCAAAAACTTTAGGGAGGGGCTGATGGGATAAGTATCAGCGCTATCAATCTAAATCTACACGTGGACGGTGGACATGAGAGGAAGATAGTATAAAATAGAGGAGAAGGGAAAAAAGAGAGCCCGGAACAATCTAGAGGCCAGACCTGTAACAAAGTCTTAAGAACAATATTTAAGAATCAACCTCCTCGGGTAAAATCCGAGGACGTCTTTCCCTAGTAAACTTATGTTATCTTTCTTTCTTTATCATCAAAACCTATTGGTCGATCATCTAATTCGCAAAGGTCCAGGTTTCCAACCCATTCTCTACAAATTCATTGTATTGGGCTCATTGGACCAAGACTCCATATATTTTGGACTTGGGCCTCAAATTGTGACCCTACAATAATAATAGGTAAAACTGAGAGAAATTCAAATTAGAATTCTAAATTAGAGTTTCAATTTTGCGCCATGTGTCTTAAATTATTTATTCTTAAAATGTTTTATTTCTTAATTTTAGAATTAAATGTGAGACCACATCATAAATATTCATTCAAGTGAGTTATTAAGTACAAAAACCAAAGAGTCTAGAATAAATGAATCATAAAAAATAAAAATAAAAAGTGCTTCACAATAACCTTTTTTTTTAAAAAAACATGGACAATTTACATTTTATACCTAATAATACCCTTACAAATTTATTTAAAGAGTTAACAAAATATAAAAATGACCATCAATAGTATTTAAATTATAGATATAGGAATTATATTATGCATCTTATTGTATATCTTTAAGTGTATCAATGCATATACATGGGTTACAAGCTATTGTTATTTAATTTCAGTGACTAAAGATTACATCTTTAAGAATTTTACGTGATTCGATGTACCTTTTGTTCATTTTTTTTAATTATTTATTTGTTGAAAGTTAGTTAAAATACCAATGTACTTTTTGTTCTTTCTTTTTTATTGTTTATTTGCTAAAAGTTAGTTAAATTACCATTATACCTAAAGAACAGTACGGCTATAAAAAACTTTGAAGGCAAATAAGCTAATTAAAAATGCTTCTCAATGTCTAGTACATCCCCATTAACAACTCAATAGTCTCAACTATCACATAATTTTTCCTTTACCTATATATGAAAGTGTCAAATATTCAGGATGTGCTTACATATTTTTTCTTTTATCAGCTTTGCGTTGATTAAGATATGTCCTTAATGACATCCAAAAAATAGAAAGGAAAAAAATTAGATGTAATTAATAAGGAAACAACATGAATGCATTGGTTCACTTTGGCGGGTTTAGCTTACCTCTAGTACGTTTTTAGCTAGAAGTGTCCTTTTGAGGTAAGCATAACCCCACTTTGGCTTGCACCTAGAATCAAAGAGCTTGAACTCTGCTTATCAAAAGGAAAACAATTCAGCTTCTTTGATCAGAAACGTTGGTGGTGACGCTTGCACGTTCACATGCTCAAGATATCCCAAGAAGGTTGTCAGACTCAATGAAAACTAATGATCACCTTGCCGATATCTTCCAGTAGGCCATATGAAGCGGGAGAACAATATCACTATCAAATAATGTGTACAGTACGCTTAATTACTATGGATTATACTAGCTTCAAACCATTGATTGTACAAGTCAGATCAATGATTTACCAGATGTCTATTATTAGTTTTCATTTCAATGTGTAGTTTCACTATCTCTTTATCTATTAATGGAATGAACAAAACATTGTATTTAGAAAGGAAGATCATGAATGTCAAAGCCTGAACTTTATGGAATTGATATTGTTTGTGGAAAGTTGAAAAAATAGATCCTATCACAACAACATTGATTTTACTTACAAAACATTTTGGTAAGTTTGTTACAAGATTGATTTAGTATAAGAGTTAAATGGATATATTTTTACTAAATTTCAATCTTAATTTAACTACTAATTGGTGGTTTCTTTTTAAACCCCATCGTACTTGAATTACTTCGGTTTCCTGTTGTTGTGAGGCTAATTGGACATTTGAAGTCACAGAATAATTAAACTTTTGGTTGAGTCAAATAATTTTGATACTAGTCACTAAGATTATAACTTTTTATATCAAAGCATTTTTAAATTCAATCCTCATTTTATTCTGATAGTAAATATATAGGATTTTAGAGCTTCAGACATTTTTGATACTAGTCACTCAGGTTTTTTTTTTTTTTTTTTTTTTTTTTGCTTGCTATGTAATCAAAAGACCTTGCAAAATTTAGAAAGAAGATAAAACTAACAATTATTGCCTGTCATTTCTGAAAGACCCAAAGGGAAGGTTTTTAAAGTAGCTTGTGTAGCAGGGAGAAGGTGCTTGAGAGGTTCTAGAAGTACTTTTGTGATACAAGGATCACTAGGTCCAAATATTTCACATATGGTCACACTGGTAGTGTGGTTTACACATCTTGTGGTACACTGCTTAAACCTAGTCATTGGATGTGGTTATGGTGGTTAACCTTCAGCTTTAAATTGCTGTTGTATGTGGTCATTCATAGTCATGGTATGATATTGTGGTGAAAGTTTCTGAAGGGTGCATGGTATTTAGAGTTCATACTTATTCTATTACATTGTATGCACCAAGAGGATGAGTCTAAATCAGTGATTTACCAGCTTTTCAGCTTCATAGTCCAATTGAAATGCACCATGTTATCTCGATCAATTCACTATGTGTAGAGATTTCAGAATATTCTAAAGTACTCTTCAAAAAATCTTAAAGGCATATAAGGAAATTTAAAAAAAAAAAATTATTAGAAATCAATTACATTGAAAACAATCCCAAAAAATTCAAATAGTGCATCCAAAATTCAAATCTACATTCAAAATTTTCAATTCACCTAGTACATTATGAATCCCGACTTAAATTTTTTATTTCTCCGTATATTTTAGTCACAATTACATTAGTTGGAATGGATTCTTTTTTAAAACAAAAGTATTCACATTTCTTTTTGTAGTTTTTCTTAATTTACAACGTCTCTACTTTTTTTCTTTTCTTTTTTTGTTTAAACTATGATGTAAGGAGCTCTAAAAGAAAAAGGGGGGGGGGGGGGGGGGGGGGGAGGGGGGGGAAAAGTGGAAAGGTGAGGTCAAAGTTATAAATTTGAAGAGTCCGAATTTGGCAAGGATAGAGTGTAAACCCCATGTTTTACACCATCCAATAAGAGATTGCCACATCATCATTTTACTTAAAATTCAATACATCCTACCACACCTAATAACACCTCAATAAACTCCTAATTTGGTTGGATTTATATATGGGTATTACAATTTATTGGGTATGGTTGTACTTATTCTTAAATATGTAATAAGATAATATAGCATGTTGGGATTGGAGGGGTAAAACATGGATTTTACACCACATCCTTATTGAATTTAATCTCAAATTTGAAACTTTTATCTTGAAATGAAAGGGGACTAGATGACAGGTTGAAAAGATTGAGAGTGAGGAACTTGCTCAAATATTAGAAGCCCAATTTGGTGTGATTGTGAAAACCCCAATTAGAAAACATAACCAAATTGGATTTATTGCATTGTCATATTATAATTAATTAATTCACGTAGAGAATTCGAGGAAAGAAGGTTTCATTTGTAATTGTATTATCAAATCTTTGTGCGTATAAACTTAGGCACTTCTATGTAATGAAGTAGTTCTTCAATTTAAGTATTCTAGACACTTAATGTATGGCACCTAGCAATTGTGTGCCTAGGCTTTATTTTAGGGTCATGTTAATGGCGCCCTTAAGGTATTTGTTAATTGACCATTTAAAGAAACTTCTAATCCCTTAGGGCATCTATTAAATTTTCCCTTTATTTTATGATGTAAGGAGCTCTAAAAGAAGAAAAAATAATGGTGGGAATGTGAGGTCAGAGTTATGAATTATAAACTTTTATCTTGGAATGGAAGAAAATTGGATGATAGGTAAAAAAGATTGAGAGTGAAGAACTTGCTCAAATAATAGAAGGCAAATTTGGGGTGTTTTCAAGAAACCAAATTGGAAAAAATAACCAAATTAGATTTTATTGTGCTACCATATTAATTCATTAATTCACACGGAGAATTTGAAATAATCTTTGCGTATAAACTTAGGAACTTCTATGTAATGTAGCAATGCTTCAATTTATGACTTCTAGACACTTAATGTATGGCACATAGCAATTGTACCTAAGTTTTATTTTATGCTCAATACTATTTTATGTGTATTTTTCAACCAATGAGAATTAAGCTTTGATATTTACAGAATAAAGTTCCCAAAAATTTTATGCAAAAAACAAAAATTTTGCCTTGAAAGTTCAATTCAACTTTTAACTTTGTGTTAGGTCAAGTTTTTGAATTATGTCATGTTGTAAAATGACTTTTTAAACCCTAGACTTGTGAAATGATGGCTTTGCCCCTACTTTAAGATTTTTTATCATAAATTTTGATTTTTATTGTCAGAGATTCAGACCCTAATTGTACCAATTAACCAATTTTAAAGCCAAGAGTATTTAATCAACCAATTATGATCAAGTGATTCAAACCTTGGTTAAACAATCACATAACAATATTGCAAAATATATAATAATAAACAAATTGGAAATTAATGAGGCATATGGTGGCAAAGAGAAAATGCTAAACGAAAAAAAACTCTCCAAGGATTTATCCACCAACCAAAAGAAAACAAATACACTATATAAAGAACGGAAGATTGCAACATATTTAAATCTAAATCTATTACTAACTCAAGTAGACTTACTGATGTGATCACAAGCAACACCAAAACCATGGACTCTTCTACCATAGACTTTTTCAATGTGAACACCTGCTCACGCCTTTAAGAACCCTCTTGAAGCTTCTTCGTAGCAACTTATCTGTTCTATCATTGCAATAGCTTCAACTTAATCATCAAATCTTGAATAATATTAAAACCTTGATCATGCTTTTGTGAGAACTTTGTTAAACCTCACCTTAAGTGTGCAATATACAACTCTCAGAAGTCTCAAATCACGTTCTCTAGGTTTCCTTTTATACATTAAATTGGAATCCACAAAACATTAAAAGTTTTGAAAGCTAAATCGGGATTTTGACTGCATCATTCTTGATGGATCAACTTTAGCAAACTATGTGTCGAGATCTCGATCGATTTACTATGTGTCAAGATTTCGTAACCTGCAACCTCTTGTGCAATCATGGGCACGTGTCTTGGTCTTGGACTTCAAATAAATTTATAAGATACAAGTTTGCTCATAGTTTGCCAACCTAATACTATGAGCCTAACATTTACCTTTTACAAAATAAGAAGTTTTCGTATCATTTAAAATCTTAAATTACGTGATATATGTATAAAAGGCAACGTAATTGTTTTTGTTATGTTACATATCCAGCAGCACAAAAATTGCACATCTAAAAGGTAAGATATATATAAGGTAAATACCTTTAAAGTTTGGGAGTGTTTGAATTTCACACCCTAAAATTTCAGAATTTGGATTTTACACCCCCAAATTCTGAAACTTCAGGGTATAAAATCCAAACACCCCAAACTTTAGGGAGTAAAATCCAAACACCTCTAAACTTTAGAAGGTAAAATCCAAATTCTAAAAGTATCATAATATAAAATCCAAATACCTCCAAATTTCGGAGGTAAAATCTAAATTCTAAAATTTCTGGGTGTAAAATCCAAACACTCTCAAACTTTCGGGATGTAATTTAAAATTTAGTGATTTATCCTATATTTTATTTGAGAAGAAAAAAAGTCAGATAATTGATTATAATTTTAAAAAAATTGTAACAAACTTTTTTTTAAAAACATTTTAAAAATACTATTGGTCCCAACTCCCAAGAGGGTTCAAATCTTGTACTACAGAATTCTCGAAAAGATAAGAACCATTGGGTTGGCCTAAAAATTATCGTACGTTCTCGAAGTATACGTTACAAACCATTCAGCAAAAAAAAAAGTATACGTTACAAACCATTCAACAAAAAAAAAAAGTATACGTTACAAACCATTCAACAAAAAAAAAAGTATACGTTACAAACCTACCACACTATAAGTCGCCTCACCATGATTTAGTCTTCTTCACATCTCAATTCTCATAGAAACTCTTTGTGATCAAAGAGTGAGTGAGAAATACAATAGTCCTATAGAAATCTTTAGGTAAACTCCAATGGAGGAGAATAGAGATTCTCGAATTCTCAAACAAGGAGAGAATCGATCTACAATATATAAAAAAAAGAAAAAAAATGGAAATTAAATGAAGCATATGATACGGTGACAAAGAAAATGTTAGATAAGAAAAATTCTCCAAAAATTTATCCACCAACCTCAAGGAAACAAATCTATTAGACTCTCAAAAAAAAAAAAAAAAAAAAAAAAAAAAAAAAAAAGAAGGAAACAAATCTATTATAAGATAATGGAAGATAACAACATATTTAATGTTAAATATATTGTTAACTGGGTAATTATTAGGTACTCTCAGAGTACCATAAATGCGTATTTTTCCCTCTCACTTAACTGTTGGTCTCACTAATTAAATTTATAATGGAACACACAATTTATGTGAGAGGGGAGAGTATGCATTTATAGTACTTCCAGAATATTCAATAATTTTCCTTATTAAATCAGGTAGACTTATTGACGTGACCACACAACTCCAAAACCAAGGACTCCTCTTCCATGGACTTTGTTCGAATGTGAACGCCTACTCACTCCTAGAAATCCTCTTGAAACTTCTTTGTTTAGTCATTAAAACAGTTTCAACTTGATCATAAAATCTTGCATAATTCCATGATTACTAGGTGATACTTTTGTGCGAACTTGGTTAACCCTCACCTTAGGTGTGCAATACACAGTTTCCAAAGTCTAAAATCACATCCTCTAAGTATTTTTTATACCTTAACTTGGAATCCACAAAACCCTAAGAAGTTATGTCAAATGATTAGGTTGTTTCAAGATTATAACGGCATTATTATCTCAACGGATCGAATTTAGTAAGCTACGTGTCGAGATCTCGATCCATATACTATATGTAGAGATTCCAAAAATTGGGAAGCCTCTTGTGCAGTCATAGGTACACGTCTTGGACTTCAAGTCAACTTCAAGGCACAAGTGACACAAGTTTGCTCACAATTTGCCAACCAAATACTAAAAACGTAAAATTTACCTTTTAAAAAAAAAAAAAAAAAAAAAAAAAAACATTGTTCACATATCATTTAAAATTTTAATTGTAGTAACATATGTAAAAAATGCTTGATTCAGTTTTACTACATGTTATGATTATTTCAAGTATCCAGCACATTTAAAGGTTAGAAAATGTATTCTTAAAAAATTTTCAAAAAAAAAAAAGGTAAAATAATTTTTATTTTTTAAAGGGGTAAGATTAGTATACTATTGGTCCCAAGAGGGTTCAAAATTTTTTCTTTTACTATCGTACTATCGAACCCTCAAAAAGATTTTCTCAAAAAAAAAAAAAAAAAAAAAAAAAGAACCCTCAAAAAGATAAGTACAATTGGTGGTTGGTTGGCCTAGAAATTAGCGTACGTTCTCGAAGTATGAGAAGTATACGTTACATAGCTTATACGTTACAAACCAAACACGCCATAAATAGCCTCACCATGCCTCAGTCTTCTTCACTTCTCAATTCTCATAGAAACCCTTGTGAATGTGATCAAAGAGAGAGTGAGCAATATAGATATCTGTAGGTAGGTAAACTCCAATGGAGGAGAATAGAGAAATTCTCATATTCTCAAAAAAGAAGAGAATCAAACAGCAGCACGAACAGAAAAGTTTGTGCTCACAGCGAATCAGCGAATTACCAGATTTTCACAGTATGACCCACCTTCAAAGTAAGCAATCTCTTTCTTCTTATCACAAACACATATCTTTATACACACAAATGGTTTCATATTAGTGATGGGATCTGATATATCATATATGTACATGCATGTTGCTATAATTTTCTGATGGTATGTGCTTTGTAACTTTGGATGCAGTTCCTAGAACATTCATGGATGCAGCCATATGAGGTGGGAGCGTGTAAATAGTGGTACAGATCTTAACCACTGCTTGCACGTTCACATGCCCAAGATATCCCAAGAAGATTGTCAGACTCAACGAAAACTACTGACCACCTTGCGGATATCTTCCAGTAGGCCATATGAAGCGGGTGAACAATATCACTATCAGATAAAATATGAAGCGGGTGAACAATATCACTATCGGATAATGTGTACAGTACGCTTAATTACTATGGATTATACTAGCTTCAAACTATTGATTGTACAAGTCAGATCAGTGATTTACCAGATCTGTTATTAGTTTTCATTGCAATGTGTAGTTTCACTATCTCTTTATTTATTATTATGAAATGAACAAAACATTGTATTTAGAAAGGAAGATCATGAATGTCAAAGCCTGAACTTTATGGAATTGATATTGTATGTGGAAAGTTGAAAAAATAGATCCTGCTTAATCGCAACGGCATTGATTTACTTGCAACATAGTTTGGTAAGTTTGTTACAAGATTGATTTAGTATAGAGTTGAATGGATATATTTTTACTAAATTCTAATCTTAATTTAACTACTAATTGGTAGTTTCTTTTTAAACCCATCGTACTTGAATTACTTTGGTTTCCTGTTGTCGTGAGGCTAATTGGACATTTGAAGTCACTAAATCATAAAACTTTTGGCTGAGTCAAATAATTTTAATACTAGTCACTCAGATTGTAACTTTCTATATCAAAGCATTTTTAAATTCAATCCTCATTTCATTCTGATAGTAAATATATGGGATTTTAGAGCTTTGGACAACGCTTTATTTCAATGAAAAATAGAAATAGGTTTGGAGCTAAAGGTTTGGAAAATGCTTCATTTTCATATCATAACATTTTTCATTCCAGTAATGAATCAAGTTTATTTATTATTTGTAGTGCCGGTTTCCCTCAAAAAAAGAAAAAAGAAAAAGTTTATAGTGCTGGTCATTTCTAAAAGGACCCAAGGGAAGGTTTTTAAAGTAGCTTGTGTAGCAGGGAGAAGGGTGCTAGAGAGGTTCTAGAAGTACTTTTGTGATACAAGGTTCATTTGGTCCAAATATTTCACATATGGTCACACTGGTAGTGTGGTTTACACATCTTGTGGTACATTGCTTGAACCTAGTCATTGGATGTGATTATGCTGGTTAACCTGCAACTTTACATTGCATGTTGGCAGTTTTGAGCGTAATCTTGCCAAGTTTCACAGAAGTAATCAATTTTTCTTCTTCAAATTTTTGTATTTTCTATAATGCTGGGTAGTTTACATTTCATAGTGGTTTTGATATAGTTTTGGTAAAATGGCTGCTGGCTATTTTTCATGCCATAATGGTTTTAATATAGTTTGGTAATAGGGCTTCTGGTGCCAACAATTGTTTGACAGCAAGAGATTGTCTCAGTGAATAAACAAATGCAGGTTTAGGGAACGTCATTGTTAAATTGGTGCACAATTTTGTACAAGGGTATTCTAGAGATAATGTTCTTTTTTGTTTGACCTAAAATGGAAGTTTCAATTTATTTGATTGGTAAATGAAAATCTCTCTCTCTCTCTTTGAATGTCTGGAATGCAATGATTGGCACTATCAAATGAAATCTTATTCTTGGCAAAAAATAAGAAGGAATTTTATGGTACTTGTATTATGTGTTATCTTGAACACCAAGTGTTCATTTTATAGTTTCATGCATTTCTATAAAACGTGAAGTGCACATTTAATTAAACTATGCTGTGTAATTTAGTATACAGTCATCTTCCTAGTGAAAATTGTGCCTTAACTTGAAGAAGTCACTGAATCCTGAAACTTTTGGTTGAGTCTAATATTTTTGATACTTGCCACTCAAATTGTAACGTTCCACATCAGAGCATTTTTAAATTCAATCCTCATTTCATTCTGATAGTATATATATGGGGTTTTAGAGCTTTGTACAATGCTTTATTTCAATGAAAAATAGAAGTAGGTTTGGATGATATTTCAGGGACAAAATAGAACCTAAAGCTTTGGAAAATGCTTCATTTCTATATCAAAACATTTTTCATTCCAGTAGAATGAGTGGAGTTTATTTATGCTATTTATAGTGCTGGTCATTTTTTTTTCTTGCTATGTAATCAAATGACCTTGCAAAATTTAGAAAGAAGAAAATAACAAATATTGCCTGTGATTTCAAAAAGGACCTCTTTCGGGACGGTTTTTAAATTGTTAGCTTGTGTAGCAGGGATAAGGGTGCTCAAGAGGATCTAGAAGCACTTTTGTGATACGGATCACTTGCTCCAAATCTTTCACATATATCGTCATACTGGTAGTATGGTTTACACATCTTGTGCTGCACTGCTTGGACCTAGCCATTGGATGAGGTTATGGTGGTTGACCTGCAACTTTACAGATGATGACTGGCCGTATTCAATAGCTTGTTGGCAGTTTTGAGCATAATCTTGCAGGTTTCACGAAAGTAATCAATTTTTCGTATTTTCTGTAATGCTGGGTAGTTTACATAATGGTTTTGATATAATTTTGGTAAAATGGCTGTTGGTGCCAAAGTTTCAAAAAAGTTAGAATTTTTCTTCTTCCAATTTTTAGTATGTTCTATTATGCTGGCTATTTTTCTTGTCATAAATTTTTTAATATAGTTTTGTAAAATGGCTGCTGGTGCCAACAATTGTTTGATACCAAGAGATAGTCTTGGTGAATAAACACAAGCAGGTTTAGGGATTATCATCATTGTCAAATTGGTGAACAATTTTGTACACCTGTATTCTAGAGATAATGTTCTTTTTTTCTTTGACATGAAATGGAAGTTTTAATTTATTTGATTAGTTAATGAAAATCTCTCTCTCTCACACATTATTTGAATTTCTAGAATGCAATGATTGGCACTATCAAATGGAATCTTATTCTTGGCAAAAAAGAAAGAATTTTATCGTACTTGTATTATGTTATTGTGAACACCTAGTGTTCATTTATAGTTTCATGTATTTCTATAAACCGTGAAGTGCCCATTAAATTAAATTATGTTGTGTAATTTAGTGATGTACAATCATCTTCCTAGTGAAAATTGTGCCTTAGCTTGATGAACTGTATATTATTGCTTGCTCTGGAAGCACAACAAAGATATTGATTATATGGAACCTTGGTTTATTTTATAAGATTCAAATGTATTTTTTCTTTTTTACGGATAGTTCTCTTTTATGATGTTGCCTTTTGCATTATGGTGACTGATTTGGACTCATAAGTCATAATTACCACCCATCATTACAAGTCTGCCTATTTTAACATATTATAACAACTGAAACTCATGCCGGCCTCTTTGTTTCTTTAATCTTTCAGGTGTGTATAACGATGCTGACAGTAGTCAGGGGGGTAACTGATGCAGGAAGATCAGCAAGACAAGACCATATTGTTGCTCTGACGGCACGTATGTTAAATCAGTTTCAAAGAGATCATGTTTGCCTGAAAACATGTGAATCATGCGATATTCATGATTCTGGTAAGTTGTCAATTTTGAGATTAATATAATTTCTCTTGCATGCATGCCTCAAGTACCCACCCCCCCTTTTTTCGCACTTTTTATATAGGGTTGGCTAGCATTAGAGTTATATTTATATAGCAGTATCAGCTTCATTGCTGAATTACTCTCGACTTCTTCAAGTTTTCCTGGAGAAACATGAACATATCATTGCCCTTTTTGTACTCTTCTCGGTGTCTTGTGTCCGTTACAAGTCAATTAAGCGTACATTTATCTTGTACACAACTCAAACCATTGATTGTACATGTTAGTTGTCTCATACAAGTTAGATCAGTGATTTACCATATGTCTGTTAATATTTTCCATTACAATGTATAGTTTTACTCTCTCTTTACTTATTATTATGAAATGAAAAACACATTGTATTAAGAAAGTAAGACCATGAATGTCAAAGCCTGAATTTTATGGAATTGTTATTGCATGTGGAGAGTTGAAAAAATAGATCCTGCTTAATCACAACAGCATTGATTTTACTTACAACAAATTTTGGTAAGTTTGTTACAATATTCGTTTAGTAATAGAGTTGAATAGATACATTTTTAATAAATTCTAATCTTAATTTAACTACTAATTGGTAGTTTCGTTTTAAACCCTATCGTGCTTGAATTACTTCAGTTTCCTGTTGTTGTGAGGCTAATTGGACATTTGAAGTCACTGAATCATGAAGCATTTGGCTAAGTCAAATAATTTTGATACTAGTCACTCAGATTGTAACTTTCTATATATTAGAGCATTTTCAAATTCAATAAGCGTTTTCCGATAGTAAATGGGATTTTAGAGCTTTGGACACTGTTTTATTTCAATGAAAAATAGAAGTAGGTTTGGAGCTTGACTGCTAGAAGGCTTTATTTATCAAAATCTTGTATGATATTTCAGGGACAAAAAAATAGAACTCTAAAGCTTTGGAAAATGCTTCATTTCCATATCATAACATTTTTTCACTCCAGTAGAATGGGCAGAGTTTTATTTATACTAGCTATTTGTAGTGCTGGTTATTTTTTTTCCTTGCTATGTAATCAAAAGTCCTTGCAAAATTTAGAAAGAAGATAAAAATAACAATTAGTGCTAGTCATTTCTAAAAGACCCCAAGGGAAGGTTTTTAAAGTAGCTCTTGTAGCAGGGAGAAGGGTGCTTGGGAGGTTCTAGAAGTACTTTTGTGATACAAGGATCACTTGGTCCAAATATTTCACATATGGTCACCCTCTGGTTTACACATCTTGTGGTACATTGGTTGAACCTAGTCATTCGATGCGGTTATGGTGACCTGCAACTTCACATAGCATGTTGGCAGTTTTGAGCATAATCTTTCCAAGTTTCACCATGAATATAATCAATTTTTCTTCTATAATTTTTCAAATTTTCTATAATGACATTTCTTATTAGCTGCTGGTGCCAAACTTTCACAAAATTATGATATTTTTTTCTCCCAACTTTTCGTATGTTGCATAATGTGGGCTATTCTTCATGCCATAATGGTTTTAATATAGTTTGGTAAAATGGCTGCTGGTGCCAACAATTGCTTGACACCAAGAGATAGTCGCTGTGAATAAACACGTGTATTATGGAGATAATGTTCTGTTTTGCTTTGATCTCAAATGGAAGTTTTAATTTATTTGATTAGTTAATGAAAATCTCTCTCTCTCTCTCTCTCTCTCTCTCTCTCTCTCTCTCTCATTATTTGAATGTGTGGAACGCAATGATTGGCACTATCAAATTAATCTTATTCTTGGCAAAAGAGAAGGAATTTTATGGTACTTGTCTTATGTATTATCATGAACACCTAGTGTTCATTTTATTGTTTCATGCATTTCTATAAAGCGTGAAGTCCACATTAAATTAAACTATGCTGTGTAATTTAGTGTACAGTCATCTTCCTAGTGAAAATTGTGCCTTAACTTGATGAACAGTATATTATTGCATGCACCAAAAGCTGAACAAAGATATTGATTATATGGAACCTTGGTTTATTTTATCAGATTCAAATGTATTTTTGCTTTTTTTTAAGAACATATTTGACTTGGTACAACAGTTATGGATAGTTCTCTGTTATGATGTTGCCTTTTGCGTTATCATGACTGATTTGGACTATAATAATCACCCATCATTACAAATGACATATAATCTTCCTATTTTAACGAACTACAACGACTGAAACTCATGCCACCTCTTTGTTTCTTTAATCTTTCGGGTGTGCATAATGATGCTGACGGGGGATCAGGATTCAGGGGGTATTGACACAGGGAGATCAGTAAGACAAGACCATATTGTTGTTCTGACGACAGATGGTAAAATCAGTTTCAAAGAGATCGTTTTTGCCTGAAAACATGTGATATGCATGACTCTGGTGAGTTATCAATTTTGAGATTAATATAATTTGTCTTGGATGCATGCCTCAAGTAACCTACCCCCTGTTTTCGCACTTCTTATATACAGGATTGGCTAGCATTGGAGTAATATATATTGGCAATACTTTGCGGTATCAGCTTCATTGTTGAATTGCACTCAACTTCTTCATGTTTTCCAGTAGAAACATGAACATATCGTGCCCTTTCTGTACTCTTCTTGGTGTCTTGGGTCTGTCATAAGTCAATTAAGCGTAAATCAATCTTGTACACTACATGGCATACTACAATATTAGTGCTTGCTCTTGAGAATTACTTTCAAAGTAGGATAATGCCATATTCAAGATTGAGCATCATTCTTAATTTCTTAGCAGTTTAAATCCAAGATTATGTCAACTTTATCTGACTGAGTAATGGAGATTTTTATTTCTTATATTTTGGATTATATTCACATCTCTTTATTGTTTGCATGGACTCTTTCGGTGAGTTATTGTGTAATCCGCAATTTTGCAACTTAGTGAGTTTTTATATATTCAATTATCATTGGAGTCAGAATACCTAATATAATATTTTCTGTTAGGAAAAAAAAAAAGAAAAAGAAAAAAGAAAAACTTATGCAATGATTCTTGTGGGAAAACCTATTCCTTTTGGTAATTAGAAAAATGGTTAGAGTAAAGAGGGTATAAATTCCTAATTTTGTTTTTTGTGCAAGAATTTCTATCAATGTTGTAGCTGGAACTTGTAACAAATTCAAATTAAGAATAATTATACCTTTGATCTTGATCATTCCATGGACAAGCCCCTAGGAAGTACTAATCTCATGTGTATCGCATTGCTGTTGTTTATACCAGAATTTTATTCTAACTGTCACTAGTTTTTTAAACAAAGCTTGTGCATAAAACTGATCAAAAGAGTTCATTTTCCCAATGAGACAAAGTAGAAAGATTAAGTCAGATGTGGCTCTGAAAGTGGAGTAATTTTAAATTTTAACTTGTCATACTTTTGGATTATGAAAGTAATTCTTGCAATTGGTTTATGAAAGTTCAATTAGTGTATAAAACACTATGAACGTTTAGACCCCCAATTAACAAATTACCAATTCAAGCTTAATATCAAACAATTAATGTGCGGAATATGAATATAAGCTTAATACAGAATTGATAAACAATCTAAACCAAATAAAATCACATCCACAGTAAAAATTAAATGGCAAAGATTAAGGAAAGAAAGATGCAAACACAAGGACAACACAACGATGTGTTATTGAAAAAGAAACCAAAGCCCTCGGCGTAAAACCTCTCCGCCGCCCTCCAAGCGGTAAATAATCCACTAAAGAATGTAGTTGGGATAAATGAACAGTAGAAGACCCTCCAAGCCTAATTTATCCAATGTACCTAAACCCTTCAAGCTCCTACTCCAACGAGGTTACGCCGAACCTATTTCTTTTTCAACTTACCGGATTCCGCTACTTGACCATAACATCAACCAATATGAAATTGGTCCCTTCTTAACTGCTTCCCAAAGCACCAAACAGCTTTCTCACAGATATGGGTATGGTGAGAAAAGGTTTTGGTAATGTACCTCTCAAGGATGTAACAATGGAGAAGAAAAGAGTAGAGGAATTTGAAGAGTCTCTATGTGAAGATTGTGGATGAGTCAATCTTGTTTTTCTCTAGGGTTTCTCTCTCAAAATTCTCTCTGGAAGCTCTCTACATTTCGTGGGTATAAGGGGTATTTATACTAGGGTGAGAGTAGAATGCGAAGAGTCAGGTTTTTCAAAACAGAGCTGGCTGGCGGCTTGGCCTCGTGACTTGACTGAGTCACGAGTTCAAGCCGTGAGTTAACAGAACGGCCAGTCTGGACTTTTTGTCCTGTAGTGCTCTAGATGGCATGACTGTTCATCTTCTCTGCACGCTTCACTCATGTGCTGTAGTTGGCGGCTTGCCAGTCGCGAGTCACCCGCGAGTCCCAACCGCAAGTCTCTGCATCTTTGCACAATCTTGAGCATTTCTTCACACTCTCTCACTCACTACCCTTACATGATTCCCACCTAAATACAGGGTTACTAATTGCTAAAATACAAGCAAATTTGGCATGGAATAAAACCAACAAGATGGTTGATAAAATTCAACCTTACAGTTTATTTATCAAAAATGAAAAACAGAATATCTTGTAATTGGTGTCAGTTAGGCATGCTGGGCAAGCCAAAGTAAGGTTGAAGAGAGAGAGAGAAAGAGATTTTGGATTTAAGTGTCTTCAAATTGAGGTATGTTCAGCAATTGCTTCGATATAGTCACCTATTTCGCTCTATAGTTAACTTCTTGTAAAATCAGCTATTTTTGCTTATACACTTGTTAATCTCCCCAAAGTAGTTTTCAACCTTACTAAAAACTTAGCAAGCGAGCAACATTCATAATTAAATTAATAAAAAAAAAATGTATGGAAAAAATTGTAAAACAAATACACGTGTGAAAGTCTTGGCTCACATTTACAACAAAGAAGTTGACAAAAGTGAAAGAATGATTTATTAGATATGTTATATGCCATTAATAATAATAATTTTAAACTCTTATATTCACAATTTCAATATAACAAATCAACATAATCATTGGTGACAACTGTTTGTAGCTATAGCAGGATTTAAAGATTCACTAATTCAGTAAATATGAAAATTAATGTTGATATTCTATAAATTAGAAAGATTGTCTTAAAACTGTGTTTTCTAGTTTTTAGATGATTTTCCATGAAATATGTTGGATATATAGTAACTAGAGTGTTATCAGTGAGAGAGTCATACATGTAACTTCTAAATCGAACCTGATTGCCTTTTTTTTTTTTGGCTATGATTTTGTGATTGGATTGTTTATGACTACTAATTTTATAATAAATCAAGTTTATGCATGGCTTGTGTAAGGTTGAATTTAATCAACCATCTTGTTGGCTTTATTCCGTGCCAAATTTGCTTGTATTTCAGCAATTAGTAACCTTGTATTTAGGTGGAATTCTTGTAAGGGTACTAAGTGAGATAGTGTGAAAAAATGCTCAAGAGTGTGCAAGAAAAACAGGGACTCGCGACTGGATCTCGCGGGTGACTCGCGGCTGCAAGCCGCCAGAAGCTGCACACGTGCCAGGCATGCCAGAAGTTGAAGCGTCATGCCAGCTGGAGCATTACAGGACAAAATAGAACAACTGGCCGTTCAGTTACCTCGCGGTTGGAACTCGCGACTCAGTCAAGTCGCGAGGCCAAGTCGCGAGCCAGCCCTGTTTTGAAAAACCTGACTCTTCACATTCCATTCTCACCCTAGTATAAATACCCCTTATACCCACGAAAGAAAGAGAGCTCCCAGAGAGAATATTGAGAGAGAAACACTAGAGAAAAACAAGATTGACTCATCCCCAATCGTCACATAGAGACTCTTCAAATTCCTCTACTCTCACCCTCTCCATTGTTACATCCTTGAGAGGTTCATTACCCAAATCCTTTTCTCACTATACCCATATTTGTGAGAAGGCTATTTGGTGCTTAGAAAGCAGTTAGGAAGGGACCAATGGTTATTGGTTGATGCTATGGGCTATAGCGAAATCCGGTAAGCTAGAAAAGACAAAGGTTCGACGCAACCTCGTTGGAGTAAGAAGCTTGGAGGGCTTAGGTACACTGGGTAGATTAGGCTTGGAGGGTCTATTACTGTTCATGTATCCCAACTACATTTTCTAGTAGATTATTGACCGCTTGGAGGGCGGCGGAGAGGTTTTACGCCGAAGGCTTCGGTTTCCTCTTCGATAACACATCGTGTGTTGTCCTTGTGTTTGCATCTCTCTTCTCTTAATCTTTGCCATTTAATTTCTGCTGTGGGTGTGATTTTATTTGGCTTAGATTGTTTACCAATTCTGTTTATAGCTTGTGTTCATTTTCCGCACACTTATTGTTTGTCATAAAGCTTGAATTGGTAATTTTGTGATTGGGGATCTAAACGTTCAAGGGTGTTTTATACACTAATTGAACTTTCAGCTTGAATAAGCCTTACGTGTACCACAGGGAAGTATTACCCATTGATAGTCTGTTAGCTCTCGTCTTGTAACACAAAGCCAATAGTATCACCTAGTCCTATTTGGTTTTAGTTGTCTCCACAGAAAGTCTCATAACCAGCTCTATGTTTTCTCTGTGAGCCAGTCTTTGTAATTTGGCAAAAGATAACACATTGAGTGTGTTTGCAGTTTAGGTTTTGTCAGAGTTTTGCACCAGTCTTTCCTTTTCCTTATTTCCTGAGTGAAACTTTCTATTCAACACCGTCACATGTGGATATAGGTCTAGAGTCGAACCATGTAAATCGTTGTGGTCCATATGCAATTGTTTATTCTATTTTTCTATTTCTATTCCACATAACACCTCTATAATTGATTACACTCACAAAAATGGTACCAGAGCCTTCATTATCTTAAATCAATCTGCCCAAACAAAATATAAACATCATGCCATAGGTTCTTATTCAATAGAGCTATGACCAAGTAAAGTTCATGTCCTAGTAATATGGCATTGCTATTATTATTTGGATAATTAGCTTCTTTATGAATATTTTGACATAAGTTGCAACAGATTATTTTGAGTGCCTGTGACCTCCCCCCCCCCCCCCCCCCAAGGTTGAGCCACGATTTTTGACATAATAATACATAGAGAGCCACGATTTTTGACATAATAATACATAGAGAGAGCTGGTGGCAAAAGGCCACAGGCATTAAAAATCATGTGCATATTGCATAGTTCCTAATTGTCAATTCTGGCTCCCAAAACCTACAAGACTTTGCAGGACATAGAGGCAGGGCTCAGCCATGATTTTTGGAGCTATGCCCTTCAATGTCTAGTTGGTTTGGAATATCAATCACACCATAGAAATGTATTTGAGCACTAATATGATGACTACAGCATCAAAGGAACCCATGTTTTGATAAATGCTATGCACCTATCCAAAAAAATGTTTTGATGAATGCTTTGCAATTGGCCATATTATCTTCTAACTCGGCCCACTTAACTAACTAAATCAACGTAGCATATTGCTAAACCATAGCATTTGGGCATATACATATAGACATATATGGGAAGTATATAGAGTAAGATATCAAAGGAATTTAAGAAGGAAACTTATGAAGATCCACTGTCAACTTGCTAAGTGTTCAGCAGCCCATTAGTGGCTTGTTGACTTGTTAAGTGTTCAGCAGCCCATTAATGGGTTCTATAAATCATCTGTATTATGCCATGTGTTGATAGATCCACTGTCAACTTGCTTGCATGGAAGGTAGTAGCTCAATTTTTTTTTCAAGCAGAGTTACGGTGTCTATTTTCATTCATCAAAGTGTTGGAAAGGACTTGGGATGTGTTTATAATTTTTCAACCTTGGGACTGGATTTCATGATTTGTTCTAGACTTTATTGAACACATGCTCAAACCTGAATTCATCGTTGAATATGTTCTTAATATTATTTATACTATAAAAAATTGTGGAATATGTTCTTAATATCTATTCCTATTGATTGCTTTACTATTTCTAAGAAAACTGTTATAGAAGTATGTTGCCAATTTCAGCAAGCCCATTCTACATTCTGAACCAAATTGACATATTCAAGGCTATCCAACTTTAGTGAGTATGGGTGTCTCCCCTGGTTAAATGATAGGTATACTTCTACTACTTATTGTCCTCAGTCACAAGTCTACACTACATGTGTTCAAACCAACTTGGATCATAAGTTGATATGTGCCAATTTAGTTGAGCTTTTTTTTTTTTTTTTTTTTTTTGAGAGCATGTATTAAATAACTTTGATTACACAAATCCTGCATCAATTGTGAAAAGAAAGCAAGTTTATGGACAGTTTAGTTGAACAGAAGGGGAAGAAAAAAGAGAATGTTTCCTCCTAAAGATACAACTTTAAATTCTTGTATAGAGGGAAAAAAAGTAGACCCATGATCTTTATGTCTCTTGTATATATAAAATGAGACCAATACCCACCATTCTAGCTTTTTGTACAAAGCTTTTTTTTTTTTTTTTTTGAGAAAGATTTGTACAAAGCTTAAGGTTGATAATTTAAGAGGTCAAGTAGGTTTTTGCCTTTGTCATATAAAGTTCAATCGATCATATTTCCATAGATTTCAAATAGTTTTTTTGAATTTGGAAACTTATAAATACAAAAAATTTCATTGTGGACGATATTGGAAACTTGAAAATTACCTTGTGTCAACTGTGGTGCCACATATAGTAAGATGCTACGTACAAATGTTTAATCTACTGTTATTAATATTTAAGGAAATTTCCTGCTTTCAATTTCTCACAAAACAAATTTGTTCCCAATTCATTTATATCTTAACCATGATTGGTTATATAATTTTGAGGAACATGGAAGACGAACAGGGTATAATCTGTACTTGACAAATTTGTGCCCACAAGATATTGCAGTCTCTTTTTAAGCCACATCTATATGTGGAATTATGCTGGAATACCATACATTACAACTGGTGTGACTGCATTATTTCTTTCTTTTCCATTAAGGAATTCTTCACCTTATTTTTCAATAAGAAAGTTTTTGTTCCTTACAATATGTGTCATCCTTAATGACAGGTGGACCTAACAAATTCACGCACTTGGGGAAAGCCATGAGACAATTCACATAGCATTGCTGGAAAAAAATAATAATAATAATAATAATAATTCCTCTGTGAGATATCCAGCATGAAATTAAAGGTATCCTTTCAATTCCTTGTTTTTCTTATTTCATACAGAAGCCCCTGTGGTTGATAGATGGAGACTCCTAGAAATATTTCTAGACAGAGAGAGAGAGAAAGAGAAAGAATCATTCATAATGTCTGTGTTCAAGAGGCTATTGTATCACAATTCCTTCCCATCACATCCAAACAGTGGTTTACTAGACCTTAAACAAACAAAGGCCAAACAGGCATGTGCACTTTCTTCAGATCTTACATCTATGCTTTACATATGTACTTTTGCACCTTCTTATTTTTATTTTTTAAAATAATAATTTATCCAGCCTATAGGCTATAGAACTGGAGGGAGCTTCACTCTATATAGGTGGGATTCAATCAGGAGTCCCACATTTAATCACAAAAGACTTTACTAGTTGATTTAGCCGACATTTACTATTTTTACACATTCAATGTTGCTTGCTGTCTTTCAAGATTGTTGTCTCTCAGTCTGTTTTTTAACTTCCGTACATTTGATATAGCTTAATTGGGTAAGATAAAAATAATCTGAGTTTGACTAAGATGTACCTAGGAAAAAGTGGGACATTAAAAAGCTGTACATATAGAACTTGAGACCCAAAAAAAAAACTGTACATTCAAAAATAAGTTGGCTTGATTCATAAATTAAACAATGACAAACAGTAAGGCTATATGTGGCCCATATGTGCCTCTTTTTAGTTCTATAATTCATAAACAGCTTGTGCCTTTGATGGCAGAATCTATCCCATCTTTCTAAATTTCCAATAGGACAAATGAATTGTTCTAGTATGCTGAGTGCTGACGATTGTCAACTTCCAGCTAAATTTGACATTATACATAATCGTAGCTTTCATTTGACTTTATTGAGTTAATTTCAGGTAATATGAAGCATTGCGCCTGCAACTTAAAACATTTTTCCCCCAAGTTTGCATGGCACATAGTCTCTTCAGCCAAGGGAGAGGATGGTGGTAGTGCTTGCAGAAAAAAGCAACGATCTCCAAATATCCGGCTGGAACATCATGTACCCGCATACGAAGCCACAAAGAAGATGCTCAGCAAGTTTGTTATAAGCTTAGCCTTGAGGAACATCTCTGTAATGAGGTAAGCCTTCTATTTAAGTCTTCCAGACATTATAATTGACTAATTATCCTTTAGTCATCCTACTAGTATTTTTCTTTGGGTCATTCATAGTCATACAGAAAGCATGATACAGTGGTCAAAGTTTCTAAAGAATGTATGGTTTTTAGAGTTCATACTTATTCTGCTACATTATATGCACCAAAACGATGAGTCAGAATCAGTGAATTAGGAGTTTTTTTTTTGTTTTTTTTATTTTTTATTTTAACAATATCATAAATGTATTGTGTATTCTTTTATTTTACTACAAATGAATCTCATAGTTTGTAATTGTGTATTTATTATCTCTGTTGACCCTGCTATTGCGTTTTTGAATCTATAAGGAAAAAAAAAATGATCAATTTCATTAGTTCAAACAAATGGCAAATCACCATGCACACTGTGATGGGGGGCTTGTGTTGGTAGCCCATTCTGAAGTTCCTTAGTTATGCTTTTCAGCGTCATAATCCAATTGAAACCATGGCATCTCGATCAATCTACTATGTGTAGAGATTTCATAATGTTCTAAACTACTCTTCAAAAAATCTTATAGGAATATAAGGAAATTTTAAAAAATATTTTATTAGAAATCAATTACATCAAAAACAATTCCAAAAAATTCAAATACTGCATCCAAAATTCAAATCCACTTTCAAATCTTTCAATTCACCTCGTACATCATGAATCCCAACTTAAATTTTTTATTTCTCTGTATATTTTAGTCACGATTACACTAATTAGAGTGGATTCTTCTTCTTTTTTTTAAAAAAAAAAAAAATCAAATTTTTTTAACAATTTTCCTTTACAATATCTCTACTTTTTTGTTTGTTTAAACTATATGATGTAAGGAGCTTTAAAAGAAGGGGGAAAAATAGTGGGAAGGTCAGGTCAAAATTATGAATTTGAAGCTTTTATCTTGAAATGGAAGGAGACTAGATGACAGGTTGAAAAGATTGAGACTGAGGAACTTGTTCAAATAGTAGAAGGAAATTGGAAAACATAACCAAATTAGGTTTTATTGTGCTGTCATATTAATTAATTAATTCACACAGTGAATTCAGAAAAATAATATTTGCGTATAAACTTAGGAACTTCTTTGTAATGAAGCAGTGCTTTAGTTTAAGTCTTCTAAACATTTAATGTATGGCACATTGGAATTGTACCTAAATTTTATTTTATGCTCAATACTACTTTATGAGTATTTTTCAACAATGAGAATTAAGCATTGATATTTATAGAATAAAGTTTCCAAATTTTATGCAAAAAATAACAATTTTGTGCTTGAAAGTTCAATTCAACTTTAACTTGATTCTCAAAAAAAAATTCAACTTTAACTTTGTGTCATGTCAAGTCTCACAAAAGCATGATCAAGGTTTTAAGATTATTCAAGATTTGATGATTAAAAAAAGTCATTTTCTTTTTTTGTAATATGGCTTTTTTAATCCTAGACTTGTGAAATGCCTTTTTTAAATCATCAAATCTTGAATAATCTTAAAACCTTGATCATGCTTTTGTGAGAACTTGGTTAAACCACACCTTAAGTGTGCAATACACAACTCTCAAAATTCTCAAATCACATCCTCTCGGTCTCTTTTTATACATTAACTTGGAATTTGAGAAACATTAGAAGTTTTGAAGACTAAATTAGGATTTTGACTACGTGATTCTTGATGGATCAACTATAGCAAATTGCGTGTCTAGATCTCAATCGATCTACTACATCTCAAGATTTCATAACTTGTAAACTCTTGTGCAATCATGGGCACATGTCTTGCACTTCAAATAAACTTACAAGGTACAAGTTTGCCAACCTAATATTATGAACCTAACATTTACCTTTTACAAAATACAAAGATTACATTTCATTTTAAATTTAGTATCATTTAAAATCTTAAATTACGTGATATATGTATAAAAGGTAATGTAATTATTTTTGTTAATCATACGTCTAACAGCACATGAATCGTACATCTAAAAGGTAAGATATATATTTAAATGGATTTTACACCCTGACATTTCAGAATTTGGATTTTACCTCCTAAAGTTTGAAAGTATTTGGATTTTACCCCCAAATTCTGAAATTTCAAGATATAAAATTCAAACACTCCCTAACTTTAGGGAGTAAAATCCAAACACCCCCAAAATTTATAATGTATCATTGATTTAATGTGTCATTGAATGAGAATAATTAATGTATCTTTAATGAGAATAATGATTAATGACACATTAAAGGCACATTAAATGAGAATAATTAAATCAATGAATCTCATTCAATGATACATTAAATCAATCAATCTCATTAAAGGTACATTAATATACTCATTCAATGATACATTAAATCAATCTCATTCAACGACACATTAAATCAATCAATCTCATTAAAGGTACATTAATATACTCTTTCAATGACATTAAATCAATGAACCTTTTTTATACATGTTCCAAGACAAAACTTTAAGTACAATTCTTTATGTGTTGCATATAAAGTTTTCCAATTAATGACAAACACATGGTTGCATTAATTTTATGGAAAATGTTAACGGATGCTCAAAGGACATTAGTTTAAGAATTATTTGAAGAAATTTTTATAGGAAAATAAAAAAATCAATTAATTTTTTTGACGGCTTTTTATATATTTCTCATGAAAATTGTGTCAAAACTTTATTTAAATAGTTTATTAACAATTGCCCCGAAGGCATTTGTTAACAGGACCCAAATTATAAATTGTATAATATTTTTCAATGTAGTTATATGTTTAGTTTAATTCTGAAACTTAATGTATGACACCTAGGTAAATTGTACCAAAGTTTTATTCAAGGATCGATTCTATTACAATAGTAATTTTCAACCAATTTGAATTAAGCATTTATATTCTAGAAAAAAGTTCACAAAGTTTGTGAGAGAAGGTTTAAAATGACTTTTGCACCTACCTTGGGAGTTGCAATCAGGAAATTGAAAGTTCACCTTTTGCAAAATAGGATATTTACGCATCATATTAAATGTTCAATGATGTGGCACGCTATATTGAAATAAAATTTAGACCCAATAGGTTGATTTTAGGGGAATTAACTGTACTTGATTAAATTAACCAATTATGCCATTAATTTTGATTACTGGTTAATTTGCATGGTTTAAATATGTCGCCAAATAAATAATAAAGCAAGAAAATAACCATATATTGATGAAGCGGAAAATGTATGGATACATCCATGAGAAAAACCACTACGAGAGTTAACCCTAACCCCAAGAAAAATTCACTATTAAAGTTGAAGTGTAAGATTGAAATAGACCCTTATCACTAATTGTAAACGGTCTTGTCCCATCAAATTGTTCCAAGCCTATTGAACTTTTCAAATATGAATCCACGCCCGAGCCTTCAAGAATTTCTTGACGATTTGATTTCCACAATTACCTTAGGATGACTCTGCGGCTTCAACCTTGATCTACAATATGGCAGCAACAACACATGAGAATATCTTCTCTATTTGCTTCTGTACTCAAGCATTGATAGTTGGAGGTTCGAGTTCTCTCTTTGTAAATTTTTTTTTTCTTTTTCTTTTTTTTTTTGTCTCTACAACCTCTTGAAAGTCGTACTTAATGGGTCTTTAAATATGTTCTCTAATTAGGGTTACAATAATCGATATCATTAGTTGGCTTAGAATAAAACATATTAGGAAAAAAAAAACGAATTTCCCCATTCTTGATCAATCGACGCTCAATCGAGAGCAACTAGTCTAGATTACAGAATCTTCTGTCTATTGAGCAGCTTCTTGGACATTGATCTTGTACTTGATATTTGATACTTACGACTCAAAACACGTTGTTATGTATTTGCCAACGCTAAACCTAACATATACATTATTAGATTCAAGAAATAAAATCTTAATCATCTTAGAGAAGTGTTAAAAAATTCTTAGTTACAAAAGTATCTAGAGTTTTTCAAATACTAAATACTCAGTCGTCCCAAAATCTTGGTTAGAGATACTCATGATCTTATGAATATGAGGAGGCCTTAATTAGAAACCTAAACTGCTAAACTAACTTTGTTGCTCACCCAAAAAAAAAAAAAAAAAAAACTTTGTAGGGTTCACAGTATCATAAATTTGATTTAGGATATTTCTTATTTTTTTTTTTTTTGAGAAAGATTTAGGATATGTTTGAAATACATATGCTTGATAACCATGAGGCCAAGGCCAAGCCAAGGGTCTTGATCTTACTAAGTCCTTTTCCCCCAATTATCTTACCTTTTAGATTTAAGCAAAACATGCATTAGAAATGCATCAAGCATATGGATTTAGGATTGATGCATTTGTAACACATGTTTTACTTATGTCACGAGTGACATGACTCATGTTCTCTAAAAGGTATGATAATTGGGGGGGGGGGGGGGGGGGGGGGGGGGGGGGGGTGGGGGGGAATGAGTTGGTAAGATCAGTAACATTTTTTTGAAAATGTAAGATTAGTAACATTGACCTCGTGATTACAAAGAGTGTTATACGTTACAAACCAACCACACTATAAATAGCCTCACCATGCTTCAATATTCTTCACTTCTCAACTCTCATAGAAACCATTGTGATCACAGAGAGTAGTATATAGATATCTGTAGATAAACTCCAATGGAGGAGAATGGAGAAATTCTCAAATTCTCAAACAAGAAGAGAATCAAACAGGAGCATGAACAGAAAAGTTTGTGCTCACAACGAATCAGCGAATTACCAAACTTCCACAGTATGACACACCTTCAAAGTAAGTAATCTCTTTCTTCCTATCACAATCACAAACGCATCTTTATACAAATGGTTTCATATATGTGATGGGATATTATATGTACATGCATGTTGTTATAATTTTCTGATGGTATGTGCTTTGTAACTTTGGATGCAGTTCCTAGAACTTTCATGGATGCAGCTATTTGAGGTGGGAGTGTGTAACCAATGGTATAGATCTTACCTTTTTTTTTAATTCTCTTTTGGTTCTATTATTCTAAAGCTTATGATATATTAATTTTAATAAAAAAGTTTTTTTTTTTTTTTTTACATCTATTTAAATCTATAATTCATTTTAATAAATCAATCTTGTGTTACATAAATGATAAAACCAGATTATTTTGATATTTTTCACTGTTTTGAATTATGCTTTGACTTTTCGGGTGGTTGTTACCTAAGATCTGCACATAATTAGCATATAATATGGACAACCAACTACAAATTCCAAATCTACTATTTTTTTATTTTTTAGATCAGTCATGTATTTTATGTCAAATAAAATCTTTTGACACGTTTTCAATGCTGATAAAGTTTTGGAATTTATTTTCTTTTACTAATATATATAATAATAGATGAAACTGAGAGAAACTCAAATTAGAATTCTAAATTAGAGTTTCAATTTTGCGCCATGTGTCTTAAATTATTTATTCTTGAAGAGTTTTATTTCTTAATTTTAGAATTAAATATGAGACCACATTATAAATATTCATTCAAATGAGTTATTAAGTACAAAATCAAAGAGTCTAAAATAAATGAATCATAAAAAAAAAAAAAGTGCTTCACAATAATTTTTTTTTTTTAAAACATGGACAATTTACATTTTATACCTAATAATATCCTTACAAATTTGTTTAAAGAGTTAACAAATTATATAAATGACTATCAATAGTATGTAAATTATAAATATAGGAATTATATTATGCATGTTATTGTATATCTTTAAGTGTATTCATGCATATGCATGGGGTTACAAGCTATTGTTATTTATTTCAATGACTAAAGATTACAACTTTAAGAATTTTACGTGATTCGATGTACCTTTTGTTCATTTTTTTATTATTTATTTGTTGAAAGTTAGTTAAAATACCGTTGTACGCATGATTCGATGTACTTTTTGTTCTTTCTTTTTTTATTGTTTATTTGCTAAAAGTTAGTTAAATTACAGTTATACCTAAAGAACATTACGGCTATAAAAAACTTTGAAGGCAAATAAGCTAATTAAAAATGCTTCTCAATGTCTAGTACATCCCCATTAACAACTCAATAGTCTCAACTATCATATAATTTTTCCTTTACCTATATATGAAAGTGTCAAATATTCAGGATGTGCTTAGATATTTTTTCTTTTATCAGCTTTGCGTTGATTAAGATATGTCCTTAATGACATCCAAAAAACAGAAAGGAAAAAAATTAGATGTAATTAATAAGGAAACAACATGAATGCATTGGTTCACTTTGGCGGGTTTAGCTTACCTCTAGTACGTTTTTAGCTGGAAGTGTCCTTTTGAGGTAAGCATAACCCCACTTTGGCTTGCACCTAGAATCAAAGAGCTTGAACTCTGCTTATCAAAAGGAAAACAATTCAGCTTCTTTGATCAGAAACATTGGTGGTGACGCTTGCACATTCACATGCTCAAGATATCCCAAGAAGGTTGTCAGACTCAATGAAAACTACTGACCACCTTGCCGATATCTTCCAGTAGGCCATATGAAGCAGGAGAACAATATCACTATCAGATAATGTGTACAGTACGCTTAATTACTATGGATTATACTAGCTTCAAACCATTGATTGTACAAGTCAGATTAGTGATTTACCAATGTCTATTATTAGTTTTCATTGCAATGTGTAGTTTCACTATCTCTTTATCTATTAATGGAATGAACAAAACATTGTATTTAGAAAGGAAGATCATGAATGTTAAAGCCTGAACTTTATGGAATTGATATTGTTTGTGGAAAGTTGAAAAAATAGATCTTATCGGAACAGCATTGGTTTTACTTACAAAACATTTTGGTAAGTTTGTTACAAGATTGATTTAGTATAAGAGTTGAATGGATATATTTTTACTAAATTTTAATCTTAATTTAACTACTAATTGGTGGTTTCTTTTTAAACCCCATGAATAACTTCGGTTTCCTGTTGTTGTGAGGCTAATTGGACATTTGAAGTCACTAAATAATTAAACTTTTGGCTGAGTCAAATAATTTTGATACTAGTCACTCAGATTATAACTTTCTATATCAAACCATTTTTAAATTCAATCCTCATTTTATTCTGATAGTAAATATATAAGATTTTAGAGCTTCAGACATTTTTGATACTAGTCACTAAGGGTTTTTTTTTTTTTTTTTGCTTGCTATGTAATCAAAAGACCTTGCAAAATTTAGAAAGAAGATAAAACTAACAATTATTGCCTGTCATTTCTAAAAGACCCAAAGCGAAGGTTTTTAAAGTAGCTTGTGTAGCAGGGAGAAGGTGCTTGAGAGGTTCTAGAAGTACTTTTGTTATACAAGGATCACTAGGTCCAAATATTTCACATATGGTCACACTAGTAGTGTGGTTTACACATCTTGCGGTACACTGCTTGAACCTAGTCATTGGATGTGGTTATGGTGGTTAACCTTCAACTTTACATTGCTGTTGTATGTGGTCATTCATAGTCATGGTATGATATTGTGGTGAAAGTTTCTGAAGAATGCATGGTATTTAGAGTTCATACTTATTCTGTTACATTGTATGCGCCAATAGGATGAGTCTGAATCAATGATTTACTAGCTTTTCAGCTTCATAATACAATTGAAATGCACCATGTTATCTCGATCAATTCACTATGTGTAGAGATTTCAGAATATTCTAAAGTACTCTTCAAAAAATCTTAAAGGCATATAAGGAAATTTTAAAAAATATTGTATTAGAAATCAATTACATTGAAAACAATCCCAAAAAATTTCAAATAGTGCATCCAAAATTCAAATCTACATTCAAAATTTTCAATTCACCTCATACATTATGAATCCCGACTTAAATTTTTTATTTCTCCGTATATTTTAGTCACAATTACATTAGTTGGAATGGATTCTTTTTTAAAACAAAAATATTCACATTTCTTTTTGTAGTTTTTCTTAATTAACAATGTCTCTACTTTTTTCTTCTTCTTCTTTTTTGTTTAAACTATGAGGTAAGGAGCTCTAAAAGAAAGGGGGGGAGGGGGGGGGGGGGGGGGAATAGTGGAAAGGTGAGGTCAAAGTTATAAATTTGAAGAGTCCGAATTTGGCAAGGATAGGGTGTAAACCCCATGTTTTATACCATCCAATAAGAGATTGCCACATCATCATTTTACTTAAAATTCAATACATCCTACCACACCTAATAACACCTCAATAAACTCTTAATTTGGTTGGATTTATATATGGGTATTACAATTTATTGGGTATGGTTGTACTTATTCTTAAATATGTAATAAGATGATATAGCATATTGGGATTGGAGGGGTAAAACATGGGTTTTACACCACATCCTTATTGAATTTAATCTCAAATTTGAAACTTTTATCTTTAAATTAAAGGGGACTAGATGACAGGTTGAAAAGATTGAGAGTGAGGAACTTGCTCAAATATTAGAAGCCAAATTTGGTGTGATTGTGAAAACCCCAATTAGAAAACATAACCAAATTGGGTTTATTGCATTGTCATATTATAATTAATTAATTCACCCAGAGAATTCGGGGAAAGAAGGTTTCATTTGTAATTGTATTATCAAATCTTTGCGCGCGTATAAACTTAGGCACTTCTATGTAATGAAGTAGTTCTTCAATTTAAGTATTCTAGACACTTAATGTATGGCACCTAGCAATTGTGTGCCTAGGCTTTATTTTAGGGTCATGTTAATGGTGCCCTTAAGGTATTTGTTAATTGACCATTTTAAGAAACTTCTAATCCCTTAGGGCATCTGTTAAATTTTCCCTTTATTTTATGATGTAAGGAGCTCTAAAAGTAAAAAAAATAATAGTGGGAATGTGAGGTCAGAGTTATGAATTATAAACTTTTATCTTGGAATGGAAGAAAATTGAATGACAGGTCAAAAAGATTGAGAGTGAAGAACATGCTCAAATAATATAAGGCAAATTTGGGGTGTTTTCAAGAAACCAAATTGGAAAAAAATAACCAAATTAGGTTTTATTGTGCTGCCATATTAATTCATTAATTCACACAGAGAATTTGAAATAATCTTTGCGTATAAACTTAGGAACTTCTATGTAATGAAGCAATGCTTCAATTTATGACTTCTAGACACTTAATGTATGGCACATAGCAATTGTACCTAAGTTTTATTTTATGCTCAATACTACTTTATGTGTATTTTTCAACCAATGAGAATTAAGCTTTGATATTTATAGAATAAAGTTCCCAAAAATTTATGCAAAAAATAAAAATTTTGCCCTTGAAAGTTCCATTCAACTTTTAACTTTGTGTTAGGTCAAGTTTTTGAATTATGTCATGTTGTAAAATGACTTTTTTAACCCTAGACTTGTGAAATGATGGCTTTGCCCCTACTTTAAGATTTTTTATCATAAATTTTGATTTTTATTGTCAGAGATTCAGACCTTAATTGTACCAATTAACCAATTTTATAGCCAAGAGTATTTAGTCAACAAATTATGATCAAGTGATTCAAACCTTGGTTAAACAATCACATAACAATATTGCAAAATATATAATAATAAACAAAATGGAAATTAATGAGGCATATGGTGGCAAAGAGAAAATGCTAAACGAAAAAAAACTCTCCAAGGATTTATCCACCAACCAAAAGAAAACAAATACACTATATAAAGAACGGAAGATTACAACATATTTAAATCTAAATCTATTACTAACTCAAGTAGACTAACCGATGTGATCACAAGTAACTTCAAAACCATGGACTCTTCTACCATAGACTTTTTCAACGTGAACACCTGCTCACGCCTTTAAGAACCCTCTTGAAGCTTCTTCTTAGCAACTTATCTGTTCTATCATTGCAATAGCTTCAACTTAATCATCAAATCTTGAATAATCTTAAAACCTTGATCATGCTTTTGTGAGAACTTTGTTAAACCTCACCTTAAGTATGCGATATACAACTCTCAGAAGTCTCAAATCACGTTCTCTAGGTTTCCTTTTATACATTAAATTGGAATCCACAAAACATTAAATGTTTTGAAAGCTAAATTGGGATTTTGACTGCATCATTCTTGATGGATCAACTTTAGCAAACTATGTGTCGAGATCTCGATCGATTTACTATGTCTCAAGATTTCATAACCTGCAACCTCTTGTGCAATCATGGGCACGTGTCTTGGTCTTGGACTTCAAATAAATTTATAAGATACAAGTTTTCTCACAGTTTGCCAACCTAATACTATGAACCTAACATTTACCTTTTACAAAATAAGAAGTTTACGTATCATTTAAAATCTTAAATTACGTGATATATGTATAAAAGGCAACGTAATTGTTTTTGTTATGTCACATATCCAGCAGCACATAAATCGCACATCTAAAAGGTGAGATATTTATATGGTAAATTGCAAATTATACCTTTAAAGTTTGGGGGTGTTTGAATTTCACACCCTAAAGTTTCAGAATTTGAATTTTACACTCCCAAATTCTGAAATTTCAAGGTATAAAATCCAAACACCCCAAACTTTAGGGAGTAAAATCCAAACACCTCTAAACTTTAGAAGGTAAAATCCAAATTCTAAAAGTATCATGATATAAAATCCAAATACCTCTAAATTTCAGGAGGTAAAATTTAAATTCTGAAATTTCAAGGTGTAAAATTCAAACACTCTCAAACTTTAAGAGTGTAATTTAAAATTTAGTGATTTATCCTATATTTTATTTGAGAAGAAAAAAAAGTCAGATAATTGATTATAATTTTAAAAAAATTGTAACAAACTTTTTTTTAAAAACATTTTAAAAATACCATTGGTCCCAACTCCCAAGAGGGTTCACATCTTGTACTACAGAATTCTCAAAAAGATAAGAACCATTGGGTTGGCCTGGAAATTATCGTACGTTCTTGAAGTATACGTTACAAACCATTCAGCAAAAAAAAAAGTATACGTTACAAACCTACCACACTATAAGTCGCCTCACCATGATTTAGTCTTCTTCACATCTCAATTGTCATAGAAACTCTTTGTGATCAAAGAGTGAGTGAGAAATACAATAGTCCTATAGAAATCTTTAGGTAAACTCCAATGGAGGAGAATAGAGAAATTCTCGAATTCTCAAACAAGGAGAGAATCAATCTACTATATATAAAAAAAAGAAAAAAATGGAAATTAAATGAAGCATATGATACGGTGACAAAGAAAATCTTAGATAAGAAAAATTCTCCAAAAATTTATCCACCAACCTCAAGGAAACAAATCTATTAGATTCTCAAAAAAAAAAAAAAAAAAAAAAAAAAAAAAAAAAGGAAACAAATCTATTATAAAATAATGGAAGATTACAACATATTTAATGCTAAATATATTGTTAACTGGGTAATTAAGATACTCTCGGAGTACCATAAATGCGTATTTTTCCCTCTCACATAACTGTTAATCTTACTAATTAAATTTATAATGAAACATATAATTTATATGAGAGGGGAGAGTACGCATTTATAGTACTCCCAGAGTATTCAATAATTTTTCTTATTAAATCAAGTAGACTTATTGACGTGACCACACAACTCCAAAACCAAGGACTCCTCTTCCATGGACTTTGTTCGAATGTGAACGCCTACTCACTCCTATAAATCCTCTTGAAACTTCTTTGTTTACTCATTAAAACAGTTTCAACTTGATCATAAAATCTTGCATAATTCCATGATTACTAGGTGATACTTTTGTGCGAACTTGGTTAACCCTCACCTTAGGTGTGCAATACACAGTTTCCAAAGTCTAAAATCACATCCTCTTAAGTATTTTTTATACCTTAACCTGGAATCCACAAAACCCTAAAAAGTTATGTCAAATGATTAGGTTGTTTCAAGATTATAACGGCATTATTATCTCAACGAATCGAATTTAGTAAGCTACGTGTCGAGATTTCGATCCATATACTATATGTAGAGATTCCAAAAATTGTGAAGCCTCTTGTGCAGTCATAGGTACACGTCTTGGACTTCAAGTCAACTTCAAGGCACAAGTGACACAAGTTTGCTCACAATTTGCCAACCTAATACTAAAATCATAAAATTTATACCTTTTACAAAAAAAAAAATAAAAAACAAAACAAAAAAACAAAAACAATGTTCACGTATCATTTAAAATTTTAATTGTAGTAACATATGTAAAAAATGCTTGATTCAGTTTTACTACATGTTATGATTATTTCAAGTATCCAGCACATTTAAAGGTTAGAAAATGTATTCTTAAAAAATTTTCAAAAAAAAAAAAAGGTAAAATAATTTTTATTTTTTAAAGGGGTAAGATTAGTATACTGTTGGTCCCAAGAGGGTTCAAAATTTTCTCTTGTACTATCGTACTATCGAACCCTCAAAAAGATTTTCTCAAAAATAAAAAAATAAAATAAAAAAAGAACCCTCAAAAAGATAAGTACAATTGGTGGTTGGTTGGCCTAGAAATTAGCGTACGCTCTCGAAGTATGAGAAGTATACGTTACAAACCAAACACGCCATAAATAGCCTCACCATGCCTCAGTCTTCTTCACTTCTCAATTCTCGTAGAAACCCTTGTGAATGTGATCAAAGAGAGAGTGAGCAATATAGATATCTGTAGGTAGGTAAACTCCAATGGAGGAGAATAGAGAAATTCTCATATTCTCAAAAAAGAAGAGAATCAAACAGCAGCACGAACAGAAAAGTTTGTGCTCACAGCGAATCAGCGAATTACCAGATTTTCACAGAATAACCCACCTTCAAAGTAAGCAATCTCTTTCTTCTTATCACAAACACATATCTATATACACACAAATGGTTTCATATTAGTGATGGGATATGATATATCATATATGTACATGCATGTTGCTATAATTTTCTGATGGTATGTGTTTTGTAACTTTGGATGCAGTTACTAGAACATTCATGGATGCAGCCATATGAGGTGGGAGCGTGTAACCAGTGGTACAGATCTTAACCACTGCTTGCACGTGCACATGCCCAAGATATCCCAAGAAGATTGTCAGACTCAACGAAAACTACTGACCACCTTGCGGATATCTTCCAGTAGGCCATATGAAGTGGGTGAACAATATCACTATCAGATAATATATGAAGCGGGTGAACAATATCACTATCAGATAATGTGTACAGTACGCTTAATTACTATGGATTATACTAGCTTCAAACCATTGATTGTACAAGTCAGATCAGTGATTTACCAGATCTGTTATTAGTTTTCATTGCAATGTGTAGTTTCACTATCTCTTTATTTATTATTATGAAATGAACAAAACATTGTATTTAGAAAGGAAGATCATGAATGTCAAAGCCTGAACTTTATGGAATTGATATTGTATGTGGAAAGTTGAAAAAATAGATCCTGCTTAATCGCAACCGCATTGATTTACTTGCAACATATTTTGGTAAGTTTGTTACAAGATTGATTTAGTATAGAGTTGAATGGATATATTTTTACTAAATTCTAATCTTAATTTAACTACTAATTGGTAGTTTCTTTTTAAACCCATCGTACTTGAATTACTTCGGTTTCCTATTGTTGTGAGGCTAATTGGACATTTGAAGTCACTAAATCATAAAACTTTTGGCTGAGTCAAATAATTTTAATACTAGTCACTCAGATTGTAACTTTCTATATCAAAGCATTTTTAAGTTCAATCCTCATTTCATTCTGATAGTAAATATATGGGATTTTAGAGCTTCGGACAACGCTTTATTTCAATGAAAAATAGAAATAGGTTTGGAGCTAAAGGTTTGGAAAATGCTTCATTTCCATATCATAACATTTTTCATTCCAGTAATGAATCAAGTTTATTTATTATTTGTAGTGCTGGTTTCCCTCAAAAAAAGAAAAAAGAAAAAGTTTATAGTGCTGGTCATTTCTAAAAGGACCCATGGGAAGGTTTTTAAAGTAGCTTGTGTAGCAGGGAGAAGGGTGCTAGAGAGGTTCTAGAAGTACTTTAGTGATACAAGGTTCACTTGGTCCAAATATTTCTCATATGATCACACTGGTAGTGTGGTTTACACATCTTGTGGTACACTGCTTGAACCTAGTCATTGGATGTGGTTATGGTGGTTAACCTGCAACTTTACATTGCATGTTGGCAGTTTTGAGTGTAATCTTGCCAAGTTTCACGAAAGTAATCAATTTTTCTGCTTCAAATTTTTGTATTTTCTATAATGCTGGGTAGTTTACATTTCATAGTGGTTTTGATATAGTTTTGGTAAAATGGCTGCTGGCTATTTTTCATGCCATAATGGTTTTAATATAGTTTGGTAAAAGGGCTTCTGATGCCAACAATTGTTTGACAGCAAGAGATTGTCTCAGTGAATAAACAAATGCAGGTTTAGGGAACAACGTCATTGTTAAATTGGTGCACAATTTTGTACAAGTGTATTCTAGAGATAATGTTCTTTTTTTGTTTGACCTAAAATGGAAGTTTTAATTTATTTGATTGGTAAATGAAAATCTCTCTCTCTCTCTCTCTCTCTCTCTCTCTCTTTGAATGTCTGGAATGCAATGATTGGTACTATCAAATGAAATCTTATTCTTGGCAAAAAAATAAGAAGGAATTTTATGGTACTTGTATTATGTATTATCTTGAACACCAAGTGTTCATTTTATAGTTTCATGCATTTCTATAAAACGTGAAGTGCACATTTAATTAAACTATGCTGTGTAATTTAGTATACAGTCATCTTCCTAGTGAAAAATGTGCCTTAACTTGAAGAAGTCACTGAATCCTGAAACTTTTGGCTGAGTCTAATATTTTTGATACTTGTCACTCAAATTGCAACTTTCCATATCAGAGCATTTTTAAATTCAATCCTCATTTCATTCTGATAGTATATATATGGGGTTTTAGAGCTTTGTACAATGCTTTATTTCAATGAAAAATAGAAGTAGGTTTGGATGATATTTAACGAAATCTTGGATGATATTTCAGGGACAAAATAGAATCTAAAGCTTTGGAAAATGCTTCATTTCTATATCAAAACATTTTTCATTCCAGGAGAATGAGTGGAGTTTACTTATGCTATTTATAGTGCTGGTCATTTTTTTTTTTCTTGCTATGTAATCAAATGACCTTGCAAAATTTAGAAAGAAGAAAATAACAAATATTGCCTGTGATTTCTAAAACGACCTCTTTAGGGACGGTTTTTAAATTGTCAGCTTGTGTAGCAGGGATAAGGGTGCTCGAGAGGATCTAGAAGCACTTTTGTGATACGAATCACTTGCTCCAAATCTTTCACATATATCGTCATACTGGTAGTGTGGTTTACACATCTTGTGCTGCACTGCTTGGACCTAGCCATTGGATGAGGTTATGGTGGTTGACCTGCAACTTTACAGATGATGACTGGCCATATTCAATAGCTTGTTGGCAGTTTTGAGCATCATCTTGCAGGTTTCACGAAAGTAATCAATTTTTCGTATTTTCTATAATGCTGGGTAGTTTACATAATGGTTTTGATATAATTTTGGTAAAATGGCTGTTGGTGCCAAAGTTTCAAAAAAGTCAGAATTTTTCTTCTTCCAATTTTTAGTATGTTCTATTATGCTGGCTATTTTTCTTGTCATAAATTTTTTAATATAGTTTTGTAAAATGGCTGCTGGTGCCAACAATTGTTTGATACCAAGAGATAGTCTTGGTGAATAAACACAAGCAGGTTTAGGGATTATCATCATTGTCAAATTGGTGAACAATTTTGTACACCTGTATTCTGGAGATAATGTTATTTTTTTCTTTGACTTGAAATGGAAGTTTTAATTTATTTGATTAGTTAATGAAAATCTCTCTCTCTCTCACATTATTTGAATTTCTAGAATGCAATGATTGGCACTATCAAATGGAATCTTATTCTTGGCAAAAAAGAAAGAATTTTATCGTACTTGTATTATGTTATTGTGAACACCTAGTGTTCATTTATAGTTTCATGTATTTCTATAAACCGTGAAGTGCCCATTAAATTAAATTATGTTGTGTAATTTAGTGATGTACAATCATCTTCCTAGTGAAAATTGTGCCTTAGCTTGATGAACTGTATATTATTGCTTGCTCTGGAAGCACAACAAAGATATTGATTATATGGAACCTTGGTTTATTTTATAAGATTCAAATGTATTTTTTCTTTTTTACGGATAGTTCTCTTTTATGATGTTGCCTTTTGCATTATGGTGACTGATTTGGACTCATAAGTCATAATTACCACCCATCATTACAAGTCTGCCTATTTTAACATATTATAACAACTGAAACTCATGCCGGCCTCTTTGTTTCTTTAATCTTTCAGGTGTGTATAACGATGCTGACAGTAGTCAGGGGGGTAACTGATGCAGGAAGATCAGCAAGACAAGACCATATTGTTGCTCTGACGGCACGTATGTTAAATCAGTTTCAAAGAGATCATGTTTGCCTGAAAACATGTGAATCATGTGATATTCATGATTCTGGTGAGTTGTCAATTTTGAGATTAATATAATTTCTCTTGCATGCATGCCTCAAGTACCCACCCCCCCTTTTTTCGCACTTTTTATATAGGGTTGGCTAGCATTAGAGTTATATTTATATAGCAGTATCAGCTTCATTGCTGAATTACTCTCGACTTCTTCAAGTTTTCCTGGAGAAACATGAACATATCATTGCCCTTTTTGTACTCTTCTCGGTGTCTTGTGTCCGTTACAAGTCAATTAAGCTTACATCAATCTTGTACACAACATGGCATACTAAAATATCAATGCTTTCTCTTGATAATGACTTCCAAAGTAGGATAATACCATCTTCTAGATTGGGCATCATTCTTGGCAGTTTAAATCCATGATAATTTCAACCTTATTTCACTGAGTAATGGATATTTTTATTTCTCACAATATGGATTATATTCACATCTCTTTATTTCAAACTAGTGACGGTTATTGTGTAATCTGCAGTTTTGTCATTTAGGGAGTGAATTTTTACATATTCAATTATCATTGGAGTCAGAATACCAAATATGATAATTTCTGTTAAAAAAAAAAAACTTCTGAAATGATTCTTAAGGGAAAACCTATTCCTTTAGGTAATCAGGAAATTGGTTAGAGTAAAGAGGGTATAACTTCCTAATTTTGTTTTTTTTTTAAATATTGCTATGTGCAAGAATTTATATCAATGTTGAAGCCGGAACTTGTAACAAATTCAACTTAAGAATAAATATACCTTAGAACTGGATCATGCCAGGATAGATATGTTTTGGAAAGTTGAGAGGGGGCAAGCCTCTTGGAAGTACTAATCTCATGTGTGCGGTGTGGCTGTTGATTACACCAGATTTTTACACTAACTGTCACTAGTTTCTTAAATAAAGGTTGTGCATAAAACTGCCAAATGGGGCCATTTATCCAAATGAGACAGAGTAGAAAGATCAAGTCACATCTGATTCTGAAAAGTGGAGCAGTTTTAACTTGTCATTCTTTTGGATTGTGAATAGAATTCTTGTGTGTGTGTGTGTGTGTGTGTGTGTGTGTGTGAGAGAGAGAGAGAGAGAGAGAGAGAGAGGGAGAGGGAGAGAGAGATTTTGGATTTAAGTGTCTTGGAATGTAGTCACTTATTTCATTCTCCGATTAACTTCTTGTAAAATCATGTTATTCTTCCTCATACACTTGTTAATCTCCCCAAAGTAGTTTATAGAGAGGGCTGGTGGCAAAAGGTCACAGGCAATGAAAATCATGTGTCATATTGCACAGCTACAGTGGAGCTCCTATTGGTCAATTCTGGCTCCCAAAACCAACAAGACATTGCAGGACATAGAGGCAGGGCTCAGCAATGATCTTTGGAGCTATGTCCTTCAATGTCTAGTTGGATTTGGAATATCAATCACACCATAGATATGTATTTGAGCACTAATAAGATGACTACAGCATCAAAGGAACCCATGTTTTGATGAATGCTTTGCAATTCTCCATATTATCTTCTAACTTGGTTCACTCAACTAATTAAATCAAAGTAGCATATTGCTAAACCATAGCAATTGGCCATATATATATATATGGGAAATATACAGGGTAAGATATCAAAGTAATTTAAGAAGGAAACTTTCTGATTCTTTGGTGAAAATCTCTGTCAAAGCATAAAGATATGTAAAACAACCCATGCTTAAAATATTGGGTTCGTTGTAAATCTTTTCCTCGTCAGGGATCTCATATCTATTTTAGTACTCAAGTCTTAGATTCATTAAGCATTATGTATCTTTCCGAATACAGAAGTTTTGAACTTAATTGGTTTTGTAAACACTTATGTTGTATTTACTTTGCACAGTTGAAAGGTCATAGCTGTGAGTGAGGAAAGGAATTATTTTCATTCATCAAAGTTGAAAGGTAATAGTTGGAATGTAGTAGCTTTATTTTTTTTTCATGTAGAGTTACGATGTCTATTTTCATTCATCAAAGTGTTGGAAGGACTAGGGATGCGCTTATAATTTTTCAACCTTGGGAGTTGATTTCTTGATCTGTTCTAGACTTTATTAAACTCTTGCTCAAACCTGAATTCATTGTGGAATATGTTCTTAATATAATAACCCATACTATAAAAAATTGAGGAATATGGTCTTAATATCTATTTTTATGGATTGCTTTACTATTTCTAAGAAAAGTGTTATGGAATAATGTAGCCAGTCCAACTTTAGTAAGTATGGGTGTCTTCCATAGTAAAATGATAGGTATACTTCTACTACTCATTTTCCTTCTCAGTCACAAGTCTACACTAAAATAACTTTAATTGTTGGGGAGATAACATCTTAGGGAGAATCCTTGAGTAGTTAAAATAATATGTAGAGACATCACTTAACTCAAAAGGCCTAATCCCAATGGGTATGAGCTCACCTATGTTATATTAACCACTCATTCTTCTAATCATTATTCAATGTAGGACTTCATACACGTGTATACCCAAACATTAATTACACAAATCTTGCATCAATTGTGAAAAGAAGGCAAGTTTATGGACTGAGTTTAGTTGAACAGAAGGGGAAGAAAAAAGAGAATGTTTCTCCCTAAAGCTACAACTTCAATCTCTTGTATAGAGAAAAAAAAAAAAAAGTAGACCCATGATCATTCTGTCTCTTGTATATATAAAATGAGACTACTGCCCACCATCCTCGCATTTTGTACTTAAAGCTTGAGGTTGATAATTTAAGAGGTCAAGTAGGATTTTTGCCTTTGTCATGTAGACTACAAAGTTCAATCGATCATATTTCCATAGATTTCAACTAGTGTTTTTGAATTTGAAAACCAAATAAATACCAAAAATTTCACTGCAGACTATATAGGAAACTTGAAAATTACCTTGTGTCAACTGTGGTGCCACATATAATAAGATGCTACATACGAATCTTCAATCTACTGTTATTGATATCTAAGGAAAATTCCTTCTTTCAATTTCTCACAAAACAATATATCCCAATTCATTATTTCTTAAACATGATTGGTTATATAATTTTGAAGAGTGATAGAATTAGGCCATGCTAAAAAATGAGGGTGTCGAATAGCCTTTCATAATCTATTTGTTTCACAGGCAGGCCATGAACATAAAACTTGCCAGTGAGGGGATGGCCGGTGCAGTGCAGTGTAAGTGGAAGGTGAACAGGTTATAATTTGTACTTAACAAATTGGTGCCCACAGGATACTGCAGTATCTTTTTCAGCCACATCTAATTGTGGAATTCTGCTGGAATACCATGCATTAAAACTGTTATGACTACATTATTTCTTTCCTTTCCATTAAGGAATTCTTCACCTTATTTTTCAATAAGAAAATTTATGTTCCTTACAATATGTGATCATCTTTAAATGGCAGGTGGACCTAACAAATTTGCAAACTCTTGGGGAAAGCCATGACAATTCCACAGCATTGCTATAAATACATTATTCCTATGTTAGATATCCTGCATGAAATCAGGTGTATCTTTCTTTTCCAAGAAATATATTTAGAGAGAGAGAGGGAGAGAATCATTCAAAATGTCTGTGTTCAAGAGGCTTTTGTATCAAAATGGCTTCCCATTACATCCAAACAGTGATTTACATTTACTAGACCTTAAACAAACAAGCGTGTGCGCTATCTTCAGGTCGTACATCTTTGCTTCACATATGTACTTTTGCACCGTTTAATTTTTTTTTTTTAATTTTGAATCCAGCCTATAGGCTACAGAACTGGAGGGAACTTGCCTCTTTTATCTAGGTGGGATTCAATTAGAAGTCCCACATTTGATCACAAAAGACTTTACTAGTTGATTTAGCTGACATTCGTTATTTTTACACATTAAATTTTCTCACTGTCTTTCAAGATTTTTGTCTCTGAGTCTGTTTTTTAACTTCTGTACATTTGATATAGCTTAATCTGGTCAGATAAAAATATGCTGAGTTTGACTATGATGTACCTAAGGAGAAGTGGGACATTAAAAAGCTGTACATATAGTGCTTGAGACATTAAAAAAATGTACATACAAAAATAAGTTGGCTAAATTCATAAATTATACAGTGAAAAATAGTTCTATGTGGCCATATGTGCCTCTTTTCAGTTGTATAATTCATAGACAGCTTGTGCTTTTGATGGCAGAATATATTACATCTTCCTAAATTTTCTTTAGGATAAAAGAATTTCTCCAGTATGCATATAATTGTCAACATTCAGCCAAATTTGACATTATACATAATCATAACTTTTATTTGACTTTATTGAGTTAATTTCAGGGTATGTTATCCATTGCACTTGCCACTTGAAACACTTTTCCGAATATTTGCATGGCACATAGTGTCTCTTCAGCCAAGGGAGAGGATGGTGGTAGTGCTTGCAGAAAAAAAGCAACGATCTCTCCAAAAACCTGGCTGGAACATCATGCACCTGCCGAAGCTGCAAAGAAGATGCTCAGCAAATTTGTTATAAGCTTATCCTTGAGGAACTTCTCTGTAATGAAGTAAGGCTTCTATTTAAAGTCTTCTAGAAATTAAAATTGACTAATTATCCTCTAGTCATCTTGCTAGGATTTTTCTTTGGGTCATTCATAGTCCTATAGGAAGCTTGATACAGTGGTCAAAGTTTCTGAAGAATGTATGGTATTTAGAGTTCATACTTATTCTGCTACATTGTATGCACCAAAAAAATGAATCGGAATCAGTGCTTACCAGTTTTTTTTTTATTTCTTTTTATAATTTCATCAATGTAATTAGTATTCTATTATTTTACAACAAATGAATCTGCTAGTGTGTAATTGTGTATTTCCTATCTCTGCTGACTCTGCTATTGCATTTTTGAATCAAGGAGGAAAAAGAATGATCGGTTGTTGCATTAATCAATGTCCTTTTATTTATTTATTCCAAACAAAACCACTGTGGCAAAACACTATGCACACTGTAATGGGGGCTTGTGTTGGTAGCCCTTTCTGAAGTTCCTTAGTTCAGCTTTCCAGCATCATAATCCAATTGAAATGCACCATGTTATCTGGCCAACCACCTTCTTCTTAACCATGTTACATATTACCAAGTTCACAATTTTAATTAACTTTGTTCAATTCATCACAATCAAATACTTCGCTAGAGGCTTGTACCATTCTTCGTGCAAAATGCAATGCATAAAGTTATGTGATGTTGGCAATTAGAAGTAGCATGCATAACAATAGTTTCAAGTGAATGTTCAACACCACTTAAATCTTTGGTTGGAAAATCACAAATGCTCATGACTCTGCGGAAGCTTGTAGCCATCAATCAAAATATTGCAAATACTATGTCTCGGTTTGGTAAGCCTATTATGCTGCTTCTTTGAGCTTCAATAATATCCAGACTTAAAGGGTAACCAAATTAAAGAGAAATGCATCCATGATCATGGCTGTTGGGAAGGTGGAAAAATAATTTGATATTACTACAAAAACCCACAGTTTTTATCTGTACAATTGAAACCAAAATCATAGTCTAATCTTGCAGGGCCCTTGCAAGAGAGCCTACAGAATTGGATCCAGTCAAAACGTAGGTAGCAATAAAGTTTCTGATTTTTCAGCTTCACATACCACATCCAAGTCAATTTCATCCATATCAGATATCTGTAATTAAATCCCACCAAGCAAATATTTTGCACAAAGCTTTTTAGAATTCTGTTATTCATATCGACATCAAAATTTAACTTCCATTAATCTTTATACTTCTATTAAATAATTACATAGATGCACAATTTTAGAGTGGCCCTCGAAGGACATTGAATCACAAGACACACACACACAAGAGAACAATACTAAAACAACAGAAAATAATGACTTTCTTGTTAAATACATAATAAAGCATCCAGCATCTGACGGCACATTATACATGTACCACTTCCAGACTAGCAGCAAAGCATTGGTATTCTTTAATATGATGACAAAGCCTAAACTTTCTATGCAAATATTTATGCTAGTATTGGAGTTTCAGAGGATCAATCCCTGTGCCGGTGTGGTTTTGGAGGGCTCATTTTTTGGGGATACAGTTTCATGGGTCTGAGCAGAGCCTTCCACTTTCTTCTCCTGATCTTCCTCAGCTAAGACCTTTTCCTTTGCCTTCTGCCCCACTTCCCCTGCTGCCTTGGTAACCTTACTGAATGCACCAGTGACCCATGTAGCCCCAGTTAAAACATACCGATTCTTCATAATGGCAGATCCAGCATTACTGACTGTTTGCTCAGCAGCTGAAATTGCAGTCTTGGTCTTCTCAGAAACATGAAACTTCTCATCCATTTCCTTCACTTTTTCAGTAACAATGGTCGTGCCGGCAGTCACTTTCTCAGTGAGACCAATCTTTTGGTCCAGAGACGCAACTTTGGCTGTGGCAGTCGATGTAAACTGGTGCTTCTCATCAAAGGCCTTTGCCTTGTTGAGTGCATCTTTGCCCAAATTGAAGCCCTTAGCCAGCATGCTGCTGACAACAACCTCGGCATTTTGAATAGCAGTTTCGGAACCACCTTCTCCTTTTTCTTCTGTTTCCTGATGAGACTGAAACAATTTAATGTCAGGAAGAGCATTGACAACAATATTAAGATATGGACTTAGGAGACAATATTACAGTTGCCAGTGCCGAAGCAGCAGCAGCTGGTAGCTCATAATCTGGAGCCAGGGCTATGTGGACAGACTGATCAACTATTGTTGCCCCCTGAAAAGGCCATATAGGTTCATTATGTGAGAAAGCAATCAAACTGTAAAGAAGATAGATACATTTACATGGGAACAATATTCTCTCTTGCAGCCAAAAGATATACATACAAGAGATATATATATTTCTAGAACCAAGAAACTTGATATCATCATTAAGAGATCCAGATTCATTTAATTTAATTGCTTAAAAAAAGTGGAAAAAGGAAACATGCTTGAAAAAAGAAAAGACATCAATCTAGATAGGGCGCATTGCCTTGTGAGGTTTGCAATGACCATGAGAACAGAGAAATGATGATTCTTGCAATGAAAAAAAAAAATCAATGTTTACTGGTAGAGAACCAACTGTCTTTAGCCTACATGCATATAAGGCAGGCATACTAAAGGTTTTGTCAGTCATTGTTATTTGTTATTTTACTGAGTAAAGTTGTAGCTTTAGGCTACAACTAATTTTGTAGTTTAACTTTGTCCTAAAAAATAATGGAAATAGAGGAAAAGGTTAAAATACCCGAGGAAGTTGAACACATTGAAAGTGGATCAAATTTAGATTCCTACTTTCTTGCTTTTTCATAAATCATATTTAAATTTCATTTAAAAAAAGCAAAGTACAATACTTAATTAATGGTACTGTGAAAAATAAAGAGAACAATGGAGAATTGTAGAAGATGCGGAAGCGTAAGCAAGGAAAAAAGAAAGACAAGAACACACGTGGTTCAGCCTAACTGCCTACCACACCACTAAACCCTAAAAGACTACATCTTGATTAACTTGACTTAATAACACATTACAAGAGAACCCATATTTATAATTGGATTACATATAATAGTCAAACCTAATTTGAATTTGAATTCCATATTAATTGACTCAATTCCATGATTTTCTACAGCAATCAATCCCATAACTTTCTCTTACAAATCAATCTCTTGATTTAGTCTTCATTAAAATGGAAAGTGAAATTTACTTTCCACAGGTAAAAATGAAGGGAATGATTTGTAAAAAATGCACTCAATTGTACTTCAAATAAAAAACTCTTTACTTGTGACCAATAGTAATGTTGAGCAATCTTAAGGCTTGACAGATTCAATGAGAACTAATGAACTGCAAAGTGACCATAAGTTATGTAATAATGCTTTGATGCACCTAAAACATGAAGGTACAGCCATCAAAAGCATAGATGACATGATAAACCAAGAGAGTAGCACTTGGAAGTCCAGTCTCATAAAAATGCATATTGCCATCAAATAATGTACAAAAGGAGAATCAGCAAAGATTTATGAATAATGAGAAGGCTAACTCGTAAGGCACATAGAATTGATTTTACCGAAAGAAGCACAGCAGTCTCTGCCCCTTGGGTTTCCCTGAAGGTGACATATGCAACTTGAGACTTCTCGTCCTCACTTAAGAAAAAGAAGACAAGAGAAAAATTAGGCTACATCAGTTTCCATAAAAATTGTAATTTCTTTGTCAGGTCACCAGGAAGAAGGAAAAAAATATTATGTGGTCATACAACTATTTGGAACCCAAAAGCTGATTCTGGTTAGTTCATATCCTAATATCCATCTTTTACGCAGCCATGCATAACATATATAGGAGAAATGCTGAAATAAATCCAAGTCTTTTATACTAACCTTTTCATTTCAACATATTCAATTTTTCCAGAAAATGAAAAGAACTCCTTTAAATCTTGCTCAGATGCCCCTAAGGAGACATTGCTGACTTTCACTGTTGTTATCTGGAATGAAAAGGAACCAGACAAGCAACTAATAAATTACCAACTAGAGACTTGTAGAACAAATTTTTCCATATGAGTGGAGAATGCATATAACTATAATAAGTTAGGATTAAAAGATAGTGTGGCAAGAACAATATAATCATGCTTTTAACAGGCAGTACCAAGGAGCATGAACAAAAAAGCCTTTAATGCCAAAAGCCAGATTTAAAAAAATAAATGAACTTTTTCATATCTGAAGTCCTTTTATTGTATTGATAATAGCAGACCACCAAATAATTTGGCAAACAAAAGATTTTAAGCCACCACCATCCTCTCTTTTCAAATATATCTACTTTTATTTTTGAGAATTAAAGCTGTGGGATTCATGAGAAATTTCCAGGTCCAAAATCTGCACTAACCCGAGCATGATATACATTAGCAAGAATCTAACACTCATAAAACTTGGTCAATCATCTTCCCCATTTTTCATAAAAAACTAATACATGGATATTTAATTTCCTTCAGAAAGTGGCAATAAATGGCATAATCATTTTCCCATGTTTCATAGGCAGCAGCTGAAAGTCTGAAATAGTAAGTTCTGATTTAAAAAGAAGGGAAAAAAATTAAATGCTTTAACACACATGACTACTTATCAAGATTTAGCTTCAAATTCAGTATCTTCAGGAAATTTTCTACAATGTAAGCCATTCTCCAAAAGCCAACATGCTAAGTAGGTCACCTTTAAACTTCATGCGATTGGTTAGGTTTACTTAAGACCATCATTTGAGGCTCTGCTACAACCATGTGATACTAAGGATATGAAAGTCTTCCCAATAAACATGACACTAACCATCCATCTTTACCACAACAATTTCAAACCCAAAAGTGCTTAGATTACTGCCCTGTTCAATCATTAAGGCCTAGGCTTAATACTTAGAAGTGGGAAGAGGAGGAAAAAAAGCAGTTAAGAAGATTCTGTATGATAACAAAGTTGCAGTTATAGATACAGTTTCAAGATATAACCAACACATCAAGAGTAAAATGATCCACTGTCACAAATTTATTTTCACGTTAACAGAGTCTTCAAGGTGAGTATAAGTGGAGTAATATATGCAACCTAATATAATTAAATCAACTAAAATCGAAAATGCCTGAAGACTCTGCTGACTACATATTGAAAGAGTTGAGGCCACATGAAGTTCATCACAATTCTGGTTCAAGAATATCCAAACAAAAAGCGTAATTTGGATATAAACTAGCCATATAAACGTTTTACATTCTTCACTACTTCCCCAACTTGTGATTGAGCAAACCCTTAGTCCAGTTGGTGCATAAATGGAGTGGCAAGTGAGTACATCTAGGTTTCACCCCAACAATAAGCAGTACTATGCAATTATAACAGAGGCCCACAAGAAGGGCAAAGAGGGAGAGGAGATTAAGAACTTTATAATTCAAATTTTCCAGTAAAACTTTATCCAGAAATAAGATGCAAACACATTCAAAGGCAAATTGCCAAATTCTATGCTAAAAATGTCAACAACGCATGTGCGTGTGTGTACAATAATGTGATAAATACTTATTGTTTGAAATTAGGGTAGGCATAGCTGAATTTTCAACTTTTTGAAAATGATTTGTTTGAAACAGCTATACCTAAAGAAAAATGAAGTTTCTAAAAGCTGTACTTTGAAATAGTTACCAAATGGGCATGGCCCACTGTGTACAAATAACATGATATAGAGAACATCATAAATGTCTCGATCTGACCAGATCTTTTGAAATTACATGCTATTTCAAAAAGTGCTTCCTTTACTTAATATAATCATTCCCAATTCACAAACAAATAAATTCTCTATAAGTTCCAGTTAGCTTGATTGGTGAACATTCTCGTCATTGAATAAGAAATTTCGCATTTAAACCCGCATACACCAAAAACTAATTAGTGTCTTGCCAACGATAAGGAGCAATGTTAAAGTTAAAAAAAAAAAAAAAAACTCCAAAAGCAATTGGTAAAAACATGTTAATCACAAGGTTACAAATTGCAATAAGCATCAAAAGGTAACCCAATAACACAAATATCATAAAAAACTGATTAAAGAAGGTGCAAGAACCAAATCATTCATAAGCATAAGATCACGGATTCCATTTAAATAAACAAATACACAAAAAGGGATATTTACCCATAAAAATCCTAGCGTGGGTCATCGAGAAAAACGAAGGAATATAGCTTCATTTCCAAAATTTAAGATTTGCATATGTTAACGTTTGAAGACAATAACAACATATTACCTTAAAGCTTTCATTTCCCAAAATTCTGTGAGCAAACAAAACAGAAAACAAAAGCAAATCTTAAAGGAACAGAGATTAATAAAACAAGAAAATTCACAACTCACCGCCATGAAATATGGGTTGTTGTGCAATAGAAATCAATTTCTTGGTAGAGAAAGAAACCTTCAGAGAATTTTAGAGAAAGAGAGAGAGAAATTGACGGTTATAAAGGATTTTTGGGCAAATATCAAGGGCGGTTAGTTAAATTTGATTGTCTGCGGACCGGTTTGTTTAAGACCGAGTTGTACTTTCGAAAGGGTAGTGATGAGCAAAAAGGTACGATACATAGAAAGGTGTTTTTACTTTTTAGTTTTGAGAAGCGGTTGTAGCTAAAAATGGAGGTACGTCCATGAGTCAAACAACCCATATATGATATCGCTACCTTCCCCTCACGTGTGACCAGACACACACATATTTATTTTTTAATTTAGGGTAGTAAAATACTATTTGGATTACTAAAATTTACTAAAAAATTTTTTTTGTGCCCAAATTTTTAAAAATTCTTTTTTCATCGTTGAATTTTGTAAAGAGTTTTTTTAATAGTATAGAGACAAAAATATAAATGAAAAAAAAAAAAAAAAACCTTTTTTCAATAGTTTGAGAAAATACAAATTATTGATAAAATTTAAGATAAATTACAACTTACCCACTTATGATTTTGTCAAAATTTAAGTTGCCTACTTGTGGTTTGAAATTTGACATTTTACCCACCTAATATTTGATTGAAATTTAAGTTGCCTACTTGTGATTTAGAAATCACATGATGCAAGTGTTCTTCTGGATTCTTTTTTATCTTATTTGATCTTGTCTTTTTATATTTTTTGTGTTTTTAAAGGAGATAAATATAAAAGTGGAGCAAAATTACATATTTAGCTATATTTTTAACAAAAGTGGGTTACGAAACTCTAATTGAGCTAACCTCAGATAAGTAAAGTGTCAAATTTCAAACTACAGGTAAGCAACTTAAATTTCGGCAAAAACAAAGGTGGATAAATTGTAATTTGCCATAAAATTTAAAGACAGAAAAATAAAACATTTTTAATATTTTAAGAAAGAAAAATTAATTTTTTAAAGTTTAAGGATGAAAAAAAAAAATTTAGTAAAGTTCAGAGATTAAAATAGTATTTTACCCTATTTTTTAAAATAAAGATTAGAAAAATGATCTCAAGGGTATACGGTAAATTTCATCGTAAAAATGTTGTAAACATATCATTTCTCATTTAATTAATGAAATTTATTTTATATGAGATAAGAGAATATTATGTTATTAGAGAACAGTGTACCTTAAAAAATTTTCAGCTTAAGCATCGTTGCCTCCTAGTCTGAATTTCTCATTGACATTTCTATCACTAAAAGCACGCAGTTTTAACAGAGAATATCAGAGTTTTTGACAAAATAATCACATTGATTTTTCTTTAGATATGAATTTGGATTAATCGGAGAATTTTCTACTACTCATACGGTAAAGTAACACTTTAACCACCTAATCTTCGCGGTTGTGCTTTAGTCCATTAAAATTTTGTCATCCTCTTCATTAATCTTTTACTTATTTCTTTCATCGTTTACCCCTTTGATCTCCAACAACATGCACAACAGACGCCTATACAATCTAACCCACATAACCAAGTGTATCTCAATTCCTCCCTCCACTTAAATTCTTAACATCCTCATTAAGGTATGCATTATGCTGTAGTATTTTCAAGCCAAACGACGTTATTAATAGTGATGAAGCCAAACGACGTCTGTATATATATATAATTTTTTTTTGAGATAGAATATATAATATTTATTTATTATTGCTTATACATGGAATATTTGTAATTTTTATTTAACATATGATATTTTTCTTACATAAACAAAAATATTTACATAAAATAAGTGTTTACATCTTTGCAAAAAAAAATTAGAAAAAGTCTTGACATGTCTAAAAATATACAAGTCAATTTAATAAAAATAAAAGTATAATTAAATTATGTATAGTGTACATTACATATACTTTAATTTAATAAGTTATGTATGACATAAGAGTAATTAGAGGTAATAAAAAATGCATTAGTCAACTACATAAAAGCATTACATGTTTATAATAAAAATCTAGGGAGGACATTATTGAAATTTATGTCCAAAATTTTGTTTTTCCTAAAAATACAAGAGGGAGAGGATTTTTGAAAAGTCAAGAGGGCCATTAAGGTATCTCAATACCTCCCTCCACTTAAATTCCTAACATCCTCATTAAGGTATGCATTATGCTATAGTGTTTTCGAGCCAAACAATGTTATCAATAGTGATGAAGTAAGAAAATTTTTCTGGAAGGGGCCAAGATAAATATATATATATATATATAATTAAATCCCAAGAATAACACACACACACACAATATATATATAATATTTTTTTGAGATAGTATATATAATATTTATTTATTGCTTATACATGGAATATTTGTAATTTTGATTTAACATATGATATTTTTCTTACATAAACAAAAATATTTACATAAAATAAGTGTCTACATCTTTGCAAAAAAAAAAATTAAAGTCTTGACATGTCTAAAAATATACAAGTCAATTTAATAAAAATAAAAGTATAATTAAATTATGTATAGTGTACATTACATATACTTTAATTTAATAAATTATGTATGACATAAGAGTAATTAGAGGGAATAAAAAATGCATTAGTCAACTACATAAAAGCATTACATGTTTATAGTAAAATCTAGGGAGGACATTATTGAAATTTATGTTCAAAATTTTGTTTTTCCTAAAAATACAAGAGGGGGAGGATTTTTGAAAAGTCAAGAGGGCCATGCCCCCCCCCCCCCCCCCCCTAGTTATTAAGTTGGCTCTGATACTATTTGTAATAATGTAAGGAAACCATTGACCACACCTGTACTTATACCTTAAAAAGAATTGTCAATATAGAATTGAAACTCATTGTAATCACTTGTATGCTAACAATCCGCCTTATATATATATATATAATTAGGAGAGAGAGGTATTTGAATCTTAGATGTCTCATTTGAAAACATTAAGAGATATCAACCAGTTAAGCTATAATCCACCTAGTATACCCTTGTTGTGGAACTCAACACACATTTATGTAATATACATTCATACAATTCAGTCATATATAATTCATATAATTTGGAGTATCACAACCCCATAATTGTGTTTTGTGTTACATATTGGAAATACAATAAAATACCTCTTAATGAGAGTAGTTGTTTATTAGGAAAAAAAAAAGTGTTAGAGAGAGAGAGAGTTTCATATAAATTTATTAACTCCTATGAATTATACAACATATAAATCCTTCCAATACAAATATATATGCATAAGTTGCAACTTATAAAAACAAAAACGTGGGTTGTAAGAGGGATTCTATGGAATGACCATTGGTATCTATAAAATTTGAAATTTTGATAATAGATTTTTAGTTTGGAGTAGGATTTAAATTTCTAAAACTTAGTGCATGTTGCATGTTTTGTTAAAACACTTATTATTACTTTATCTAAAAAAATGTATAAGGACAAATAAGTTGTTGTCTCTATCAACTGAAACTTGGATGCAATGAGATCTAGTTAGCTCAACTGATAAAATCTCTGATGGTTGTATAAGAGATCTGAGGTTCAATCTCTACCTACATCAAAAATTGATTGGTGTCTTGATATGATGATAAAAAACTATTATCAGGAGCAGACGCCATAGGTTGAAACTCTCTCTAAAAATAAATAAATAAATAACTTAGATGCATGTTGCATGTTTTGTTAAAATATTTATTGTTATTTTATCTAAAAATTCATGTTGCATGTTTTGTTAAAGCAAATTGCTGCAATTTAGTGAAGCTACTTGGCGCAACCATAACTTCTAAACCCAAATTTTATTATATACTAGTATAATATATAATATATGATATAATATGATACTATCAGGCTTTTACTTTTCTCTTTCTCACTCATGATCTCATTTTCTTTTCTTTTTTTTCTTTTTTTGATGAACACTCGCAATCTCCTCATTATCACTAACCTCCATGTTTGTTAATCATGTTTATATTTATCTTTTATTTGTGAATGCACCACAACACAAGGGCCAAGTTTTATTCTCGTCAATCTCATGTTTATTTTTCTCTGTAAATTTATCTCTAACATTTCATTCAATTTGGGCTTTTCAATGGCTTTTTTTTTTTTTTTTAATTAAGCCAAACTTTAGCAACTATTTGATGGCTTTGGTGGATTTGATGTTAAGGACACATTTGACGGGGTTTGGAATCAAGATTGGAAAAGGCAATCAAGACCCAAACCATTCATTGTGCAAAATAGATATCTTTCTAAATTCTTGGTAAAAACAATTTAGTATGGAAACTACGTAGAGTCCGTTTGGATACAGTTGAAAACTGAAAACTAAAAAACACTGTAACAAAATAATTTTTAAATGTGTGAATAGTACTGTGTGACCCAATTTTAATTAAAAAGTTGCTGAAAAGTGAGGTTTGTGGGTCCCATAAACAGTGCACGGGACCCACTAATATGCTAAAAAGGGGTTGAAAAGTCAAATATTACGGCTACTGTTCATAAACAGTACATGAACAATAACCGTAACAATAAAATTTGTCTCCTAAACGCATGCCCAAAAAAAAAAAAAAAGAAGAAGAAGAAAAATGCCAGACGTAGACGTGCTGGCTTTTTCAGTCAAATCCAAACGTAACCGTAGTGATTTTTTTTTTTTCTTTTTTTGAGGAAAGGAAACTATGTAGTCAGTGCAGCAGATTTACACTATATATAATGCCTACTTGATTATGCTGTTGTTACTTTGGAATATGTTGATTACTCAAAATAATTCAAATTCTTAATTCAATGATTACGTAATTGCTATTCCTTTGGAGATCAATTAAAAATATTGGAATCCATTTTGTTATTTCCTAATGCCTCTTCGATTTTTTTTTTTTAAGTTGTTGGCAGGAAGATGTGGGGTTCACTATCTTTTGGACATCGTCACAATTTTCTTTTCTGAAATGCAAGAGAATGGTTTCCAACAAAAATTGTTTGGTCAAGCTCATAGTTTAAGGCACGAACTTTCGAAAATTTGACGATTTTTAATTTATGTGCTTACTTCTAATTTTTGTATTAACATGGCTATGGACTCATGGTCTTTATGGAAGTCATTTAATCTGCAAAATATGTGAATGTTCCATAGTTTCCAAAGAAGAGTTTAAATTCTTATCTAAATCAAAATAATTTCTATTTCTAATAATTTTCCATTGTAAGTGTTATTTGTCCTACTAGTATACCCTTGATGTGGAACTCAACACACATCCACATAAAACACACTCATACAATTCAATCTAATAAAATTCATATAACTTAGGGTCTCAGAGTCCCCTCCTCGAGTTTTTTGTTACATATAGCCATATAGGAAATACAATAAAATACTTTTTTTTTTTTTTAACTTTAAGTTATCCTATTTTTATGGACTAAATTGTCCTTGGCTAAGCAGTAATATTCTTCTTCTTCTTTTTTTGAGAACGCAATGATACTTCATCCATTGAAACTGAAGGGAATCATGGTACAAAGCCTCCAAGGTTGGTGGTGGAGAGTCCTCCAGCTAGATTACATCATCTGTTATAATTTTTGCATAAGAGCATCCACATTAGTGGAGCTATAATTTTCACTATTTGGCACTACAAAAAGCTATTTAATCTATTTTACCTTCTCACTTTACAAAACATCCAGCATCAGTAGTTTTATTTTAGATTTCAACACAATAAAATAATTTAAAAAACACAATAAAATAATATATCTACTACAATAAAATAATATACATCTCCTACAATAAACAACAATCACAACCACCACAATTACAACCGCCCCATCATCGCCACCGCCTCTACCTCTGCCAACATCACATGCATATGTAGAAACAACAAAATATAAACCTCTCTACGCACAAAAAATTCTCAAGCAAACATTTACAAGATGAAAAAATAATAAGCACAACAATCCATATCTTTACAATATTTTCCACAATTCAATCTCAGGCTAATTAGAAAATGAAGGAAAAATACCATTTGACCTAGCAAAACCCAATTTCAATTAACAATCAAATTATTAATATATCCTCTGTTTTCTCGGTTACCAAACAAAAGGGTTGCATGACCCCAACCCAAATCCCTAATCTTTTTCCTCAACTCAAACCATCAAAAATCACCAATCACAAACGAAACTTCAAAAAATTTAGGATCTTTTCAATAACCCCAAAGCAAAATCAATAACAACATAAACAAACACACATAAAGATGGCGATAAGGCATGGCCTGCGTGGGTTGGCAATGGCTGATTGAACAGAAAGCTTCAATAAGGATGATGGATGAACGGAGCTGGGCTTCGAAGATGGGTGAGGAGGATGATGAATCAAGTCAGCAATGATGAATCGAGTCGGCGATAAGGATGATGGATGAATGGAGCTGGGCTTTGAAGATGGGTGAGGAGGATGATAAATTAGGTCGGCGATGGTGCGTGAGCTTTGACAATGGTGCATGAGCTTCAGTGGCGGCGATGAGGAGGATGATGAATCGATGAGGATGATGGATGAGGAGGATGATGGGTAAGGATGATGGATGAATCAGAGGTGAGAGTTTGAGGAGGATAAAAGAGAGGTGAGAGTTCTATTTTTGAGAAAGAGAGAATAAGTGTGAAACGGCAAAGGAATAAAAGAAATAGAAAAAAGAAAGAAAGAAATATTATTTTAATGAGAGTGGGAATAAAAAATAATATTTGAGTTCAGCTTTGAGCTACAGTGCACAGCCATAAATAGTTGTGCATTGTAGTAAGAAGCTAAAAAGTTTTAGCTATGGTACCACCACTATAGCATGCTTTTGAAGTATTGCTGGTGCTAAAAATAGCAATATAGCTATAACGCGCTAAAGTATGGGCAACAAAATTTGCATCCCATTTCACCCATGTCACCTCTACCCAATTTAAACCAGCTACAAGGAATTAAATGTTTGCAATGACATGGCCTAATCGAGATTGGCTTGCACCACTGGATCGAATGGAGTTCAACGCTTGTGCACTATCACCTTCAATCATCAATTCAGAAAAGCCAATGTCAATGGCAAACTCCAGAGCTCTGCGACATGCTAAGACTTCAGCTTCCACACTCTTGCACCTGAGGACCCTTAGCAAACATTGCTCCCATAACTTCTCCCTTCTTATTTCGAATGATAGCTCCCATACCTAAGCACCTCAAGTCCGAGAAAATGGTAGCATCAAAATTAAGTTTGAACTTAGAATTTGGTGGTGGGCACCATCTGCTCTCAGTATCAGTTCTGCTAACAATAGCTGGCTGCTCTTGAGCTTGATGAAATTCTACTACATAATCAAAGGCTCGTTTATTCAGCTGAATTGGTTCCTGAAACTTGCCCCCATGGATGATCATGTTTCGTTGGTTCCAGATGAGCCAGGCTTGGACTAGAAACAGCTTAAAATCTTCCATTGACAGGCAATCCATTAGCTCTTCAAATAGTTGGACCGAATCACATTGGCCACCAACAAATTTTTGCAAACTCATAAAACTATTTGCCCAGACATCTTGCGCCACTCCACACTCCCATAAAGCATGAATTCCAGTTTCTGGAGCAATCTTGCATAGTTCATAGGTGTTGTCTACCATAATCTTTCATTGGACTAAATTATCCCAAGTTGGAAGAATGTTTTGGCTTTAATTTTATTTGGTACCTTAAACTTCCATAGCTTTGCCCAAACCTTATTTCCACTTGGCCCTCTGGAACTTTCTGCCCAGTTTGCATCTCTTAGAACTTATGTTGCCACATGATAGCCTGACTTCACTAAGTCCATACTGATAACACTCAGAAAATCAATAGACTGGATGGCACGAATTTTGGTCATTTTGAGGGCCTAAAAAAGAAGAAGCAAAAGATCAGAGGAGACCGGGGTCGATTGGCCACAAACCCTCCGATAGTAAAGTTAGTCTCTTTATTCTGAAATAGGGAATTCCAAACTTATGGGGATTGTGTCTGGGAAAAAACTTACCTTTGTTTGTCAGAGATTCGTGTTTTTATAGCTTTAGGAGATGGTTATCTATGTAGTAACTTCCCCTACTTTTACGAAGCTCCGGAAAGTTTAGAGTACACCTCCATAACTGCCAATGGAGGTTATATTTTATGCTTCTTTTCTTTATAACCGTCATTGGACTCGTCATAAGCAATGGACGGATGATCGTCCAAGAGCTGTAGAGTTGGCGTGATGAACTCATCTAAAAACCTCTATGGAAGAGTATGTTAAGGACGAGTAACCCAGTTCCTGTAATTCCTTTTCTGGACGACCACTATAGACAAGTATGGAGTTGGCTCATTTTTAGACATCACCACATACCACTAGTCATATGTAGCCACATCACAGAGTCCATGATTTGCCTCCTACTTAATGGTATAGGCAAAATTGCCTCTACATCATCCTTATGGAACTTTGCCATGATAACCTCTTTATTCTAGCACCTTGATTCGGGGTCCATGAGATTAGAAACTCTCCATTCCCATTCTTCCTTAACAGGGTGGAACAAGATCTTTTTTGTAGGATGGTTGGGAATCCAATTATCCGTCATGACAAGTATTGACACCCCATCTCCCACCCTCAAGCAGCTTCCACTTTTTAAAACAGGCTAAGCAGCGGTGATGCTCTTCTATACAAATGAGCTATTCAGAGAATCAACGGCTTCCAAGAAATTACAACGTGGGAAATATCGAGCTTTTAGGCATTGGTGCACTAAGGACCCTTTGTTTTGTAATAATCTCCACCCTTGTTTAGTTAGCATGGCAAGGTTGAAGGACTTCAAGTCCTAGAAACCCATGGCTCCAACCTTCTTGGATTGAGTTAGCATACCCCACCTCTTCTAATGGATTTTCATTTCCCCGCCAACTTGACCCCACCAAAATCTTGCACACATTGCATTGAGTTTGTCACAAAGCTTTGTCGGCAGCTAGAAAACACCCATTGTATATATGTGGGGATATATAGATTGGGCCACAACCTTAATTAGCACCTCTTTCTCAACTTTGGATAGCAATAATATTCTTTAGTTTGTCTTTAGCTTATTGATAAAGTCTTTATCTTATCTTATCATTGAATTGAAATATTTGATTAGCAAAAACTAGATATGCTTAATTAGGTACATTAAGACAAAATACGTATTTTATTGTAGGGTAAATTATATATTTACTTTTCAAGCTTTGTCCCATGTTTCAAAATAGTCCATATTTTTTTAAATGTTTCATTTTAGTCCTTTTGTGACAAAAAAGTGCATGCCATTAATTCTGGCTTAGATTTGAAGTTGAGATTGTTCAACAAAATCTATATATATATATATAACATGGAGAAAATCAAAGTAACAGTCAATAGTAAGGAACTTTTGATACAAACTCAAAAGTATATAGACCAAAATAAAAAAATTTAAAAGATAAAGGACTAATTTTAAATATGGGACAAACGTTGAGTACTAAGGGCCTATTTTAGATTTGCTTATTTTGTTGAAACTGAAAATTTTTTGCTGAAAGTACTGTAAATAAAGGTAAAAGTTAATTGAAATAATACGGTAAGACTCATGAATAGTACCAAAAAGTGCAGTGTGACCCATGAATAGTAGTAAAAATAAGCTAAATAGTAAAATAAGCTATCTTTTTAAGCTAGAGTCAAACGCACACTAAATATGTAATTAAATTGAAATAAAATATTTCTAATAAAAACTTATAAATTAATGCAAAATTAATATAATTGGTGCCAATTAAATAAGACAATAATATAAATATTTTTTAAAAAAAAGTATTTGAATTACACTTTTATACAATAAAAAATTGTAGTTATTCTATCCTAACACAACTCTAACTAATGTTGGATAAAAAGAGGGAAACGATGAAATTGAAAGGACAAGAAGGAAAGGAAAGGAAAGAGGTAGATGTGTTCGCTTGCGCCTTGTTACACTGTCGTCCGGGCCCCACAGGAAATTTCCTTCCTAGTTTGACTTTTTACAAACTACAAACTACCAAGAGAAGAGCTTCAACTTCAATTCAATCCTAAGACCCAATAAGGCAATAACTCAAAAGACACAAACTTTGAAATCTTCAAAGTCACAATTGTGTTTTTTTGCTTTGCCTCTTCTTCCTTAAACACAACTCCACCAATAATATATATCCCCACCAAACTTCTCCTTCCAACGCAACAACATTTGCAACTTGTTTTTCAAACTTAGATTTTTTTTTGTTTTTTGTTTTTAGGTTTTGGATAATAAGTAGTGGTATAAACTTGTTCAATTCCTGTGTTTCGAAAAAATGAGCTTTCAAGATCTTGAAGCTGGCAGACCACTAAGACAACAAAGCCAACGTCAACAACAACAACTGCTTCGAGACCCATCTCAGGCTTTGGCTTCTGGAATTTTCCAAATCAACACAGCCGTGTCTTCCTTCTCTCGCCTTGTCAATTCTCTTGGCACTCCCAAAGACACCCTCGAACTCCGTGACAAACTGTCAGTCTTTTTTTCTTCTTCTTGGTTTTTTTTTTAATTAAAAATTTCTGGGTTTTTGGTTTTGTGGAATTTAACAATTGAAAGTTGATTTGATTTTTTTTTTTTTTTTTTTTTTCTGGGATTTGTTAGTTTGGTTATAATGTTATGTATGCGTATTGGGTAGAAGAATCAATCAACTAATCAAATTCTTGCGTGACTAGTAGGTCCCACATGCTACCACTTGCATTTTATTGAGGATCCATTTAAGTCCATACATTTTGTGCTATAAGTGATTGTAAATTGTGCTGTAATTGCTTGTACCTTTTCTTGCCTCTTTTCATGAACTCCCAAAAATTTGGAGAATTTGGGGCTTTTATTAGGGGAAAAAAAAGAGCTTTATAATTTACTGTTCACATTTTATGAATTCAGAGTTTTAAAGAATTTAAGAGCTTTTTAGATAAAACTATATTGCAAAAACTCTACTTACAGTAATGGTTAATGGGCATTAAGTTGCTTATTAGCCAATGCAACACAACATGTATAGCTTATTAGTTGATGCACTTACTGTCTGTATGGTTGCGGCTTCCAAGGACACATAATTGAACTTAATCGGTAAATCTAAGATTATGTATTGTATTTTATGTTTAGAGTCTTTTATTCTTGAATAAGAAATTTGGGGTTTGAATCTATCTACACCAAAACCAATTGGTGTCTTGGCTTGATGATAAAAAAAATAAAAAATAAAAAAAAAATAAAAAAATCATCATAAAGCAGATGGCATTGGTTTAAATTCTATCGTATCTAAAAAGAAAAGAAAAAAAAAATGCAAATTAAAGAAGCTTGTAAGAAGTACTTGTACATTGTGCTGTAAATGCTTGCACCCTTTTATAGACTTGTAACTTTGAAGGACACCCTATAACAATCTGTGGGTGTTTTACTTTTTCTTGTAGGCTTTTGTTTAAGAAATGTTTACCATGTTTAACACTATTTTTGGGAGTTCATAAAGGAATGCAATGTGAGAATAGATGTTGAATAAACAAAAAACTACATAATTTACACTAAATGAATAACATTTGTATTTTAAAAATCCGCATTGGATTATTTATTTTTCCCCTATTTATCAAAAAAAATTATCTATTCTTCCCCTTTTTGAGAGGAATTGCTACTATTTAAATATTGATGGTTGTGTAAAACAAGTTTAAACTACATAGTAAGGACTTGTGTAGCAAGCACTTATAAAAAAAAAGGAGTTGTGTAACAAGTTTTGTAGGGTTGTTGCTTGTAATTTGTGTGTTTGATTGTACTTGTCCCTAACGTATTCTTCTTGCATACTTGGGTGACTCTTTTTTGACAGTTTAATAAAAATTTCATTATCGAAAAAAAAAAAAAAAAGTTTTGTAGGGTTGTCTTTGTATCTTTAAAAAATACCTTAATTTCCGTTTTGAATCTTTTTTGTTTAATTACTCTAATTCCAATTTCAATCTTTTCCTATTATTAGTTTAAGTGGTTAGCTTTTTCTTTTTTCTTTTTGGTTATTTTATGGATGGAAGATATGATGCTAATAAAGCATATGAATTTGCATTTTCAACTACTCACCTTTAATGCTTTTGCAATTTTTCACTAGAACAATAAATATTTTTGAAATCTTGTACAAATAACAACAATTTTATTTTTTCACATTCTAAATATTTAATTTGGTTAATCTTAAGGTAATGATATAAGGAAAAGATTGTTGCACGCATCAATCACTCTTGTTCTTGTTTGTCACTGTTATTTAAATTGGATTGACTGTACTGGCAGGCACAAGTCAAGGTTACACATTGGGCAGTTGGTAAAAGATACTTCAGCTAAACTTAAGCAGGCTAGTGAGGCTGATCAGCATTTGGAAGTTAGTGTAAGTTCATACCCAACATAATTTCTAAGTTAACATTTCATCATTGGAGAAATCGCTCTCTCTTGTGGTTGTTCTCTTGGCTCACTTACCCATGCTCCCCCTTCCTTCCTTTCTTACTGTATTTAAAAAATTGATCTTGCATTGTTTCTAGAATTTATTTTACCTTCCCTCCAATATACATTTCTGCTTAGTTAGGACTGGGTAATTAATTATTTATCTATTTTTCGTTTCTTTTGTTTCGGGGTAGGATGGAGGGGGTTCAGTTTTATATTCTTATGCCTTGACATTTGCTCATTAAACTCCAGCCTGCCAAGAAGATTGCTGATGCTAAGCTTGCAAAAGATTTCCAGTCAGTTCTTAAGGAATTTCAGAAGGCACAAAGGCTTGCAGCTGAGAGGGAAACAACATATGCTCCATTTGTTCCTAAAGAAATTCTTCCATCCAGGTAAATTTTTCTTGACAATTTGATTAGTTCAAAATTTTGTATGTCACTTCCTTGGTCTGCTTATTCCTGATAGGAAGTGAAACTTGTTGAATATGTTTCAAAAAGAAATCAAAGACATCTTAGAGATTGGAAACTATGACCATGAAAAATGGATCGGTTTGGCACAGCACAAAAATGTTAATGTTCTCTTTTTTTAAAGGCCATAAGAGTAAATAGAAATTGTTAATGTCGTCAAAGAGACCGGCAGTTTTATACTTCAATTTGTTCTTATAGAAGGCTTGAAGGAGAATTAGGATTCTAAATTCTGTTGAAAATTGGATGAGGTTTTTTAAGATGGGGAGAGTTGAAAAGGGAAGTTTAATATATGTGTCTGTTCCCTTCTCTCTGGGTTGTTGATATTTTGTCACTAGTTTAGTCTGGAAAGTTCACCTTCGTAGACTAAAAGTTTACCCTCTTTAGGGGAAATTCTACACAACTGAATGTCTCTTTAATGTGTATGTATGTTACTCCGTCTCATTTCGTAAATCCTCTATTGCTTTTTGGAATGTCTCAAAATTTGCATCCTCTTTCTAAAAAAATAATATTTGCTAGTTTATGGAATTCCTATAATATCTTTATTTTTTAAAAATAAAAAGGATAATAATCCATTTAGAAATGAAAAAGAGTGTAAATTAGGAAGTAGCTTTCACTAAATGTTTTTTTTACCTTAAAAAGGTTGTTCCCATCCTGCACCTAGAAAGTCAATATATATTTTGGGGGCTGAAAATTTGTCATGGTAATTGGTCAACCAAACATTTACCAATTCTGACAATAGTATGATGTTTTTAATTGATCTCACATGGATTTTCTATAATTTGGATTTGCACATTTCATTTGTGATGTTGGTGATGTTATACATAGCCTCACTGCCAGTATCACCAGTACAGAACAATTCACCTTATATTTGATATATATTGGGTTGCACTGTGCAATGTTAAAACTCCAACGTATCCATAAGGATGTCAATTCATTCCCAGTCCAAATAGAGATGGATGGACTAAAACGATCCGGTGTCAGTGATGCTTGACTAAGTATTTGGTCTCACATGCACACTCATACATCTGTGCATGCACGCATAAAGACATACATGCATTAGCATTTAACTTCGGTCAAATAAATAACTGGCATGCCTTAACTTTGTCAATCATTATGCAGTTATGATGCCCATGAGCTGGAAATAAGTTCATCCAGGACTTCTGAACAGCAAGTTCTTCTTCTGGAATCCAAAAGGTTAGCATTGCTTCCTACAGTATGTTTCTAATATTGTTCTTTATTCATAACTTGGTAATTTTTCTGCCTTAGGATAATTTATTTCATTTTATTTTAATGTCTTGTGAGTAAAATAAATTTCTGTCCGTTATTAACCTTTCTTTGTGTTTTTTAGTCTGGTGTTAATTGAACTTCTAGTGAGGAAAAAATGTGTTCTTCCCAGTATCCTCTTCCCCTTCTCCTGGCGGGGGGCAAGCCATACTTACGTAAAGAAAATGGGACATATAAAACAGTTTCTTTGTGTTAAGTGCAGACATTTTCTTTAGGATTATTGTTAAAGGAGAACCAATGGATGGTTTGTAGCTTGGAGATCCTTAAGGATTTGTTTTCATCCTTTTGAAACCATGACCTTTGCCTGTCAGCTTTATATTGCTGGTTTTGAGTATACCAGACATTCGCTCAAACCAGATAACTCTAACTAATTATAGGGATAGCCTGACATAAAAGGGACGAACCCAGCCAGTCAGGTTTTCAATGCTGCCTGTATCATTCTCTTTTTTTTTTTGATAGGTAATATAACTTTTATTCAAAAATACTGAGCACCATGTTCACGATGGTGAACATTCTGATCAGGAATGAGGCCCTGGGGCTTCCACTTTGTGGATACATTCATTCCACCTGAGCTTTACCACCAAACTGCCTGAGCTTTTCAAATCAGGCCCAAAAGGGCCTTTGAGTCAAGGCCTGGTTAGCTAACAAGAAACCTAAACACATCATCCTGTGAAACAGAAGAAGCCCTTGTAATCAATTTTTGCATTTCACTATTGAACGCATGACATAGGAGATATGATTGCTCAATTTGGCTAGCGTTGGGAAAAGTTACAATTTCAGGATTTTGAATGGTGGAGGAAAAGCTTTAGGATTTGTAAATTGATTTAAATTGAATGGTATAAGATTAAAAAGTAAGACTGAACTTGAAGAAAATAGGTCTCTGGAAACTTAATGGTTTCAGTTTCAACCAACCTGAAGTTGATAATTAACGTCATTTGATTAATACCTTTACTGATACTAATAATAATGCAAACCTTGTGTTGGAAATTGTACTGGCTTTATCCTGGAACTTATGCATGAATGTAATGCTTGTAACTTCTTTCTATAATTAGGTGCTATGAAGCACCATGCAATGGGTAAACTTAAGTTTTAAGAGTGTACAAATTCTTGAAATTAAAGGTGCAATATTAATATCTCGTTTGAGCAACAGTGTTGGATATGCTCCTCATAATAGAATTCCCTTTAATGTGTGAAAGTACTCTTATATGTTGAGGACCTAACAACAGAAGGAGAAGAGGGGGGTGGGGGGGGGAGGGGGGGGGGGGACTTAGATTTCATAATTATTCAATGTGTTGTCTTATACATTCTCATCTTTTATTTGAAATGTTATACATTTAAGAGTTTTTCAAACCATCCCCTCCACAACCCCCCCCCACACACCCAAAAAGGAAAAAAACAGACAGCACCTATTTCCAATGACATTTTTGAACAAATACATGACAATATTCAAAGTTTTTATGTGTAGTATGTTTCTTCCATACTGTATATGTAATATAAGTTTGCTACCTTTGTCTTAATCAAAATATAAGTTTGCTGCCCGATTGTTTGAAATTTCTCTTTCCATTTTGCAATTAGAATCTATGTTTATATTGCAACCTAAGTTTCTATTACATTATGTGCAGACAAGACGTCGTACTGTTTGATAATGAGATTGTATTTAATGAAGCTATTATTGAAGAAAGAGAGCAGGGGATCAAAGAAATTCAGCACCAGATAAGTGAGGTAAATGAGATTTTTAAGGATCTAGCTGTGCTGGTCCATGAGCAAGGAGTTATGATTGGTAAGCCCTGTGTTATTAATAATCATTACCATTTTTTTTTTTTTAAAGTTTTCTTGCATTTTTGGTTAAATTTTTTGCATATTCTATAAGGACAATGTCAATTATGTGTTCCTTTATCTTCTCAGATGACATTAGCTCTAACATTGAAAGCTCTCATACCGCAACTACACAAGCTAGTTCACAACTTCATAAAGCATCCAAAAGCCAAAAATCTAGTTCATCTCTGGTAAACTTTGATTAATGTGGTTCTCTTTTGTTTCAATTTTTCCTTGTCTTTTAATTCTTATGTAGAGAGAAAAAAAATTCTTAGATAGAGAAAATAAGTAGATGCCTAGATCATTCGCACCTAGGTTTTTGCTCTGCTGTGATTGGAATTGTTATAATTGAAAATTGATCTTTAACCAAGTAGTTGCTTAAATTCAATTGACAATACTACACGTACTCACTATCTGGAATGGCAATGAGGCTCTAAATGTTAGTTTGGTAGACATGATTCTTGTTGTATTGACGGCTCAACTAGATGATGGTTAGAGGAATCCTCTAGTATCTACAGTTATGTCGCTTTGACCCTTTTTTTCCTTTTCCTTTTCTTCTTTTTTGAATCTTTTTTGGTTGTTGCCTTTGTAAATAACTTGTATTGATACACCATTTCCATTCATGTTGTCTTTGGGCCAACATGGTGGCTTTGAGATGTGGCCTAGAATATGTCCATTTAATGTTATATTTAGACTTTTTTTTTATTCCACTCTCTACCCATAAGACACTTCTTAATCCCATAGACTGATAATATGGTGGATTGCACCTAGGACCTCGGGCTTGACATCATTTCCCAGACCAATGAGCCCACCACTTAATTACCCTCGTGACTTTGTTATATTTAGATATGATAACACTATTTGGCATTTGTTTTTGTGTAACTTGAACCTCAGGTGGAAGCAACCCATCTAAGCCTTGTATTTTAATAACTGGTTCCACTGATTCTTATTTAACAAATTAACAGTGTTAGGAGCCAAGTTATAATTTGTGCTACATGTTCTTATTTAAATCTCCTTTTTCCATTTCTAGCAATCGTAATATCACTAATGCATAATATTGAATATTGGTCGAGTCACTTAATATATGCTCCAGAATTATTTAAAATTTCATTCTGACAGTATCATTAACCGTTTTCCCTCTTTTTTATTTTATTTTACATGCAGCTGTGTTTGCTCTTGGTGATCTTTGGAATCATTATGATCATTGTCATCATAGTGGTTGTAGCTTGAGCAACAAATCAACTGCTTTATTTTAAGTTCAATTTTAAGGCATGGTCTACCTGCGATGTCTCTGTTGGTGTTCCTTAGGAAGTGGTCCTCCCCCCAACTTGTGCTGCTCTTATCGACTCCAATTACACACACTTCCCATCCTTTCAGTAAAATAATGAAGCCCAATAATGTACAGTCCATTTATTTGGAGCTGACGTCCTCTTTACTATTTTTTTTTTTAAAAAGACAACCACTTTTAGAGCAAAATCATGTATGAAATTTATATATATATATATATATATATATATATATCTAAAAGCTGAAACGTAACATGTATTGATGCTATGCTCTTGTTGAGCTACATTAACAGTCACATCATCGGTTCCATTAACTTTCTTTTTTTCTTTTTCTTTTCCTTCCTTTTGCAAATTAACATTTTCCCAATCACATCAAAAAAAAAAAAACTCCATCTCTTAATTAAAGTTTCCTAACTTTTCAACTTTCTATTTATTATTCCATCAAGTCCAATTTGATAATAATCCAAACTTCCTTCAACTTTATGACTCTGGCTCTCTCCAATCAAGTAGTTATGAAAACTGTTCAATTGCCACTCTTTTAGAATTCTAAAAAAAAAAAAAAACTATTGATTTTTGTCTATATATATTTGCAATTGCTCTACCTCACTCTTGCAAATTTGGAAAGTCCCTCTAAAGTGAAGGTTTTTTTCTTTTCTTTTTTCTTTCTCATTCTCCCCCATGTTCTTCAGGTTTTTTGAATTAATTTTGTTAGTGATGTACCCATTGCAGATCTCAGGTACTAACAACATTGGTTCTCATAAACCAACCCAAAAAAATCTCAAAGCCATGGTGAAGAATACATTAAAAGAATCGCAATGGGGTCTTACTACTATAGTTTATGTGGTCATTAATCATGGATGAATTTTTTTTTTCCCACTGATGTTCTCTTATGTGAATTTGTGTGATGCATTCTTCATTATGGATAAATGATTTTCTTTGTATATGCGTAGCATAAATTAGTTCTAGTGTACGTACATATTAGTTGTGACATGAATGTAGATGCATAACTTAGTACAAGATATATTACTTTTCTTTTTTTTGTATTGTAACAAATTTAGATATTATTATGGAATGCCTTTGTTGTAAGACTTTTTGCCAAAATTGTAGAATTTGATGTCAATGGAAAGAAATTGAAATCAAAGGACATGTATAAAACTATATAAGGTAGCAATAGACAACCAAAAAAAAGACTAGGGTGAAAGATTATCCAAGTTTAGACAAAGCTTCAAAATACATGAAGACCAATTGGATGTGAGAAATTCCAAAAAGATGTATGCTTGGCTATATGAAGAAATTGAATTTGGATAAAATATGAAGAAGACCAATTGAATTGAATTGAGTTTTCTATCATAAGTCCTCTCTCTCCATCTTATTGTTTTGATTTAATTTTTGTTTGAGCTAATACTTAGTTAAAAAGTCCTCTCTCTCCTTCTTATTGTTTTGATTTAATTCTTGTTTGAGCTTATTCTTAGTTAAAAAGTTTAGTTGTATTCTAGATATTCAAGAGGAGAACATTCTAAAAGGAAAATCAAGTTTTTAAAGAAAATAGCATAATCCAAAATCTAAAACTACAAAACCCAAATTAGGAAAACATAACGCACTATAATATAATTTAAAGGAATATGAACCACCTAAAAAATGGATAAATATCAATCAAATATACTCAAAAATAATAGAATGATATATTTGTATTTGTAGAGATATTGAGATGAAAAATAATTTTAGAAATTATTTAATTTTTGTAAAGTGCTACGTTTATAATATTTTTACAACAAGTAACAGTTGGTAAGTTGTTATTGGTTCTAATTTAAACCTATTACTAAAATTACTTTTTTACCAACCAAAACAATCAATAATAACCTACAACATATGATTTGTTGTGAAAGTGTTATAAAATTATTGTTGACATAATATTTCTCTTAATTTTTTGGTAAAGCAAATTATTTTCAACAAATTTAGGAGAATAAATTATATTTATATCAAAATTACAAAGTAATTATCAATTATCAATTCCCTGCATTGCATGAGTTTACGACTAGTCGTAATAAAACTTGAAACTCTTCCGCGATAGTTTGCATATGATTGATTGTTTTCACATGTTCCCTGGCCTGTTATAACCAGAGGTTCATCACGTTTCTTCGGTGTCTCACTCTCAACCTATTATTGTGTGGAGGGAAAATCGCAAACATAACAACTTGTGTATGTAAATGGTGGAGCTTTCATGATGGATAAGTTTATCAATATTTGGCCAACAGGATTCTTCCTTTCACGCTAAAATATTGAACCAACCAGGCCTTCGCCAAAATAAGGGATATATAAGACATCCAAACCTCAGTATGATCAATATACACGGCACGGTTGAGCATTAGCATCTGGTGATGCAAAATGCCTTTTAGATTTCACAGTAACACCAAATCCACAAAACCTTTACACATCTTGCAAAATTTTTGCATCTTGCAATAGTGAACATGTAAATATTCATATTTACTTTAGCAACATGTAAAAGTCTTTTATTCTCTCCTACTACTGTCGCTAGAAAGAACAAAAACTCTTTCCTTTTTCTTTTTTTTTCTTTTTTTCTTTTTTTTTTTCCTTTTCCTTTTGTTATTGGTGTGCATAAAACATAGTATTATTTTAATTAGATAAATTTCAAAATAAAGAATATGGATGTAAGTGTGTTCTCTAAATAGTTGTGTGTAGAATTTTGGTGATGCAACTTTTTTTTTTAATAAATAAATTTAATTTCCGGATGTGAATGTATACTTCCCCCTCACAGCTGGAACCTCATATCTTTGCGTCAAGACTCAGCCGTCAAGGCTAAACTTGTGTATCAAGTAATACACTCTAATCTTGACATGTGTTCTAGCATTGCTTCCAATCAGTTTGGATGAAGTGGAATTTAAATCACATTCACATTGCTTATCATCATCCCTCTTTTTTAACTGAGCAGATCCATGGGTACAATCTGTCATTCATTATTGACTAATTTTTTAACATATTGTGATTTCAATGTCGAAAAACGGAATCAATCTACAAAATGCTTGCTTCTGCGTATGAAAAATGCAACAATATTCTGCAGGCTGTTCATCGTTCAACGAAGTCATGATTTTGCCTGAATTTTGCTTATTAGGACCAGTTCTGCCAACATGCTCAAAAAAAAAAAAAAACAGAATATCTAGGTTACAATACATATAAACCTATACTTAGCATTCCAGTACTCAATGAAAATAATTTGCTTGTAATTTATATGAATAAAATACCAAGGCACCTGATGTCAAGCTATTTGAATTCTACCTACAAGTAGAATTAGCATAAGATGTATAATATTTAGTTAAACTCCCTAATATGAAAGTAATGAATGCAAACTCAGCGCAAGGCACATGAAGATACCAAAGGTGATGCTCTTAATTTTATAACTCCAGCTGTATGAACAGATTTTCTCCTCTATCACCCCTCTTTTACTTTCTTTCTCTACAGAAGCACAAGGAAAAAATAAAATGCTCAACACCTTCATGAAAATCTAAATTTTGCTAAAATTTACAAGAGTTGGGATTTTAAGCCATTTTTTACATAGTTCCCACAGCTTGTAAACCCACACCACTACAATTTCTTTCTTTTATGTCCTCTGGTAACCATCTGTGCTCACAGTGAAGAAATACATAATATATTGGCCAATATCTAATGGACCAATGACCAGAAAAAATTCTCAGGATTACAGTACTCTGCTATATGCTTCAATCAACAAGCATTTATATACATTGAAAGCCAGTAAAATCTGTGCAGATTCTATCCATCCTTGTCAAAATTTCTTGACACAACAGTGAAAAACCAAGCCACAATGTGTCTGGAATCCTGGATAAAAAATCATCGGGAACTCAGATTTCCCAGTAAGGCAAACATACATTTTAACAGCTTGAATGAGCAGGAGAAAAGGCTTCGGGTTAGAAATTTGATTAGGTCTTGGAGGGCAGATATTGTCTGTCTTCAGGAAACTAAATTGGAGCTTATAACTAAAGGAATTATTCGTAGTCTGTGAGATGTTCAGCATGTGGACTCAGTTTATTTAGGTTCTGTGGGTGCTTCTGGAGGGGTGCTTGTGATGTGGGACAGAAGGGTGGTGGAGATTTTGGAGGAAGTAGTGGGGCAGGGCGCTTCTTGGTTTATTGTAGGTTTAAAAATGATGTTGATCAATTTGAATGGGAATTTACTGGAGTGTATGGGCCTAATTCTGACGGGACAGAAGATTATTATGGGATGAGCTATCTGGTACTCCTTGGTGTGTGGGAGGAGACTTTAATGTTGTGCAGTTTCCCTTTGAACGATTGGGCTCTGTTTTTTTTTACCCAGGCTATGCATCAGTTCTCAGATTTTATCTCCGAACATGATTTGATTGACCTACCATTAGAAGGGGGGAATTTCACTTGGTCAAACTCTCGTGAGGTTGTTTCAAGATCGAGGTTGGATAGATTTCCCGTGACAGCAAATTAGGAGGCTAAGTTTCCTTTTTTTTTTATAAGTAGTAAGATATATTGATAAAAAGGAACACCCAAGTGCACCGGAAGTGAACAAGGGAAAGGAAATCAAATACAAAAATTGCAAGAGTCTAGGAAAACGATAAAAGAAGGGAAAGATTTATTTTGCAAATCAAACAACCAATCCCTTAAAGTTCTAAAAAAGAGAAGCTTGAGGTCCGGAATAGATCTCTCAGAATCTTCAAAACATCTACTATTCCTCTCCCTCCAAAGGCACCACAATAAGCAATGAGGAATGATAGACCAAATAAAACCATTTCGATGACGACCAAAGCTGCCTTGCCAACATCGCAGCAGCCCCAAAACAGAGTGTGGCATAACCCAAGAAACTCCAAAAAGACCCAAAACCATAGACCATAGATCCGAAGCAAAAGGACAATGAAGGAATAGATGGTCAATCGATTCACCATTTCTCTTACACATGTAGCACCAATCCAAAATCCATATCTTCCTTTTACGTAAATTATCAATCGTCAAGCATTTCCCTAAGGCAGCAGTCCAAACAAAGAAAGCAACTCTAGAGGGAATCTTCTGCTTCCAAATACTTTTCCAAGGAAATCCAAAGAAGGCGGAGCCAGCTAAAATTCTATAATAATCACTAACCAAGAAACCCTTAACTTTGCTAGGAATCCAACACATTTTATCCTCACCTAGCCCCCTTATAGAAGAACCATAAATGGTTTCCAAGAAATCAGACATAGCCTCTAGATCCCGAGCATGCACACCCCTAACGAATCTCACATCCCAAAAGCGGACACCATTGGTGGACATCATAAGCTCAGCCACACTGGCATCCTTGTTCCTGCAAAATCTGAACAAGTCCGGATATCTAACAGCAAGAGAAGTCTCTCCACACCACCGGTCCTGCCAAAACTTCACTCTAGACCCATCACCAATATCATATAGAATATGGCGAGAGAAGGAAGGCCATCCCTGATGGATATTTTTCCATAAACCAACACCATAAGGGCCAATCACAGCTCTGGTACACCAGCCCCCCCACATACATCCATATTTTATCTCTATCACTTGCCTCCAAAGGGCATCTTCCTCAATCCCAAATCTCCAAAGCCACTTCCCAAGCAAAGCTTCATTGAAGAGTCTTATCTTCCTTATCCCTAAGCCACCCGAAGAAATAGGAGAACAAACAGTAGCCCATTTAACCAAATGAATTTTAGGATCATCTCCAAAACTGCCCCATAAGAAATTCCGCTGGAGCCTCTCAATTCGGTTAGCCACACTAGCAGGAATAGGAAATAGAGATAGAAAATAAGTGGGTAAATTAGAAAGGGTGCTTTTGATTAGGGTGACTCTACCTCCCTTGGATAAGTATAAGTGTTTCCAACCCGCCAATCTCCTCTCCATTTTCTCCAGAATTGGATTCCAAATAGTCTTATCCTTGAATTTAGCACCCAAAGGAAGACCAAGATATTTCATTGGGAGAGAGCCCTGCTTGCAGCCAAGAACAACCAAGAAAAGGTCTATATGATTGACTACCCCAACCGGAACCAATTCTGACTTGCCTAGGTTAATCTTTAGGCCTGACACCGCCTCAAACCAAATAAGAATCATACGAAGAATCAAAATCTGATCTAAATCAGCCTCACAAAAGATTAGAGTGTCATCCGCAAAAAGGAGATGAGACACCGCCTTGGATCTTCCCTCCAAGTTACCCACACTGAAACCCGACATGCGACCTTCATGAACAGCTTTATCCAACATTCTTCCAAGAGCTTCCATCACCAAGACAAACAACAAAGGAGACAACGGATCACCTTGCCTCAAGCCTCTAGTGCTACCAAAGAATCCACAAGGAGAGCCATTAATCAAGATGGAGAAACGGACAGTGGATAGACAAAAGAGGATCCATTGTCTCCATTTGGCAGAGAATCCACTTCTTTCTAACATCTGCAGCAGAAAATTCCAGTTTACATGGTCAAAGGCCTTCTCAACATCCAACTTACAAATCAGCCCCGGTATCCCAGACTTCAATCTACTGTCAAGACATTCATTAGCAATAAGAACAGGGTCAAGGATCTGTCTGTCCCTCACAAAAGCATTCTGAGAAGCTGAGATTAAATCCCCCATCACCGAGCGGAGACGATTAGCCAAGACTTTAGCAATAATTTTATAAACCCCTCCAACCAAACTAATAGGCCGAAAATCTCCAATCTCATTAGCTGCATGTTTTTTAGGAATGAGAGTAATAAAAGTTGCATTTAAACTTTTCTCAAACTGACCAATGGCAAAAAAATGATGAAAAACAGCCATGAGATCAGGCTTAACAATCCCCCAGCAAGCTTGGAAAAAAGCCATAGGGAAGCCATCTAGACCAGGGGATTTATCACCATGAAAACTTTGAATGACATCAAAAATTTCTGCCTCTTCAAAAGGCCTCTCTAACCAATCCGCATTCTCACCAGATATCATTGGAAAAACCAACGAATCCGGAAACGGCCGCTCAACCTGCTGCTCAGAGTATAGATTCATGAAGGAATGAGTAATGTAGTCTGCAATTATACCCTAATCCGAAGACAAGGTACCATTAACCATTAGGCTATCAATACCATTATTTTTTTTGTTAGAATTAGCCATTCTATGAAAGAATTTGGTATTGGCATCCCCTTCCTTCAAATGCAACACCCTAGACTTTTGCCTCCAACTAGTCTCTTCCATAAGAGTCAACTTTTCAATATCTATACGAAGATTAGTTTAAGCTAACTTCTCCTCAACAGATAGACTATGAGTCTCCTCTTTAGCATCCAAACCATTCAGTTTGCTCCAAAGGTCTTGTTTCTTAAAAGTGACATTGCCAAACTCGGTCTCATTCCACTTTTTTAAATCCAACTTCAAGGCAGCCAACTTCTTAGCAAGAATAAAAATTGGGGTTCCTTGGAACAAGTAGGATGCCCACCACATCTTCACTTTGTCAACAAAATTATCCACCCTCAACCACATATTTTCAAAACGGAAAGGAATTTTTCCTCTTCGCTGACTCCCACCCTCCAACAATATAGGAAAGTGGTCAGAAAGAACTCTAGACATCCTTTTTTGGGTGAACTGAGTGAAGTGATCAGCCAAAGTAGGGGAGAAAAGGAATCGGTCTAGCCGAGAAGCGGAGGAAGAATTGGACTAGGTATAAAGGCCCCCTTCCATATGAATATCCATCAACCCATGCAAAGAAACAAAATCAGAAAATCCAAACATAGCCCTAGAGAAGCTAGTAGGCCCCAAACGCTCTGAAGGGAAACGGATAATATTAAAGTCCCCTCCTAGACACCAAGGCAAATCCCACCAAGTGATCAACCCGGTTAGTTCCTCCCACATCAACTTACGCCTATTGTTCAAATTTGGCCCATAAACGCCTGAAAAAGCCCACTCAAATTGGTCGCCAACATTTTTAAACTTGCAAGAAACTGAAAAATGCCCCACCGCTTCCTCCACCTTTTCCACAACTCGACTATCCCACATCAATAAAATTCCTCCAGAAGCACCATCTGAGCCCAAGTACAACCAATCTACATATGGACAACTCCATATACTTCGAACAATACCTCTCGTAATCCATTCTAGTTTGGTCTCTTGCAAACATACAATATCAACCTTCCAGGATCGCAACAAGTTACGAATCTGAAGCCTCTTGCCAACTTCATTCAGACCTCTGACATTCCATGAAATAAGCTTCAAATTCATTGATCAATGGAAAGAACCCGATTCCTATTAATACCACAACGCCTAGCAGATGAAGAGCCATAATTTATGGAACTAAACAACCCTTTCAACTCTCTTAAACCTTTCACCCCCGAACCTTTTGAACCACATGATTTCTTATTCACCTCAGCCCTTCGAAATAATTCAGCTTCAACAGCCAGTAAAAATTCTGTTGCTTGATCTTGTAAACCCTCAAGGGACGTGCCAAGGAAGCTATGAAAATTATTGAATCTCTTTTGAAACCAATCGGAATAAGGTTCCTGATTCTGTGAAGTAACCATACTCACCACACTTTCCTCATCTACAAGAGATTGTTCTGCCATGGCTGAAGGTAGAGAAAAAGCAATTGGCTCAACAACTAGGGGCTGATCAGCTTCCTCCGAGTAGGAATCCGAAGCCCCATCCTCCACCAAAACCTCATCCTCTTCGAAAAGAGCCGATGACACATTCGTAACGTCAGGAGACTCCAAATTAACTAAGACCAGCTGTTGTTGCATTTCCAAAACCTCTGTAGCTTCACACCGAGGCAAAGCGATCTGAAGCGGAACCGCAACCCTCCTCCCATCGCGTAATTCAAGAACTCACTGCTCCGAGTCCCCCCATTTCTTGACTATATTACCGGAATGCTCCTAGAGAGACAGTCGGAGGTCACGCAGTAAGCTCTCTTCGCCATCTGAGGTGCATTCCGCCCCATTCATGGCCTCCTCGGACTCGTCGGAGCCGAGAAGCTCAGAGTCGACTACATCGGAGCCTTGGAACGAGTCAGTCGACGCCGCTAACTCAAAGCAGGCTTCAACGATCTTGTCAGAGTTGAGGGGTTGAGCGGCGGCGACATCAGAGACGTCGGAGAGCATCGACGACATCAGAGGCTTAGACAATGAGCGCGAAGAAGTCTGGTTGGGTCTCTCGCATAGACTCGACATCCCCGGTTTTTGGGTCACTCGCATCGGAGAATATCTGGTGGTCTTTTCTTTTCTTTTGGGTTGCCAGATCATTGAGGGGCTGGGGTGGGTTAAGTGGGGAGGCTTCAACATGATCATTGGGGCTAAAAATATCTTGTGTGGGCCCAGCACCAGCACAGCCCATTTCCTTAATATTGGAGCACTTAATATCCCACTTGCCATTCAGCCCACGCACCAAACATAGAGAAACTTCTAGGGACAGAGGAGAATCAGCACCATTAAGAGTGTCGTCCTTTATTTCAAGCATGACTTCAGCCTCAGGAACCGTGCTTACCTGCCCAGCACCCCTTTCACGCAGATTCTGGTTCTGAGTCTTCTGCCTGCTCAAGGTAGACTTGATAGATTGATATGATTTGATTGAATTTTGAATTTTGGGCATTGCAAGCTTTCCTGAACTGCTTCCTCCATTGGTTTTCCGATGACCATCCACCGCTGCCGACAGAAAGGATTTTTGATTTCTAAACTTCTGCACTGTCGGGAACATGGCAGATTGAGATGGCGATTTAACACCAAGAGTGTCAGGAGCAATAGCCTTACGAAGATGAAAGCCAAAACCTCTCCACCCGCAACGCAGCTTTCCTTCCGGTACAATGATGAGGCCCTTCCGACGACCATGAAGAAGTTCAGAGATCATAAGAAAGCTTCCATGCACATTGAATCCCAGTTGCAAAATAAAAACCTCACTACCATCCCTGAAGGTTCTAGCAAAATTTTCAGGACGAGTATTTGACAAGAGATCCTCAACATAAGATAGCAGACGAAAAGCACTATCTTTTCCCATGAAAACCGACCGGAGAGAATCCTTATATCTTTCAAATATACGTAAAGAGTACAAAGTACCTCCCTCCTCTACTGAAAATTCAAACGTTTTGGATTCGACAAAAAAGAAAATGGAACCACCCATGAAAACCAAGGACACGAACAGACCAGAGAATTATGTGACTAATCCGAGGTAGCCAGGCCTCAATTTGAAGTCAGCAAGAAGCACACGCATTGCACTTCATTAATTGTAAATGTGCCTAAGAAATTTTCAACTATAGTCTATAATTGCTTTGCTTCACATCAATCCTTGCTTTATGCAGCATATGTTTGAGCAACTAGAGATCTTAACACATTGAGTGCTCTATAGCCTTTAATAACAATAAAGAGCCACTGCTCACAGTTGTGAGGCTAAGTTTCCTTTTGTTTGTCAAAAGTGGTTGTCTAGGCTAGTATCAAACCATTTTCCAATTCTTCTAGAGGGAGGTAATTTTCATAGAGGAAAGAGGCCTCTTCAGTTTGAGAATATGTGGCTAACGGATGAAGGTTTTGTGGATAAGATTCGTTCCTAGTGGGAGTCTTATCATTTCCATGGAGCCCCAAGTTTTATCTTAGCAAGTAAATTGAAGGCTTTGAAGGTTGATCTTAAGAAATGGAATGTGGAGGAGTTTGGTAATGTAGGGTGCGTTTGTTTTGGGTGAAAATGATTTCATTTTCCCCCAAACCCAGGCGTTTGGCAGCGACAGTAAATTTCATTTTCCGGAAAATAGCTTCCTGTTGACCGAAATTTTCACCTTTGACCCGGAAATGATTTTCCACCCTCATTTTCACTTCAATTCATTTCCGGAAAAAGAGAGAGAGAGAGAGAAGAGAGAGCCCAGATCAGAGAGAGAGTGAGAGAAGAGAGAGCCCAGATCGGAGAGCACCGACCGTCGATCGCACCGCTCGTCGGACGATCGCACCGCGCCGACGAGCAGCACGATCGATGATCGCGATCGATGAGATCGCGCGGTCCGATCGTCCGGACGATCGCATCGCTCGTCGATCGACGAGCGGCGCGATCGACGAGCGATGCGCGTCCGACAAGCGCGCTCATCGATCGACGATCGCACCGCTCGTCGCTCGTCGCACCGCAATCGCACCGCTCGTCGTTGATTCATTTTCTTTTGCTGGGTTTTGGTTTCTTTTGCTTGATTTGATGCATTTTCTGTAAAAATGTTTGAATAAACCAAACACCGGAATTAATTTTCCGTAAAACGAGTTTTGTAACAACCAAACACATGAAAACGTTTTCCTTTCCGGAAAATAGCATTTTCGGAAAATAGATTTCCAGAAAATGGAATATTTTCCGGAAATGCTTTTACGCGAACCAAACACAGCCGTAGAAGAAAATGGGAAGAAGTTGTGGAGTGATTTTGGGGCATTGAAGAGTGGTTTGCATTAAAGAAGGCGATAATAAGAACACAATTTTTTCATCATATGGCCAACTCTCACAGAAGGTTTAATTCTATTGATAAGCTTATAGTGGATGGGGTGCTGTCTTCTGACCAGGGATCCATTAAGGACTGTATTACTCGTTTTTATAGACAGGTTTACTCTAAAAATGAGGTTCAACACCCTGTTCTGGATGATGTGGAGTTGGGAAGAATTTCTAAGGAAGATGCTAGCTGGTTGGATAGACCTTTTGAGGAGGATGAGGTGTTTGGGGTGGTTAATGGATTCAATTGCGATAAGTCACCAAGTCCAGATGGTTTCTCCATGGCCTTTTTTCAATCTTGCTAGAGTATTTTGAAATCAGATATTATAGCAGTTCTTCATAATTTCCATGAGCAAGCTGTTTTTGAAAGAAGTCTTAATGTCTCTTTCCTTGCTCTCATTCCTAAGAAACCTGATGCTGTGGAAGTGAAGGATTTTCGCCCTATTAGTTTGGTAGGAGGGATGTATAAGATTATTTCTAAGGTTTTGGCTAATTGCTTGCGTAGGGTGGCACATAGTCTTATTTCAAACTCACAAAATGCCTTTGTTAAAGGTAGACAAATCTTGGATTCTGTATTAATTGCTTCTGAATGTATAGACAGTAGGATGAAGTCAGGGGTGTCGGGGGTTATTTACAAGTTGGATATTGAGAAAGCCTATAATCATGTGAATTGGAATTTTCTTATGTATCTGCTTAGGCGGTGTGGCTTCTCAAAAAAATGGAGAAGGTGGATTATGGGGTGTGTATCAACTGTCAAATTTTCTATTTTGATAAATGGTACCCCGGATGATTTCTTTTGAAGCACTAGGTCTGTTCGTCAAGGGGACCCATTATCTCCGCTCCTTTTGATATTGTCATAGAGGCTTTGAGTCATATGTTGGATGCAGCTGCTATTTTGGGATAGGTTTTGGGCTTCTCAGTAGGTAATTCAGCTGGTACATTGCTTACAGTGTCCCATCTCTTATTTGCAGATGATACTCATTTTTTGTGATGCTGACTCACACCATTTAGTTGCTATGCATGGATTCTTGCTAGATTTGAAGTGGTGTCAGGGCTAAAAAATAATTTGTTTAAGTCAGAATTGGTACCAATTGGTATCGTGCCTAATACAGAGGAATTAGTGGAGATTTTGGATTGTAGGCAGTCTTCGCTTCCCTTGAAATACTTGGGCCTTCCGTTGGGTGCTATACATAAAGAGGAGACAATTTGGAACCCTGTTTTGGAGAAGATGGAGCGACGTCTAGCTGGATGGAAGAGGTTGTATTTATCTAAGGGGGGCAAAGTAACTCTTATTAAAAGTACTCTGTCCAGCTTACCTACTTATTTCATTTCTCTCTTTCCTGTTCAAGCAAAGGTGGCTAATTGTATGGAGAAATTACAAAGAGACTTTCTTTGGAGTGGTATTGATGCTCCTAAGATGCCTTTGGTGGAATGGGCTAAGCTTTGTATGCCGATGCAGAATGGAGGTTTAGGGATTCGAAGGTTGAGACAATTTAATTCTGCTTTGTTAGGTAAATGGTTATAGAGATATGGAATAGAGAGAGATGCCCTTTGGAGGAAGGTTATTGAGGCAAAATATGGGGATGGAGGGGGTGGTTGGTGCACCAAACCAGTGACAGGTACTTATGGTGTTAGTGTGTGGAAATCCATTAGAAGTGGTTGGATGGACTTCTCTAAATTCCTTCGGTTTGATGTGGGTGATGGAACTAAAGTAAAGTTTTGGGAGGATGAATGGTGTAGGGATTGTGCTCTTAAGGTTGCATTTCCAGAACTGTATGGTATTAGTTGTACTAAGGAGTCCTTAGTGTCAGAGGTTATGTGGTTCTCTGACGGGCAGCTACATTGGGACTTTCAGCTCCGTCGTCCTTCGCAAGATTGGGAGGAAGCATCGGTGGATTTGCTTTGGGATATGCTTTATTCCACAAATGTGCGGGGTTGTTGGTGACGACAGACTTTGCTGGAAGCCAACATTGACTAGAGGTTTTGAGGATCAAGGTTTCTATCACTCTTTATTTCCTTCTTTTGTCATTGATTTTCCTTGGAAAATGGTGTGAAAATCGAAGGTTCCTCCTAGAGTAGCATTCTTTTCTTGGACTGCTGCATTAGGTAAGATCTTAACTATGGATAATATTTGGAAGAGGCATATTGTAGTGCTAGAGTAGTGCTTTATGTGTAAAAGGTGTGGGGAATCGGTGGATCACCTTCTCCTTCATTGTCCTATAGCTTATGAATTATGGTCCATGGTTTTTTTGTTTATTTGGTATTATTCATTGGGTTATGCCATATCATGTTAGGGAGTTGTTGGCTTCTTGGCAGGGCAAGTTTGGTAGGCATCAAAATATAGATTTATGGAGGTTTGTGCCGCATTGTTTATTTTGGTGCTTATGGCGGGAGCGGAATGCTAGATACTTTGAGAATTGTGAACGTACTCTCCTTGATTGGAGTTTAGTTTTGCCGTTTTATTCTTGTTTTTCTCTCTCCGATCTTATTGATCGTTGTAATCTGAGCCTTGATTTGTGCCACTATAGTACACTTCCAATGTACTTGGTTGGTTTTTTTCTAATAAAATTTCTTACGTTACTTATCAAAAAAAAAAAAAAAAAAAAACAGCTTCTAAACCTAAATTTTTTACTTGTATCCAAATGGCAAAAATGTTGTACATTTCATAGAAAATGAACAAGATGGAACCATTTGTTCATATTACAGGCATTCAACCAGTATCTGTATATTTTACGGGAAAATGGTTACACATATTTTATGGTTTTATGCTATAAACATCAACTGTAATATGTCCACAAAATGTCTTCAGGTAACCATGCACGCAGAATTATGAAATACATATGTAACAGTAAAATATTTATTAAAGTTGAATCCTAACTGGTAAAAAGTTTCTTATACGTAATATCATAATCGGTCATCTCTCTTTGAAGAAAGCCTGTCTGCCAACAGTGCAGGACATCAACCTGGGCACGAGTCACAGAAACATACAAAAATTGGAAACCGGATGGTAATATGGTTGTCTAATTAAATTACTAACAAAAAAATTTTGCAACTCAAGACTAAATGAGATTTCTTAAACAAGTCATATGTACAAGATGAAACAATGCACTTCAGAAGTATTTGAAGTACAATCATTATTAATATTTAAAAATGTTTAGTACAGATTGAGGGAATATGGTATACTTGATGTGTTAATGACTTCTGTGAGTGTTATAGAGTAACTAGAGAAATGCCATAACATCATTTAACCAAAGCTCATTGCTTTTTCTATAAAGTAAACCTTCTCACCAAGACAGGAAACCAAGCTGATGAAGGAAAGAAAAGGAACAAGCAAATGGCTGATCAAAGGCAGCAAAAATGGGATCAATGAGAAATACTGTATGCATTGTCTAAATTATGTATAGCTGGGAAAAGGAGTTGGTGACAATCAAAATGCTTACTATGATTAGTGGTGGATTAAAAGTTTACCTCTAGATGGAAAGAAACATGCATATACAGTTGGTAAGGTCATCCCATTCTGCTCTCCGATGCAAGAAGCCCCATTTGTTCAGTAAGATGATCCATATGTTGAATCCTGTCCCAACCATTTTTCTTTTCGATCTGTAACTCATGATCCATGGCAACACTACCATCTAGCGAACTTGAATTAATTTCATCTGTGTCCCCTGTAAGTGGGCTCTGTGCAAGGAATTGTTCCCAGAAAATATCGTTAATGCCCGGAAGTTTAGGGATCTCATCAAGAAAGGCCTCCACATCACTTTCTGGAGAGAAAGCATCAGTTTCTATGGGTGTTGTCCCATTCAAAGCCGCAGATATTGGATCCAAATGACTTTCATTCCCAGTCACAGCCCCCACATGATTCATATCACCGATTTCTGCAGTGCTTTCTGGCAAGATTCCTTGCATTTCAGTGAAGTCGGGCAAAATAGTCTCTTCTTGAGAATTATGCACATTCAATTTTGAGAATTGAGCAGCTTTAGCATGATCAGGCACCACATAAGAGGAAGATTGAATATCAGGAATGGAAGTAGATGGACAACTGACAGGAAATCCCGCCTTCGCTGGCATATATGACTGCCCAGACATAGGTGGAACTTCAGAAAGCGTCACTCCCGAAACTCGACTTGAGGAACATCCACTGTCAAATGTATGAGTAGGAGCATCATCAATCAGGAATGCGTCAGAGTTGTTCATCAACGGTTCCACCCTAGGTGTTGCATTCATCTTCAAGATCTGCTGCAGCAATGCTTTAGCTGCCTCATTTATGGAAGGCTGATACTTGACAAGCCGTCCATCAGGAGCATTGGTGTGATGCTCACCAGCTGCACTTTCTTCTTCCTGCCCAGACAGTCTCCTTTTTTTGCTCACTGCAGCAGTGTTCCTATTGCTTTCATTCTGCTGCTGTACAATCTGGGCTAAGAAGCCAGGACTCTTCAAAGCCTTTGCAAGGAAAGACATCATTCGTTGTTGTTGCTGCTCCATTACCTGTACACGTTGCCCCACATTATGCAACTGGTTATCAGTTGTTTGCTGTTGCTGCCTCAACCTAACAAGTTCCTGCATTAGAACATTCTTGTCCCTTTTAAGTCTTTCAACCTCTTCCTCAAGCCCAAATTTCCCCACCTCAACACATGCCCCAACTGAGGAGCTCTGCACTTTAGGTTGTTCTTGATGACCAGGTACATGAACTGGTTTCCGCCTACTAATACTCTTCAAAAGGTGTGTTTGACCTCTCAAAAACCTCTCATTTGCAAATTCATAGCGATCTGGGTCAACCTTCTTAAAACCCTGGGTAAGCAAATGAAAAAATATATTTATACAAATAAAAACAGAAGTAAAAAAACCAAAATTGTTCAAACTATTCAACAAAAATGTTGATTAAGACAACAAGACTTAAACTCAATGAGTTTCGCTTTTGAGAATATAACATAAAGTCAAATTTTCTAAGTTCCACCATCTGTCGCCAGCAGAGGCACTCATTATATTCACATCTCCATCTTCTTTCCACAGACAAAATGCAACAATGGGACTAATTTGCCTGCCACCCTCATTTATCCCTACCCAACCACCAACTGAACCCACCAATCGCCTCACTTAGCCATAAAGAAGTAAATTTTTTCTAAAAATTATAGATTCCTCAATACACCTCAAACATTGGAAAAACATGAAACAAAGTCATTGTCCTCAATTACATTTGCCATCAAAATGTTTTCCCCCAAGTATTTTTGCCCAAAAGAAATGGAGCCTTAGATAATTGGCAGCCTATGATAACAAACACAGCACACTCATTGGGTAGATATGACACCATTTAAGTATCCCATAATTTCTGAATTACTGTTCTTAAATGGGGGTGAGAAATTGTATAAGTATGTTCAATGGTTTCTGATAAGGCATGAAAAAATTCAGATTTAGCATGCTATTCAAAAGTGATTTCACACAGAACTACACACACAAAGAGAGAGAGAGAGAGAGAAGGGGGGGGGGGGGGGGGGGGGGAGAGGAAAAAAGAAATAAAAGATTGAGAAGACATAATTTGACATTGTTAGAGCCTGAGGTTCTGCAACACCAAAGTCATATTGCATATACTGTATTCTTACTTATGAAAATTGTATTATGTGATTCAAAAAAAACTGAACAATGTTCAATGTATGAAGAGAATAGGGCAGTAGCTCTTCTTTTAGGGTGAGTTTGGCATCGGCTCTTAGCATTAGCTTTTAACTTTTATATACAACTTTTTAAAACCTCACTTCCCCCCCCCCCCCCCCCTTTTTTTTTTCACTTCTCTCCATTTTTTCTCACTTTTGTCAAGGTACAAGTATACTTTAGCACACAAATTTCTAATATTGACAGAAGATGACAATGAAAGATTCAATAGCATGCATATCCATGTCCAACCTACTTTCTACACTCCAGAGCACAAGCATAAGAATAAAAAGATGCATTCTTCAACATCTCATAAAACAGACAAATATGCCCTAAACGATGTAAATCACCGATCAAAGATTAACTTGAAATTTTATTTATTTTTTGATAGGTAAGATTAACTTGAAATTATATATCAGATTAACTAAAAATATATAGACTAAACCTAGTTCCACTTAAAACTAAAGCTAAATATGCAGGGTATCTTTCCTTCGCAAAAGAAATGAGCTACTCCAGTGCACTTTTCATCCAATAAACTTTATTGATCAAACATACAGCTGTAGAAGCAGTTGCCTCAGTTCATATGATGCCAATCCTCTGGTGACTTTATCATTAACTTTCACTAACCCTTCCCACTCCCCACCCCCTCCACTAAAAGACAGGAAAAAAAATTTATTTGTAATTGTGGACCGACATAGAAAGACACCTTCCTCTCTCTCCATGTAATTGCAAACCCTCTCTTGATGGAAAGATACCTAGTCTGAACAACAAAGAGTACATCTAAAATTTTGAATCACATACATTGACACACATAATTTGCATACTCTATGATATCTAAAAAATTGATGTCCTTGCAACTTCCCAAAGAACTAAATCATCCTTTATTGCGATGGATACCTCCAACTTACCGATTATGCCTCCAACTTACCGATTATGCAATGCACCATAGCAAAAAAATGACAAACAAAACAACAACCAAAAAAAAAAATCAAAGTAAATATAACTATATTATTTAAGAATAATAGATATATACACATTCACCACCTGATGTATTCACTATAGAAAAATATAATATATATTTGGTGAAAATTTGAGTTCTCTTTGCTAACTTACAATGAAAGACTCAGTAATAGACAACACTTGAGTTTTTGCCAAGTTAACCCAAAATTGCCCAAGTCGAGTATACCCACACAAAGTATAAGCTGACCTGCAAGTTTGAGATCATAAATTAATTAACTAACATGCTGCATGCATTTGTTGAAAACATAGTGATATTGGGCAAGTCCAACAAATGGATGTAAAAATTCTAACCCAAAGCTGTGGTTGAATGATTCAAAAGAAAAATATTCTAAAATAAGCAAAACAAAACAGAAATTTTTTTTTTTTGGTAAAAAATTAATTATGAATAAAATAATAGTAATAGATTAGTCAAGGGGATGTTGCCCATAAAATGAATGGAGCACAACATCATGTTTGGCCACGACATGCCTATTAGAAGAAGATGACATTACAGAGATTACTTCAAGGAAAATGGCGCTGTATATGGTGAAAATAATGAAAAAAAAAAAAGCAAATAATAGGAGGGAGGAGTAGGGTGCAAAAAGAGTAAAAAGAATTAAAAAGCCACCATGAAAAGTTAGATATAAGACCAGTTACGGATAAGAAAGGCAAAGGTTGGAGACAGAGATGGTAGCAATAGTGGTAGTGGTTGTAGGCAGGCTGCAAATTTTTTGGTAAGTCACATGTACCCAATGGATCTTTAACTTGCAATCTCATACTCCATCCATTACTATCATAAGAAGAGGAAGTCATTTGAGTTTGGACTATCATGTGGGCAGAAATTAATTAGAAGCAATTTTTTTTGATAGGCAGATAGTGGGGAAGGAGGAGGTGAAGTTCAAACCACAAACATGGGATACCACAAAAGATGACATTATCACTAGGCTATCGCTTGAACCCCAATTAGAAGAAAATTTTATCATATTGGCACATTTAAATATAGAATTAAATAAGAAATTGGAACCTTTAATTCCATCCTATCCCACGAGGATTGGAAAATCTTCCCTACCATTCAACCCAGAAATATATAAACACATTTTATTACTCCAAAAAGCACTTCACACCCCACCTTCCACCCCCAATTCCTTCATCAAAGTGCACCCCCAAGGTCTTACTATTTTTTTCTGGATAAGTTTTGCCTGAAACGGGTGGGGGGAGGGGGGGGGGGGGGGGGATGGGAATTTCATGTGGTCCAACTGTGCTAAGGTTTTACAGTTGCCACATGAGAAATAAAAACAATCAGAACAGGTACCTAACTTTCTACTACAGTTCCTTAAATGTCTAATATTTAAATCCAATGGGACTTGTAACCTCATGCATTTCCAAAGGCCTAATTGCTCTTGCAATCAATTTTCCTAAAATTCACTCCTCAAATAGAGACTCTACTCAATAGAAAACCTATTAATCCATTAATATCATCCTCAGCCATAAAGGCTTGTCAACCAAAAAAAGGTCTTTCATTGCAACCTTCACCTCAAATCTAATTTATTGCATCTTAAAGAGATGAACCTGTAAACTTCTTCCAATTCACCACTTCTTATTTCACTTTCCATAAACTTAACCCTATGTTTAGATGGAGGGAGAGGAGAGGAGTCCTCTCCTCCATCTCCCCCTGTCCCAAACTTATCCTATCTGTTTTAATCCAATGCTCATAGTCCCTGAGTTTAGTCCATTACTAGTCAAATTTTTCTTCTAAGAAATCCCGCCACACGTTGCCAATTCCATGGCATACATGAATATTAAAATTTCCTTATTTCGAATCCTATCTTTTTGTGTATTTCCACTAATCCATCTTAGCATTCTCATTTAAGCTACACTCAATTTATGAATATGTTGTTTCTTAACATCCCAACATTCGGTGCCATAAACCATAGCTGGCCACATAGCAATCTTATAAAATCTTCCCTTTAACTTATTTAGTTTTCTATGATTGCACAACACTCTTAATGCACTTCTCCACTTCATCCACCCTACTCTTATTCTACAATCACACAACACATGGCACATTTGATAAAGAAACAGATAATTTCCGCCAAGCTACATACATTGCTCCAATAACATTTCAAAAAGTACCCTTTTTTTATGTAAAATGACAAACTCTCAAACTAATCCCTTAAATATTGGTGCCACACTGGTTTATGATTCACCAATTTTCAGGGGGGAAAAAACGTTTGTGGAGTTCATATTTTCCATCGCCCAAATTCCGAACTGCCAAACTGATAGCTTAGTCCTTGACAATCCAACCATCTCAGATCTTTTAATGTAATCTGGCTTAAACTTGCTAGATCTTAACGAATTTGTTAAATTATTCATCCAAGTTATTTTTTTTTATATAAAAAGATTACTCATCCAAGTTCTTTTGTGAACAAAAGAAACAAACTTAATACAGAACTTCAAAACTGAAATGTGTTGTATGTTTCCAGACTTCCAGCTAAAGCAATTTATTTATTTTCAAAATCATATAAACCTAATTGTGGGGGGACGAGGATCAAAGGTAGTTAGTTGAGGCCGCAAAAGTAATTCCAAGGAGGGGAACTATACAGAGAGGACTTGTTTAACTAGTAAGGAGTTCAGGATGATGCTACTGATGAAGATATCAAGGATTCCTACCTAACCTCGGGAAGGCCAAGAATCCGGAATGAAGGAAGCATGGTGCAATCCCCGGGGAGACAAAGGTAACTTGGTTTTGAACAAGGAAGAGAAGAAAAAGGAAGGACAAGGCAGCCATCCCCTCCGCATTAAATGCATTGCAACCACTTACCTGGCCGCATTAATGGAGAAATGACCATGAACAGTGTCCTTCACAGCTCATATTTTGTTGTAGAAACCTTCTAGCAAGGTCTTGATGGGACAAGTATCAAGAAAATCTAATCTCAACCCACCAAGTGTAAGATCCAGATGCATCCTTTCTAATTTATATAAAGCCAAGGAGCACCTGGATCAAGGGGAAGGGAGATTGAGGGGAGAAAAACAAAAGAAAGAGAGAAACCATTCAGCTGTACTTTCATCCTCGGACTGTACCTGAGGATGAACACTTAGCTAATTTCTACGCTATTTCTAATTGAATATTTTCATTTCGCATATCAAAATTTAAACTCTACTCTTTGTTTCATGTTGCACAACGGGTATTTCAAGGTTGACCTTGCATCCCATCTCTATAAATTCATTGTGTGAGTAAACTGTAGCTTAATTAAAACCAGTCTTAATTAACGGATTTATTTTTCGCCCGCCACACTAATCATCCATAAGTTAATGACCATGACTCCAAAACACAATGATGAAAATCGTTGTGTTTACATTGATCATACTTGAAAATATTTTTAAACAAAAGGCAACCAATAAAAATAAAAGTATTTTTATTATAAAAAAAATTTGAATACTGGGATATCTGATATCAAAGGCCAGAAGCCCACATCTTTGAATATTGTGATTCTTCTACCAAAATAAACTCATGATATACTAAATTCGGTTGTATTACATCTGGGTCTTTAACAAATTCTTTATTCACAAAAGAAAACGAATCTACATCTAACTCTTCCCTAACCCACCCACCATTACAACACAATCAAGTCATTTACATCCCAACAAACCACAATTCACATGCAAACATAGATCATTGTCAAAATACAACTACGTGTATTACACACCTATAAACCACAACTCACACACCCAAATTCTGCAATCCATGACATGACAGTGAAAACAAAGAGGCATTCACAGATTTTTGGGGTCAGCTATGATCCCCAACAAATTAATTAGAGTCAACCACATGTACTCTTTTCCTCCATTCTATTCTATCTGAAATCATATACTCTGTTACTCCTCACAATTACAAAATTCAATAAAAAAAAAAAAAAAAAGCAAAAGCACAAACATTTACATAATAGTGAGACATAAAAAGATACCCACAAACCAAAACAACCGAACCAAACATCCCAACAGCCACAGCATAAAAAACCCACACACATATTTAAGAGAGACCCCACATAAAAATATTAAATTGCCAGCATATAAACCAAAAACCCACCAAGAAACCACGATCGCAAAGCAAAAAAAAAGCATCAAAAGCCACAGAAACACAGATAGATTAGTTTAGAGATTTGGGAAAAAGAGAGAGAGAGAGAGAGAGATAGCCCCACATAAGTATTCAACTGGCGGATGAAGCTGGAGAAGTTTTTGTGCTTAAAGTGTTTGGGCAAGAGGTTAGCGGCGAACTCGTGGGCATTCCAAACTACAAAGCTGTTGTTGGCATTGCTCCACGACACCACCGAGTCGGTCTCAGGGTCATCCACCATCGCATAAAGCTTCTTCAGGAACGGTGGCAAAGTGTTCGAGGAGCTCGCCATCGATCCCTCATCATTTGCAGGACCTTCCATTGTTAGAGAGAGAGAGAGAGAGAGGAAAAGGGTTTTGTGGGGTTTGAGGGAATTGAGGAGGAAGAAGGATGGAAGAAAGGAAGGAAAGTTGAAATGCTGGCACGTACGGTATATTATTAAATTAAAAAGTGATCAACTGATATTTTTATTATTTTATTATTATTATTATTATTATTAAATATTTATATTTATTTTTGTTTTGGGGAAAGCCCAGGTGGGTTTTTGGCGGTTGCGCCAGGGAGCAAGCACTACTTGAATAATACAGTTCTTTCTATTTTTAGTTTTTTTTGGAGTTTTGCTTTTGTTTTTTGTTTTTTTAACTTTTTAAACAAGCAAAGTTAGTTTGTGATGCTTGTTACTTTTACATGAATTCGTCACTATTTTTTTTTTTTTTTCAAGTTTTATTAGTTTTTTTTTTTTTTTTGAGAAACAGTTTTATTAGTTGATTCTCAAGTATAATTTGCCCTATTTTTCTTTTTTCTTTTTTTTTTTAAATTTAAGCAAGTTTACCCCACTTCAGGAATATCTATTTTGAATAAACAAAGAGATACAAAGATAAGGAAAGAGACAGAAGCAAGAGCTTACCAAATAACTTTCTATTTGAGAAATGGAAGAAGGAATTGGCTTTTAAAAAGAAGAATTTCTTGTCATGGGTCATGAGATGCTCTTTTCCTTGCTTTTGAATGTCATATTTTAGATTTTCTTTTCTTTTTTTATTTATCTTTTTATTATATTTTATTTGTTTCTTTTAATTTAAGTGAATTTATGAAAGTATAATCTCAATAAATTATATAAAAAAAATAATGAAATTAATGGTGGACTTTTTTTTTTCCACACAATACAATGGTTTATTTCAAAAAATACACGTATAGCCTTCAACTCACAAATAATAGCATGTAAGAAAAGTCATGACATACAATTCCAAACTCTTGTAAAGATTTCCATTTAAGCCAACAGAGCAAAGGAAAAAATATATATAAGTATAATTCAAAGAAACTTTTTTTATTTATTTTTTGGATCATCCAAGCATCACTTGTTAGTTCTTTATTTGCGGGGGAAAAAATTATTAATTCTTTCTTTGACGAGAAAAAATTAAAATGAAAATGGTCAACGAGAGAGCTTTTGTACAATTTTTCTTGAGTTTGCTTTTTTTTTTTTTTTTTTTTGTTGAATAAAAGAAGGGTCTACGATGTGGACTTATCGATCTCAAGCACGTAACAATAAAGGCAATACCACGTGTACCATCAAGACTTGCATAAAATTTAATTCAACATGTTTGTTTCAAGACAAAGGTTTTGATTAGATTACATGTCACAACCTTGATAGCTGGCTAGCATTTCCACCTTTCCACTACTCACCTAAGCCATTACGCTTTTGGTAAAATAATTATTGGGTATTAAAAATTATGGTTTTTTCTAGTTGATACTATTTTTTTTCTCTAACCCAAGTTTCTAGACTTATCTTACCCTTAAGTTGAGTATCATTTATTAAAGATTTAAATTATATTTTTTATATATATAATTTGGGTTATAATTTTAAATTAAACCTTAAATTTAAAATTTGGTAATTGAACAAAAAGGTTTAAATAATTTTTAATTAATCTAATTAACTAAAAATAACAAAAATTCACATAAGTTAAAACAAAAGCCTATATAAATACCCAAAAAAAGTTTGATGTGAATTGTAAAACCTATACAGTATGTATATGAGAATTTTAAAATTGGAAGAGAAAAAAAATCTAAAACAATGCTTATTCTAACAAATTAAGCCATACATATAAACTTAAATTAAGTTAGTATAGAATTCTTTCTAAAAAAAAAACATATATATATTTATATATTATGTGTTCTGCATGTGAATCATGTGATAATAATTATTTCCACCCACAAAGTAGACTCGAAAGTGTGATGAAATGATTAATTATGTCATTATGTTTGATTTTGACCTAAACATCTTGGGTCTTTTTTGAATTTTCATTTATTTTTATAAATCTTTAAAAATATTTGGAATTGGGCTCCGGTTCCGGGCTTGGATCACCAATGTTTTTACTTTACACCACGGCCCAGCCCCTTATTGTTTCACTTCTTCCCCTGAGTCTGACTCAGTTCTCAATTCTCTCTCATCTCTCTCTCTCACAGAGTCACAGGTACTGCCTCTCAACCTTGCTCAGCTAGTTTTTCTCATCAAACTTTTTACATTGCTTATTTTTAATCATGGGTTTGCTTCTTTTTTTGTTTTTTCGTACAGTGTTTATGTGAAATAATATGTCTATATTTGCAAATTTGTATTGAGCAAACAAATATAGCTTCTTATTATCATCAATATAAGTTATCTCCGGTGACCCATTAAAAATTGAGGAAAGTTTCCACCTTGAGCGGTCACAAAAAACCTCACTGTAGTGAAGACAGACAGTGTGGTCTTTTAGGAAGAAAAATTCTTAAATGTAGCAAGTTCCTCATTTGACACTAGTATCTCCTTAGTTTGTAAATTTGGGAACATTTTTCAATATTTCTTTTAGAATTGTATGTGTATCTTCCCAGATGCCAAATGGATATGTGTGTGTCTTTTTTGGGATTTTTCTCATTGCAACCACTGTAGATGGGTATTTGTTTTAGAAGTGCTAGTTTTGCTGTTTCAACATTTGCCTTCTTTTACTGCTATCATTGAAGCATTACATCAAACACCTTGTATGCACTTCCCCACTTAACCTTGCTAGATATGTCTCCTGCTTGCCAAAAATTACCAACAATTAATACCTTTGTTGTATCCTTAGTAATGTCACAACCCCAACCCTTTTGTCCTTTTGAGTCTTTCTACGCCTTCTTTTTCTCTTCTTCGCTAAACAGCACTCAACAAAATCATTCTCTCCACCTCTTAGAAACATTTCTCAGAATCTTTGGATTATGCCAATACTCTCTTTGTTTAAGCCTCATCCATTCATGGCTCTTATTTCTTCTTCTGGGTGTTGCACTTCCACTGAAATTCTGGTTTTTGAGTCTCTTGTGGCAGCCTTTTCCCTGCTTTGCTCAGGGAGGTTGCAGAATGGGAAATTTCATGCGAGGATCTACGGATTGGTGTATTGTTTCATATGGTGTTTCAAAGACCAAGAAAAGATGGTTGTACATAGTACCGGCCTTGTTGGTGGGATTAGCTTCATTGCGCTTTTGTTGTTGGTCATGGTGCTACTCTTGAGAACGTGTGATGAGGGCATTGCAACTAAAAGGACTGCTCGTGTGGGGTTTGCTCCAAAAGGAGACATCTCTTGACTACTCAAGAATCTTGTTTATATGACAGGTCTTGGAGAAACATTTACGTATGAGCAGATGCTCCACTTCACTGGAAATTTTAGTGAAGCAAATTTATCAAACATGGCCACTCTAGAGACCTTTTCCCAGGGGTTTTGGAAGGTGGGATTCTCATAGTCATCAAACAAGTATATTTTCTTTCCTTCTTGTCATGGAACTTGAAGGTGTTTTCAACAATGGAGCTACTGCAATGGCACTATGGCAGTGACCTCCTTTGACTGTTTGAGCCATGGTGCTTGCTTACTTTGGCAGTGACCTCCACCATATTTTGGAGCCATGGTGCTTGGCTGCTTGCTTACTTTGGAGCCATGGTGCCCTCCTTTCGGCAGAAAGTTGTGTTGTTTCCAGCTTTGTTTTCCGGTTTCCATCGGTTTGTTGGTGTTTGCTAGCTATGCTTCATTAGATCTATTGCTTGCTAGTATCTTTGGTGTTTTATGGTTTCTAGCCGCCATTCTCTAGCTCATCCTAGCTGTGGTCATTGTTTTTTTTTTCCGGCGTCTTTCCTTTTTGTCTGTGATCAGTGCTGCTTCTCACCAGCTATCCCATCATCTCCTTCGCGTTGCACTTGATCATGGCATCTTTGAGCTCATATTGAGCCCTTCACTCCTGCTGGGCAGGATTCCTTCTTCATCACGGGTTCATCACTGGTTCACATGCAAGATGGGAGTCCACATGTGTAAACTCCATCTTGAGGGGGCCTATCAGAAATTTTACTTTAGATTAGCAAATGTATTTTGCAGATTTTATTTTTTTTCTTCACATTTTCCACATATGCTAAAAGAAGGTAGTTTGTTAACTAGTTGGTTAGTCTTGTTTGGTTAGTTTTAGAGCAACTTCAATATTAATCAGAAGCTTGGGGGATCTAATTTTCTAAGTTTTTCTAAAAAAACAAATCTTAAGGAGATCTGGGAATATTTCAAATCCCCCTGTAATGTCATTGAGTAAGCTAAATGTTGTGTTGTATTTGGAGGGAAAGGAATGCTAGATGCTTTGAGGGATGTGACATGTGAGAGGTCCTTGCTAGAGATTAAGTCTTTTTTCTTGCATACTCTCCCTGTTTGGAGTGTGGTTTTGTTGCATTCTTCTTGTTTTTCCCTTCCTGCTTTATTAGATCATTGTAATTATTCTTGATTTTTGCTCCCATAGTACATCCCCAATGTACTCCGGTTGGCTACTTTTTTCTTAATTAGTAATATTTTTTCGTTACCTATCAAATTTTTTTTTTATAAAGTTGGTTTTCAACACACATTTTTCTTTTTAAAGCAAGATATGAGCATTGTACCTACTGCCCCTTTTACCACCTGGGCAAAAGCTCACAGGCATTTTTCAGCAGGACTCATTGAGCCTATATTTGTGAACATTGTACATATTTGCTTGCTGTTATACAGAATCTGTATACTTAGAAGTTTGAACTGATGATGCTGGTCTATTAGGTTCTGCTTTGAGACATTGTAAGCAATGGGATGTGATGTGTTGTTGCTATTTAAAACGTGCATGATCTGTGAAAAACAATTCTTGGCATTTGGACTTAAACCATGTCTTTATGTTACTATTTGATGTCTTACCTTCTTTTTTTGGTGGGTTTTGAGAGTCAAAAAGCTTCTCTCAATTAAGCATTGGGGGATTTTTAAGGGTACTCAACATGGGTTGTTGAATAGTGTAGCTAAGTTGAGAGCTTTATGTGTTTGATTTATTAGGCAATTCTGAATGCTTCTTATATTAGTTTTCTTTTAAATTTTTGGCTATGTATTACGGGCATGGGTTCATTTTAAGATGATGCTATCATTGGTATAAAAAATCAGTTAAATATCATAAGCATGTGTTGTGATTTATGATATAATTGCTTTTCCTTGTATGAACTGCTAGGTGTTCTATTTCAGTGACTTGCTTAAATCTGAATGGTTATGATTTGTTAAGCCACAAGAGACTGATTTGTTAAGTTATACTTCGTTTTTGTTGACTAGACAGCAAACATGGCAGAAATAAGCCTGGGGATACTAATAGATATTGTGGATGAGGATTGGATGAGAGACACCTTGCCTAATGATGGTACTGTTATTCCTTCCCCCTCCCAATATGGATGTTCACATATCAAGAAAAAATATTTCTTCCCTATTTCTTTGTAGGCCAGTTGTTTGATTTGTCTTTTCAATTGATATTGCAGATCTTCCATTACCACCAGTTTTGGTTGTTAGAAATGATGACACTGAGGAATCAAGTATGTATATTGGTTAGATTACTCCCTCTAGTTAAGTGATACTAAATGGAGAAGTGGGTTTTTCGAATGACCATTTTATGTGTTTGAGTTCTCTATACATCTAATTATGTTTCTAGTATCCATTGTTTTAAAAGTTAAGGTTCTGAGATATGCCTATAAATTAAGAGGAGTCTTGCTCTGTTTTGGGGCTGTGAGAATGGCAAAACTTTGTGTTTTGATATAAATACTACTGTCTGCTCTGATGTTGCTAATTTTTAGCATATTGCATTCATCAAATGATCTTTTTTTTCCAAACTTATTTGGTTTAGTAATTTTCTTTCTAATACCTTTGATTGGATCTGCTACATTGATCAGATCAGGAGACTCAACAGGTTGGTGGTGATACTTGGCATGATCTTGCATTAGGCACTCAATACAGCTCTCATGCCTCAGGAGGAGCATAAGCAATACTTTTGAAGTGGTTGGATCCTTTTTATTGAGGGATTTGAAGTTCATGGCTCTCTTTCCTTGTGTGAGAACCCTTAGAATTTTTCATATAAAAGACTGTAGTTTTATTTTGATAATCATATGAGAAGACTTTGGTTATTAGTCCTTTGATGGAAGAGCTATGGTGAAGTGTCAATTTATACAATGTTCTCTTTTGCACTGGCACATCACCATGTATATATATGTACTTCACTTCACTGTCATGTGGAGTTCATCCTTAAGTTCTCTTCGTCTGCAGTAATATGAATTGCTCTGCTTGTTAAACAACTTAATTTGGTTCAATTTGCTTATTTACCTTAACAAAAAAATTCATTATTTTAAAAACATGTCCTTTTGGTTTGGTTTTTGCCTCCATCTCTCCCTAAGAAGTTGCCTGATATTGTACATTCTGAGTGGTACATTCTGAAAAATCATGCCAGGATTCTTTTGGATTTAGTGCATTCTAAGATAGCCGAATATAATTTAGCAAGAAAGAAACCTGGGCGGGACAGGCCTGTAGCTGCTTTTCTTTTACAGAATGGACTCAAGGATTAATATTGCTTAAATCCTAATTGAAGGATCCAAAATATATTTCTATCCAAAACCATTTTGTTCAATTGAATTTTATCTACGGTCAGCCACCTGTGATTTTGACCAACTTTGAAGAAGTTATCAATCCTTTTAAATTGAATAATGCTAGTGATACAAACTTTTTTACAAAATATTTTACAAACTACTGATGTGAGAAGTGATTATTGGTAAATGAAAAAATGATATTAATATGGGTCTAGATGATAATCAATAAGAAGTTAGTCACATCAACAATTTGTAAAAATGTTGTAAAATAGTTTGTGGGTTTAACATTACTTTTTTAAATTTTTTTAACTGGTGGAATCTAAATGGTTATTTAAGGGTGGGGAGAAAAACAGAAGAAATTATTATTTACACTAAGAGGACTGCTAATGTGACTCTCCTAAGCAATGAGATAATGTTATCTATGCAAATGTATGAGTGTGCTTCCTAATCAGTACAAAGATTAAAAAATAAAAAAATTTCAAATGATATTATATTTATATAAATAATAACATTTTATTGGTTAGAAGATCAAAAATGACCGTATACTGCTCCTTCGTGGACCTTATAATATCTCGAAAAACAGGTATAAGATTTGGACGTGTCTCCTGCAATCAATTTTCACGACGATGGGAAAGAGGAAAAAGGAATTTGATTAATTGGATCATTGAATTTGACTGTTATTCTTTACACTTAAAACAATTGCACAGAAATTACAATCACTAATTTGTTTTAAGCTGGTCAAAAAGTTAGTTCATTAAAAAAAAAAAAAAAAAAAAGGGTCAAAAAGTTGGATTGATTTTTGATTTGATTTTCCACTGATTTTAGATTTGATTTTTCTTTTGAATTTGAGTTGATTTTATGATTGGATTATCATGTGGATTATCACAAACGGAGGGCTCCTGATGGCTCCACCTCATCTAACAATCACAGACCCATATTTGAAGGGAGCAGCTGAGTTGTACAAAGATGGTGTATTTGTTACTGTGGATCTCAGGTGTATCGTGGACGCTTACATCTGCATCTTTGAAAATGTCTCATCTTATTATGGACGATATCATAATGGCACTTTCCGGTATTTCCAAACATCCAGGTTCAAATCCCCTACACCAATAATTAAAATTGTTCAAAAAAAAAATGTTCGAATCTTTATTTTTTTTTTCTTTTGAGATTTTTTTTTTTTTTCAAATCTTAAGTAACTTCGAGGGGTACATTAATTTGGTGCTTTTTTTTTTGTTATTGACTCCTCTTTCATAGCTTGGTACTTGCTTGCTACTCCCTGGCTCTACAGCATAATATAATTTGATAAAAAATTATATTTTAAACAATTAATAATTAAATAAAATTAAATGGCTTAATGAAAACCATAGGCATCTCTCATATAAGGATGTCAATGTAATATTTCTAAGAGCATCTCCAACAGGAGAGCTAAACACAAAATACTCTCTACTTTAGAGAGTAAACCCACAAAATAGGCTACTGTTCATTCTCTAATAGACTCTCTCTATATTCTGAATTTTTTTTGGCTCATGAACAGTAGCTCATCAAGTCTGATGAGCTACTGTTCATTCTTCAAATATTTTTTTCTATTATAATAATAATGTGTTGAATAAAAAAATATTGGAAGATGTGTAGTTGTTAAAAAAAAGAATAAATAATGAATGAAGAAATAATATTTAAATAAGATAGAGAATGAGATAGAGAATCTGTTGAAAAGTGTATTTGAAAAAATGGGTAGCTAAAAGGTAAAAGTCACTGTTCATTCTCCAAATAGTACAAAAATTTGTCTAATCTGTTGGAGATGCTCTAACTATAGGCAACCACCACACACCCTTTGTATGATAGTTACTCCACAAGTATAAGTGCTTGTGGGGTGTGGGGGCCAAGTGCCAGAGTTCAAGTTTCTAGGAAGAAGTTTCACACACATATATACTTTAGATTAAACTAGAGTAAAATTTATATCTTGTATCAAAAAAAAAAAAAAAAAAAAAAAAACAATAGGCATGCTATAAGGAATGGGAGAAAATGGGCATTTGCCTTTAATTTTAAAACTATGCAGTAAAATACTGTAATTTTGAAACTATTTAGCAAAATGCTATTGTTTTTCAAACTCGATTTTAACAAAATCAAGTTTTGTGTAAAACTCATTATCTTCAAAATTGAGTTCTGTGTGTATATTTGTAAGTGTAACTTGACATTAGCAATGTCGAGTTCCACTTAAATTTTCAAAAAAAAAATTTAAGTGACTGAACTTACTTAGAACTCAATTTTCTAAAAATCGAATTTCATAATAGGGACACAGTGCTTAATAGTTTCAAAATAGGAATATTGTGCTAGATATTTTAAAAAATAAGAGCAAAAACCCATTTTCCCCTAAGGAATGTGTAACCAAACCATCTGTATTGGTAATTGCTCAAATTCCTTAATGAAATCTTGCAGCCTAATGAGACTTTGTGTGTCACGCCCCAAACCCATTACTCGGATTTATGACTATGACCGGCATGCTAATATCAACCTTAAACCTGATATTAACAAGAACCAACTTAACTTTTAAAAACTTTTACAAAAGCTTCCCTCTTTCTTTTCATTCTTGTTTCTATACTTTTTGAGATATAACTTTTCACTTGATATTCAGAGCATCTACACTGTACTTAAAGAATAACATAATTCACCAGTTACTCAAATTCTAAATTTCACATAATACATCTCTTAATGCTTTAAGGTACACAACTTTCATTAGATCCTAAAATACACAATACTACAAAACTAAACATTAAATTGCTAATTTGGGATCTATACATTAAAACTAAAACTAGCTCCTTCCAAAACTCAACTAAGACTCCCTCTGCTCCAAATTAAGATTTGTTGACTGAAAGAGTGGAAGGGGTGAGCTACACAGATCAATAAAGGTAAGATACATGAGAATTTAATAAGGATGCATGTAAATCAAATCATTTCATTTTATAAATGTTCAGATAGGAGAACATATTTTCATGCATAGTATTTTATACTATTCATAATAATAATTTATATGTTTTTCATAGGTAAATAATTTTTCTCCTTTTTCTTATCAAAATAATATTACCAAAACCTTTCGGATTGAATTTCTTTCATTTCTTACAAAATCACCAAATATAATATTGATTGTTTAAAATCAATATATATGTATTCTCATTACAAAATAATCATTTTAACTTAAATCAGATAATTTGTAACTTTGTCTTAAACTAGAAACATCTTAACTAATAAGAAAACTTTTCTTTATAAACTTCTTCTCGTAAAATATTATAATTTTCATAGTCATAAAATTTAACGTTTCATAAAGAACAGATATTTGATAATTTTTTAACATAAATTTGTACTTTCATCATAAACTTTATTTTTATAGAATACTAAAACCTTTTCATCAGATTCTTTAAAGAACAGCTTCTCTTTTCATCATAAACTTCTTATTTTCATGAGAGCTTTCAACTTTTCATAATGCATTTTAACAAAATCATTCTCTCATGATCAATAACATAATATAGCTGTTTATAACATATTGGTTAGTCCATATCTGATAAGTCTGTACTTATTTGGGAGGCTTCTAGCACCATAATACATTTTAACAAAATCATTCTCTCATGATCAATAACATAATATAGCTGTTCATAACATATTGGTTAGTCAATATCTGATAAGTCTGTATTTATTTGGGAGGCTTCTAGCACCACTGTGCTAAGCATCCAACATTCCCCACAATGACAGGTATTCCCGGGATCACATCATAATACATATCCTCAACCATGGGGGTCAGTTGACTTCTTCCACAAGTTGGCCGTAACCAATAAGGGCGAGTACAGCAGAACCAGTCCCACTTTTAATGGCCAATCAAATAACATTTTCCATGGAAAACTAGTAATTAAACCCCTACTGGCAGAGTTCAGATCATCAGAGGACATAATTCGAAAACATTTCATACTTATACATCATACTGAAATTCATAGTTTGCGTAACATTTCATAATAAAAGCATTTTCATTGTTTTCTTTAAACATCATGTTCGTGGAATTAGTAATAGCATGCTTAAATCATATACATAAAGTTTTGAAAGCTCACGAACGTATTTTTGTCTGAAACATGCTTATATGTCATATCTCTAATAAAAAACCCTTTAATGCATACTACACTTTAAAATAACCTCATGACCTACCAAATGCCCATATAACTTATCTCTTACCTGAAAGTAAAGGAACCGAGAGCCTAAAGTTGAAGGAGCTTAAACTTGGGGCTGGTAACACTTAAACCAAATATCAAAGTTTATTACTATCAATTATTTCTTATCATAAACTTACACATTCATCTCAAAGCCTATCTCTTAGTATTAAAGAAATCCTAATCCCACCTCAATGAGGTTCCCACAAACATATCATGCACATCAACAAATGATATACCAAACTAAAGAAAAATCATCATTCTCATATTTATATCATATCTCCAGAGGAGCCAACTTCATTTCAAAAAGTGCTTTGAGATTAGGCAATATTGCATGCATAAACATAAAATCCTTTAAACATGGTCATATAACTATATATACTCATATGGCAACATACAACATGTTGAACAAGACAACAACATGAAAAAACGGTATAATGGTTTAGAACCCCTCCTTTTAGTACTAAACTTAAAACCAAGTTATACAAAATTTATCTATGATCCAGACATACCAAAAGATAAACATATTAAATTATAGTTCAAAACATTCACCCTAACTTTAGAATTAAATCCTCAAAGTCAGAGTTAACAATTACTGTTTACTGCTCATTTCAGCAGTATATGTCTCATTTGTAAAATACAAATGGGTTGTCCATACACGTCCAAATGTTATGAAATTTTACAAAACCACTCCCCTGTATGTCTAGTATGTACCATAAAAATTTTGGAGTCCAAGCATAAAACCATGGTTTATTAAAAATCATACAAGACAACGTGCTCAAATCTGTCCTGACAGAATTTCATGTAACTTAGAAATTAAACCATTATTTTTATGTTGATCCAAATGTTGTGAGATCACTTTCATTACAACCATATGTGTCTTAGATTTCATTGGAAATATCCCTAGCATCCAAATTCACTGTATACAATTTAATACATAATTTATCATGCGTAAACACAGAATCTGTCACAGTGATAGTTTTGCAATATTTTCTTGTAAATTCACAAACAATTACCAAACGATGGTATTTTCATATGAAATTTAATACATACATACTAGACATATTATATAATAATCTCCATCAAACCTTTTACCCATAGCTGTCCTAGAAAAAATACAGGATTTATGACAACCAAACAGGTTAACTAATAAGTGTAACTCTTAACAAGTTCATGAACTAACTCTCAACAAGTTTCAATTACTGAATCAACTACACATTCAGCACCTCAATTAGCAATTCCATAAAGTTTATGTAGCTATTTACTCATTTTAACACTTACCCAAAACAGATTTTATCTTAGCCTATCATCTAGGAGCACATGCAAGCATAACAATGATTCAATTCAAATTAATCAAAAATCTCTAGAATCCAACCCATATACAAAATCATATAACCATCACTTAGGTTTAAATGGATAAATAGGTAAAAGAAATAGGTTTTCCCTTTACCCTAGACACGGATTCTTGGAGTGATAAGAGCTATAATCACTCTAAAAGATTTGAAAGAAAATCTTATTGCTGCTGGACCCGTAGGTGTGAGAGGGAGAGGAGAGTTGAGAGCTTTTCTTTCTTTTGGTGTTGGACCTGTGGGAATGAAAGGGAGAGTGTTGACTATTCTAGTTGCTTTGAAAGAGTAGAAAGAAGAAATGAGATGAGCCTTATCTTTCTTTTAATGTGTGGACCCGTGGGTTTGACAAAAGGGACTTAAGAGAGCTTCTAACTCTTTCCTTAAGAGAAAAGAGAGTAAAGTGAGGTGAGAAATTCTGATTTGTCTGTGGACCCATGGAAAAAGAGAGCAAGAGAGTTTCTTGGATGTTCTAATTGTCTTGAGAAAAGTCAAAGAAGAAATGAGGTGGAACTTGGTGATTGCATGGCCAGCCAAGTCTTGGTCTTTGGGGTTTGTCAACATGCATGGTACTTTGGCATTATGTGTTGAATTTCCATTGGTTGCATGTGTGGGTAGAATTTTCACTACAACATCTCATGCATCATATGTCTGATTAAAACACCAATTATGTATCTAATAACTTAAACCACTTAATATAGTTTTGTACATACTAAGTATATATTTATAATACAAATAGTCATTTCAATTATTTATGCTCTTTACAATTCTTATTCAATGGCATTATAAAATAATATGTTTATTAAATACTCTTCTATTAATTATAAAAGAAAGTGGCTTAAAATAGTAATTAACCACTTAAACACGTAGTTTAATTATAAAGTTGGGTCGGGGTGTTACATTGTGGCCCTAGGAATGTGGATTTGGAGTTGATAACAGTTGAGAAACCATGTGCATAGTTGGTCTACATTTTGGGTTAGCATGCAATTGCCTACATTATGATGACTATCAGTTGACTCTCAACCCGAAGAATGGGATGTAGAAGGCGTATGTCTAACAAATCTTTCAACGATAAATTCTCCCCCACAATTGAAGCATTATAGATTGGATATCATTTCGTCATGATTCTTCCTTGGATCACTTCAATAGCCAAAACTCCAAAGTTATAACATCGCATTTCATAGTTATTTTCATTGTATAAGCAAGCTTTGCAAACAAACAAAATATTATGTTAATTTGTTCATATGTTTATGTTCTACGTGGATTAAAAAATTGTCGTATTACATAGTGCAACATATCCATATCTGCCAGCAAGTGAAGTCCAATTGGATGAGCAATTTAAGTCCAATTGGATGATGAGGATTAAGAAGCTTAGCAATGCCAAAGTCTAAAACATGATCCTCATGTTAAGAGTCTAGCAATATATTTTTGCTTGCTATGTCCCTATGAACAACTAGTGGTGAACAATCATGGTTGTTGATACCATATTTTGTTCTGCTCTAAATTTTGATACAGGTTTTAGCTATAAATTAAAGGATTTCATGGTTTTAATTATTAAACCCCTTTTTTTGTTGTTGATTTTGTCAAATTTTTACGAGGTTAATTGAATTTAATTGAGCTCTTCTTAACATCTAACCATCTGATTAGATCAATTTTGGTGCTGTTTTTAAGATCATGAAATTCTCTTTAATTTTTTTATATATGGGCGATAATCGGATTTGAAAGTTTGAATTGAAGGAGATCTCACTTAATTAATGAAATTACCCATTTTTATATTTTAATTGTGGAAAAATTACGTGTGTGCTATACCATTTGGGTCTCTTTTATTGAGCATGCCATTAAGGTTTGAGCATCAAATTGACTAAGGAATTGAATTAATTTTCATAAATTACATGTCCTATTTTTATTTGAGTTCAATTATTTTGTCGTATCTGGTTCCTTTATTTTTATCAAGTCATAGCTGGATTTATTAGGGGATCAAGTTAATTTGTTTTAATTAAGGACAAAATTTGGCAACAAACTTGGTTGTAGCCCACGGCTACAACTCCACTCAATATCTTTTTATTAGATGTTAATTTTGTCAAATCCACCACTGGATTACATTTTCTTCTTATGTTCTCTATACTTGCAAAATTTCCAGAAGATCATAAATCAATAGCTATATCATCAATTAAATGTTTAAATTTCAAGTTTTTTTAGTCTAAAATTATACATAAAAAATAAGTTTTCGGGTCGAATAGTAAATAACACCTGCATAAAATTTGACAAGTGTGTTAGTGAATAGAAAGAAGTCAAGAATATACAATTTAATAGTTAAATTTTCAAAATATGTAGCCATATTAATTTTTACAATTTTTTTTTAATTTTTTTTTTTTTTGTGAGACTTGAAGTTTTAAGTTATAATTAAGTTTGTAGTCATCAATGATCAGGGGCGGCACTAAAGCATATTCAAGGAGTTCAAATGAACCCCCTGACTTCAAAAGAAAAAACTATATATATAATTTTTTTTTGGTTAGTGTAGGGGCCTTTTTTGCGTATTGTGCGTTGGGCTGGACTGCCTCCTGCGGTAATGGACTCGAATGTTTCTGAGTAAGGGAGTTGGGGCCGGTCCAATTGTAACTCAACTTGGACCGGTTTGTGCACAAACTATGCCTTGTCTGCCAGGAATAGGCTTACGGCAAGCAGAACTGTTTCAGATGAGTTATGACAGGCAGATATAATAACAATAGCAAAACAGAGTATTCTGACTATTTAAATAAATGGCCAAGTAATCCCTACTTATAAAACATGATTACAGTTATGATAATGTTATTCACAGAGAAAGTAAAAGAGAAAGAAAAACAATATAAACTAATCAAGAATGGACATAAATCAAGTTTTAAGTTTGGTCCGCCGAAGCAAAGCCAAAGAGGGGAGAACGCCTCCTCTCAATGCAAATAATCTCCCAGGAAAAGATCCTACCGTGAGGATTAATGGCTTTGAGGGAGTCGGACCTGAATGGTTATTGGCCAAAAGGAATCCTTGCTACGTTTTTGGAAGAGAGCAGGATTTGAAGGGGGAGAGAGGGAAACCGACCTACTGGTGCATGCCCATTATACTATCTCTCTTTTTTTCCTCAATTTCCTCTCTTTTCTTCTCTGTTTTCTTTCCTATCTTTTTTTCTTTTCTTTTACTCTGTTTTCTTTTTTTTACTCCGTGAATACTCTGTTTTTCGATCCCTTTTTCAGGGCACGGCAAAGGTCCTTTTATAGTGCCTGTCGTGGCCAGTTTTTACCATTTTGCCCCTTAACCGCCTTTGTTTGGTCTGGGCGTACTTGCCGACCACCAAAGATGTGTGACGCTTACCCTTGCCAGACAAAGGCAGGTTTGTTTCATTCCTCAGTCCACCGTAGCACTCTTTCCTGCCACGGCATAAATGCTTTCTCTCTCTTTCCCTCAACGCATGCACCTAACGATTCTCCCCTCAACCTTGCCTCTTTTGGGTGGTCTGTCATCCCAGCAGGACGTACCTCCCAAAAGGGCTTGGGCAGGAGTCGCAAAATAGGTCTTTTCCCCTCTCCCCACCACCAAACCATACTCCCTTTACCTCTCACCTCTGGCCCATGGCCCCACCACGTCTCATATTGGCTGGGTACAGGCTGGTGGTGCCTGGGCCTTGCGCGTGCTTTCCTTTCAGATATGTCCAAAAGTTTGCCTGTTGCTCATGCGTTTGCCGTGATCTGGAGACTCTCCGTCCGTGTTTTTTGACCTCTTATGTGGGCTTTTCTTTGGTTTCCCGCTCCATTTAAGAGCTGGACTTTGTCTGATGATGGGCCTCACATTTCTTTGGCTCACTCTCGGTTTTCTTTATTTCTTGCAACGTTGTACTGTTATTCTTGCCATAATAACTTAATCCAACTGGGCCTCTTTTGGGCCAGCCATTTTATTCCTTCTCTCAGTGCCTTGTCATGGCCACTGTTTTGCTTTTACTTATGGGCTCCTATGTCCCTTTGGGCTTTCCTTTGGGCATCCACAGCCCGTTTACTTTTCTTTGGGCTTCCTCAGCCCATTTGCTAATTCCACACTCCCATGGGTTTTTTTACTAACTTCATTGGACTTCCCTGGCCCAATAACCTTATTCTCATCCTTGGGGTTCATGGGCCTGCCATAAACCCCTTACTCTCTTAGTTTACATTGCCTTGGGCCTGCGGCGACCCTTTCTCGCTTTTCTACCTCATACACTACCCATGGGATGGCATTTCTTTCTTTCCAGGCTTCTTTGAGCCCACTTGCCTCTTCAAGACCTATTTATTTATTTGTTGGGCATGTGATCCATTATTCCTACCGCTTGGGCCAAATGGTTTTTTGCTATCTATTTTGTTAATTCCTTATTGCCCTTATTATTGGGCTTTCTTTCTGTTTGCCTGGGCTCTCACAAATGGCCCTCAACAGTTAGCTTAATACTTTAATTTATTTTTAAAAATATATTTTTTGCACACACTTAAATTTTGCACATCTTTATTACAAGTATTTTCGACTTTAAGAATAAAGAGTAAGTTTTTTTTTGAGAAACCGAATAAAGAGTAAGTGTTTGTGAATTGTAAGTGTAATTCTTTTTTATAAATTTATATTATATGTGTGTGAGTGTGTTTAATATTGATTGTGTACATTACTTTTTGTTATAATGTTACCTATTTGTGTAAATTATGATGTGTGTGGATGTTTGTATGGACAATATAAATATAATATAACTTTATATAATTTAATAATTAAGAAATAGGGAAGGCTTTTTTTACATGTGTGTGTATTGTTATCATATTATAATAACTTTTTGTAATAAAGTTAGTAAAATTCAAGAAAACAATTGTAAAGTTAATGATTGTTCAAGCATTTAATTGGTTAAGTAGACATGTAATGTATAATTTATGTATGAATAAATGTGATTGTGTGCGTCAATAATTAATATGGAGCCAATGAGTTGAGATTAGTCATTGTTGAGGGCCATTTATGAGCATCCAGGTGAAGAGAAAGAAAGCCTAATAACAAGGGCAACAAAGAATTGACAAAAGCAGACAACAAAGTCATTAGGTCCAAGCGGCAGGAATAATGGATCACAGGCCCAAGAAATAAACAAATGGGTCTTGAAGAGGCAAGTGGGCTCAAAGAAGCCCGGAAAGAGAAAAATAGCATCCCATGGGCAGTGTATGAGATAGAAAAGCGAGAAAGGGCTGCCGCAGGCCCAAAGTAATGCAAACTAAGAAAGTAAGGGGTTTATGGCAGGCCCATAAACCCCAAGGATGAGAATAAGGTTATTGGGCCAGGGAAACCCAATGAAGTTAGTAAAAAGCCCATGGGAATGTAGAACTAGCAAAAGGGCCGAGGAAGCCCAAAGAAAGCAAACAGGCCGAGGATGCCTAAAGGAAAGTTAAAAGGGACATAGGAGCCCATAAATAAAAGCAAACCAGTGGCCATGCCAAGCCACTGAGAGAAGGAATGAACGGCTGGCCTAAAATAGACCCAACAGGATCAAGTTGTTACGGCAGGAATAACAGAACGACATTGCAAGAAATAAAGGAAACCAAGTAGTGGGCCAAAGAAATGTAAGACCCATCATAAAATAAAGCCCAGCTCGTGAGTGGAGCAGAAAAAACAAAGAATGGCCTACGTAAAAGAACGAAAAGGTGAGGCAAACTGTGCAAACAAAGCTCCAGACTGCGGCAAACGCATGAGCAGCAGGCAGATTTTTGGACATATCTGAAAGGAAAGCACGTGCAAGGCCCAGACACCACCAGCCTGTACCCAGCCAATATGAGACGTGGTGGGGTCATAGGTCAGAGGTAAGAGGAAAGGGGGTATGGTTTGGTGGTGGGGAGAGGGGAAAAGACCTATTCTGCGGCTCCTGCCCAAGCCCTTTTTGGGAGGTACATCCTGCTGGGATGACAGACCACCCAAAAGAGGCAAGGTTGATGGGGGAACCGTTAGGTGCATGCCTTGAGGGAAAGAGAGAGAAAACATTTACACCGTGGCAGGAAAGAGTGCTACGGTGGACTAACGAATGAAACAAACCTGCCTTTGTCTGACAAGGGTGAGTGGCACACAAACGAACCCTTTGGTGGTCGGCAAGTACGCCCAGACCAGACAAAGGCGGTTAAGGGGCAAAGTGGTAAAATCTGGTCACGGCAGGCACTATAAAAGGACCCTTGCCGTGCCCTGAAGATGGGATTGTAAAAAACAGAGTATCACAGAGTAAAAGGAAAAAATAAAACGAAAACAAGAGAAAGAGAAAAGATAAGAGAGAAAACAGAAGGAAAAAGAGAAGTAATACAATGGGCATGCACTGGTAGGTCGATTTCCCTCTCTCCCCCTTTAAATCCTGCTCTTTTCCAAAACATAAGAAGGATTCTTTTTTTTTTGGCATTAACCATTCAGGTCCGATTCCCTCAAATCCATTAATCCCCACGACAGGATCTTTCCTGGGAGATTATTTGCATTGAGAGGAGGCGTTCTCCCCTCTCTGGTTTTGCTTCAACGGGTCGAACTTGAACTTGACTTTATGCTCATTCTTGATTGATTTATGTTATCTTCTTTCTCCTTTACTTCCCTTTGTAAATGACATTGTTATGACTGTAGTTATGTTTTAGAAGTAGGGACTACTTGGCCATTTTCCATAAAATAGTCAGAATACTCTGTTTTGTTATTATTATTATGTCTGCCTGCCTTAACTCATTTGAAACAGCTCTGTTTACCGTAAGCACACTCTTGGCAGACGAGGCATAGTTTGTGCGCAAACCGGCCCAAGTTGAGTTCCAGTTGGACCGGTCTCAACTCCCTTACTCAGAAACATTCGGGCCCATTACCTAGAAGGCAGCCCAGCCCAACGCACAACACAAAAAAAGGCCCTACAATCATTTAGTCTAAAATATTTTTATGAAAACAAAGTCAAATAGATAATAACAATTGTATAAAGATAAAAATGTTAGACAAACTTAACAAAATAAAATGATCATAGACTCATACCTACCCATATTGACAATAGATATTCATAATGAACTATCACGTATCATTCAAAATTTAAAAACTTGTAAAATAAAATTATAAAACTTTATGTATTATTATTATTATTATTTTTTTGATAACTTGATATATTCAAATTCTCTTTTTATTAAAATTTTGTAACGACCCACTTAAACCAAATTCTTGGAGTTGCCACTTTCAATGACATGTCAAAGGCATATTATGACGAACCTAACGTCCTAACCGCGTGTTGCTATGATGGTTTTGGTCAAATCGCAATATATAATGCTGTGATAAAAATAGACCTAAACCACGCTGAATCACAGGCGAAAATGGGTAATTACCCATAAAAAGCAAACTATATAATTAGTAGGACCGGTTTACAAACTATATGGATTTTTAGCAACTCGAGTCTTAAAGGCTCGATTTTGGGCCCCTAAATCGAGCCTCTAATACTCGATTTTCATGAGTTGTTCGCCTTTGATGTGGCACTTTTTCCAAGTGGTGTCTACATGGAAATCGAGTCTCTAAGACTCGATTTCTAACCCAAAAATAAAATATTAATGACCCAAAATGCAGAAACAGCGGAAAAAAACGCAGAAAGAAAGAAAAAAAAAAAGAAAGAGAAGAAGAAGAAGAAGAAATGGAGATCAGCTCAAGCCGACCCAGGTCGCACCGCGACGTGACCCAGGTCGCGCGGCGAACCCAGGTTGTGCAGCGACCCAGGTCGCCGCGCGACTGTTTCTGGGTTTTTTTTTTTTTTTTTTTTTCTTTCTTCTCTGATGAACACGTTGGTGCTGCCCTTGTGGTTTTTTTTTTTGTTTTCTTTTTAAATGTAAATCGAGTCTTAGAAACTCGATTTTTATATAGATGCCACGTGGAAAAAGTGCCACATCAGATGCGAATAACTTATGAAAATCGAGCCTTAGAGGCTCGATTTAGGGCCCAAAATCGAGCCTTTAAGACTTGAGTTACTAAAAATCCATATAGTTTGTAAACCGGTCCTACTAACTATATAGTTTGCTTTTTATGGGTAATTACCCATTTTCGCCTGAATCACACCAAACATCCCAAAAAAAAAAAAATAACAAGCATAGAACTCGAGTTTTTAAAGTTTAGTTCCATTTAAAAAAAGAACAAAAGAAAAAAAAAGAGTGTGTATTATCCCTTTCTTTGATTAATGTCCATCCGTTGGCGCCATTTCCTTCCAGCACGACTAGAAGAAGAGCAGTAGTGCAGAAGTAGAAGCAGAAAGCGAGTATTGGAGTCCAACCATGCTCCTCGCCGTACCTGATTGCTTCACTTCGTTCCGTCACAACAAGCCAACCACTACCACTACCACTACCACCTTTCTCTTCCAGCGAGGGCGGCGAGCCTCCAACTCAGTGAACCCAACTCGGACGCGTCGCCTCCAACTCTGCAAAGCGACTTTGATCACCAACTCCGACTCCTTCGAGGTCGGTCGATTCCTCGGCAGTTATGGCTTCATGAACATCACTAGGTCTCTCTCTTTCGCGTCTTAAACCTTTTCAATTTTCGCCTTACTTTCTCTGTTTGGTTCCGGAGAAAATTATAAAAAAAAAAATACAAATTTTCTCAGAGACCTGAATTAGTCTCATTTAAAACAAAAAATCATTTTTATCACCATCATCATTCTCAAAATTGATATTATTTGTTGTTGTTGTTATTTCTGAGTTTGATATAAATTTTTTTTGAATCTTTAAAGCTATGTTTACTGAGTTTGTTAGCGGAGACATTGCAAGGAATGGAAGAGTATTATGCTTTCTGTGTTATGTAATATACTTTCCGCCGTTTAGAGCTTTTGGTACTCTCAATGGTTGTTACATTGGAGGGTAGCTGATCTCTTGTTCGGGTGGAGAAATTGGTTAGGAAAGCACTCTGAAGAGATTTGGAACTTTGTCCCGTTATGTTTTGACGTGACTATTATCGAAGGAGTGAAATAGTCCGATCAAAGGCTCAGTTGGAATCATTGCTTATTCGAACTCTGTTTGATTGGTATTGTGTGCGGGGTCATACAAATAGCACCTCCCCAGATAATCACTTTACTTTTGTGCATAATTCTTTTGAAATTATTTTAGGAGACGCTGTGTTCATCATCATGAGCAAGAAGTAGTCTAATCTATTAATAAAATGCCATTTCTTATAAAAGAAAAGAGTACATTTGGGTTTTGCGGTTTGAATAACTCTTTCTTTTCTCTTTGTTAGGTTACTTTTTAGAGTTATAGTTGTGAAGTCAATGTTGATCTCAATGTAATGGTAAAAGGGTATTTTTCTTGCCTCCACAGCTATTCGGGGTTCCAATCAGGTGCAGATACTGAATATTCACCCGGAGATTTGGGGCGATTAAGGGTTCAAGATGTGGGAGAAGGAAATGTAAAGATCAGGTAAATTTTAAAGGAGGATGTTATAAATGATCATACACATTTTGATTATGTAAATAGATAATGCAAATATGTTATTCTTCTTGATACTGATATTGTCCATGGCAGTTATTTTGTAGTCTTTATGAAGGGAGAGTCTCTCAGGGTCCACTTAGAGGAACTTCAGTTCTTTTTAAGGTGATGTTGTTATGGTTTTTTCTCTGTGTGTGTGTGTGTGTGTGACATTTATTTCATACATACTCTCAAGTCTCAACCATTTCAACATGTCTTTATAATTAACAACGATTAGTATGTTAAAATAAAGAGAATGTTGATGCACAAAAGATGTAGCCTTTAACAAACCACGGTTTGTATTTATACATAAAGTCTTTGGCTAATCATGACTTAACAACTAAAAGAAAATCCCTCAAATTCTTCAAGATAAAAAAACACAATGCTAGTTGACAAATAACCTCCATAACATGTTACGCTCTTCAATTATTAGACAGTTCTTCTGTATAGCCCAAGTTAGAGTTAAAGGCATGCAAATGATTGAAAAATGAGTCATAAATAGCTTAAAATAAATAACATCAAGTGAAGGTTGTTTTGCCCCTTTTTGTTTTGTTTTGTTTTGTTTTGTTTTGTTCAGATAGAAAGTTGCCTGCATTTTTGGGCTCAAATATAGTCTAGCCTTCTAATGATATATTATTGCAAATGGTCTCTTTGTTGTTTAATCAAGTATTACTTACCCCCATTCAATCAATGTATTTTCCCTTTTTATTAACATCATCCCATTTAAACACTCAGAAAACAATCTGTTTTAAGTATACTTTTTCCCTTTTTATTTTATTTTAAATTTTTAAGGAAAAAGTAAACAAGTCTTTATTTACAACTTAATCTGGTAGGCTATACTTCGATACCTCAATTTAATTCAGTTCTCTAGACTCAATATACTCTATTGAAAATAGCAATTTTACACATGAAGGTTTATCCTGGTCAACGAGCTGGTGGTATGGAGGCTGATATGATGGCTGCAAATGAGTTGAATGCTCACACTTTCCTTCAAGTAGGAAGATGCTTTTCACTTACTCTATAAATAATTGTATAAGCCTTCCCTTAATTGCACGTTGTCAGAAGCACTAAATGGTCCTATTGGCTATTTTTTTTTTTTTGGGGGGGGGGGGGGGGGTCGGATCATTTTTTGCAGAGCAGTTCAAAAGGTATCTGTCAGAATCTCCTGATACTTGTTGGTGGGTTTGAGACAAAAACTGGGGAACAGGTTTGTTATGTGATATCAATTACATGTAAAGTGTTTGGGTGTTTTTTTTTTGGGTAGATACATTTACAGTATAATTATCCTGCACAGTGGCTTGCTTTCCGTAATAATGGGAAATATAGTGCCGCAGACTATGCAAAAGTTATGAGTGAAAGAATATCAAAAAATCGTGCACTAGGAGAACAGATGTCTTGGAATCAATTTGAACAAGAGCTAACAATTAAACGCAGAAGATATTTTGTCCTTAAGCTTCTTCAGGGTGCCATAAGAGGTCTAGCTTTCATGCACGACCAAGATAGATTACACCAGAGTCTTGGACCATCTTCTGTTGTTCTTAAGTATGTATTATGGAAATATTCCATTTGGTTCTTCTGTATGATACTATTAGGATTGTGTTAATCCATTTATATGCTACTCAAAGTTTGGCTTATTAATGACAGTACAATTGTAGAAAGAGATGCTGCTTACTTAGTTCCACGACTTCGGGATCTAGCCTTTTCTGTTGACATTGGGTATGTAAACGGTATAGTTTCTTTTTCTTTTATTTAAAAAAAAATTGTAATTTATGCTTCAACATTATGTTCATAAAAAAAGGACTCTGCTTTATTAATTCGGTAAGAAGAATTATACGAGTTCTGTAGGTGTATCCTACACAACAGGGATATGAATCCCATAAATATGATCCACCCTCCCCCCCACCCAAAAAAAAAAACCGCAATTTGGTCATTTACCTTTCAGAAAGAAAGTCATGTTTCCTGGTTTTGGGAATCCCAGTTATGGTATAAAGTAACCAAGATGTTCTGTTTCTTATGATATGTTCAGATGAAACTAAAATATCTTTTGGATGGAACTCATGAAAATTCTTTGGAGCTCTCTAAACTCCCCACGTTTTTTGTATACAAAAAATTAAAATTAGAACCATATTTCTGCTTCTGTAGGATTTGTTCTTTTACATTTTTGTGATAACATAATCAATGTTTTAGGTACTTGGCCTTGTTGAGGGTCAGGGAATGGAAATTTCTATTCTGAAATAATTCAATTATTGTCACAATACATTTCTTGCAGAAACATCACAACTACCTCAGGAAGTAATATCTTTCTTTCCTTATTTGTTTATTTAATTTGCAAATTATTGCTTAAAATAAAATTTCGGGTACAGTATAACTTAAAATAGTTTTAATATCCAACACATTTCCTTCCCAGATATTCATCTCAGGATGAGGGTCGTGGAACACTCTCGGAGGGACTTTGGAGACGAGCATCTGCTGCTGGTGCCTTCACACCAATGGAGAAAAGAGCCTTTGGAATAGCAGATGATATGTAATTTATTGAAACATGGTTTCGTCTTAGTAATTTGGTTCAGCTACATATTCCATTTTACCATTTTCTCTCTTGTTCCCCTGCAGATACGAAGCAGGTCTTCTTTTTGCATACTTAGCTTTTGTTCCATTTTGTGAAGCAGGCATAGTGGATAGCCTTTCGTTGCAAGTAAGCTACTATTCTTTCAGTTTTTTTTTGTTTTTTTGTTTATTTATTTATTTATTTTTATATTTGGGGTTCATATTGTTCTTTCTAGAAATGTTTTTATGTTTATAAATGTGATGTTAGCAAGTCTTCTAGATCCTAATTGTTTATTTGTGAACTTGCAGAGGCTTCTGGAGAGCACTTTCAAGCTTGATGTTGAAGCTACAAGAGAGTAAGATGTCTTCTATATCCTAGAATTCAAGTACTAGTTATGATGTAAATGAACTATGGCCTTGACTTTCAGAAATGGAGAATAAACTCCTCCCCTCCCCCCTTTTTCGGGGCAGCACTTGAAAATCAGAATCTAGTTGTTAACAGAATTTCCTTTGGCTCTCTTAGACTTTTGGCTTTGTGCTTTAATGTATTTGCTTCAAAGTCTAGGTCCCCCCTCCCCCCATCCTCTCTCTCTTTCTCTTCTGAGCAACACTTGAAAGTCACAATCTATTTGTTTAGAGAACTTCCTTTGGCTCTCTTAGAGTTCTGGAGTTCTGCTTTATTGTCTTTGTTTCAAAGTCTAGGGAGCTCTGAAATTATTATCCCTTTCCTTGAATCAATACTGCAAATCACCTACAGAACTACAGATGTTCATGAATTATTCAAAAATAACTTTCTAGTAGCATTGCCTTGAGTTGGAATGCATGTTAGAATAATTTTTCTTCAGAAGCATGAGAGTGAAATTCAATGTCTAACCATAGTGGCAGTTAGAAATGAACGTATATTCATCTTCTGGCGACGGACATGAATGGAGGGAGAATAATTCTCTACAGAATTAGAGTTTTGAAAGTGTTGGGAGAAACGATAGGAAAGCCTTAGTGAAAAAAATATATGATGAAACTAAAGCAAATTGTAAATAATCTTTTGAAGGTTATATGAATGCATTATTGTTCAAATATGGATGTAACATGTGTACAAGTTAGTTATCCTTTTGGCTCTTTCTTTATCTACCTCTGTGTATAGCGTGGCATCCCTTTTTTCCTTTTTTTAAACGAAATTTTTACTTACTGTTATTGGGAATTGTCTTTTAGGATCAACTGCATTACCTTAACTGTGGGTAATCACATTGGTATCACAATATGACAATTTTACTCCTATTACATAAATGCTCATAACACTCCCCCTCAAGTTGAGCATATATATATATATATATATCATATAATCTTAGCTTGTTACATAACATATTCAAACGAGTCTTGCACACAAGTTTGGTTAACATATCAGCAACTTAAGCTCCTGTAGAGACATAGGGGGTAGTAATGACACCCCTTTCCACTTGTTCATGAACTAGATGGCAATCCAATTCTATATGCTTGGTACACTTATGAAACATATGATTAGATGCAATATGAATTGTGGCCTGATTGTTGCAATACATAGTCATAGGTAACTTAACCTCAAACTTTAATTCTTCAAGAAGCTGCATAATCTACATCAGCTTACATGATGTATTTGCCATGGCTCTGTACTCAGCTTTTGCACTAGATCGGGATACAACACTCTGTTTCTGACTTTTACTACATACGCTAAATGTTAATTTAGGTCTTCTTCTACCTTTTTTTCCCTTTGGCTTGAATCAACTCACTCTTCCTCTTTAGTACATTGATCGCTCTCTTAAACACATGTCCAAGTCATCTCAAGCGGCTATCCCCCATTTTTTTTTTTCAATAGGGGTTCCCATTTTCTTAAGCAAAAATGACCATGTTAAATTTTTACTGTAAACATCCAATGTCATTTGTCTCATTAATATGAATATTTTGTGGTTATATGATTATTGGATTGACCCAAACTTGTCTTGGTAGATCTTTTAAGCGTTGTTCTAGTTCTTTGTGTATTTTTTCATTAGGCAGGGGAGAATTTGGAAATTTTGCTTATACCATTAACTACTCAGCTTTGTGGTATTTCTTACCTGTATGATTACAATCTTTCTTGCAGGTATGTTTTGTTTCTTCTCTTTAGCTTCTTAGTTATTGTTTTATTGTTCTTTTTTCTTCTTTTGGCAGGTATTGTTTAGCAGATGATCGATTACTAGATGCTGTCAAATTCCTGGATCTTGGTGATGGTGCCGGTTGGGAGTTACTCCAGGTTTAATTGCCTTTTCTGACTATGATGAGTATATCTTGGTGCACCCATTATATTTTTTGTCCACATTCTGGATACTTGTACAAATGAAACACGTACGCAACAATAAAAATAATTAGTTAATATATGAACATCTGTAATAGATGATATATTGTTCCAAAAAAAGTTACATCAGTCACTGTGGAGGAAGACCAAACCCATAAAAGAAAAAAGAATAATAGGAACTTTTTAGATTGCTATAGATTTTTGATAGGCTAGAATATTTTAGAAGGATATAATTCCCAGTCCAGAGCAGTTTGAATGGGTAAAGCAAACTATATATGATGACACTTTCAATCAAAAGGATGATTCCATTTGCTTATAAAATTGTGGTGTGGTGGGTACCTCTCATATAGGATATTCAGTTCCATCTGTACATTTAATTTCTTCAGTCTAAACTCCACTACTCAAATGTTTCATTGATTGGTGAACCATATTTCTAATGTGTACAAAATAAGGTTTTTAAATTTTTTTTTTTTATACAAGAACTTAGAAAAAAAGGAACAGTGTAATAGTAATTATTTCTCTTAGATGTTTTGTTTCCCTAGTTTCATTTTTCCAATGTTTAGAAGCTCCACATTTATTTTATTTTATTTTTCTTTTTAATCTTTCAGTGGACTCGGAATTTCTATGATTTGTTGCCAGGTCATTTTTACTGAAATGATGCAGAAGGTTCCCTTGTAGAATTCAAAGTTATTTCCATTGTGTTCTAAAAGATTCTTATTCTTGGCATAGGCAATGCTGAATCCCGACTTCAGAAAACGGCCAATTGCAGAGGCCGTGCTCAATCATCGGTTCATGACCAGCGCCATTCCCTGAGTTCCAAATGTCATCTCAACTCGGCTTGTTTATAACTCCGGTCGTTCCAAAATATCAAGGGGACTTGGAGAAGCTATTTTATCTTAATGTACAGAAGTTAACACAACAGAAGGGGAGGAAGCAAGATGTAGGAGTTGGCTGGATCAGAATCTAAACTTCACCATGCTACATGTAATAATTGTACAAATAGTGAGAGTCTCCATTTCCCAAACATCAAATTCTACTCTTGATTATTTATCATTTCTCTATTAAAGATGATGGTTGTGAAAATAAACCCATTTAGGCAAGATTAAAGAAAAGAGAAGAAAAATAGACACGAGAATTTTCGCAATATGCTTACGTCCACTGGCTGTGACAAAGAAAGTTTCACTATAAAATATGGAGATTACAATAGTAACACACAAGCACTCTCGACCCAAACCCCAATTTAATTCTACTTTTCCCTTAATGAATTGCCGCAGCACTAACTTAATATATATACATACATTAAGTCGGCTAGGGTATTAACATTGCACAAGGGTTACTATAGACGGCTATATTACAAGAAGTACTCTATGTTAGACCAAATTATAGCCACCGACTCAACAATGATGATGATGTTGTGTTGGTTATTTGATTAAATTCATTGTACTGTGTCTAGCTTTCAATAATTGCATAGCTTCAATTACAAATTAAGCTTGATAGATTATTTTGAGAATAAATGCCCTAAGGGCAATGATAAGGAGCTTTTTTTTCAAGAAATAAAAAATCAAATTGTATACATATATTAAAAAAGAAAAACTACACAATCACATCGTGCCTATAAATTAATGAATTATTAACAAGTACATTTCCTTCTTTAAAAGAATGTGAAAAAATGTGAGCTCATGAATGAGTGGAAGTATATAATTTCTTAACCTATATCTTAAGGCACTCCTTAACAGTACCTTTCTAACTGGTAATGAGTAATTAATCAAGCCCCATCCTCATTTGCAAGCAAAAATAACAAAGTTTGATATTGTACTTACTTTTTTTTGTTTGTTCATAAGTATGATATTGTACTTACTTGATAGAGTATTAACTATTAAACACTAGGTGTATCAAAAAAAAAAAAACTATTAAACACTAGGGCCCCAAACAAGGTTGATGATGAATTGATGAGCATATGATGAACTTGCTTTCTTCTAGTCGACAAACTTGTCCAATTAATGGGGACCAAGCTGGCTCAATTTCCGAAGGAAAAAAAGGAATGGCACAATGGATGATCACAAAAGTAAAACTTTTCTTTCTTTTAAACAAGTGGTTGACTGATTTTTATTCTTATCATCCACTTGTCTATCATCACTTTTTTGCTATGAAAAATAATGGAAGAAAGAGAGAAATAAATGAGATGTTTTAAAGAATAAATTCCAATGCGCACACAAAAAAGAAATTCTATTTATATTTGCTATCACAATAAGAAAAAAGAGTACTTCTATTTATCTACATTCACAATAAAACAAAAAAAAAAAAAATTGATTATTCAAAATGCTATTATTTATTAGAAACATTATATATATACATACATAGAAGAGAATAACCTTATCTCAAAAAAAAAAAAAAAGAAGATAAAAAAAGAAGAAGAGAACAGCCTTAATGTCGACATCTTTTTTGATAGCTTTTTTCATTTCCCATAAAAGTGATGTTAAAACTTTCCTAAAATGAATTGTTAACGAGTGTCCTTAGGGGACTCGTTAGTATGACCTTTTTAGTAAATATTCAGTTTTTGCAAAAAAGTATTACTAAAAAGCTTTTGCCCAAAATTATTTTATTATGTGCCTATTTTGGAACTCGATCGAGTATAGTATACTCGTGATTCAAGCCTAGTTGATTGAAAATACCACATTAGACAATGTACACGAAAACCTATTCGTTGGAGTTCCAAATGGGTTATATAACAAAATAACTTCGGGTAGAGACTAAAAACTTTTAAATTATATTTTTTTTGCAAACCTGAATATTTGAAGATTAAAAAAAGCTCCTTAATGTCATAAAATGTATTTTTTTTTGGGTTGCATAGAAGTAATTTTTTCCAATTTATAAATCGAATTTAAATAAGAAAAAGAAAAAGAGGGAAAATATGAGGGACATTTTGGTCATGAGAAAGATTAATACTTTTTTTTTTTTTTTTTTTTTGATGGGGATTTATACTTTATTCAGCAAAAAAGAAAAAAAAAGAAAAGATTTATACTTTACTGCATAGTGTTCCAAACAAAATTCTCTAGAAAATTAAAAAGACTACTAACTGTAAAAGTCGTGTATTCCTCGGAAAAGCGAAGTATAAATAAGGATTCTTTGTTTCACACAAACTCAAAAGCCCCCAACAGTTATTCAGGAAGGTTTCCTTATATTAACAGAAAAATTATACGCATAACAAACCAAACCAAACCAAACCCAACCCATCATTTTCCTTTATTCTTTCTCTTTGTTCTTCTTGTTTCTCTGAACGATCTCTCTCTTTCTCTGTATCTATTTCTCTCTGGGCTTCCTGTTTGTGTTTTTCTGAGCCGGTTTCCAATGAGGTAAGTGGGTCTGATTCAATTTTTATAACTGAGATCTCATCTGGGTTTTTGTTTTTTGTTTTTTTTTTCATTGAATTATTGGTATTTCATGAATTAATTTTGGTTGAAATTTAATGGGTATGGAGTAATTTTGATTAAATTTTATTGGGTTTCTTGAACTTTGGATACGGTAGTAGTATGTGTAATTTTAATGGTCAATGGGTTCTACAAAATTGTGCTGTTAAATCTGAGTTCTTTTGGTGTGTGATTTGATCTTACTCTGATATTTAATGTTTTGTTTGTCTGAGAAGAGTGAGCCTTACAACTGATGTGTCATAATCACAACAACAACAAAAAAGAAAGTAATTTAAACGTTCCGTTATTATGTTGCCGTTCTAGTTAAGTTGAGTTTAAGGAAAGTGAGTCTTTATTGGGAAATAATACTGTTTTTTGTATGTCTTGTACTTGATGGGTGTGAATCAGATTCACTGAATCTTAAGTATGTTATGGAACATTCATGCTTGACTGTTGTTTGACTTTTAGCCGTAGGTTTGATCAATTTTTTTTTTTTTTAAATTTTTTGCTGAATTATTTTGATTGAAATTTGAAAGTTATGATGGCTTGAATTTAATTGCTTCGGGTTGTGAAAACCTGCATTTGTTCCTTTATTTAAAAGCTGTCTTGTAGCCAAGAGCCTTGTAAGTTGTAGCTTAACTGGTTGGTGCCTCCTGGTGTTTCCAATGGTGACATCTGGGTTCAATCCCCCCTCTCCCAACTATCAAATTATCAATAATAAAAAAAAAAAAGCTGTCGTGTAGGTTTACCTTCTTTCTTATTTTTTTATTTTTTTTTTTATTTTTTTTTTTTTCTCTCTCTTTTTCCTTTTAGTGGTTAGGGTTTTGGTGTGAGTTAGGTCAGGGGCGACAATATAATGTTAGTTTAGCTTAAGGAATGTATTACTGCATGGAACCATTAAGGTTAGGCTATGGGTCAACTCACACAAGGGAGTGTATTTAGACCCCTTATTTTCTAGGTCTCATAGGCATAAGTTCCTTAGTGGGTCGATGAGTTACATTGGTATTATTGTTCTTTTTCCTCTCTTTCTTGCATTATTGGGAGGAATTTGATTTTTTTGTTTCTTCTTACATCTTTTTAACTCAAATAAAATCTTTCCTTAATGACGAAACCCTTCTTTTAAAAGGTTCTCAACCCTAGATTTACAATTCCTCCTAAATCATAACCCACCACAAAAACATGTAGGCAAATTCCGTAATTTTTCTTACATCAAATTTGTTATAGAGCCAAAATCCCACCACAAGTTCTTTGCTAAAATTTTCTCCATTAACCACTTGAAGAAATTTCTCATTCAAAACTGTGGTCACCTTGGAACTAAATTCAAGTTTTCAAGCTTTTTCTCAATATTTTGTAGAAACCAAGAAAAATTTGTATCATTTGAATAAAATTGTGTTTTCAATTGAAGTAAAGCTAGAAAATTTTTCTACTATGTGAGAAATTTGGATGAGCTAGCAGTTGCTATTTTGAAAAAACATCCTACTAGAATGATAGTTGATCAAGAACTTAGATAATTTAATCTAGAGCCAAATTTATCCTTACCCTTGTTGGCAAACATTGCACCTATTACCTCTTCAAAATTTGATGGATATAGTCCTGCCAATTTGCCACCACTACAACCTTAATTGTATGTTGGTGCAATGCGTCAAAGTGTTATATTAAAGAGAGAAATCCAGCCTTACAATTCACCACACATTCAATTTCAAGAAGAGTAAAAAAAAAAAATGCATTACAAGTACAATTAAGACTGTCTAACCCGCATAGGACCTGGAAAACTCACCTAACCCGGAGGTGCCTAAGTCGAAGACTGCTCAATCTGCCATTCTTTGCTCTTTGCCTCTCACTTCGGCTCAAGCTTCACTTGAGATTTGATGGAGATCATGTTTTGATGGCCCAATCTTTGCCAGATGTAGCAAGATCTCCACCAAATTTGGTCAAGGCCACCAAATCATAATTGTTGATGAGACAATTGGGGTTTCGATTGATCCGACCGTTAGGGGTGGTTGAAAATCCACACAGTCGTGGTCAGTAGCAGGTTGGGCTCTTAGACCTGTCACGATTGGGTTGGTTGTCGCGTTGACACCAAATTCTAGTTCGACTAACCTGAGGACACACCTAAGGACGATAGAAATCATAAAGGAGTAAGTTGAGCATAAGGTTGGTCATGGAAAATTCAAGACCAAGGAAGATATTGATGTTATTGCTATAGATCAATTCAAGAAGGGTTGTAAGCTGAAAATCCCTTTAGTTATTGATTTTGTCATTCCAGGTGAATTTTATAATATGGTGGGAAAATAAAATTTGTTATCATTAATGATTTTGAAGGTGATTGAAGAGTTGGCGAAAGTTTCAATTTCAAAGTCTTATGCTTTAACACTTTAAAACTTGAGGCCATTTTTTTTTTTTTTCCTCCAATTGGAGAGAATGATGCAGCCATCAAAGATTAATTTGTTACTACTTCACAAATTCTTCTATTATTAATTAAAACCAATTCAGTTTATGATTGGTTTCATTCTAGAAAGCACGGGTGCAGCTCTAGGGCCGCTGCACCTGCACCGGACACTCGGCGACGCGCCGATTCGCGTTCTTTTTTTTTTTTTTTTTGTTCGTTTCCCGATTCGCGTTGATTCGGCTCTAATTCCGGCCAAAACCGGCAGAGACTGGCCAAAAACGGCTGAAATTGGCAAAAATCGGCCAAAATTGGCTGAGAACTGGCCGGAATACATGTTAAAAAAATAACATAAAATAAAAACTTGAGTTGATTTCTTATTTAGTTATTAACTTATATTATATTTGTCAAATTATTTGTAGGTTAAACAACTTAAATTGAAATTACTGAATTATTTGTAGTTATTATTGCTCTTAAATTGGTATATGTTTATCATTATAGTTATTATTGCTCTTAAATTGGTATATGTTTATCATTATATGAAAATATATTTAATAATTTGTAAATAAAAATATATTTAATAATTTATTAGTAAAAGTATCCCGCTGCACCTACACCCTACTTTTAAAAATTGCTGAATCCCGCATCCGCACCCGCACCCGCACCCGCACCTGAACCTGAATCCCATGCTTCATAGGTTTCATTGACAATTCAACTGGTTGAGAAAATCTACCCCAAAACATGATATTTTCTTATGTGTTTTAGGCAACTAAACTTAGCACTGGTAGAAATTTTTGTTTCCTTCTATTTTCTAAGCACCAAAAATGCTTTTATTTCTTTATTTTATCAATATTTTCAAAGCAACCATGGATTTTCAAAAAGGCATAAAATCCATGTCTGAATTATGAATTTTAAGACTACAACTTCATGGTACAGTGAACTTAAGAGTTTGAGAGGAAATAGGTGGTGTGGTTGGCGGAGATTGACAGTGGGAGAGACAGAGGGAGCTGGTTGATGCTGTGCCAAAGATGCTGGAATGGAAACAATGTGTGGCTGTTGAGAGAGAGAGAGAGAGAGAGAGAGAGAGAGAGAGAGGAGTTTGGCTAGGGGCAGATGGATGGGAATTGTCTACAGTAGGGGGAGTCAACTCTGTTACTATTCTCAATTCATCTACATGGCTTCCAATATTTCTAGGCATAGTAGATAAAAATTTCTGATAAAGCTATGGCAAATATGGTTCATTTAGAATTAGGTACCTCCATATACTATCAATGGCTTTCTGCTGTAGTTTTGGAATTATTCATACTCATCTGCACCATTGCTATATAAACTCAATCATTAAACTTGTGTGGCATCAAATGGTTTTAAGGTAATACTGGCTGTCTTAGAATTCCAGAGTGTTTATTTAATACCAATTAGAACTTCGAAGGGAATAAGGCTCTAGCTTGGGATTTCCTTAGGGAAATGGATTTTTTTTCTTGAACTTTGGAATATTAGAAAACAATATTATCAAAATGGATAGAAAAGAAAAATTCTACTATCAAGTTTTTTGATCAGACAAGTAAATGCTAATAGATCTTTTTGAACCTCAGTTTTGCCTGCTACATGATGACACCATAATTTGATTATGATTTCCTGTGATTTCTGGTATCATATAGGAGCAAAGATGATGAGTGCAGGTCAAGATGTTATCAATGCAGACTTTCAATATTTTTAGGGTAAATAGAATTTAATAACTAATATAATGCAGCTTAACATTTTTTGTTTCACAAGAAACTTGGGAAAAGTGTTCTCTTTCTATTTGTTGACTCCTTAATAGTCTTCATCAACTCTGTTATTCTCAATATTCACTTGATAAGTCTTTTGATCAAAGTAGAGACATTAAAGCACAAATGATGATGATAGAAAAAGCATGAATACTGTAGGACTTGTCAACATGATGCATACTAGTCTAATTTTTTGAAAGTTTAATGGACTTTATGCTCCTCATATACAACCATGACATCACACTTTCTGTTCATTCTGTCCAAGTGTGTGTACAATATGTAATATAATCATAAGTAATTAATGGAAAACATAATGTCTTTCACAGTTTTCTTCTACTGCCTGGCCTTTGTGGCTGATCTGGCTTAAATGGAAGAAGTTCTTGGACAAATTTTGTGTGTATATCAGACCTTTGCTGGGGATTTATAGCACAAGCTTCAATGGTAAACCCTAAATTGTCCCACCGTGCAAGTATATGCTATAGGCCTATAGAACCCTCTGATCGTGAGATTTTAGAGCAAATCCATTGTGATTTGTTTCCCATCAGGTAGATGTTCTCATTTGGTACCTTCATTGATCATAGGCTATGGTTTTTCACATAATAATGCTAACCTTCAGGTATGAGTCTGAGTTCTTTCAAAATGTTGTCAACGGACAAGATATTGTATCGTGGGCTGCTGTTGACCGCAATCGGCCAAATGGTCAAAGTGACGAACTTGTTGGATTTGTAACTGCACGAATTGTTCTTGCAAAAGAAAGTGAGGTGAGTCTTTGAACTTTGTGAGCTTGCATCATTTTCACTTTTGGATGAATGCTTAATCTTTTTGTCCAATTATCTTTATTGCAAGTCACATTATAACAACATACTGGTGTTTGTAGAGGTGAAGCCCTTATTCAAGTTTTTACAAATATCTAAATGAATCGTTTTTGTTGGTGATGATTTTTTACTTATTAAAAAGAAAAACTTTTCTTCTGATTTTTTTATTGGTTCTCTTAATTCATTTCAAACAATATTGGCCTTGTAGATAGGGGATATGCTCAGATATGACCCATCAAAACCAGATCAAACTTTAGTCTACATTCTGACACTGGGAGTTGTAGATGGCTATAGAAATCTTGGCATAGGTAGGAGTTCGTTTTCCCTTTTGATAAAACTCTTGAGAGTCCTTACTACATGACCAATAAACTAATTCCTTTTGGATTTGCAGCGTCTTCATTAATTCAGAAGGTCGTAAAATATGCCTCAAGTATTCCAACTTGTCGAGCAGTTTACTTGCATGTGATTTCTTACAATGATCCTGCAATACGTTTGTACAAGAAAATGTCATTCCAGTGTGTAAGAAGGTTGCAAGGTTTTTACTTGATTAGTGGTCAGCATTATGACTCATACTTGTTTGTATACTATGTAAATGGCGGTCGTTCTCCTTGCTCACCACTGTAAGTACAATACATTCTTTATCCTTGATATAGTCTATACATCTTATGTAATGCTGGGAATAGTATAAGACTCTCTTGTACATCTTATGCAAAATTGGTTGCAGAAGTCATATTTAAAAGGTAGCATAAAACTTTCTTGAACATTTTGGTCACCTGCCATAGAAAAAGAATGGGATAAGCCTGTAGGTTACCTGTAGCCCAACTTTTCATTCTTTGCCATTGGACTGTAATATATTGCAGATTGTTGTTCATTATCATGACTATGAGGAATAGGGCAAACACCATGACTTAGAAAAGATCTGAAAGTAATTTACTTCCACATCTAGGAATATAACTTGAAGAATTAAGACAGTACTTTTGCAAAAAGGTGCATGAAATTAATCAATTATGGACTTATAATAATATTAGCAATATATAAAAATCTGTTGAGAATTTCACCCTTGGAAGAAAAGTGATGGGAAGTTAATTCTAACTTAAGTGAGGAAGGATTATTGTGTCTAGGAGCTCTAGTTCAAATGGAACCTCCTTTGATGGAGCGTTAGCATGTAGAAGCTAAATCTGAAACATACGGATAACACAACTCTTCTATAAACCTAGCTTTGCAAGAACTTTATAAAATTTTAACTATAGCTCCTAGCTTTGAAAGAAAATCTCCATCTCAAATACTTTATAAAATTTTAACAAAAAAAACTTCATTTTCGTTTTACAGGTTGTAGACCAATATAAATGCACCATAAAACTTGATTACCAAGTAAAAACATTTTAGAAGAGATCCTAATTGATACCTTATCATATTTGGACCCTAATTTGACCAGGGAAGCATTAGAAACACGTAAAATTGAGTAAATAATAACCTAAAATCATGAATTTTTAAAATTACATAAATATAAAAAATTATCGTATGCTTGATCAACCAATCTGCATCATTCTCCCCGGGTTATGAGTTTTGGTGGCAATCTAGTACCTATTGATGAGGTGAGAACTTAGGTCTAGTGTAGAAGAAGGGGTTAAATAGAAATTCTAGCAACAAATTACAGCAAAGAAAAAGAAAATAGGATTGAAGTTGGAACAATTAAATATCAATTTCTAGGCTTAAAGAGCTCAAGAAATATTCAAGTCTGAAATTTATAAGTAGCTTCAGCTCATGAGTTGATTTTTTGGTTCCTTCGAAAACTGAGTATTCTGCTTCCACCAAATACTCCACATTAGACTTGAATATTTCTTGCAGACTTTACTTGGGTGGATAAAGGCTTCCGGTGCTTTCAATTTCATTTCTTTACCTGATTTGCTTGGCAGTTGTACTTTCCATGCATCTTAGTTTTTTTTTTTTTTTTGGATTTCCTCAGCACACTTCCTGTGTGCTTTAGTTCTTTGTAGTTGACTTTTTTTTTTCTTTCAATGAAGTTTTATTATTGTTATTTATTTTTTTATAAAGGCTGCCTAGAATAATTTAAAAGAAGCTATTTATTACTGCTTTTAGTAACTGTATAATTTAGCCTTTCATCTCAGATATAACAATTAAAATACTAAAAACATTTTCGCCAAAAAAAAAAAAAAAAAAAACTGAAAACATAATAATAAACTAGCCTCTGAGCACGCGAGGTTCTTTTATTTTTTTGGGAAAAAGTTAATAATTTGCATCCATTATAATTTAGTATTACTACATTTTCCAATCACAGAAAAACCTAAACCTAGGGGTGTGATGAAAAATTATTTCACTTGCAAATGCATAATACTCATCACACCCTTAGGTTTTTTTGTGATTAGAAAATGTAGTAATCCCAAATTGTAATGAATGCAAATTATTAACTTTTTCCCAAAAAAATAGAAGAGCCTTTGAGCACGTGCGCGAGCGTGTGCTTCAAGGCTAGTTTTAATAGAAGTCTTAGAAAATGGGACCTATCTACAACATCACTTACTGCTTCAAAAAACCCAACTTTATCCACAAATGCATAACACTCATCACACCCCTAAGTATTTTATATTTAGAAAATGTAGCAATCCTAAATTATAATGAATACAAATTATTAACTTTAGGAAAATAAAAAAGTTAAAAAAACTGTCTCCCACTAACCCTGCAGTTACACAGTTATGTGAATAGCACAATATTTCAATTACAGGTTAATGACAAATCTTACTTGGAAAACAGTTGGAATGGGCTACAAAACACGATGAACTATCATCATATTTGTCACTGCCTAGTGAGTTGGGGTGGATGCAAATTTCAAAAAACATTTTGATTATCTATTTTTGATTTAATTTGGGATTTGTTATATATTGTAATTATGTAATAAAGCAGAAGTAAAAAAAAAAAAAAAAAACCTAAGTATATACATCTCCTGAAGCATACCACCAAGGCAATAATGCATTATTTTCTGCATCACCGGCAAGTTCCAAAAGCTTAGGCACAACTGAAGCAATAATTGTTGTTGTTGAGCCTTTGACATCAAATTCAGCACTTAAAACAGTAATATCATCATCAACCTTAATTTCAAGCACACATGCCCCTCTATACGATCTTCCCAGTACATTTACCTGCACAGAATTGGAATCATCGGAGAAGTGAAAATCAAAACATAAAAGTCCAATTCAATCTCAAAAACATTTATAAAATCTGTGTTTTTATTTTATATATATAATTTTTATTTTGAGAATCCAATTTATAAGTGGATAAAGAAATTTGAAAATCTATAGGAAAGTGGCCCTATTTTTTAGGCAATGTTTTAGTGGGAGTTAGAGTTGTATTTTTATTGGATTGTCTTTTAGTTTTGTTTCTACTTAAACATAGGGATGTAAGGGCATTTTTGAACAAAAAAAAAAAAGAAAAAAAAGAAGAGGAATCTAAACAGGAGAAGCCCCTTAAATAGTAGTATAGATAAAACATAACATATAAAGAAATAAAAGACAATGGACTAATATGCCTTTTGTTTCCTTTGGGCTTAAATTCTCCAACATTGTCTCTCCTTTGTAAGAGCAAAGAGGAGGGTGAGACCATGGGTTTAAGACCCACCGCGTGCGTGTGTAACTTACCAATAAATAAAAAGGGTGAGAAAGGGTGGTTGTACTTTCTTACATGGTTTTAATAATTTGTATCTTATGTCTCAAGGTATGAGATCCTTGTAAGGAAAATGCTTCTGTGAAGTACTTTTATTCTCAGAATTTTTTTTTCACTGATTCCTTAGTTCTAACTTTTATAGTGTGTAATTGATGGGGGTTTTTATGAGAGGAAATCATACCTTATGTTATGGGTTCCAAAGGCTGTCTCATCAACTGGTTGAAATTTTGGTGAAGTTCTGTTAGATCATGTCTATTATATAAAGAAAATCTTGCTGTTTTAAGTGTTCATATAATCATGTATGAAGGATTCATAACAAAAAGGATAAAAAAGAACAGAGAAATTAGTTTGTGTTTTTAAAAAAAAAAATATATGTTATGTATAGAGACAACTATTTGCATGAACCATAAATGATATGGGATAATGTAATTAAAAAATTCTTGAAATTTTTTAAAATGAGGAAATTTTATTTATGAGTACATAGTAAATGATGAAACATAAGCACTATTAAAAGTAAAATGTTAATTAAGACTGATAGAATCACTGTGATTGCTCTTATTAATTAATACCAGTGCAACTAACTCCACAGTTTGTGCCAAGAGGCAAGCAACCTTCTGATTTGATCTTAAATGTATATGTCGATTCTGGTATGGTCTTAAAAGTAAGAAAACCAACATTTGCAAGGCAAAATCTACTGGTATCACTACAAGTTCCACCGATGATTATCATTTTAGCTTCTTTTTGAACCAATTTTATTTTATTTTTTATTCTTTTCTTGTTTTTCTTGACATAAAAATTGCATCAAATGCTGTATGATATCCTTGTTAATAGTTCTATTTGCTGCTTTGTGTCATATTGTCAAGGTTTTAGGTTTTTGATTTAATTGTTAAATGCATCACTTCAAGAACCATAATCATTCTTTTATGTTTCAGAGAGCTAGTTACCATCATGGTGAGTTACATGAGGAGTGGTTTGAAGACGGTGGCTGCAAAGCTATACAAGAATGAAGATAGAAAGGTCCCAAAATGGCCCAAATGTAAAGAAAGCCATTCCCTTATATCAACAACGCAACACAGAAGAAGTTTGACTGCTGAATGTAATGGGTGTGAGTGTGTTTGATTTGTTACTCCTGTAGATAAACATTATACCTTACTGCTCCTTTTATGTGTAGTTATTCTTACAGCCATGAAATAATTTCTTGTTGTAATAAACTCTAATGTTTTAAGGTAATGCCAATGTATTTTTCTTCATTGAAACTCTCTACTGAAGGAACTCAGGAAATGTTATATATGGCCTCATATAGTTCTTTATATTTTAGGGTAATTTACAGTAAATTCTTTGTTTGAGCACTTACTAAGTCTGAAAATGTGCACTTCCATGGTTTGCTAAGACAATGCATAGATGTTAGTTTTGAAAAATGCAAATACTATGTACCTCCTTTTTCTCAAAAAGAAAAAAGAAAAAAGAAGGTACCTCTCTCTCAAAATAGTAGAATTCTTTGACTTGTAAGGATTCTTTATTCTTCCTCTATGCTAAGAGCTTGGTAGAAATGCAAGATTGTTGGTTTAGATGTGGAAACTTGCCAATTTAGTGATTAGCAAAAAATAAAAAAAATAAAAAAAATAAAAAAACTTGCCAATTTAGTGTATTTATTTATTTATTTTTAATTACTTGATGAAGACCACGTTTTGATTAGGAGCATGATGAAGACTAAAAAGCTTGATTGCTTATATGTGGAATTCGTGTCCTGCAATAAACTTTGGGTTTCACATGGTCTCGCTAATGGTATTTAGTGGTACTATACTACTAATTTTTTTTTTTTTGAATAGATACTGAATGTTATTAACAAACTGAAGAAACGTACACCAAGGAGAAAAGACACGGATACACAGAGCCCATATACAAGTCCTTGATGTCTCCGTGCTTCTTGTGACCTGGGCTACCTCATGTGCTACCTTGTTATACTCCCTTTTCAAATGGTTCACTCTCCAACTGCTAAATGAAGTCAGCATGGTAAAGGCCCCTTGAATAATGGTTCCCATCTCTCCATTGAAAGAGCTAGAATTCACTGCTTGGACAACAGTAATGGAATCTGACTCAATAATTATTTGTAGGAGGTGTAATTCGCTTGCCAGCATGATCCCTTCCTCCAAGGCCAGAGCTTCAGTGACTTCTACAGAATATGTAGCAGGCAGTAGCTTGCCTCTTGCTGCAACAACAGCACCCCTACAGTCTCGTATCACTACTCCAACACTAGAGAGTCGTTCATCCTCTGATGTGGCCCCATCCACATTAATTTTGTACATACTTGGAGGAGGTGCTGCCCAGCCAACATCAGGGGGCTGTTGGCTAAGGAAGCTAGCTATTGTGGCCCCTTTGTAGTCGCAGAGAAGTCTCTGGGCATAACCCTAGATTTGTAAAGAAGGAATACCATTGGACTCATGGACCACTTGATTTCGATTGTACCATACTGACCAAGCCGTGGTGAAGAGGACTTCTAGATCATGTGAGGTGCCAACTTCCAGAATATGCATAGCAATATCTATAAGGTCATGTTTTTCAGCTAGTAAACTAATAGGGCATGTCTGCCAATACCACCATACCTCCCATATCTTTTCACAAAAAAATAGAGCATGTATTGTACTTTCCGGCTCCTTCCTACATAAAGGGCATAACACATCATTGTTGATTCCTCTTCTTCCAAGGTTTAGTAAAGTCGGGAGGCCATTCATGCAAGCTCTCCAAGCGAAAATTTTGACTTTAGGAGGGATCTTCAGCTGCCACATCTTTTTCCACAGTGGGGTTCTAGTATCACCAGTTGAGCTTTCACCTCCTTCTAAATTTTCAACTAGAGGGAGGGCAACATAATAGGCACTTTTTACAGAGAACTCACCCCGTCTATTTCCTATCCATTCGGCCAGTTTCTTGCCCACCTTTTCTTTAATTTCTGCAAACACTTGATTCTTGGATTTTCCAATGACAGATGGGAGACCAAGGTACTTGTTGGGCTTGGAGTCTTGCATGGGCCTTAGAATTTCCAAGATATCAATCCTTGCTTCATGAGCTGTGTTATGGGTGAAGAAGATTGAGGACTTGTTAGTTTTGACTTTTTGCCCTGATGCTGCTTCATATTGTTGTAGGATTTCGACAAGTTTGTGACACTCTTGGCTCTTTGCCCCACAAAATAATAAACTATCATCCGCAAAGAAAATGTGAGTGACCTTGGGGCAGCCCCTACAAATAGAGATACCATTGAGTACATGCTTGCTGCTAGAATCAGCAATTAGTGCCGAGAAAGCTTTGGTGCAAAGTAGAAAAAGATAGGATGATAGTGGATCACCTTGCCGAAGCCCTCTTGAAGGAACTATGCTACAATGTGCTTCCCCATTTATCAAGACAGAATAGGAGACAGTAGAAATGTATTTCATAATCCAACCAATATATTTATCATTGAAACCCAATCTCTTCATTACCTTTTCGACAAACATCCACTCCACTCTATCATAATGCATTAGTTCAAATGCAACTAGAATGTTGTCGGTTATTAACCGTTCAGATAAAAAAGCACTTTGATTTTCTGAAATTATTTGGGGTAAAACAACTTTAAGGCGATTAGCAAGCACCTTTGATATCAACTTGTATGCCACATTGCTTAGGCTAATAGGATGAAAATCTTTCATCTGAGTGGGGTGTTTGGTTTTCGGCACTAGAGTTATATTGGTTTTATTTATATCAGCCATAAACATATTGGAATTAAGGACATTGAGTACCATATTTGTAACATCAGGACCAACAATATTCCAATATTTTTGGTAAAAGATACCTGACATACTATCTGGTCCGGGGGCTTTTGTTGGATGCATCTGAAAAAGTGCCATGCAAATTTCCTCTACTGTAAACACTTGGGTGAGGCTATCATTCATCTCGCTAGTTACTTTAACTGGAATTAGGCTGGTGACTTCTTCAATTCGGCTAGGTAGTGTGGTAGTGTAGATATCCTTAAAATAGGATATAACCATAGCTGCAATATTAGCTTTGTCATCACACCATTTTCCTTCCTCATTCCATAACCTAGAAATAGTGTTCTTCCTTCTACGCTCTAAGGCCCTTGGTGAAAAAATTTTGTGTTTCGATCTCCCTCTCCCAACCACTAAACTCTGGATCTTTGTAGCCACCAAAGTTCCTCCCCATCTAGTAACTCATTGATTTCCTTCCTTAGCCTATGGATTTCTTCTCCATTCTGTCCTTCTCTGTCTTGTTTAGTCAACTCACTAAGAGCTTTCTTCTTTCGTTGAATCTTCTTTGGGATGTGACCAAAAACTGCATTGCTCCATGCTGTTAAGGCATTCGCACATCGTTTAAGACCATCTGCAATGCCACCCGGAGTGCTTAAGTCTAAGCTCTCATTCCAAGCTTCCTCAATAACTTCCTTACAATCAGCTCTTTTGGTCCATAATGCTTCGAAGTGGAATCTACGCCTTCTTCGTTGGCCCATAACTGAAGTCTCTGTCAGCAAAAGAGGGCAATGATCAGATGTTGTGTCTTCCAGATGGTGGACTTTGATACTGTGGAAATGTTTGAGCCACTCTGTTGTAGCAAAAGCTCGGTCAAGTCTCAGATACACTTTATCTTCCCCTTCTTGTTGGTTGCACCATGTAAAGTCTGTGCCATAATAACCCATATCCTTGAAGCCACACCTGTTGATCACATTATAGAAACTCTCCATTTGATACTGAGGTCTTGGGGGACCTCCCAATTTTTCCTCACTTGAGAGAATTTCATTAAAGTCCCCAAAGCACATCCAAGGTAGTTGGAATTGGCTATTCAAAGTATTCAGAAAATTCCATGATTCTTTCCTTCTATGAGTTCTGGGTGCCCATAGAACCCAGTTATTCTCCACTTGAAACCGGTTCTTTCCTCTGTTAGAACAGCATCAATGTGGTGCCTTGAGAAGCTTTTTATCTCTAAGTCTACCTCCCTCCTCCAAAACATTGCTAAGCCTCCACCTTGTCCCTCTTTCTAGACATAAAATCCATTTGCAAAATTAAGTTTCACCTTCACTCTCTTTATTCTAAAGATTTTCATTTTTGTCTCCGCTAGAAAGACAATTTTGGGATCACATTGTCGCACGTATTTGCGCAACGCACCATCTGTCCAGGGATTCCCAAGCCCCCGACAATTTCATGCTATGGCACTCATGGCTCTCGGCAGTGCTGTCAAGCAGCCACCGCCGTTTCAGAGTGTAACTTGTCATTGTGTGCTGGTACTTTACCTGTTTCACGTGTTTTCTTCAGAATCCTATCCTCCTTTGCCTTTAGTGTCTCTATTTTGCCCATACGCTTATCTCCAGCCCCACTTTCTTGGGTTGTCATCATAGCATTGGCCTTTGGGTTTTGTTCTCTAGCTAATTTTTTCCATCGTCCCTTGTCCTTCATTTTCTTTTCTTTCCTTTGGCCCAAGTCTAATAGACCAATACTCCCATTTGCCAGTGAATTTATATTGGGCTTGACTGGGCTTGTAACCTCAACCTCTTCCATTCTTCTTTGTTGTTGTTGGCCCACTGCTGAATTTGCGTCCCCTCCAACTTTTCCATTTTCCTTTGTTGCTTCAAAATATAGGACTTTTCGCAGGTTGCGTGTGTAATCCATTTCCTCCTGATTCTGTGCAACTTTTTAGAGTTGTCCCATCTAGGCAGCTGACTAGTCGCCTACTTTCCTGAATCCCCTATGTCATCTTGAGCCACCTAACTTGCAGCTTTTCCAATCCCTTGAGATCTGCCAGATTTTTGGGTCCCTTCACCGGCTTCCACTGCTAGCGTCCTTGTGCCTTCCATAGGTGTTTGTGACCGTGTCATTTATCCCATACCATTGGATTGATTGCTACCGTCATTTCTGGATTTGACCTTCTCATTACTTCCTCTATAGCTTCCATTGGCTCGGATCCAATCTCCATATTGGTGCTCCTTTGTCTACATATCAAAGGATGCTACACAATGCTTATTATCATGGCCGATTCTTCCACAAATAAAGCAAATTGTAGGGAGCCTCTCATATTTAAATGTGACCCAAATTCTTTCACCATCTAAGCTTGTTATGTATCCACTTGCCTAAGTGGTTTGTTGATTTGCAGCTCAACTCGAATCCTTATGAATTTAGCTTGATTAGACTACCAAGCTCTTTTATCAGTTTCAATATAGTTCCCAATCTTGCACCCAATATCTTTCCCTGTTTCTTTAGACATATGCTCAAAAGGTAGCCCCCAAACTTGAACCCAGAATGGGGAGTGTGAAAATTCCAATTTTGCTGCAGTTAGGCCTTTTTCCTATTGCCTGAGAAGGAGTAAATTATTTTCAAAGTTCCATGGACCATTTTTCTCAACACATTCCAACTGATATTGTGACCTAAACTTGAATTGGAGAATCCCATTACCCACCTCTATAATTCTTAGATCTGATCCTAGCTTCCAGGAAAATCTTAACATACTTTTTAGAGCACGCTGATTCTATTGCCTATCAGATAGTAGCTTCCCAAAGAGACTTAAGGAACATTCCTCCAGCAACTCTGGCTTACAATGGGCAGTAATCTGAATATCCTTTGCTTCTTCTTTAGTAAGTTGTAGATTTTGTAGTCCATCCAAGATTGCTTGTTCCATACCAGTAGCCGAGTTTGACCATGGACTAACACAGGTTAGTTGATGGCCAAAAGGGAGACCCTGAGTAGAGAAACCGAGGGAGGAAAGACACCCTTACGAGAGAGAGAGAGAGAGAGAGAGAGATATGTTGACAAGTTAATATATAGTTCTTTGCTTACTATACTACTATTTAGTGGTACTAGAGACAATTGTCTGCATTGTTAGGGTTAGAATAATGTGGCCTAACATGATATTTATGATGTCTCTCTATTATCAATAAATGGTTATTCAAAATTTCTTGTAAAATTATGCAATATTTTTATAATGTAAAATATTGGTATATTGAAATATGTTTACTTGATTTAGTAAACTAAGATTATGAACGCATTCATTATAGTCCTTGACTTGACTATCTCCATTATGATGTAGCCTATTCTTATAGGCACATTGTTGGACTATAATGGAAAGAAGGTGCGAGATTTTTATTTTTATTTTTTATTTTTTATGAATAGAAAGGAGGTGCAAGTTAAAATTGCTCAAACTATGAAATACAATAAAGGCTAGTCTTTCGATCGTTAGTGCATAATAATCTTGGCATTCTTTCCATAATAAGATTCATGCACATTGAGCATTTTCTTTTAATAAAGATGAAAACGCATTTTTTGTTCTTACATTTTGACCTTATTCCTATTTTGGTCCCTACTTTTTATTTTACCGTTTTTTAGTCTATAAAATCAAAAAGCGAACTCATTTTGGTTCCTACCGTCATATCACTACAGAAATTTCTTACATGGCAGACGGAGTACACTGTTGGCACAGTAAATGCTAATATGGTCATTAAAATAATATTTAAAAAATTTATTTAGCATCCATGCCAGCATATAATTTAAAAAATTAATTTCTCAATTGAACTTTTCTTCCATTTTCTTATGCTTTCTGAGAAACCAAACACAAACCTAGAAGATCACATGAACAAAGACAAATCAAACCATCCACAAATATCAAACCTAGAAAACAAACCCATAAATTTCAGAACTAGAAAAATTAAAAAAAAAACAAAGATCATTAGATCAAAATCCCTTCAAACCCAACTGATCCTTGCAACTTCCCAATACAAAAAAACCTATATGAAACTGAGAAGCCAAACCCACATAAAACTAATACAATGACCAAAGATATGAGATTTCAAACTTGAGAAGCCGAGTCTTCGAGCGGATGTGTCGAAGTCAATAATGTTGTTAGGTTTTATATTTGTGGATGGTTTGATTGACAGAAGAGCAAATCATAAAGAAAATGGAGGAAATTGCTTGACAGAAGAGCAGATCATAAAGAAAATTAGCTGGGATGTTAAAGTAATAATGGGGCATAGTGCATTGGCTGACACAAGCAACAATCCTTCATGAAGTCTTATGCACCAATTGGGGATTCTTAAAGTTTGACTCTTGAATGCCTCATCTTTGTTACGTGTAGTGTGCTGGTGTCATTGTATATTAATATTGATTAATATTGTGGTTGTAAATCGGTTTGGTATTTTGTTCATATTTGGGTATATTGAGTTTGTTAAAAATTGGAGATGTGCTGAGTTTACTAATGATATTGAACTGGGTTTGTGTTCTTATTGTTCTTGTTCAAGATAAATTCAGATCTCAATTCATGTTATTTTTTATTTTTAATTCTGTTTTTTATTTTGTTAAATTGAGAAATTAATTTTTTGAATTATATGCTGATGTGGATGCTAAATAATTTTTTTTTTTAATGGCCATGTTAGCATTTACTGTGTTAATAGTATACTCTGTCTGCTACATAGATAATATCCGTTAGTGAGATGACGGTAGAGACTAAAACGAGTTTGCTTTTTTATTTTAGGAACTAAAAGCGGTAAAAATAAAAAGTAGGGACCAAAATAGAAATATGGTCAAAATATAGGGTCGAAAAATTCATTTCCACGTTTGATAAATCTATCAAGTAATTGCCAATAACTTGACCTCCTATTAGAGATGTTGTCGTTATAGTGATTCTGGATATGAACAATAGATGAATCCATGTGTTAGTATAGAATTACAAAAGTAATGACACCTTAATGAACTTCTTCATTAATGAATCTAATTAATGTAATTGTTTATTAACGAATGTAACATATCTGTTACATGAATTGTTATTATGATAGAAAGGGTTTTATAGTTGGTCATATTCTTTTTGAATATTATAAATATTGTCAAGGCCACATTTGTATAGGGTGTGAGAAGAGAAAGGAAAGCTTTTCTTAATCCTAACCAGTTGTAGAGAGCATCCTAATTGCTTGTGAGGTTTTTGAATAATAAAATTTAGTAAGAATTTTATCACATCTTATTATTGATTTTTGTTACATAAGCACGTGATATAATTATTAATTGATAGATATATGTATTATGTTTGTTTACCTTGAATTACTTTTTAAGTAAAGTTCCAACACTTATTGATCTTATTGAAGCTAACAAATTTGCAATATTAAAGGCAAGCTTCCCTCCTTTCTTGTTTTGTTTGTGGAAAGAGCCATACAGTTTGAGTCAAAGTTCAAGAATAGTCTAACCAAATTTGAATATTTATTTTTACAATCAAAATTCACAAAAACAAAAACAAATTTAGAATTCAAGTTCAAATCCATGTTCTAATTAATCATCCCCGAAAGAGATCCGTAGATCCATTGATTACTGTTGCGTGATGAAAAATTAATTGCAGGCAAGCCTAGAGATAATTTTCTAACAAATTTTTTCACAGCAGTTACGGTGATAAGTTATTTATGATAGGCAATAAATTGACATCAGTAATATATTTATATAAAAATCATTAACAACTTACCAATTCATTATGAAAAATGTTTTGTTTGTAATATTATTCTAGTTTTACAGATATATCCAAGTCGATAAATGCACGAGGGCATGGTATTGTTAATTAATACCTAAACTGCATGGAGGAACTTTCTCCAACTCATTTTAAGTTCTTAAAACTAATTTTCACTATACTATTATCAACCAATATATCTAATTATAACATAGTTTTTCCTATTTTTTGCTAATCCAAATAATCCTCTCATCTAAGTAATGCTCACCCACAAAAATAGCTGTCTTGTGGTGTCTGTTTACCTACCCCATACAAACAAGAATTGCATGGCTCATGCACATATAAATGTACCCTACATGTCACAGGCCATGATGGAAAGAAGATTAGCAAAAATAAAAATGGCGACTTCTTTCCCAATAAGTCGCCTTCTTGCTCTCGCCTTTATCCTACTGCTCGTCCTCCCTCTCGCCCTCGAAGCCAAGCTCCACGCCAAACCTGTCTTGACCTACCACCGGGGCCCTATCATCACCGGAAGGCTCAACCTTTCCCTCCTATGGTATGGTCAATTCGGCCGTTCTCAAAAGAATGCTATCAGGACCTTCATCAAATCATTAAACTACAATGGTCGTGCAAACTTTCAGCCTCAGGTATCAACCTGGTGGGAAATGGTTGGGAGCTACCAATCTAAGGCTATGAAGCATTCAAGGAAAACCCCAAGAATCCAAGTGAATGTTGTGAAGCAAATTACCGATAACTCATACTCTTTGGGGAAGGTCATGACCAAAGACTTTATTAAGACTCTGGTCCAGAAGGCAACTGCTGGAAATCGTAACACTGTTGCTGTTATCTTCACATCTAGGCAAGTCACAGCGTCTGATTTGTGCTCGGGACAATGCTTTGAGCATGGAGTTATTGGTAACACCTATTTCCCCCTCTCTTCTTTCTATTTATAATATTTTCTAACAAACAATACTATTGCGTATTATCTAACAATAAGTTTAGGGACACAATTTTTTTTTTTTTTTTTCACAATTATATAATGTTTCTTGTTGTGATTGGTACATAATATTATTCGTAGTGGTTTATGTAAAAACGATATTTTTCTAATTACAATTTACACAACTTATCACCCTAGCATATTATTTGTGAAAAATATATGTTTTACAACCACCTCCAATTAATATCTTTACCCTAAAAAAGTGGAATAAGACTAGTACTAAGCTACAAATGTTTACACTATTATTATTTTGCTTTACAAAGTCTAAAATTACTATGTATCACTAATGTAACAATTAAGCAATTATCTAACTCACAACAATGATAAGAATTACTTCAATTTTGTTGGCACGTACACATTAGATGTGACAGAAGGACTATCTCTTAGTTTAGTTTAATAATTTACCTTAACGTAATAAATATTAGATTCTTAATCATCTAATTAACGATTGCAAAAATTTGCAGGTAAGCAACCATACATCTTGGTGGGTAATCCAGAAACCGAGTGTCCAGGTACTTGTGCCTGGCCGTTCCACAGGTCTGAGTACGGGCTACAAGGTGTAACATTGCAACCACCAAATGGTGACATTGGTGCTGATGCTATGGTGATTCATTTTGCCTCAGGCTTGGCTTCTACCGTGACCAACCCATTCAAGACTGGGTTTTACCAACCCGGCCGCAGAAATGATGTGTTGATTGAGGCTACTACAGCTTGTCCTGGTATTTTTGGAAGCGGGGCATTGCCCGGGTACACTGGAAAGGTACGAGTGGACCCGATCACTGGTGGAGGCTTCAATGCTCATGGTTATAAGGGTAGGAAATTCATGTTACCTGCTATATGGAACCCAAAAACATCATCATGCTGGACTCTCTTGTAGTTAATTGGACAAGTTAAGAGGAAGAGCACAATGTGACTTAATTGTATCATTGTACGTAAAAGAAATTGAAATGCAATACTACTTATTTTCTCTCTCTTCAGTTGGTGTGTAAATTTTTTGTTGTTGTTGTTGTTGTTATATTTGCAATTTAAGGGATTAAATTGATGGGCTGAGGGCTCTCTAGCTATGATTTAGGTTTAGTAAAGGATACAAATATTAGACAGTAGACACCTTCACCATCTCGTGCCCATCCTTAACATAGCAAAATGTTTCACAATAGGGCTCTCTATTGTTTGGCTTTTGGATAGCTCCTAAATAATTTTTTTATATTTAGCTTGGCCCCCAGAAAATTTTTCTAGTTCTGCCACTAGCTACAGTAATAACTTGAGAAACATTTGGGTCCGTTTGGATTGAGCTTATTTTTACTGAAACTGAAAATACTGTAGCGAAATAATTTTTAAATGTGTAAATAGTATTGTGGGACCCATTTTTAATGAAAAAGTGATTGAAAAGTGTAATTTGTGAGACCCGTGAACAGTGCACGGGTGCACTGTTCACAGTTGACTTGTCAACAATTGCGGGCTGAACAAAAAAAAAAAAAAAAAAAAAAGAAGAGAAAAATGCAGATTACAAAACGCAAACGCCAAATTAATTTGAATCCAAACGGGTACTTACAGAGAAATGATGACTCTAAGATGGCATAAGAGAGACAAAAATTGGCAATAATGGGCGGTCGATGATGAAATGTGGTTAGAGGATTATGGCATTGAAAGCCAAAGGAGAGCATCATTCAAGGCCCCATCTCTAGTGAGCTAATGAAGTTGAAGGTGAAAGATGTTGCATCCGCTAATGGGTGGGATTGGTCTATTACTTCCTTTGAGTTCCCAGATTTAGTTAGGCAGGATCTTCAAGCCACTCCGTTTGCTATGGCATCCCGTGGGGAGGACAAGCTGACTTGGAAGGAGTCGGATAATGGCATGTTCAATCTTGATTCAGCTTACAAGATAGCCACTGACCAGGTAATTGCTGATTCCTTTAGGGGTAAGTGGATTTGGAAGTCTAAGGTTTTACCCAGGATCCAATCCTTTGTGTGGCTGTGTTACCATGAAAGCATTGGAGTGAAGGAGTGTCTCAATTGTAGGGGTATGCTTCTTGACACCCAATGCCCTCTCTGTCATACATCCAGTGAATCTATTCTTCATGCTCTTCGCGATTGCAATGTGGTTAAGCATATATGGAACTAGCTGGGTGAGAATCGGGTTAATAGGTCCTTCTTTAACAGCAACCTTCAGGAGTGGTTGGAGGAGAATGGCACCAAGCAACAGGTCATTGGTTGTCACGCTATTCCCTGGAGTACAATGTTTCTTTTTGCTATTTGGATCATTTGGAAGCACAGGAACCAGGTAGTGTTCCAGGAGCAAAGGCTGAATCATAACTTAGCTAAGGAAATTTCTCGCAGGGCCTTAGAATACAATTTCTTTGCTGGCCCTTATAAGGAAGCTATCATGAGAATATTTAAACCTGTCCGTTGGTGTAAGCCAACAAATGGGTGGGTAAAATTGAACACAGATGGTTCATCACTTGGTAACCCGGGCCTAGCAGGGGGAGGGGGTTTAATCCGAGATGAAGAAGGAAATTGGATAGTGGGTTTTGCGCGCAAGATAGGGTCGACTACCAGCTTTCTTGCAGAACTTTGGGCTCTTCGTGATGGGCTTAATCTATGTCTTAGTTACAAGTTTGCTGTAGTAGAATTAGAGATAGATGCTAAAGCTATTGTAGATGCCATCTCCAACCCGAACTATACTAATGTATCTGTCTCCCCGCTCATGGATGATTGCAGGCTCTTGGTGTCTCAGATCCCTCAGATTCGCCTTAGGCATTGCTATCGTGAAGCCAATAGGTGCGCTGATGGCCTTGCTCGTTTGGGTGGTCTTCAAGCCACGGATTTTGTTATGTTTATGTGTCCGCTTGTGGACTTAGTTAAGCTGTTAGATTCTGACTTTAAAGGGCTGTACCTGAATAGGCTTTGCCCTGAGTTGTTTTGTTCTTCTTAGTTTGTTTATTATATTCCTTTTCACCAAAAAAAAAAAAAGGAGATCATCATCGTTTGGCAGAAGACATTGACATATGATAGCAATGTGGGTGACCAAATGGCAGAGGCACCAACATTTGGAATGATGATATCGATTGTAGATGGTGTCATTACAAGGTGAATGATCGGGTTGGAGGATTTAGAACAGATTAAGCCAAAAAATAAAGAATGATGGACCATTTAGTGTGATTTGAGAGCCTCAAAAGGGAAAAGGGGCCTAAAAATTGGCATTTTGTGAAAAATTAGAGTGAAAATTGGCATTTTGTGAAAAATTAGAGTGGGAAAGTGCACCTGTAGCAAAAAAAAAGGAGCCAAAAACAATTATACCTAAGTTCTACCTTAATTTGAAACCAATCCAATTTTTCTTTTCAAAACCCATTATTAATTGAAGTATAAATTTCAAATAAAAAATTCGCAGTGTTCCAAAAAGTAACTATTCCTTTTTAATATTTTATAATAATTCAATTTTCATAACTTATTTTGAAACTTAAGACTTTAAATAAATTCATTAAATTGTAATACCAAAAATTACATTAGAAAATTAGAACTAATTTTATAAATAAGTCAAGAAAAAACAACTTTTTTATATTAAAAAAAAAAGAGAGTAGTCAAGAATGAATAATTTGCATACTCTTTGAAATGATAACCTTCTAAGTTTTTATTTAATTTAATTTAATTTTACTTACTTATTTATTTAAGATTTTGATTTTTTTAAAAAATTAACAAGTTAATGTGGCAGTAAATAACTCAACGCGTGTAATAATAAGCAATGCTTGAGTATTTACTATTGGGTCATGTTAAACAATGCCCGGGCAATTGTTAATATACTCAACGTGTGTAATAATAATCAATGCTTGAGTATTTACTATTTTTTCTTTTTGATAGGAAAACTAAAACTTCATTAATTAACGAAAGATAATACATTACGATGAAGAGCTTGTTCCAAAAAATAAGAATTCTCTTCCATCCAAACTAAATAATCAACGATGCCAACAACATATTTAGCTAAAAGATGAGCTGGTTTATTTCCTTTCCTATGCACATGAGAAAACCTTACATACCGGACCTCCTGACAAGAGTCTAAAATACCATACACAATAGGAACTACCACGGCAGGGGAAGGAGATAGTCCAGCAAGAGCACAATAGACATTTAGAGAGTCCCCGTCTAAAATAAATTCCTATATCCCATGTCCTTTGCAAATTGAAGGCCAACTTCAAAAGTTTTTGCCTCAATTTCCAAAGGACCAAGCGAAGCTTTTACCTTTTTGCTCATCACAGCCACCACCAAACCAGCTTCATCCTTGATAATAACTCCAATCCCCGATTCCTTCTGTGCCGAAAAGACACCATCAACATTAACCTTGTATAAACTTCCTGGAGGTGGAGACCAACACTCAATCAGATTCTGTTTAGGTTTAGCAGGAATTGAATTTGTGGAATTGTATTCTTGCAGAAAAACTCTCGCCCCATGCACTAGTTCCATTTCAGATTTCTTTCTTCCCCCATTTCAAACTCCATTCCGATTACACCAAATGCTCCATGTGACAGTGACCATCAAAGCAATATTATCTTGATCCCAATCATCAACCACCATCAATTTCCAAAGCAGATCCATGAAAGTATGGAGTAAACCATTAAAGCCAATTTGAAACATTCTAGAACATGTCCAAATTTTTTAGGCTCTTAGACAGGACCAAAACACATGTCCTGTTGTTTCCGAGTCTAAATTGCATTCTGCACACAAATCTTCAGTTCTGTCTGTGCTTCAAATTGTGTTTGGTAGGGAGGATGTCACGATATGCCCTCCACACAAAATGACGAACTTTATGAGGCACCTAAATTTTCTAAATATGTTTCCAAAATCTTCTCAAATGACTATCATTTGAACTCGATCCTGAAGAGGAGACTGCTAATAACTCCAAGGCTACCTTATATGCACTTTTGATATTAAACAAACCATTTGAAGATTCTGCCCATATCAATTTATCAGCAGGCAATTGTGAGCTCAAGGGAATGCTCTTAATAGCATCAGCCTTAAAAGGCAAAAAAACCTGATCAAGTAACTCTGAATTCCAGCAGATATTTGTTGTATCAATCAGCTCAGAAACTCAAAGATCTGAATATGCATTGTTTCTAGAAGAAACCACCTTGTAAGTAGAAGAATTTGGTACCCACTTATCCTCCCACACTCGAATATTAGAACCATTTCCCACCTGCCATCTCATCCCTTGTTTTACTATTTTTTGAGCAGCCATTATACTTCTCCAAATGTAGGAAGGATTGTTACCAATAAATGCATGAACAAAATCACAATTTGGGAAGTATCTTGCTTTAAACACCTGATATACCAATGAATTTTGACCAACTTGCAACCTCTAACCCTGTTTAGCAAGAAGAGCCAAATTGAAATGTTTCAACTGTTTAAAACCCATACCACCACTAGATTTAGGCATACAAAGTTTCTCCCAACTCAACCAAGCCAACTTTCTTTCATCATCTTTTTGACCCCACCAGAAGTTCCTGATCATACTCTTCAATTCATCACAAAGAGTATTCGAAATCTTAAAACAACTCATAGAGTAAGTTGGGATTGCTTGAGCCACAGATTTAATCAAAATTTCCTTCCCTCCTTTTGATGACAATTTTTCCTTCCATCCCGCGAACTTTTTAGCAAGTTTCTCTTTAATATCATTGAAAGTACATTGTTTGTTTCTACCAACAAGAGATGGTAAACCGAGATATTTCTCATGCTGTCTAATTACTTGTGCCCCAAACCGGTTTTTAATTTCCTTCTTAACTCTGAGATCTGTGTTAGAGCTAAAAAAAAATGAAGTCTTTGCTCTATTCAATTGTTGACCCAAAGCAACCTCATAAACATGAAAAATCCATTGTAAAGGATCACACTCCTCCAAAGATGCTTCGCAGAAAATTAAACTATCATCTGCAAAAAATAATGTGATAATTTTGGGTTTTGGCCCCCCTTTACAAATAGTCACTCCCTCCATTGAACCTTCATTGAAAGCCTTCTTCTATCATAGCCGATAAACCTTCAGCACATAAAAGAAAAAGATACGGGGAAAGTGGATCACCTTGACGCAAATCTCGAGAAGGAACAATGTGGCCATGAGGTTTCCCATTAATCCTAATGGAGTAAGTAACTGTAGAGATGCACTTCAACAAAAGACTTCTCCATTTAGCATTAAACCCCAATTTCTCCATAATTTTATCAAGGCAACTCCATTCAACTCTATCATAAGCTTTGCTCATATCAAGTTTTAGTGCCATCTCCCCCTTTTGCTTGTTTTCTTCTTATTAATGTGGTGCATAGTCTCAAAAGCAACTAACACATTATCAGTAATTAATCTACCCTGTATAAAAGCATTTTGAGTATCACTAATAGTGGATGGTATAACTTTTTTAAGTTTATTGGCTATAGTCTTAGAAGCAAGTTTATACACCACATTACAAAGACTAATAGGGCAATAATCAGTAATTCTTTTTAATTCCTTAACTTTTGGAATTAAGACAATGTGAGTATCATTGAAATTAGGAGGATAGATACCTGGGTTAAGAAAGTCAAGTACTGTTTTGGTAACCACATTACCAATAGTTGGCCAAAAGTGTTGAAAGAACAAGGAAGGCATACCATCTGGACTCGGAGATTTTAAGGGGTACATCTAATTCAAAGCTGTCTTCACCTCTGAACCAGTGAATTCTCTAGTCAACATGTTGTTCCTATCATGTGAAACTTTAGGCTCCACTACATCTATTAATTCTAAGAAATTCAACGAGTTAGAAGAAGAAAACAACTATGTATAATAATCCACAATGATCTCCTTTATTTTCTCATAAAATAATTTTTTTTTTTTAAAATAATTTATAAGGCATTCTTTAACATTTTTCTTTACTATTTAGGGAAATATTTTTTTTTTAAATTTTTAATTTTTTGTTAAATATGGGCCATTGGAGACCCGACCCGGTTTAAAATATATTATTTTCTTCTTCACGAAAAAGGGGCTGGATGGTCCAATGGACTTGAGTTGAAGTCAAGAGTGGGACACAGATACTCGAACAACTCGACCTCTATTTTTCCATAGGTGAGCTTTTTTTCTTTCTCTTCTCTTCTCTTCGTTTTCAATTCTCTCTCTTCGATTCGTTTACTTTGAATTTAGCTCCGTTAGCAATTAGGGTTTTTAGCTACTCAGTTTGCGATAAACCAAAATGATTTCGTGTTCCTTTTCGATTGCAATACAAATGCATACGTTAATGTCTTTCATTGACAATATTGGTTTATGAGCTCATACTACATTTACAAAAGTTTTGGATTTATGCAGTGTTTTTTTTTTTTTTATTAATTGAAAAAAATGATTTATTTTTATTTTATTTTTAAATTTTTATAATTAATATGAAAAATGGAGATATGAAAAAATTGGGGTAAAGCTGCCTACAATTCGCATCTCATTCAGGGGCGGCCCTAGACATTTTGGGGTCTAAGGCGAGAACTAAAAATGTATGTGTATGTGTATGTGTGTTAATATATGTGTATGTGTATGTGTATGTGTATGTTTATGTGTGTGTATGTGTATGTTTATGTTTATGTGTATGTGCGTATGTGTTTATGTTCATTTATGTTTATGTATGTGTATGTTTATGTGTATGTGCGTATGTGCGTATGTGTTTATGTTCATTTATGTTTATGTATGTTTATGTATGTGTGTATATTTATGTATGTGTATGTGTATGAGTGTGTATGTGTATGTGTATGTGTATGTTTATGTGTGTGTATGTGTATGTTTATGTTTATGTGTATATGCATGTGTGTTTATGTTTATGTTCATTTATGTATGTGTGTATGTTTATGTATGTTTATATTTATAAACATAAATATAAAATATAAACATACATGAACACAAACACAAACAAACATAAACACACATACACATAAACACGCATAAACAAACATAAACAAAAACAAACAAACATAAACACACATACACATAAACACACACACACACATAAACATAAACATACATAGACATAAACACACATACAGACTGAGAAAAATTAAACCCTCATATAGACTTGAAAAAATTGCAAATTAACACCAATCCTCAAACAATTTCGTTAGTTACTTTGGTGTGCTAAATCGAGCCTTTATGTTTGTTTATGTTTATATTTAAGTTTATGTGTGTGTATGTTTATGTTTATGTGAGTTTATACGTGTTTCTGTGTATGTGTGTTTATGTTTATGTATATATATATTTATGTGTATGTGTATGTATGTTTATGTGTATTTATATGTGTATGTGTATGTGTATATTTGTATGTGTATGTGTATGTGTATGTTTATGTATGTATGTGTATGTGTATGTTTATGTATGTATGTGTATGTGTGCTTATGTATGTGTATGTGTTTATGTGTGCTTATATTTATGTATGGTTATGTGTATGTGTATGTGTTTATGCGTGCTTATGTATGTGTATGTGTATGTGTGTGTGTATGTGTAGGTCTCTTTGTCTTTTTCAGATTCAGGTGCAATACTCTGATGCAATTGTAATTAATGGCTGAGATTAAAAGTTGAAAAAATAACTTTCAATTTCAACCATTAAATAAAATATATTAAAGGAGAGTTAAAAAGTTAAAAAAAAGAGTAAAAAATGTAAAAAAAATACCTACGACAGTGCACCTGATCTCAATCTGTCTTTCTTCTCTCACCATTTTTCTTTTCTTCTTTTTTACGCGATGCTCTGTTCTTCTTTCTTTTATTTCTCTTTATACGTCGCTTAGGCTGACAGAAGAGGAGCGAGCGAAAGCCACGTCATGAAAGGAAATCGAAGATTATGCTGCCAAGCCAAAGACTATGAAAATCTCTTCCTCTCAACTTAGACGATCCTCTTAGGTGAAATTGTGGCTCACGAGATTTCACCAAATTATGGTGTGTGATTTTTGGTTATTTATTTATTTATTTGAGATTATGAAGCAAATAGTTTTTATATTTTGCTTCCCCTTTCTATTTTCTGAAAACACTTTTATGGGAAATACCATTTTTTTTACTTTGCTTTCAGTCTATCATTCTTGCTTGTGGTATGTGTTTGATTAATTTGAATCTAAAATTAGTTCAATAAGATGATTTTTTTTCTAAAATATAATAACAAAACCAATATATGTTTTTTTAACGGTGGGTTCACTTTCAGTGTTTTCATTTTGTGATTTTGGTTGTTTTGTGGGTTTTGTGCTTTGATTTTGGTGGGTGTGATTTGATTTGTGATTTGGTGGGCTTCTGGATTTTTGTTGCGATTTGATTTTGGCTGGGTTTTGGTTGTGGTGGTGGTCGTGATTTGATTTTGGTTGGGTTTCGGCAGTGGTGCATGGTTGGAGGTGATGAGCTTGAAAAGCTCCGGCTATGGAGGTTTAGAAGGAGAGCTTGGTGGTCAGTCATGGAGCACAGTATGACGTGGGTTGAGGCAGAGAGAGGATGAGAGGGAAACAGGGGTGGCCCTAGACATTTTGGGGCTTAAGGCGAGAACTAAAAATGGGGCATTTGTTATACTTATATATTAATTAAATTAATGTTTATTTAATATTTTTATATTATATTTTTCATCATTATTTTCATTTTCTTCTAAATTATTTTGAAGTTCATTATCTAGATTTGTTGCATTGCAAAATTGAACATCATTTTCTTCTAAATTATTTTGGTGAATTTCTTGCTCATTTGTGATATTTTCATCTAAATTTTGTGTTATATTTTGTTTATTACTAATAACAAATTTAGCAATTGATCATTTTTGAGACTCAATTAATTTTTCTTCTTTTTTTCTTTTTTTAAGTTTTTCATATCCAGATGCATATTTTCTAGTAGAAATTTCTAATCAAACAATATATTTATAAAGACTAAAATAAAAAATAACTTTCAAGTGTAGAGCAAATGAGAAATAGAACTTGATTTATATAAAAAGTATTGTTGTAGTTTCACTGAACAATAACAAGTTTTTAGCAATCTCAACCTGCATAAATAAAAAAAAAATTAAGCACAAGCATAACAAAAATTAAGCACAGCCATAACACCGACACAAGACTTATTAATAAGACCCACCCACCAAAAAAAAAAAAACACAAAACAAATCCTATCTATAACCAAAAAAAAAAAAAAAAAAAGAAAAACTTGAAGGCCCAAACTTAACGGCCAGTCCAGGGAGGGTCCAGGCAGCCATAATGATAAACTGATAAGTGATAAACAAAGTTACAAAAGCAGCCAGGTAGGGCCCAAATAAACAAAGTTATCTTAAGTTCTTAACAAATAAAAGCCCAAATATTTATAATTTTATACCTGATTCCTGAACCTCAGAACCTGATACGGTGAGGTGAGGTGAGCAGTTGAGACTTGAGAGAGGCGGAGAGCAGAGAATCAGAGAGAGGCTGAGATGAGAACAGACTGAACAGTGGAGACTGGAGACTAGAGAGAGGCGGAGAGCAGAGACTAGAGAGAAAGGTAAAATTTTTAGGGTTTTGAGTGGATTTATTTGTTTTGAATTTGTGATTGTTTTGTGGTTAATCTCTTAGACCGGATTTGTAGTTTATCTGTTTGTTTTTTGGTCAATGATTTTGTTTAGAACCAATGTTTAATAGGATTTACCAAAATTTTTGTTTTTTTTGGTTAAAAGGATGTGCCAGATTATTTTTGTAATTCATTTTTCTACTACCCGGTTGGTTCTTTTCTAAAATTTTGGGGCCCCCTTCCACTTGGGGGCCTTAGGCAATTGCCTAACTCGCCTAAGGGAAGGGCCGGCCCTGATCTCATTCACCGGAAAAGTGGGTGCTTTGTGTTTAGGACTGATAATGTGATGAACACATGTTTCGGAAAATATGCATATTTAGTTATACATGTTTCAGATGCAGATTGTGGCATACACCTGAATGTGTTTTGAAAACTTGTAATGTAGTGTGAGTAAAAAGTCACTGTGATCAAATGCTAAAAGGAAGGAAAGTTTCTGGCAGGGGAGAAGCGGTAACAGCAAATTATGCTTTTAGCCCGCTTGACGATGACATTATTATAAAACATAGGCTTCTCACCCGTACCACGACCACAAGGGGTGAGCCTCCCTTGAAGAAACTTCAGAAGAAGTTCACCTCTTTTGTGGTTGAGGTTGAGAAGGATACGGATAATTATGGCGACTGTGAGAAGCTTGCAAAAGCTTTCTTACAGGAGCTGTCGACGTTTGAAATTCCACTCCTCAAGAGCAAAGCGGTTGTTGATGCAAATGTGAGAGAGAAGGAGAACTTCAACGAGTTGAAAGATGACATCAATAGGCAGATTGTGCAAGCGCAGGCTGACATAGAAGATCTTAAGAAGCTGCTTGAAGAGAGTAAGATTGAGAGGCAGCACAAAGAGGAGTGTGAGGCAATCAGGAAATTGATTGCTGCGCAGCCACCAAGATCGGAGACACAGAAGATGATAACGGAATTAGAGAAAGAGATTGCAGCATTGGATGCAGAGAACACTGCTGGTTCAAGGTTGCTGGAGCTTCGCAAGAAACAGTTTGCCCTTTTGTTGCACGTGGTATGTGACCATTTTCTAACGATTTGTTTGCTTTTGCATTTCCATTTATCAGACACAAGTGGGTCTTGAATTCATGACATTACAATCCTCCCTGTTCTTAAAGAGGGAGGAAGTACCATTTGAACAGGAGCTGACCTCTGTTCCCATTTCATTATGATTAACCGTGCACTTGGTTTTATTTGCTTGAAGCTTGTGATTGTTTATAACAAAGATAATATATTTGTCATTTTTACTAGAAATTTTGGGCTCCTCTAGTCTATGCCTATGCCAATTATCGCTGTTGCTGCAGCTTGAAAGTTCCTGTCTCATCAATAACTCCCATGGTGCCAATTCTGGTGCCTGTTTGAGAGGCCTGAAAATTTAATTTTAGGGTATTTTCCCTAATATCTTGGGACTTTGTCCTTAATTTCAGCTCCGCATCAATATCCCACATCTCTATCATAAGAGTATATTTCTACCCCTCTTGAAAAATTACATGGGATTTGAAAATTGGGGCTTTGTTGAGTCACATTGAAAAATCTCTCTAAATACACTCATTGGACCTGGTAGCAGCATAATGTCCTCAGTCTCATAATTTGACTCAAAACATTTATATTGGTGCTTGGGGTTTTGTTGGGATTATGAAATATTTGTTTTGGAGTTCATAACCATCTTTTGAAGTTTTTTTGAGCTTGTTAGAGTTGCCTTTGGTTTGTATGAGTGCAGAAGGGCATGATTTTTTTCTTTCTTTCTGGTAGTTAGGGCATGAGTGAATTCAATATAGAAATTAAAATGTTAGAAATCTCTTAAGGTTTCCAAGGAAGTATGTATTAAATTATGTTACGGTGGGGTTTTCCTATTTTGTTCTGGTTTTTTTTAGAGGAAGGGAGGATAGGGTTTGGTAGGTAGGGGTTAGTGGTCTTGAAATTAACTTTATGTTCATTGTCCTTAGGTGAGCATGGTCATATTAGCCCCTCATATCACCCCTCTAATGGGTTCTTTATTTGTTTGGTCTTACTTCAGAATAACTTTTCCTTTAAGCAATGTATCGATTTTCAGAATATGAGCTTATCCTCTGGAAAGTAAATTGCAGGATAACGTTTACTTATGAATTGAGAGAGGGGCTGTAGCTCTATATGGTGGCCATTATAAAAAATTAGTATCAGAATTGGAACGTCATCTCTTCTTGGAATACTAAAGATTGTCTTATCTGATGTTTTTTCCCCTTCTACATTTTTGTTTTGTTGTTTCTAAAGGTTGGCTAACTGTTTTCCTGTTTGTCATTCTTTATTTCCAATTTTTTTTAATTAATTAATTAATTAATTAATTAATTAATTAATTAATTTTTTAAATAATTCAGTGGTTTTTATGGGGGTGGGGGTGTTTGAATCCTGAATGTCTTCGTTGGAAACAGCAATAGGTGTTAGTTGAGTTACAAGGCTCTTGGCGTCATTCTTTATTTCAAATTGAAATTGTTTTACAGCCTTTGTTTTGCATGGAGAAGAAAAAAAATTGAGTTCTAGCTGTGTAATTTTTTTTTAACCAAGTAAAAACTCACGTACCTGAGGGGATTCAGACCCCCTCTCACCCACCACTTGTGTAATTCAAATGTTAACCTTTCTTATTCCATTGTATATTATGATCCCATTTGCATTATATTTTTTTCTTAAGTATTTTCTGGTCAACTTTTTCGACATCTATTCTTCATTTTATCATTAATCACTTGTGTTTTGCATTTAGATAGCAAGGTCTTAATCTCATGACCTTAGCATTTCATGGTATTCTAGCTTTTACTTCTAAATAATAAATGGTCATTCATGCATGTCTTATATTTCATATATTGTAGGATGCTGGTTCTGCAGTTGACTACTTAATATGATAGGTCCACTCTATCTGAAGATTATGCTGTTAATTTTTTTTAATGTTTTTTAACCTTTCTGCAGGTGGATGAGTTGCAGAATACCATAGAGGAAGAGCAGAAAAGTTTGGTTGAAGAGATAAGACTTGCAACTGAAGAGCTGAAGAATGGAATTGAGGATGCTAGTGGGGGCTCAGATGCCATGGCTGTTGATTAGTAACTATTCTGAATCTCAGTAGGCAGTTGTAAGATTGTGTTCTTTTTTAATGTGTTTCTATTTATGCATAGAGTTTTCTTGATGATCAGAATTGGAAAATGTAATGGATGTCAGAACATATCTGTCCTGTTGTAGCATTAGTTATTGAACAAAGACATTCATTCTTGTTTAGAAATTAGACAATTCTCCTAAAAAGTTTTTATGAGTCTTAGTAGTGTTTATACGTACCATCAAAGTGGATTAGAAGTGCATCATGTTTTTGCACTGCAGTACTGTTATTGCCGATAGGAGTTAATAAGATTTTTGTTCTGAAACTTGGGAGATGATGATGGCCAAGTGCAGTTTTGGCTAGTTCTGTCAGTTACATTTGGCAAATGAATTACTTTTTCTTATCACTATTAGAAACTCTATTCCTTACTATTTTCTAGCCTTTTCCCCACCAAACTCTAACCCAAATTCCTCAAAATCCTAGCTGTCCAGGAATTCCAAATTTGATTTGTTTTCTGTTCATTTTGTCGTACGTAACAAAGTTTCAAATTTGTGATGAATAGGGGCTCACCTTTAAAGAAAAGTGAGATTCTTTTTGACTATTACTCACATAGATTCTTTTTGACTATTGCTCACATAGATAAATTCTTTTTGACTTATTCAGGATAGTTGTAGGCCATTTAGAAAATGCTATGAATCAAGTGCCTAACTAGGATTAAAGTTTTCAGTCAGGTTTCAATCTAGATTAGTGGTCATTTGCCGTATATAAACAAGATCATGCTAGAATGTTTGTTAGTTCAATTGATTTGGTGAAGCAGGTTTTGGTTTGATTAAGAGTTTTGCTGATTAGGAGAGAAGATTTGCTCTAGAAGTTTTTAGTCTTTTGCTGATTCCCCATATGAGGGTTTATAAATTACATTACTAAGATTGTTTACCGTAAAGAGGCTTCATATCTTGTTGCTTATCGCGAGAGAGATGCTTAACGTCTTGTTAAATAAATTAGTACTACTGTACTAGTGCTTAAATGTTCCTCAGCCAGCCATGGAAGAATGACTTCAATGATTGTTAAGGTATTTTTAGTTCTTCTAGCATTTGAAAGACATTCTAGGACTTCTGGTTATCCCTTGGTATTTCAATTTTTTTTGTGTGTGTGTGTGTGTTTATGAACAAATCCATATCTGTAGCTGGGTCAATCAGTGCAAGCTTTCATCTTTAACTCTGATGATGATAAGAAATTATTTCCTAATGAGTTCCTAACAAAATTGCTCTGATACAGTAAGCTATAACAGATTCTACTCTGTTTAGAGTAGTGCATTCAATTTCAAAACTGCTGACAAATGATTTTATGGAACAAACTAATCCTCAATTTTCTTTTGCTTTCTTTGTTTCCTCATTAGATGTGTAAAATCATTAGGTTCTTGAGACGACATATAATTTCAGATGCATTGAAATCCATAGAAATAGGAAAAGTTATATGTACACACACACCCACACATAAATATTGCATATTTATAGGTTTCTCTTATTTTTTCAATTTTTTAATTTATTGCAAAACTCAGGTACAGTCAACATCTCCAAATCTGTTAATCATTTTATTTCAGAACAAGGATCGAAGTTGGTATTTCACTGATAAGATTACAAATTTGAGATTTACTTTTCATCTTTAGCAGTCTTGTTCTTTAGGAGATGATTTTTGGCAAGTTCAGCAACGTTTGCCAATGGCTCAATACTGACAAGCGAGGCATTGGCAGCAGCATCTTCCTTGAGCTCATACTCAATTGTGCTTCTTATTATGCATGAATCGTTGCCCTTCTCGATTACTTCAAAGCGATCACGATACAGAGTAAATCCCAGCTCAAGAAATCCTCCTTCAATCACTTCTGTTTCTTTCACACGACTCTCATTGTCTACTTTTGTGAACTTCTCTTTGCATCCGGTAAACCCACTGCCTATTTCAATGGAAAGAAGTTGCAGTATTAATTCAAAGCATAACTTTACAGTACCTTAATCGATCATTCATTTTTAACTAGTTTGGATTATGCAACGGATGGTCAGTTCAAGACACTACATAGATTGCTTGGGAAATTCGAGAGACGTTGTTCTCTTTGCTCTCATGCAAATTTCATGACTTTCTGCAAAGATTTTAGTCGTTGTAATTATGAGTTCACCGATTGATTATGACTCTATTAAGGATGAGATAGACGAGAACTTTTCTCAAAAAAAAAAAAAGATAGACGAGAGAACATTTGTGATACGTACCTGCTGCAAATGTTAGCTTGATAATAGTACCAACTCCTCCATCACCTTCAATGACTTCAATTTTCTCAATGAAATTCGAAAGCACTTCTTCAACTAATTTTGAAAACTGAAGTGTCCCATAGAGCTCCCAAGCTTCACTAGCTGACACGTTTACCTCTACCTCATGTGAAACTTGCCCAACCATCTTTCTTCTTTTGCTGGCAAGCTATAGAGTATTTGTGTGATTCAGGGTGTGTTGTTTATGGTAACATATAATTAATTCCCAAAATATGATCAAGACCAAGGTCTATGTACCTATGTTATTAGTCAAAGTTGGCGTGCAAAGATTCCTATGCCGCCCGTGATGGCATACTGTCACATTAGCTAATAAGATAAAATGAACAAGATAAATACAGACAAGGGTGGGACCAAAAAAACTTAATCTTGTAGGCCATGGTTGGTCATCTATTTATTGTTGGATGAGCAATGCTATGTACACAAAAATTTCACAATATTTTTATAATTATGTGGATAAACTTTTACTTGTTTTTATTTGGACTAACTATTAGTATCATTTTTTTATTTACCATTAACAATCTGCCACTCAATAGGTATAAAACGTTGTCAATTTTTTTGTGTAACTTTCCCTTTTTGTATTTCTATTCATATTCACACCCGGTGGCTGACAAGCCACCCACCCTATTTCACTTGGGGTGGCTACATAGCCACCCACGTCAGCTTTAAGTCTCTCTCCTCCTATATATGTGTGTAATCCTTTGTTACAAAACACACGAGAGACGGAGAGAAGAAAGAGATGTGTATTTGGTATTATAAATATTATGGTGCGGTTGATGACATTCAAATACAATATCATTCTCATAAATCTCTCTTTTCTTGCTATTTTCTATACTTTAGGACAGGATTATATTAGTTTCGTAGAATTGTATACGATGAAAATTTTGGTATAGAACAAAAAGGTAGAAAGAACATATACATATATTTGGAGGACTCACATTGAAGAATAGTGTAATCTTAAGACTTAAGTAGCCATTTAAATGCACTCTTGAAAATGTTCTTATTGATTATGGGGTCAATGGGAGATTTTTTGTTTGTTTGTTTGTTTGTTTGTTTGTTGTTGTTGTTGAGAATTAGTGTTTGTTTGGCAGCAATTTATTTCCAGTAGCTTATTTGCATAATGTTTATTAAAAAATATAATTTTTGATAACTTTAATATTAAATGTGACAAAAAGTTAAAAGCTGACTTATATGAATATTAATAAAAGTTAGATTATTTGTTTCTCTCAAAAAAAAAAAAATAGATTATTTGTAAAAAAAGCAAAGAAAAAAAAAGAGGCAAAAAGGATTCTAAGCCCTCAGCTAGCACTGCTCCAATAGCACTGATGGGAAGATTTTAGTAGGCAAGTCGAGTTTTTAATTTTTATGACACAAATCTTGAAGTTGCTATTCTTTAATTATCTGTGGGACTTTTTTCTTTTTTGGTCAACTTTTCAAAATTTCTTCAAGCCGGTATAAACGTTTTGTGCTTTGCCAAATCTTGGTCAATAATTTATGCCCTAGAAAGAAAAGGTTGGCGGCTTGTCCTAATTAGTCATTAGATTAGTTTTTTTGTTTTTTGATAAGCATTTGATTATTTTTTTTTTTTGAGTAAATGGTAATACTTATTAGAACACACACGAAAATAGTAATAATAGTGTTTTAAACCGGGTTTATAATACATTATATAACCAGAGTACAACTATAAAGGGGCCCAGGGCCGGCTGAATGGTGGAGCAAGAAATGCGGTCGCCTAAGGCCCCAAGTAAAAAAAAGGCCCTCAAATTTTAACCAATAGGGTTATTTATAATCAATAAATAAAATAATTTTTTTTACCAGATGAAAAACAAATAAAAAAATAGAGAAAAATGCAACGTCCACAATATTTTTCACAATACTTTTACAATTAATGCTAAGTAGCAGGTTGTTACAGCCTATTGGTGATGGCAAAAAAATAATTATAGTGATATTTTCAAATAGAAAACAAAAAGCAGTTTAAAATCTAGGATTTGTTGTAAAAAATATTGTGAATGTTACACTTCTAAAAAAAAAAGAATAATAATAAGAGTTTAGTTAGCAAACTTTTACTAGTTTTCGTCTAAGTTTACCACTAACACCACTGTTTTACTTACCACTATCAATCTACCACATCAACAAGTATGAAAAATTTTGTCAAATTTTTTCTGTCTATAAAATTTCTAAAAAAAGAAAAAAAATTCTACGTAGTTCATGTTAATTAGTAGTAATTTTGCATCTAAAACAAGATGATCAATTTTCGCCTTAGGCCCCCAAATGCATCAAGCCGCCCCTGAAAGGGCCTAACCTTTGTAGTTGTAGACTGTAGTTATAAACAGCAGACACTAGACACACACAACCAATGTGAGATAAACATTTTTTTTTTTTGAGTAAATGGTAATACTTATTAGAACACACACAAAAATAGTAATAATAGTGTTTTAAACCGGGTTTATAATATATTACATAACCAGAGTACAACTACAAAAGGGCCTAACTTTTGTAGTTGATAGCATTAGATTAGTTCTGATGTAGAAAAAGACAGCAAAATACATATAATAAGGATTGTAAATGAGTTGAGTTGTGTTTGAGCTGAATATTAAAAGATTGAGATTGGTTCATTAAAGAGTTGGGTTTGAATTCATCAATAAGTTAGATTATACACTTGCTTATTAAAAAAAAGTTAAATTATATGTCAAACTTGGTTCATTTTTTTTTTCAAACATTCCATGCAAAACCCACTCTTTAAGTTTCACAATTTTTCATTTTAATCCTGTAAGTTTGCGTTCTATTATTTCAATTCTCCAAATTTCAATAATCTTCAATTTAGTCTTCCGTTAACATTCCATCCCTATGCGTTTATCATATTTAATTTTTATTTAATTATTTTATGAAATCAAAAATATAAGACTACTAGTATTAAAGGGCTCCGCTGCTCCAATCAATAGTGCATCCTTTAACCTTTTCCATCAGCATCAGGTCTCTTCACTACCCTTCAAAATCTCAAGAATGGAACCATAGCTGCAAAAAAACCAAGGCAAACAACAATTAATAAATGCCGACACCAGATCCTTTAAAACCAATGAAAGCTTAATTTTAAGTTTTAAGAGAGCAATCAACCTACACAAACCAATCGGTATTGCTGAATATGTGGAAAACCAAGTAGCGTTCTCTATCATCCTCTTCCTTATCTGAAACCTAGGATACAAGCTCGTTGGCCAACGCCGTGATTCGCTGCTCAATTCTTTGGCCTAAATCAAACCACAGCAGCTTGTCGACATCAATGACGAAAGTGAAGGCATGAAAACCCCTGGAATTGTACCACTCCATGTATTTCTTGAGGTGCTTGGTCTTGGAACCGAGCCAACCCAACAACACCAATGTCACTACTTGCTCTTTGTCGTTAAAGTATGTTTTGACAATTGAAAAAAGTTGGGTTCTATTTTGTGTTCTTCAGGTGTGGGGATGGAGTGATGGACAATGTGGGTGGGGGTTAATTTCTGGGTTTTTTTTTAATGTTAAATTAACATTTTTTAATTTAAGAAATATATTGTAGGGGTAAGGGCCCAAGATTGTATACTGGGCTTTGGGCTTTATCCGATGATATAGATAGGTCCAAGGAGGAGCAAATAATTATTAGATGTTCCCAATTAAGGTCCCATAAGTAGGGAGCAAATGAAAGGTTGTTCGAGGAGTAGCTCCTCCTCGGACTTGATGAATATAGTTCAAATTTTATACTCCAGCAATTAGAGTGATCTTCCAAGAAGCTCTAATGATAGGGACACGCCTCATGAACATACGAGAAGGAAGGAGACCTAAAAATATCTAAGGAAAAGCTGTCACCACCGCATTAAATGCACTGCAGTTACTTTTTTGGCCGCATTTATGTGTAGAAGACCTTTGAACAATGTTACCTTGGCTACCACAACTCACAGAGAACCAGAGAGGGTGTCTGATGGGACAGGTACTCAAGTAAGGGCTCGGATGATCAACAGGTGTAGGATGAAGATGGTCTGGAAGAGGATATATAATGTGAAGGACTCTTCATGAAAGGACCAGATCGGAAAAATAGAGAGAGAATACTGTAGCAATCTAAATTGTCTCTGTATCCAACTGTGATCAATATATATATAATTGTGACCTCCTCGGATTGAAAGTCTATTGATATCAATACCTTTTATTTGTGCTTGATTGTCATTTAATTCAATACTAGCTGTTGTTCAACTCATTAGGGTCTAGTTCTTCGACCCACTCTTTACAAATTTATTGTATTGGGCTCATTGGGCCGAGATCCCATACACTTTGGGCTTGGGCTACAAATCGGGACCCTACATATATAATTAAAAAAAATTAAATATGGTTAACGGCAAACATGGATGGATGTTAATGGAAGACTGAATTGAAGAGAATTGAAACTTAGAGGATTGAAATGACAGAATTAAAACTTACAGGATCGAAGTGAAAAGTGGTGAAACTTAGACGGTGAATTTTGTATTTTAGCTTGAAAAAAAGTTAAATTATATGTCAAACTTGGTTCATTTTTTTTTTCAAACATACATAAGCTTCTTTATGAGGTACTTAATTAATTTTTTTTAATGTATAATAAACACTAAAATTATTATTTTTTAAATAGTAAACACCACCACTAAACGTTTTTATCCTTTAACAAATCTATAATAATAATCAATAACTAAATTATAGTTAAAGTTATGTTAATTGAATTAATTAAATAAAGTGATTTTCATATAAATATTTTATATAAACTAGATGATATCCTGTATGATGCACATATGTTTTTAGTTTAGTTTTCAGAATTTTAATAAGAAGTTATTTTTATGGTTCATGTAAAATACCCATTATTTGTTATAATATTCAAAATTAATTTTTATTATATTACATATCATCGATTATATTTGATAAGTATAATTATATGTTACTAAATAAGTTTTAAAAAAAGTGAATTGTTGCTCAAATATTATATTGTTTCTTTATATTCACCTTTTAAAAAAAAAAGTTTAATTAGACGATTAGAGATCAATAACTATTTTATTTGTAAAATACTTAATCAAATCATGAATAATATTCGATAATATAAAATTTGGCAATATAATTTGGAATATATCTAACCAATAAAAAAATATTGACTAGTGTTAACATTAACAAAAATTTACACATGTACTTGATCATGTTCCTATACACACACATATAACCTTAGTTATAGACCACCACGCACCCTTGGTGCGGTGGTCAATTCACAAGTATAAGTGCTTGTGGGGTGTGGGGGTAAGGGCCGGGGTTCAAGTCTCTCGGAGGGAGTTTTACACACATATACACTTAGATTAGGCTAGAGTAGAAATTCTATCTTGTATAAAAAAAAAACCTTAGCTATAGTGGTCTAATGTTTTGCCAAGTGTCACATTTCTTGATAATTCTCTTCATTTGGCCCTCCACATCATCAAACATTCGCATTTATATCAAAGTATTAGTTCATTATCTTGTGTTAATGGGTAGATTCATTATCTTGTGTTTATGGATAGATGCATTTATACTTTGACAAATCCACTCAATAAATTTTTATTGGTAGCAAATTTTGGCAAATCTACTATTGGTGTAAAATATTCTTTTTATGTCCTCCATGATTGCAAATTTTGAAAATGATCTGATACTAATAACTATATCATCTATAAAATGTTTAAATTTTAAGTTTTTGTACTTTAAAATTTTGTTTAAAAAATAGGCTTGTGGATTGAATGGTAAATATAATTTGATTGGCACAAAATTTGGCATGTATGTTATAGAAAACATATAATCCAACAGTGGCATTTAAAAAAAAAAAAAGGTGGTGTAAGTAATATTGCTTAAGAGTAATGCTAGAGATACAAAATTTTTTTACAAAAGTTTTTACAAACTACTAACATGGTGAGTGATTATTGGTAAATAAAAAAGTGATATTAATGGTGTGCCTAGATGAAAACAAAAAAAAATTGGCCACATCAATAGTTTGTAAAAATGTTGTAAAATAGTTTGTGACTGTAGCATTACTCTATTACTTAGAGTTACACTAAGTGTAAGGTGATCATGATCCACATACATATTGTTGTTAGGCATGGTGTAAGATTCACCTATTTATAGGTTCATAGGTTGTATTCAATATAAATGAGAATTATAACTATTTATTCACAATTATATATATATATATATATTGAGAAACAAACATACACACATACACAAGGGAGAGGGAAAGAGGTTCTAACATAAAAGCATACCACAAACTTCACTTAAAAGTCATGGTAACTTTTAAAAGAGAAAATGGCAAGTTATACTAAAAAAAAAAAAAGACCATGCACATAAATATTATACTTATTAAATATTGGAAGTTAGAATATAAGCCATTAATTCTTAATTAAAAAATTTGAAACTCCCATACATATAAGGGTCTGCAATGAACTCGGTTGGGCCGATCTGACTTGTTTTTACTTGGCCCATGGGCCTAGTGGGCTATTGACCACTCAACTGGCCGGGTTAGTTTGACACAGTCCAAAGGAGAAAATTCCAATCCATGGTCATCCTTGGACAATGCTAACCAAATCAATTTAAGAATCCTAAATCCTAATAGTTACGATATATCAACAAAAAAATCAGTCCATGACTTATCTCACAAGGCTAGTGGTATACCCATGGTCCTCAATAGCACTAGGCTGAGGCTGTGGACTATTTGGTGATACATATACATTTACCAACTCTTTTTAATCCAAATAAATAGCATAATTATAAGAAATTTTACATTTTATTTATTAATTAATAATAAAATCCACCAATAGAAACACAACGTACATTTTTTTTATTAAATTTATTTTGAGAAGAAGTCATTCATATTTATTTCTTGAAACTTTGGAAGATACGTCAAAATGCAACTGGTGTTGGATGAAAGATGGAACTTCTTCCTTCCAAACTACCATCTTCGAAAACTTCATCACACACTCAAGAAAATATAATAAAGCTAAGCAATACCATGAATTTATTATTTTATTCTAGAGCATGGTATATTATTATTGTTCATAATTAAGCTGCATTTTTAGTTACTTTGTTTTTAGGCAAAAACATTGTTTTGGTCCCTACATTTTGGGTTCACAGTCAATTTAATCCCTATATTTTGATAACAGTCAATTTGGTCCATGTTATTTTCAACTTGTAATCAATTTGGTCCATACCGTTAACTCACTAATGGAAACTGCCTACGTGGCAAACGGTGTACTTAGTTGGCACACTTGAAACTGACATGGCTACTAAAATAATAATTAAAAATGCCATGTCAGTATCTAAATAAAATAATAATTTATCAATTTTTTTTTTTTTTTAAAAAGGAAAAAAACCAGATGATATTGAACACGAACCCACATCTCCATAAATCAAAATCAAAATCAAAATCCAACAAACTCAAATCCAATTCTAATCAATCTCAACAAATTCCAATCAACTTTAATCAAATCCAAATCAACCTCCACAATTCTCGGTTCTTCAGTCCCTCGCCTATGTCAACAAAACCCATTGACAACAAACTCATCAAACTAGCGACTTGTGTCCCATTCTTCGAACTTGGTGATCTTAGATATGGCATCATGTTCAAGATCAGATGGGTTCATGATAGAACCATCCCTTTGTTGAGAGAGAGAGAGAGAGAGAGAGAGAGAGAGAGAGAGAGAGAGAGAGAGAGAGAGAGAGAGAGAGAGAGAGAGAGAGAGAGAGAGAGAGAGAGAGAGAGAGAGAGCTTGTTTACTATGCTTCATCATTGTTCACTAATATCTTGTGTACACTCTTCACACATGTATCAAAACTCACTTTTATTATTTCTATATTTTTTTGTTTTGTTTTATATTTTCTTATTATTCCCCAACCAAAACAGGGATATATAAGTAACTTTCTATTATTTATGATCTTATCTTCTCGGTGCTCTCTGTCCAAGTTTCAATTTTGTGTTTTGTTCTTGCTCCGAAATTTCAGTCTAAGGCATTAAGTTTTTTGTTGTGAGTTGTTTCTAGTTTTCCATTTTTAGTTTCTGGTCCTAGTATCCGTTTGGATACAATGTCTGCATCCCACATCTGCGTTTCATTTTTTTTTTTGAAGTGTGTTTCTGTCATTCTGTGGCTGTGGTGGTTTTCCAATGGGTCTCGTGCACTGTTCATGGGACCCACAAATCTCTTTTTTCAACAAAACTTTCATTAAAAATGGCTCTCATGGCACTATTCACACATTTAAAAATTATTTTGCTACAGTGTTTTTAGTTTTCAGCAAAATAAGAACGAACCCTTAATGTTGAATGATTATTTTTGTAATGATATTTTGATTTAAACAAAATAAGCTAGTGAGAACTTAGACAAGGGCAAATCTATCTTAGGAGCACCCCCTAAGCTTGAGAAGAAAGATGTAAAAAACCCTAGGGCTAAAATTAAGTTAGAAAACTCTTAGCATATTTCGGTATTCAAGTAACTTGTAACTAGATGTGTGTAGGGGTAAAATTTGGGTGAACCCAAGCAAAATGAGACCTTGTCCCAACTACTGTGGGTTCAAACTTCAAAGGAGAATCAACTAAGTGGGTTCAAAGAAGAAGGAAGCTAGTCAAGCACAAACTTACAATATATGTCTCTTTTTTCTTTTTTCTTTTACCTACAAAAACTTATATTTGTGAAGTGATTATCACACCAAGGATGTACGATAGTATTTTATATGTGTAATAAATGCTAATGGTGCACAATAGAGAATTAGTTTGAAGACATGAACTTAGAAGAGGAAAAATAGGTGAAACAATACTTTCAATATTTATGAATCACAAATACAACAGAATGAGGAAAATAAAGAAAATGGTGAAGAGGAGAGAGAGAGAGAGAGAGCATTGTGTTGCTACTCGTATGGAATATATACCCTTGAGCTACTACTTCAGATGGTTTTAACTTTTAATTGTTGCTCATGGGCCTCAATAGTATTAGGCCCAGTTGTGGGTTATGGTTATTTGTTGATGCATATAAATTTACCAACCCTTTTTATTTTAAATGAATTGCATAATTATAAGACATTTTATATTTTATTAATTAATTAATATTATAATGCATCGGCAGAAACACATCACACACTTTTATTTTAATGTTTTTTTTTTTTTAATAAAGAGAAGTCATTCATATTTATTGCTTTAAAATTAGGAAGATACATCAATATGCAATTGGTGTTGTATCACAATCTACCATCTCCAAAAACTTCATTACACACTTAAGTACATATGAAGATAAGCAATACCACAAATTTATTATTTTATTCCAGAATGTGGTATATTATTGTTCATAATCAAGCTGCATTTTCAGTAGCTTTGTTTTTTATGAGATAATTTTTGGTGACTTCTGCAATTTTTGCTACTAGGTCAGTATTGGCATACGAGGTATTTGCAATAGCCTCTTCCTTGACATCATACTCAATTGTGCTTTTGATTATGCATGAATTATTGTCATTCTCTATGATTTCGAAGCGAACACGAAAAAGAGTAAAGCCTAAATCATGATATCCTCCTTCAATCACCTCTAGCTCTTTCATGCGTTTCTCATTGTCAAGCTTTGTGAACTTCTCTTTGTGCACAGTAAACCCATGTGAGCCTAATTCAATGGAAAGGAAGTTTAATTAATAGAAAAAAAAAAAAAAGAGATGGAAGCAACTATTCAAATTGAAACTTTAAAGAAAACATAGTACGTAACATAAAATTAAAAATTGTGAAATCCTGTTTTTAAAACAAGATCTTAAAAGAGAATGTGTACGAAGTGTGTAATGGCTAGTGTGTAATAAAATTTTCCATAATGGAATTAGCAGCATTGACACTACCTATTTGTAAAGGCAATGGCTTACTAAAAACATTTATATATATAATAGCTACACAATTCATGTGTGTGTGTATATATAATTATTTAAAAAAAAAAAATTAAAACATTGACAAGTTTGTAACCTGGCATAAATGTTTTCTTGAGAATAGTGTCACTCTCTCCATCGCCTTCTAAGACCTCAATTTTCTCAGAGGCGCTTCCATCTTCTACAAGAAGTTTTGATATCCCAAGCGTGCCATAAATCTCCCATGCTTCACTAGCCGGCACGTTTACCTCCAGCTCGTGTGAGAGTTGCCCAAACATCTTCTTTTTTTATTTATTTATTTATTTATTTTATGTTATCTTGCTTCAGAACACTAAGAGTCTGTTTGGGAATCGCTTATTTTGCTGAAATTGAAAACTTTTTGCTGAAAGTACTGTAGATAAAGGTAAAAGTTAGTTGAAATAGTACAGTGAGTCTCATGAATAGTACCAAAAAGTGCAGTGAGACCCATGAATAGTAGCAAAAATAAGCTAAATAGTAAAATAAGTTGGTAAAATTCATTTATCCAAACGCACACTAATAATATATGCTGGGATGTTCTTGACTTCTTTACTTGTGATATATAGTGCCCGTTTGGGTCGACTTTAAGGGGGCCAAAACGTGCGTTTTCTAGCCCAAAACTCAAAACGCGTGTTTGGTAAATTTTTTCAAAAGTGCGTTATACAAAAGTGCATTTTTCAGCTCAAAGGATTTCCATGTTTTGGCACGGCAACTTTGAGCTGCAGTTGCAAAACGCACAAATGCGTTTTCTCAAAACAAAAATATTACCGTTGGTGGGTTTCTCTTTTTCCTAAATTGCCCATATTTTTTTTCTTCAGCTCCTCTATGCTGCTGTGCTGCGGCATCTCATCTTCTTCTTCTTCTTCTTCTTCTTTTTCTTCTTCTTCTTCTTTTTCTGTGCTGCTTCTTCCTCTTCACTTCTCTATTTTTTTTTATTATTATTTATGTCTTACATATCTAATCTCAAAAAAACCTTTTGAATTCGATAGAGTTTTTGATAAATGGAACATATGGAGAGAGAGAGAGAGAGAGAGAGAGAGAGAGAGAGAGAGAGAGAGAGAGAGAGAGCTCAGACTTGTGTGTGTGGAGGGGGGGGGGGGGGCTTTGTGTGGAGGAAAGTGAAAGAAAAGGAAGATATAAAGATGAGGACGAAGTGAACGAGTGGATGAGAAAAAAGTGAAAGAAAAAAAAAAAAAGAGTTTTTGGGTTTGGGTAAAGCAATGTGGAATAAAATATAGAGAGTAGGAATACAAATTATTTCACAATTTTTTTTTTCACAACTGTGATGTTATAGACTATGTGGTGGAGAAAAAATTGTGGGTACATGTATAATCCTAGAACAACTCATTTAAAAGATAAGTGTTAATAAAATTTTATTTTACAAAGATTAATTTTAAATTAGTATTGTGAAAATATTGTGACATTTTATTATATCTCTAAACTTTTTAAATTAGTACTAATTTTGTTTAGAAAAAAAATAGTACTATTGACATAATATTTTAATAACAATTTCATAATAAAGTTTACATAGTAAGTTGTTATTAGTTCTCATCTAGACTTACTAGTGACATTTTTTTTTCCTACCATTAACAACTTGTCATATAGACTTTATTGTGAAATTTTTGTGAAAATATTATGTCCATAACTTGCATTAAGAGAGGTAATTAAAACAAAAAATTTTCTTTATATAGATATTGTCTTTTTTGGTAATTTACCTCTCAAACTGCAACTTTTATAAGTGTTAAGCAAATACTCAGCTTTTTCAAAAAGTATTTTTTAACAGTTTTTACCAAATATTCAGCTTTTACAAAAATCCCAATTTCATACTGCATTTTTTTAAACCCCCACTTTTTCAAAAAGCACAATATCAAAAAGTTGAAACAAACTCACCCATACTCTAAATTTATATATCTCGTAAAGTCTTTTATGATTGGGTGCATTGCTCACAACGTACGTTCCAGCCGACACTTTTTTTTTTTTTTGAAACTGAATTTCATTAATAGAAAACCTCAGCCATAATTGGCTAAAAGAACAGATACAATGGGTGGGGGAACTTCCTCCCTCCAAACAACTAAACCGCCAACATGTTTCGCATGTCTAGCAAGGCTGTGAGCGACAAAGTTCCCTTTTCGCTTAACATAAGAAAAATTACAATTAAGAAAAGAGTCTGCATGAAATTTTATTTCCTCAATAAGGTTACCAAAAGTAGCAAAGGACTGCTCTGCCTCTTGAAAGGCACGGTTAATAGCTTATATATATTGAGCTTGTCCCTCTTGTCTTCTTATTTCCCCTTACAGAGCTGTCCCCTTGGAAGCATTGTCCCTCTTGCAACCAATGTCCCTCGTCTTCTCAGGCCACGAAGTCAGCTTTTGGTTTAATGCAAAGCCAACCAAAGTGTGTCCTACACAGTTACGTACACGCTGGAGAAAAAGAAAAGAAGAAGAGTTGAAAGAATATCTTAGAGATTGAGAGCTCCGCAAAAGCCATTCGGCCATTGTGTGACGGAAATACACAGTGATAGACAGCTCTACAACCACAGAATGTTTTTTTTTTTGACAAACTACAACCAGAGAATGTTAGTTTTTAAAAGAAGATATTAATTATTACCGGGTTTTGTGGTGAGAGGCATGTGGCCTGTCTAGATTTGCCGTTTTCACTCACTCATAATTTAAAATTCATTACTTATCACTTAAAATCGGTGGATCTCACGCATGAAAAGCTTGTTTGGATGTGTTTTTATTTTCTGTTTCCATCACTCAAAACTCACCGAATTGAGTTATGAGTTAGTGAAAAAAAAAAAAAAAATGATGTTTTTAAGTCATGGAAATAAAATTATGGTGACAAATTCGTAAATTCCCTCATAATTAATGGGCCCCATGGACAGAGTCTTGTCACTTCACAAATCAGCCTTTACCCCCCCGCCAATGGCTCTCTTCACTTTTCAGACCAAACCTATTTCAACTATACCCTTTCCTTTACTTTTCAACCCTAACAGAGTTCGGGTATAAATTGGGGATTTTCAAGTGAAAAAAATAAGTTATAGGGTGATGAGTTTTGGGTGATAAGTGATGGGATATCACTCACTCACCATCCAAACAAGCCCTTATATTCTAATAGTATTCTAACAATCCCTTTAAACTTATGTTAGGTAAAGTGATATCAACTTGAGTTTAGAAGTCAAGTACAAAAAACATCGTCCTAGAGAGTTCTAATAGTATTCCAACGCAAGACACCAACAACGTTTTACAAGATTAGAGCATTAACATAGGTAAAGCTATCACAAAAAAAGTAAAGCCAAACTTAAGATATCCTCCTTCATCAATCACCTCTACTTGTTTCATGCGTTTCTCATTGTTATGCTTTGTGAACTTCTCTACATGCTCAGTAATCCCAGGTGTGCCTAATTCAATGAAAAGAAAGTTGAATGAAAGAAAGATGAAGTAATGATTAAAATTTAAACTTTAAAGAAATATTATCATGATTTTTAAATAGAGTTTGTAGTGTGCCTTATATTAGAATCATATTCCCTCTTCCTTGTGCATGCACATGTGTTTCATAAATAATGAAAGTCTCCAAATCCACTGTGGAGACTATTTCGAGTAATAGCATATTTACATGCTTATATATGAAAAATTATTAATGTGGTATAAATTTTACTAAAAAGCAGTTCATAAATTGATGTAGATTAGCGTTACTTTAATAATATAATAAATAAATATTCAAATAGTTTTTATTTTATTTTTTTAATGATTGATGATACATTTTCTTTTTGATACAATGATTGATGATATTAATTTATAAAATTTGTAGCATTCGTAACATATTAAAATAGACCATCACTAATATAAAAAAGACAAGAAAATAAATACGCTCTAACTACTAGTTAAATTCAAAACTACCATCTCCTAAATAAAGAAACTATTCATCTTTATTGCTTTAAAATTAGGAAGATACATCAAGATGCAACTGGTGTTGGATGAAAGATGGAATTTATTCCATCCAAACTACCATCTCCTAAATACATTATTTATATCTACCATCTTCGAAAACTTCATCACACACTTAAGTACATATAAAGATAATTAAGAAATACCACGAATTTGTTATTTTATTCCATAACGTGGTATACTATTGTTCATAATCACTCTGCATTTTTAGTAGCTTTGTTTTTGATGAGATAATTTTTGGCGATTTCTCCAATTTTTGCTACTAGGTCAGTAGTGACGTACGAGGTATTTGCAATAGCTTCTTCCTTGATATCATACTCAATTGTGCTTTTGATTATGCATGAATCATTGTCCTTCTCTATGATTTCAAAGCGAACACGAAAAAGAGTAAGGCCTAAATCAAGATATCCTCCTTCCATCACCTCTAGTTCTTTCATGCGTTTCTCATTGTCATACTTTGTGAACTTCTCTCTTTGCACAGAAAACCCATGTGAGCCTAATTCATTAGAAAGGAAGTTTAATTAATGAAAAAAAAAAAATGGAAGTAACTATTCAAATTGAAACTTTAAAGAGAACATAGAAGCAAATAAAGCAGTCATTCATTTCTGACTAAAGAGAGGGGGGAGCTATTTCTCCAAAGTCAATTCTTAGATTGCTTGGTATCATTGGTTGGGTTCAAGATTACTTCTATGTTTATCAGTTTGTATTGCTTTATCAATTATCATACCTGGTGTATATGTTTTCTTCAGAATAGTCCCAATCCCTCCATCTCCTTCTATGACCTCAATCTTCTCAACGATACTTCCATCTTCTACAAGAAGTTTGGCTAACCCAAGCCTGCCATAAAGCTCCCATGCTTCACTAGCGGGCACATTTATCTCCAGCTCGTGTGAGAGTTGCTCAGACATCTTTTTTTAAATGCACTTGCGGAAGCAAATATGTTGGGATGTGTTAGGCATATATGTTCTTTCCTTGTGATATATATAGGCTCCAAATTTGTGTGAAGGTAAGTAAAGTGCCTTATCATCGAATAGGGTTCGAATATCGCCTACACCAAAAATCGATTGGTGTCTTAGCCTAATGATAAGAGCAATTATTATGGAATATAATGGACTTCATATGTTGAAATTCTAACCTATTTATTAAAAAGTTTATGTTTGGACTAGAGGAAAGAGGGTGAAATTTTAGGTACAGTACATTATATGTTGTACATTAGGTTTCTCATTTGAATGAACACTTGGTCGTTACTTTTACATTTAATTTTCTTTGAAAGGAAGAACACTATTTGGATGTAGTCCAACCAGGTTGAACTCATCAAGCCTTTATTAAAAACAATTTAACTTAATATTTTTATGATCTGTTTTCTATGTAGGTTTGTATACCAAGCAGTGGTGGCTACAAGATTTTTTGTCCAAGGGGGTCAATAAGAAATATAAATTATATAAAATCTAAAATCAAAGAGAAATTGAATATATTGACCTCACAAAATGAGATATTTTCTTGTTGCTTCGGTCCGAAGGAAGATTGTTCATGTCAACAGGATTATGCTTAGAAGATGAATTTTGAGTAGGAGATGAATCTTGGGGTCTACATGATTTCCTTATTATGAATATATTCATAGTACTAGCAAAAGAATAAAAGGTAAAATAAGTTGATTTAACATATTTTTTTTTTTCTAATACAATAAACATGTTAATTATTGTTGTTAAATAAAACTTTAATTATTATTACTTAGAATATTTTAATTTATTAGTTTATGTCTTTTAGTCTTTACCGTTCTTTTATTGAACTCAAAAGACATTTTAAGCCTAAATGTTTACAATTATATAATTTTTTATTAGTTTACAATTCTTCAATTCGTTTTCAATTCTTTAATTCGTTAGTTTACTATTTTTTGCTAATATTAATTTATTTGTTTACAATTCCTTAATTGTTTCATTTTCTTAGTGTTAATGCTCCTACTGTACTGATTGATCCACTCAACTAGCCAACAACCACCCCTACTCACAAGTCACAAATTTGGTCAGAGACTCAAAAGTACAAAAACTCAAAAATTTTACAGTGTGGAAAAATTTTAATTTATCAAAATCACTATTGCAAATTCACTTAACAATGTAACTGCCCATTGACCTCAACTTGCAAAAACAAAAACAAATTCATCACATAACTCAATGAATCGATATTAACCAAACCAGAATCAATTTTATTTAGAGAACCAAATATCGTGATTCAAGTGTAAGATTTAACAAAATAGATGAAAATTAATTAATAATTTTAAATGTTTTAATTCACCTCTGGTACCATAAGGTGATGCATGATGAGAGAGAGAGAAAAAGAGAGAGTTTAGCATGAGAGTGTGACAGATAGAATGATTAATGGTCACAATATATTGCGTGGAAGACATTCCTAAGAGATTTTTTTTTTTGGTGTATTTTTCCTCGTGTAAAACATTTTAATTGAGTTGGATTCTCATTCACCCACAAAATTTTGGGACCTTTTTCTATTGGTTCCACTCATTTTTTTGGACGGTGAGTTCAATTATTGTCTTCACAATTTTTATTTTTATTTCTATTTCAAATGGGCCCCCAGGTCATGGCCTAAATTGCTTAGGCCTAGGCCGGTCCTAACAACTTTTCTTTTCTCCCCATAAGAAACAATGCATGATTTAATCAAATCAAGCAAGGATCTGGTAGGTTTTTTTTTTTTTTTTTTTTTTTGAAGAGAAGATAGAAAAACTTTACTAATAAAAGAAGATAATTACAAAGTGATAATAAAAAAAGGGTGGATCCCCTGTACAGAATTGAAAAACTCAGTACAAAAAGAGCTAGAAGAGGACCTAAACCTATGAATATATTATCACATGTTAGAGGAACTCAACGATGAGGACAATAATGATACGTAACCTTCAACATTGATCTTGACAATATAAACAAAGAAAAATTCTAGTACCACAAAAGTTTTCACAACTTCTCGCCATAATTGTGATGTGGCAAAGTGTGATTGATGAAGAAAAAATTGTGGGTCTATGTATAAGTGAGGATTAATCACTCACAATCTGGCATGTCACAATTATGACAAAAAGTTGTGGAATAATTTATAGTCCTAAAACTACTCATAAATAAAACTTCAGGTACTTCAAGAACGGTGTAAGTACCATCAGGTGATACTGTTGGAAATGTAATAGTAAATAAACAAGTTTGATTCAACAAATACCATCCCAAAGAATTAACAAGAATATAAATTAGCAAGAATAGAAAATAAGGAGAAAAATTGAAGAACAAACTTGTAGTGCTATAGAATTATGCATAGAGCATTACTTTTAAAAGCAAACTTTTTTCATCCAGAGTAAAACTCAATGTGACTAGTTCTCTTGGCCAAATAATCCCTCATGATTAGACTAGTGTCAACTTTCGTGATGGGTGCACTTCCACTCATAGAGGTTTAAGAACAATCTTCTAATGCCTTTATGTAGAACAAGTATAAATTGTTGAAAAATATGTGATATAGAATGAAAACCATGTCTGATGGAGAATAAGAGCAAAAGAAAAAAAAGTTAGGGGAAAAAGCATTCCCCCCCCCCCCCCCCCCTCTTTTCTATGTTTGTGGTAACTCTCAATTTCCCCTTCTATGTTTGGAAAATGAGCAAATATTTTAAATTCGTTACTTTTTCAGTTAAATCCAGTGAAATTATAATTATTACAAATGCAATCTATGAAAACAAAGAGAAAATGGACAAATGCCCCTTTTCAAAAAAAAAATCTAGCATTTTGCCTCATTTCCCAAACTAATTAGGAAAATGCCCCTCTTTTGAAATTCGATTTTCTCAAAATCGAGTTATAAAAAAAAAAAAAATTCTGAAACCCTATAGTGGCGTTTTAAGGATCCTATAGTGACGTTTTAAGGACCTATAGTGGCGTTTTGTAACTTGATCTCCATGAAGTTGAGTTACATGCAATTTTTTTTTTTTTTTTTTTTTACCTATAACTCGAGTTCAAGGAGCTTGAGTTACAAAACGCCACTATATGTCCTTAAAACGTCACTATAAGCTCCTTAAAAACGTCACTATAGGGCTTAACTCAATTTTGAGAAAATCGAGTTTCAATAAAGGGGCATTTCCCTAATTAGTTTGGGAAATGGGGCAAAATGCTGGATTGTTTTTTTTAAAAAGGGTAAAGGCCAATTTTTTCCATGAAAACAATAGTACAATCTTCAACTTTTTCTCTTCCTTGTGGTGTACAACTAATAATTTCTTTAAAAATTTTTGTTAGATTTAATTGAGAAAACAACAAGTTGGGGGTATTTGCTCATTTCCTAAACAGTGGGGGGGGGGATTGGTTGATTTAAAAAATATAAGGGGGAATTACGAACTACCCCAAATATAAAGAGGAAAAACAAGGAAAATGTTTTTTTCCTTAAAAGGTTATGATAATGTCACATCGTCAATTTCTTTTAATTTTGACTCTTCAATTTATAATAAATGGTTATGATAATGTCACATCATTAATTTAATAACAAAACCTTAAAATAATGATGTCATATCAACTAATTAAATTAAAAAAAATTGACATGACAGATCTTAAGCACTATGTTTGTGACAATATACTATGTTGTGGGAGATTATCCTATATCATTAATTTAATTTGTTTGTTTGTTGTTTTTTTTTTTGGTGAAATAATATAGGATATTATTTGAGTTGGATTCTCATTGATCCACATCCACAATAATTGGGGCGTTTTTCTAATGGGGTTCACCTAACTTGTTTTGTTTTTTTTGATAAAATCAATTATTGTCTTCACTATTTTGGGCGGTTCCACCGGTCCTTGTTAGAAGTCCTATTGACAATTCATGTTTTTTTATTTTTTTCAAAAGCAACAATGTAAAAGAGTTGGTGGTATTTTAAAGGACCTAAACTTATGTCCGTGTTGTCAAAGCTTGAATCACATATATATTAGAAGAACTCATCGATGAGGACAACGATGATATGTAAATTAAAATAAATAATTAGACAAAACCACGAATCGTTTGCTTACAAAAAATGAAGCATTCGAATCTAATAGCTTGTTTGGATGCAGGGAGAGTAGATGGGAGTAGAGTAGAGGGAGGGAGAGTAAATTAAATTACCTTGTTTGGATGTTTTTTTAAGGGAGGAGGGGGAGAGATTTTAAAGGGGTTTTGAGGTGTTCTAACTATTTCTAACCCCTTATTTTTTATTCCCCAAAATTGTAGAGATTTGGAGAGAGAGTAGAGTATAGAAATACTTGACTAAATGAATTACCAAATTTACTTTTACCATATTAACAAAATTACAAACTATGAAAAGACTAATTATTTTCCTCCCCCTTAATTTTAAAAACTTCTAAACAAGGTGGAGGATAACCATTCCCCTCGACTGTCCTTCCCATTACTTTACTTCCCTTTACTCCCCTCTACTCTTCTCTCCCTCCAAACTTCCAAACATAGCATAAGGTGGTGTGAACTTTGTGATCAATACAATCAAGGCGCAACGCCAAGGTCCATTGTATTATATTAGAACAACCATTATATTAGACATATAGGTTACCATTTCAAGTAATATTACCCTTGCCCTCTAATACAGAAAAGCTAACCAATAGGCTAAGCTCTATGATGTGTCATTTCTCTTGGATTCAATATTTTATTTATTTTGAGTTTAAATTATACTTTTTCAATTTATCATATTATCCATCTCAATCTATTATTATTATTTGATAATTTTATTAGTGGTTCGAGAATTTTGCTTTTTACATGTGAATATAATATTTATTAATTTATGTCGAAAATAATTTTATTTTAGACTAAAATTTTGTTTATTTGAAAGAATACTAAACACAAATAGTTACACTTATTTATGCTTTATTATTTTCAATTAACCTTATAAAAATGGTGAAAATTCATTTGAAAGTTGTTTAAATGTTTTTAGACATGTTTTTAGTAAAATTTTGTTAATGTTAGGACATATGTGAATCATGTTAGGAACATATATCAATATTTTATGTAATTGGCTAATCTTTTGACAAAACGAACTTTACTTGTAATTGGGTAGATCTAGGATGTGTTTAATACTTCAAGGAATAAGGTTTCAAGATTAAGTGTTAAAGCCATGCAAGTCTGTCCAAGAAACAAGTGAAGAAGTGCTGGATTTAAAACTCGACAGCTAGCATCTATCGAGGTTTAAAAAGCTGTTGAAATTTGAAGCTCGACAGCTAGCTTGAAAGATACCCTATCTGTCGAAGTTTATGGAATTCAGTTTTTCAAAGCTATTTTCATCCAATACGTGGGTATATGTTTGGGTTTTCTTTTCTCACAACCCTAAACATATATAAGGATTATTTTAAGGGCCGTCAAAGGTTGCGCAAGTGTGAAGCAAAGTTTTGTTCATGCAAATTGTGACTGGAGACAGAATTTGCCATAGTTCATCTTTCTCTTGAAGAAGCTGCTGTGTTTGTACACCTTAGGGTTTTGTGACCAAGGAGTTTCGTGATCTTTATCGTGTGATGAACTAAAAAACTTTGCAGCCAACATTTTTCTCAAGTTGGTGATTAAGTCGCATACTAGGATCCGCGTATCTATTGGTTAGTCATGTACTGGGAGCCGTGCATTGAAAATGAGAGATTGTCACTACAGAATAAGTCTAATTGGGTATTGGGATAAGGGTTCAATTGTAGGTTTGTATAAGGTACTGGGATTCCTTTACTTGTAATTGCTTGTTTTGATAATAGTGGATTCTCGGGAGTGGTGACTTTAAAATCACTCGGTTGGGTTTTTGCTGTGTAGGTTTTCCCTATTCGAAAACAAATCACCTTGTCAATTTAATTTCCACTGCACTTTAGTTAATTGGTGATTTGTTTGTGCTACCATGCACTTTTCATGTTAATTGAATTAATTAATTAACTTGGCTAAATCAATTAGTTAATATATCGCAAGGGGTCAATACATTCTTGGCCTATCAAGTGATATTAGAGCAAGCGCACTCTGATTAGGTTTTAATTTTTGCTGTGTGATCCATTGACCCCTATTTTGTCATGGATAGAGGACAATCTCTTATTATACCTCCTTTATTTGATAGCACTAACTATGCATACTGGAAAATACACATAAGAGCTTTCTTGCAATCATTAGATGAAAAAGTGTGGCAAGCTGTAGAGATAGGTTGGACCAAACCTACGGAAGCACTGACCGACTGGGATGATGCTAAGTTCAAGGTGGTAAACTTCAACAGCAGGGCATTGAATGTTCTATTCAGTGCAGTCACGAATAAGGAATTTAAGAAGATATCCTCTACTAAAACTGCTAAGGAAGCATGGACCATTCTCTAGACAACCTATGAAGGAACCAAGGCTGTCAAGGATTCAAAACTTCAGAGGCTTACTACGAGCTTTGAAGAGATTAAGATAGAGGAGGATGAGTCATTCGATGAGTTCTATGCCAAGCTCAAGGACATAGTAAACTTAGTCTTTAATCTTGGGGAAACTATTCCTGAACCCAAGATTGTGAGAAAGGTGCTTAGATCTCTATCCGAGAGATTTCATGCCAAGATCACTGTGACTGAGGAATCAAAGGATAATGATAAAATTCCTTTAACAGAGTTGGTTGGAAATCTGCAAACCAATGAGCTGGGTTTGACAAGGATAGGGAAATCAAGCAAGAGCAAGAGCATGGCATTGAAGGCCAAGAGCAGTGACATGGATGAGTCTTCAGATGATGAAGATTCCAAAATGAAGTCCTACATTACAAGGCAATTCAAGAAGTTCATGAAGAATGCCAATGGGAAGGGCTTCGACAAGGATTATAGGCAATCTAGTTCTTCGCAGTTCAAAAGCCAAGACAAAGGGAAAAAGGATGATAGGGATGGCGGCCAGTACATTGTTCCCTCAGGACGAAAATGCTTTGGTGTCAGGGCTTCGGTCATATGAAATAAGAGTGTCTTACGTATCTCAAGACTATTGGGAAGAGTAAGGCACTTGCTGCTACGTTGAGCGACACTAAGCCTAAGGATGATTCTGATAATGAGGATGTTGGAATCTTAAATGCCTTCATTGCCACTGTAAATCCTACTGAGAAGATTGTTGAAGATGTAGATGAAGAAGAGGAATTGGTGGAGTCTAAGTTTGAAAAGATGGATGAACAAGATGACATCCATACAGCCTATGCAAAGTTATACAAGGTCTCGGAAAAGCATGAGAAGTTGTATAGGTTGGCCACCAAGCAGCTTAGTGAAGTGGAGCTTGAACGAGAAAAAATCTCCACAAAGTTTGATGAAGCAAATCAGACCATTGGAGCACTGAGGTTTGAGAATAATTTCTTGGCTGAGAAGACCAAGAAGCTTGAGGCAGAACTGTTCCAAGTCAGAGCCTAATTGGAAAGAACTTTAAGTGCAAAGCTTGATGAGATGCTCAGTCTTCAGAAATCTGCTTCCGATCAAACCGGTTTAGGGTATGATTTCTTTTCTCCTAGTATTGCTACTTCTAGTTCTACTGTTTTTGTTCCTCCAGCTAATAATGTTGAAACTGAGAACAATAATGTTAAAAATGAATTAACTAGTGAGAGCATAGACAATGGTAAATCTATCTTGGGAGCACCCCCCAAACTTGATAAGAAAGAGATTAAGAACCATAGGGCTAAGAAGGAAAATACTCAAAAGCCTAAACAGAAAAATCAGCATTTCTGTCATCACTGTGGCGCAGCTGGACATACTCGACCTAATTGCTATAAGTGGTTAGCAACTCAACAGAATAACATCCTGATCGCGTTGGGAAACTAGAATCAGTTTCCATCCTCCTTTGCTCCTTTTGGAGATCTTCTCAAAGCTCTCATGTTCCTTTCGAACTTGAACGGTTTAAATTCTTCCCCCTCACCGCCATATCAAGAGTTTGCTAAACAGAAAGGTTCTACCAAGGTGTGAAAGGAAAAAGGGCTCCAAGTGATTCTGTCACTTTTTCTCTCTATCCCCTTCTTGTTTTTGCATTACTTGTGTGTTTTGTTTTCGTATTTTGAGTCAGTCTAGTTTTATGCATTACTTTGTTTAACATGTTTTTGTTTGTTTACTCTTCAGTTTTGCTTTATTTTATTTTTCATATAAAAATAAAATATAAAAAAATTGAAAAATTAGAAAAATACAAAAACAGTGTGTGGTCGTGTACATTGGTACTTTTGTACCTTGGATGGCCATTGAAACAAAGTGTTCTAAACTTTGTATCTCTTGTAGCTTAGATAAGTATCTCTATGCACAACTAAGAAAGTGAGCTTTGTGGCTCGTGTTTGTGATAAGTAAGATTAAGTAATCTCTTGTACTTAACACTCTATCACTTTTTTTGACGGGAAGGATTAGAAAATCCTAAGAGAAAGGCATAAATAACCATCTCACCACTGTTGCCCGCCAATCATGAAATGACATTTGTATGTTTCGGCATAGCAAAAGTGGAATGTTAAATACTTAACATCATTGGGTATTTCTTTTCTCTCTTATATATGTCCATGCATGGTTTGCTTAAAAAGAAAAAGATGCAAAGAAAGATAAAAAGCAAAAAGAATCAAATGCTTTATATATGATTGCAAGCGTGTCTTCTAGAAAATGTGGGAGTTATGGGATGTACCTCGAAGGTGATAGTCCCCATCAAACAATTATGATTGTGTGTGAGTTAAAGTGATTTTCTCATATCTCAAATCGTCATAACATGAAGACACTTATGCAATCTTGCGATGTTTTTCACACACAACTCGCAAAATTCTTTGCTGCTTTTGATACATGTGTAGGTACAACGTGATTTGGCCATCACAAGGAATACATGTGTTAATGTATGCTCACTAAACTGTCTTAACTTGTTTTTGAAATATGAAATTGGTTAGACTTGTTTAGTGCGTGTGTGTGTTTTGGATCTATGTGCTTAACAATTTTTCTTGTTGAGAAATGATTGTGAGAGCTTAAAATGTTGTTTGGATCTTTGGTTGTTTAGCATGCTTGATTGCATTCATATTTGTATTTTTCTCTTCTTGAAAAACTGTTTTTAAGCAATGTCGATAGCTTCTCGATACCTCTTGACAGCTATGCTATCTATTGAGACCCTTCAGTTGCTTGTTATCGCATTCTCGATAGCTCTCGATAGCTACTTCGATCCATTGAGAAACCTTCTGGATGCTCGATAGCTACCTCGATCCATCGAGAATCTTTGCTGTGGACACCTCTCGTTAGATCCTCGATAGATATTCGATAGCTAAAAAGCACATTTTTAATTCTCAATAGCTCTCGATCTATCAAGAATTATGAACTTCTGTTTAAAGGGTCAGCGCGATTTCAACTTCACTTTTCTCGACCTCTCTCGATCCATTCTGACTCTTCACCTCCCAAAACACCTCTCATTCACTCCAAACCTCTTCCTCACTCAATATTCGATCTCAAGATCATCTTCTTCATCTGGTATGATGCTTTCTCACTCATTAATCATACATTTCATATCTTTTGACCTAACTTTTGGGGTTTTTGAAAATTTTTGGGATTTTTCAAAATTATTGAGGTTTTTGCAAAATTTTTAGGATGGGTTTTGTTTAAATGGTTTTAAAACATAATGCATTGCATCACATTTGCATTATAACAATGTTTCATGTATTTAGACGTGTGTTTACTTTGTTCCAATGTTGTGCACTGGTAGGTTTGGATTGGGCTGAGCCCATGAAGTATTTTAGTTTGCATGTCACATGCTCATCAATTTTCATGCATACGTACCTTCAAGTTCTTATATTCTTATATATATTGTCTTATTGGTGCTTTTCTGATTCTCTCTCTCTCTCTCTCTCTCTCTCTCCCTCTCTCTCTTGTTCTTGCGTTAGTCTGCACTATGGCACCCAAACGCAAATCCACTCCGTCCCAGAACCCTCTTCGTTCTGGGGCATCCACTTCTTCTTCCTCTAACCCCATTCCATCTCACGTTCGGTTCTATGATGAGAAGGACTATAAGGACTTCTCGGAGAACTTTTGTAGACGAGGCATTCATTCTGAATGCCAAGTCATCCTATCGGACTTTTCTGATACTGACTTACCCACTGTCATCTACAGTAAGGGTTGGAAGTCACTGTGTGGTGCCCTGGTCACTTGTCCCTCTGTGATCATACAGGAGTTTACTCCAATATGCACGGAATCGACACTTCTGTACCTCATTTCTTCTCTCGCGTTCGAGGTACGCGCATCGTAGTTACTCCGGAGATTGTCTCTGAGGTACTACACGTTCCTAGGGTAGCGCATCCTGACTACCCTGGTTGCGATCATCTGAGAACAGTGTCTAAAGACGAACTCTCATCTCTCTTCTGTGAGACACCTTCTTCTTGGGGTGACCGTCAAAACACCCTTTGCTCGGCCTTTGCAAAAGGTCCGAGATTCCTTAACATGATGATGACATTCATTCTTCATTCTTTGTCTCACTATAACTCTATTACAGAGTCTCATGCTTGATTTTTGCTATCCCTCTTAGAGGATATCTCTATTAACTTTCCTTCTCACTTCATTCTATCACTTATAGATGTTTTTTGGGATACGACGACCCGTGATAAGCTCATTTTTCCTTTCAACTATCACGCAGCTTCTTTGCCACTTTTCTGTCTCTTTTCCTGAGTCTCCTCATTTTCCGGTGATGTGTGCCATAGATGCAGCTACCGTTCGACGGAGTGAGGCACAGCTCAGACCGAGGCGACCCCGGACAGAGACGGCAACTCCTCCTGCTTCCACCGCTCCATCCACCTCTTCTCCTTCATCTTCTGCGGGCGGAGTGACACTTGAGGCCATCATGGCACAGCTTGTGTGCATGGATGCTCGCGTTGACACTCTCAGTGATGAGTTGTGTTAGGTGAACACCCGTGTTGGTCATATCGCACGATGACAGGTTGAAATGAGTGGTTTCACTGTTGCTTCTTCTCTATCTCCACTGGCGTTCGAGGATGAGAGTGACGATGGCTCCGGTAGTGATGATGCTGATGAGGATGATGGTGCTAGCTCACCCAGTGATGATGAGATGTCTACTTGATGTACTTGCCCTTTGTCACTCGTGACAAAAAGGGAGAGTGGTTTTGAGATAAGAGTAGTCATACTCATAGGGGGAGGGTTAATATAGGATTTTGTGATAGGGGGAGTGTATATGAGAGATGTAGTGAGGATTTTGTTGTATCTTTTCTTTTCTTTCTATTTTAGATACATTATCTCTTGTACATTGGTCTTGTGATCACTTAGTGATAGCAAACATTGTACTTATCTTTGATATATATTTGATGATGTTGTTATCACATTTCACCTAACTTTCCATGTGTTGTTTCTTTTCTCTCTTTATACACATGTTTCTTATTTACTGTATACAATCTATTATTTCCGTTTCACACTAAGATGCCATGATGAGTTTTGTTTAAAGTGTTTCAGAAATACAGGTTGTCAAAGTCTTCTTACCATAAACTCTCTTCTTGCAAATTTTTTCAAGGGTTTGTGTTAGGATATATTTTATTGTATTCAACAAGTGAGTATGAGTTGAGTGATTTATGACTTCTCTCATATGTTCATTTGTTTGTTGTGTTTTTTTCACGGATTGCCAAAGGGGGAGATGGTTAGGACATATGTCAATATTTTATGTAATTGGCCAATCCTTTGACAAAATGCACTTTACTTGTAATTGGGTAGATCTAGGATGTGTTTAATGCTTCAAGGAACAAGGTTTTAAGATTAAGTATTAAAGCCATGCAAGTCTGTTCAAGAAACAAGTGAAGAAGTGCTGGATTTTAAAGCTTGACAGCTAGCATCTATCGAGGTTTAAAAAGCTGCTGAAGCCCGAAGCTCGACAGCTAGCTCGATAGATACCCTATTTGTCGAAGTTTATGGAATTCAGTTTTTAAGAACTGTTTTTCATCAAATCCATGGGTATATGTTTGGGCTTTCTTTTCTCACAACCCTAAACATATGTAAGGATTATTTTAAGGGTCGTCAAAAGTTGCGCAAGTGTGAAGCAAAGTTTTGTACATGCAAATTGTGACCGGAGATAAAATTTGCCCTAGTTCATCTTTCTTTTAAAGAAGCTGCTGTATTTGTACACCTTAGGGTTTTGTGACTAAGGAGTTTCGTGATCTTCATCGTGTGATGAACTGAAGAACTTTGCAGCCAACATTTTTCTCAAGTTGGTGATTAAGTCACATACTGGGATCTGTGCATCTATTGGTTAGTCATGAACTGAGAGCCATGCAGAAAATGAGAGATTGTCACTACAGAACAAGTCCAATTGGGTATTAGGGTAAAGGTTCAACTGTAGGTTGGTATAAGGTATTGGGATTCCTGTACTTGTAACCGCTTGTTTTGATAATAGTGGATTTTTGGAAGTGGTGACCTTAAAATCACCCGATTGGGTTTTTCCTGTGTAGGTTTTCCCCATTCGTAAACAAATCACCGTGTCAATTTAATTTCCGCTGCACTTTAGTTAATTGGTGATTTGTTTGTGCTACCACGCACTTTGCATGTTAATTGAATTAATTAATTAACTTGGTTAAATCAGTTGGTTAATATATCACAAGGGGTCAATACATTCTTGGCCTCTCAATGTTTACCATTTTAGTACCTTTATTTTGTTAATCTCTTATTTGACGACAAAAGACTTTACTAGTTGAGTAAACTGGAACCCACAACACCAAAACTTTTTATCCGTTGTATTCTTAATAGGATGGAAAACTTTATATTTTTATCTTTTTTGCTTAGATATTAGGGTGGGCTAATCTATATATATCTAAAAGCTAAAGCGTTGCATTTATTGTTGCTACGCTCCTATTAAGCCACCTCATCCTCCACGTCATTGCCACATCATTATTTTTTCTATATTTATTTTTTACTTTTAATTTTTTTGACATTATTAAATATGTAAATATATTGGCTTTAAAAATTTAACTTAGGCGGTTTTAACTTTACATATTTATCTACTTTAATTTTAATGATATAACTAAGTATTGTCTATACATATTCCTCTTAGATGGTTTTTACTTTATGTATAATTTTGTCCCTTTATCTTCCTTTATTTTGTCTCTTCTTATTCTCATCTTCTTACAATAAATTTGTCACTCTCTCCCATTTTATGCATATTTTATTTTCCCACACAAAAAGGTCCTCTCTCTCTCTCTCACTTTCACAAACACGTTTTTTTTTTTTTTTTTTATACATTTTTTGTTGGATTTTTTATGAAATTGAATTTTGGACATGCTTCCCAGAGGTTCCTTGAATTGGAATTTTGGACGTGCTTCCTATAGGTTCCTTGAGTTGGAATTTTGGACATGCTTCCCCAAGGTCCAAGTATTTGAAGTTTGGACGTGCTTCTCAGAGGTCCGTTGAAATTGAATTTTGGACATGCTTCCTAGAGGTCCAAGGATTTGAATTTTGGACGTGCTTCCCAAAGGTCCAATGGAATTGAATTTTGGACGTGCTTTCTAGATGTCCATTGAAATTGAATTTTTTCAATGGAATTGAATTTTGGACGTGCTTCCCAGAGGTCCGTTGAAATTGAATTTTGGACGTGTTTCCTAGAGGTCCAAGGATTTGAATTTTGAACCTTCCTAGAGGTCCAAGGATTTGAATTTTGGACGTGCTTCCCAACGGTCTGATGATTTGAAGTTTGGACATGCTTCCCAGAGGTCCGATGGATTTGAATTTGGACGTGCTTCCTAGAAGTCCCTTGAAATTGAATTTTGGATGTGCTTCCCAGAGGTCCAAGGAATTGCATTTTGGACGTGCTTCCCTGAGGACCAAGGATTTGAAGTTTGGATGTGCTTCCTAGAGGTCCGATGAATTTTTGGAAGGCATTATTCACGCCGATGTGTGTGGGCCCTTTACCCTAGTACCTGCAAAATAAATATTTTCAATTAGTAACAGAGTTATTCATTGAAAAGAATTCGGCATACCTGACGAATGCCCCTAGTTTGGGACATATTTCATGCCTTGATGAATGTTGAGTGTGGATAGTTGACTTGATGTTGCACCACTTGAGAATATGGAAAATAATCATAACCTTCTATTCTTGGTTCTTGAAGAAGAATGAAGATTTTTCTTGGGAGTTTTGAATTTTTTTTTTTTGAAAGATTTGGAAATCTTGAATTTTTTTTTTTTGGGTCGTTGGATCTCGTCTGCGCTGTACACGAATATGGAGTTCTCTGAGAATATAGTGCACAAGATATTATGAGGCTGGAAACTGAGACACGATACCACGCATATATAATGTAGAAACTACATTGCAACACAAACATATAATCAGTACCTAGCCTCATCAATGTTCATAAAATGTGGAGGAGGAACAAATGCCTTCGTCTTCACAACTGTTAAGAATATAAAGTGTGAGAAAGACTGAATAGTCTGTATATTAATGTGTGTATTATAATGTACAATAGAGAGCCTTATATAGGCTGGATATGTGTGCAGTACAAGTAAAAGGAGTAAACTACAAGTACAGTATACTGGGCTAAGCCCAATGGGCTAAACTAATCTAAGCTATACACTAACATCCCCCCTCAAACTCGAGGTGGCAAGGAGGAAGCCAACTGGAGTTTGGATATAAGATCTCGAAGACGACCAGGCGGGTGAGTCTTGGTAAAGATATCAGCAGGCTGGTCAGCAGAGGAGATGGAGAATAACTTGAGATTTCCTTTCTTAAGATGCTGGCGAGTGATGTGGCAGTCGATCTCAATATGCTTAGTGCGTTCATGGAAGACATCATTATGAGCAATGTAGATAGCACTACGATTGTCACAATAAAGAGGAGTGGCAGTGGGCTGTGGAGCATCCATGTCAGCCAAGAGCCAGCGAAGCCAAACAAGCTCACAAGTGGTGTCGGCAAGGGCACGATACTCAGCCTCAGTACTGGAACGGGAAACCACATCCTGCTTTTTGCTGCGCCACGAGACCAGAGAAGTACCTAACAGGAAACAGAAACCTGTGATAGAGCATCGATCAGTCGGATCACCTGCCCAGTCAGCATCTGAATAAGCATGAAGCTCGAGAGAAGATCGAGAGGAGTAATGCAGACCATGATAAAGTGTGCCTTTGACATATCGGAGAATCCGAAGAACGGCAGCATAGTGGACAGAACGAGGTGCATCCATGAACTTACTAACCATACCCACAGCATGTGAAATATCCGGACGAGTAACAGTGAGATAGATCAAACTGCCAACCAACTGACGATAGCGAGTAGCATCGGATATAGGTTCACCGTCCAAGGGTGTGAGCTTTGCATTGTATTCCAAAGGAGTGGAAACAGTCTTGTTATCAGTGACACCGGCTTTGGAGAGAAGATCAGAAGCATATTTAGCCTGGGAAAGATAGTATCCATCAGAGGATGAGGTAACCTCAAGCCCAAGAAAATAGCTGAGAGTGCCCAGATCTTTCATCTCAAAATGCTGACTAAGGAAGTTCTGAAGAGAGCGGATACCTGCAGAATCATCTCCAGTAATAATCATATCATCAACATAAAGAAGAATAAGAGTGATACCAGCAGAGGATCTTCGAACAAAGAGAGCAGTGTCATGAGGACTCGAAGTGAAACCCTGCTGAGCAACAACTGAGCTAAACTTCTCAAACCAAGCTCGAGGAGCCTGCTTGAGGCCATAAAGAGCACGGCGAAGGCGGCAAACTTGATTGCCTGAGTGTGGATAGCCAGGGGGTGGTTGCATGTACACTTCTTCATGGAGGTCTCCATTGAGGAAAGCATTCTTCACATCCATTTGATAAAGAGGCCAACGGCGAACAGCAGCCACAGCAATGAGACATCTAACAGATGTAAGACGAGCAACAGGAGCAAATGTTTCCTCATAGTCAATACCATACTCCTGAGTAAAGCCCTTGGCAACTAGGCGAGCCTTGTATCGTTCAACAGATCCATCAGCCTTGGTCTTGATCTTGTAAACCCACCTACAACCTACTACAGACTGACCAGGAGGCAAATCAACCATATCCCAAGTGTGATTCTTATGAAGGGCATCTAGTTCTTCATTCATAGCTTGCTGCCAAAGAGGGTCAGTATGAGCCTCACGATAGGTGTGAGGTTCATAGAGAGTGGCAAGAGCAAAAGAGCAATGATAATCAGTGAGATAAGGGGGAGGAATGCTTACCCGAGTGGAACGACGAAGTTCAGGACCAATAGGAGACTCAGGAGAGGGTGGTGCCACAGGATCCAAGACAGGCGGGTCATATGCCGGAGACAGAACCGGAGATGAGTCGTCTGGAGAGGCAGTCAATGCTGAAGAATCCTCCACAAGTTCAGGATAGAGAGGGAGGAAAAGATCAGTAAAAATGGGAGACTCTGAGGAAGAAGATGTAGGAAACTGCTGAAGACTCGTGAAAGGACGATGTTCCCAAAACTCAACATGACGGGAGACATGAGGGCGATGAGAAATGGGATCATAGCAGCGAAACCCTTTTTGAGACACACCATAACCAAGGAAACAACAGAGACGAGTACGAGGTTGGAGCTTTGTTCGTTCATGAGGAGGAAGAGAGACAAAGCAAGCACAACCAAAAACCCGAAGAGAGGAGTAGTCAGGAGTTTGACCATAGAGAAGCTCAAATGGTGATTTGTTGTGTGTAGTTGGTGAAGGAATACGATTAATGGTGTGCACAGCAGTGAGTGCGGCCTCACCCCAAAAGCGCTCAGGAAGAGAGGCAGAAATGAGAAGGGTGCAGACAACATCAAGAATGTGACGATGTTTTCGTTCTGCACGACCATTTTGTTGAGAGGTGTAAGGACAAGACCGCTGAGGAAGAGTACCATGTCTGTCTAAAAAGGATAGGAAAGATTTATCATTATATTCTTGAGCATTATCTGATCGAAAGACTTTAACAGTGCGATTGAACTGTGTTTCAATCATTTTATGAAATGTTTGGTAAATAGACACAAGTTTAGACCTATGGTGAAGCAGATAAATCCAAGTATACCGAGAAAAATCATCCACAAATATGACAAAATATTTAGATCCCCCCTCAGTGGGAACAGGTGCAGGACCCCAAATATCAGAATGTATAAGATCAAAAGGGGCAGAAGAAAAGGAGTCACTTTTATTAAAGGGCAATTTTGTTTGTTTGCCAAAATGACAGGAAGTACAATCAAATTTTTGAAACTGAACTGAACCTAAATGACCTTGAGAAGCTAATAATTGAAGACGAGATAAGGATGGATGACCAAGACGAGCATGCCATAGATCAGGTGAAGAGGTGGCAGTGGTAGCAGCTGCAGAAACAACTTGTGAAGGAATCTTCAAGTCATGAACCTCAAACATGCGACCAACCTTACGGCCTGTCCCAAGCACTTGACCCGTCCGGGGATCCTGCACATCCACACCATGATTAGTAAATAGAAGATCTACGCCTAATTCGCAAAGTTGACCAACAGAAAGCAAATTGAGGGATAACTTTGGAATATGAAAAGTGTCACTAAGGGATAAACAAGGAGAAGAGATTGTTCCTTTATGACTAACAGGCATAGGAGTTCCATCAGCAGTGTAAATGGTGATTGGATGTTCTAAGGGTGCCTTATCAGAAAATTGGGATTCATCAGGAGTCATATGGTTACAACATGCAGTATCAAAAAACCAAGGTTGTTTACCTGAGGTGACAGAAAGGGCAGTGGAAGTGCGGGATAAAACCTGTTGAACCATTGCCTCAATATCAGCCGTAGTAAGTGAGGAAGCCAAAGATGGACCTGTAGGAACCGATGGATCTGAAGGACATATAGCAGCTGCCTGAGGAAGAGAAGCTTTATTCTGCTCTTGCACAAATTTCTGTAACTTACGACAAACAGAGATGTCATGGCCTTTGGCACGGCAAAACTTGCAGTGAGTACCCTTGGAAGACTGAGAGGTGGGACGCCCGGAGTTTATTCGCGGAGGAGCAGTGAATGCAACAATGGGAGGCTGTGGTGAGGGTGTAGCCAATACATGATCAGATGATGTCATGTGATAAGTAGGCCGACGATTCTCCTCAGAAATGAGCTCCTTTACTGCAGCATCAAGAGATGGAGTAGGAGACCGACTAAGTAGAGAAGCCCTAGTAGGCTCAAAATCCTCACGTAAACCCATCATGAAGTGCATAAATCTACGGCGATCCCGATATTTGACAAAGAGCTCAATGTCCTTAGAACACACCAGTGGAGGATCTGCAGCAGAGAGTTGTTCCCACATAGTAGAAGTCTGAGAATAAAAATCAGAAATAGACTGACCTGTCTCTTGGCGCATTTGATAAAGCTTTGATTCAATGTGAAACTCCAAGCTTGAATCATTAGTGCAGTTATAACGATCGGCCAAAAATTTCCAAGCAGCCTCAGCAGTTTCAAGACGAGGAAGAAGATTATGAATGGAGGGAATAGAAGTATTGATAAACCAAGATAAGATCTTACTCTGAATACTCTCCCATTCCTCTAGACGTTCTTCATAATCATCTGTTGTAACAGCAGTCTTGGAAGACTCTTCAGCAGCTGTGGCTTTGGACTTAGGGTCTGGTACTGGCTTAGGAATTGAACCAGTCACATATCTCCACAGTTTACGACCCTTGAGAAAGACGGTCATATTCTGAGACCATGCATGATAGCTAGTAGGACCATCCAACATGATGGTGATAGGATGTATGATATCTCGTTCACTTTGTTGAGCCATAATGAAGAAAATGACCAAAAAGTGAGATTTAGATACCTCAAATGCAGAAACGGAGCCCAAAATCAGAATCTACGCGAAAAACTGAGCAAGACAGGTCCTGTTGAAATTTTTTGACTTGGTCAACGGTCAACGGTCAAAGTCAACGGTCAAGTCAAAGTCAACGGTCAGGTCTGGTCAAGTCAACGGATGACGTGTGCTGACGTGGCAGAGTGACGTCACAGTAGGGCTGACGTGGCAGTTCGTGTAACGAAGCTGGCGCGTGCGGCGCGTGTGAGCGCGTGGGGCGCGTGGAGGGTGTCTGGTCTGGCGCGTGGGACGCGTGAGGAAGAGTGACGGCGCGTGGCGGCGCGTGGAGGCGCGTGTAGCGCGTGCTCGTGAGGCAGAAACTTCAGGCGGCGCGTGGAGGCGCGTGTGAAGTGTTTTCTGGCCGTTCTTGGTTGGGTTTTGCTCGGGATTGCCTGTTCTGTCACTCAATGCCTTTTCTTTGACAGTTGGATGAGCAGAACAACGAGATCCGAGAGTTGCTGGGACTGTGGGCGTGACGGCGGTGACTCGCTTCTGACAGTGGCTACTGGATGAAGGCGAGGGCAGCGGAAGAACGCCGGAGATGTCCACAGGAACCAGAAAGTCAGAGGAATGGCTCTGATACCATGTTAAGAATATAAAGTGTGAGAAAGACTGAATAGTCTGTATATTAATGTGTGTATTATAATGTACAATAGAGAGCCTTATATAGGCTGGATATGTGTGCAGTACAAGTAAAAGGAGTAAACTACAAGTACAGTATACTGGGCTAAGCCCAATGGGCTAAACTAATCTAAGCTATACACTAACAACAACTTCTCTGCCCTCCTGCATCACGAATTAATTAAATTAGTGATTACCAGGATATACCAAAAACTCAATACAATTCAATTCCTTTAAAATGATTGACTAATTAATTAATAGAAGGTTGATACTTGCACACACTTTTTTTTATAGGTTACTTGCACGCACACACACACAACTTATCAAATGGCAAATCAAATTAAAAGGCAAGAAATGAATGACCAATTTGCTTGCAAGAGCCTGTTAGTCTATCCTTGGAATTAATTTTACTGTAACTCTTTGCCTGACATTATCTACATCCACCACCTATGGAAATGAGAGATTAAAGGTCGGACAAGAAATTTTGAGAAAGCAGACCCAACTAAGCTTACAAGTTCTATACGCATAAATCAAACCTTTGAATTGCCTTTCTTCAATCTTACAAGTTCTATAGACCCCCTTACTTAGTAAGCTTTTACAACATGAGATAGCAAATCCACAGTACAGTCCAGCAATGCCAAGTAGACTCATATAAGCCTCAATACCAGCTGGAACTACCTAGATGAATATTTCTTTGCTAACACAGTCATATGTAGGGCCATATTCTGTAATGCATCTTTGATTGGCCAAAAGTTTTTCTAGAATAAAATAACTTTGTATTCTATCTCAAAGAACATACAGATTACGGTTTGAGGAAAATTTTAAACCATTCCATAAATCTAGCAGTAATTGGCCTTCTAATTTACCAAAGACCTAGGCTTTACATTGGAGATTCTAAGTCTAAATTGTAATATGTTCTATAGCGAAGTACTTTGAAGAGGCTTAATAAGTTTGCAGCAAATTTGTCAGTAGAAACTGCTCAACTTAATACAAAATGAACTATTGAAGATATTATTACTTTCATGACTTCACGGAAAGCTAGTCTATGGCCAAGAAAAGGAAATGCTAGTGTTTGTGGTGCTGCATCTGCTTTGAAGGGTTTTGGTGTATCAATATAACAAAGTAGAGTCTTGAAAAAATTTATCACCTATTTGAACATCTAATAATTCAATAGTTGGGGGAGGGGGGATTTGAACCCTAGAAGCCTCCTTTGGAACACCAGGAAGTGCCAGTTGAGCCATTAGGCTCTTGGCTGAATGGCTTCTTATACATATTGCTATTTATTGACAATAATAGTAAAATTTACTTCCAAGCAAGAAACAAAGCAGTTAAAAATGGTAACATACCTCATATGGACCTCTCCTGGTGCTGACTGCATCATTTTCATTGAAAATTGGAATAACCTTGAGAGCTAATAATGACTGTACAGTTTCACTAAGTTGATTTCTAAAAGTTTTGTCCCTAAAATCATTATTTGTTACAAGAAGCTGAGCCGATGTGACATCCAGCTGCAGATGGGGAAAATAGACTAATACATTAAATCCAAGACATTACCGAAATCACATACTAGGTTCTGTAGTGAGTGCAATGCGATCCCTTGAGATCACAAGTTCAGGTGACAATTCATCAGAGCCCAAAGTTTAAGATACTCTATTGCTGTTGTTAAAAGCCCTTGACTTGCTAAATTTTCAGCATATTTTTCACCAAGCTTACACAAAGATGCACTAAATCGCTTTTGCCCAGTTGCCAAGCCAAGGACAACAGTCTTTTCCATCAAATCCTAATCAAACGATTAAATAAAGAAATAAGTATTGTGGACAGAATATTACAGGTCAAAATACACCTCTACAAGTACCAAATTAACCTGCAGAAGCTCAACATAGGATTTCCCTCCGTGCTCAGTTCTAAGACTCCTTGACCAAATCATAAACAATGCACTGGAATGTCATAAAAAGAACTCTATCTTTGCCAGGAGTAACATTGGCGAATATAGAAACTGAAACAACTGAAACAAACATTGGCGAATATAGCAACTATTTCCACCCATGTTGGATCCAGTAACAATTTGGCAATACTCTTTTTTTTGATAGGTAATAAAACTTTTATTCAAAAAAACTGGGCATCATGTTCACGATGGTGAACATTCTAATCAAGAAAAATTACAGTAGGTTGAAAGACTCAATACTCTCTGTCAGCATGCAAATTTTTTGTTAGGACATATGTGTTTCACATGTTAAGAACATATGTCATGATTTTATGTAATTGGCTTATCCTTTGACAAAATGCACTTTACTTGTATTTGGGTAAATTTAGGATGTGTTTAAATACTTCAAGAAACCATGTTTCAAGATCAAGTGTTGAAGCCTTCAAGTCTGTCCAAGAAAACAAGCTGAAAGTGCAGAATTACTAAAGCTCGACAGCTAGCATGTGTCGAGGTTTAAGGAAGCTGTTCAGCCCGTGTGCTCGACAGCTGCTCGATACCTCCTATTTGTCGAGGTTTAAGAATTTTAGGATTCTAATATGATTTTCTTGGGATCCGTGAATGTGTCTTTGGGCCTTCTTTTCTCTTAACCCTAGACATATAAAAGGATTGTTTTAAGGGTCATCAAACAGTTCACAAGTTGCACAAGTATTGAGCAAACTTTGTTCAAGTAAATTGTGACCGGAGACGAAATTCTTGCCCTAGTTCATCTCTTTCTCTTGCAGAAGTTGCTGTGTATGTGTACCATAGGGTTTTGTGACCAAGTATCTTCTTGATCTTCATCATGTGGATGAACTGAAGAACTTTGCAGCCAACAACCTTTTTAGTTGGTGATTGAAGTCGCGTACTGGGATTCGCGCAATTGGTTAGTCACGTACTTGGGAGTCGTGCATCGAAAGGGGAACTGTCACTACAGAACAAGTCCAATTGGATATTGGGGTAAGGGTTCAACTGTAGGTTGGTAAGGTACTTGGGATTCCTTTACTTGTAACCGCTTGTTGTGATAATAGTGAAGTTTTGGGAGTGGTGACATAAAAATCACCCGGTGGGGTTTTTGCCATTAGGTTTTCTCCATTCGTAAACAAATCACCGTGTTATTTATTTTCCGCTACATAATTACCAATTACCAGATGAAGAAACTCTCACATGGATTATCAAAAAAAAAAAAAAAATAAACAACAACAACAACAACTCTCACGTAACCACAAAATATGAACACAAAATTAACTTTGGCTTTTTCATTACTCAACCTATTGAGGCCTCACCATGGGTAGGGTATATCTATACTCGACCCAATTAATTTATCTATGAATATCCAATTACCTTACCCAATTAATATCCATACCTAATTGTTACCCAGTTTATTTATCTATGAATATCCATACCCTACTTAAACCCAATTTCTATAAAATCACCAAATAAAATATGTTCATAAACCACTAAAATGACCAAAATATCCTCAAAATCTCTAAAATAAGCAAAATATCCATGAAACCTCTGAAATGACTATAGTACCCCTGATATCTCCAAAACCACTAATTATGCTCAAAAACCACTAAAATGACCAAAATATCTCAAAATCTCTAAAATGACCAAAATACCCTTGAAACCTTTTAAATTATACCCCTAAATTGTAAGATGACCAAAATACACTTGAAACCTTTTAAATTACAAAAATAGAGGTTTTGGATTTTTTGGATGTTTCGAGTGTATTTTTGTCAAATTAAAGATTCTAAGAATATTTAAGTCATTTTGTATGTTTTGAGGGAATTTCGGTAATTTTTTAGGTTTCGAGGTTATTTTGGTCATTTTTTAAATTCTAAGGAGATTTTGGTCATGTTTTTAGGTTAGTAGACTTTTTTTTTTTTTTTTTTAGAGGTATTTCAATAATTTTCAAATTTTAGGGCTATTTCGGTAATTTTCTAGGTTTCAGAGGAATTTTGGTAATTTTATGGTTTCAGGGGTATTTGTTAATTTTATGTTTAGGGTGTATTTTTTTAATCATCTTATAGGTTTTAGGAGCATTATTGTCATTTTATAGTTTTTAGGGGTATTTTGATCATTTTATAGGTTTTGGGGGTATTTTGATCATTTTTTTTTAGGTTTCGGGGGGTATTTCGGTTATTCTATTGGTTTCATGGGTATTTTGGTCATTTTATAGGTTTATGGGGTATTTTGGTAATTTTAAGGTTTCAGGGGTATTTTGTCATTTTTTAGGTTTTAGAGGTATTTCAATTGTTTTTTGGGTTTAGGGGGTACTTTGGTAATTTTTAGTTTTCGGGGATATTTTGGTTATTTTTAAGGTTTCATGAGTATTTTGGTAATTTTTATGTTTTGAGGGTATTTCGGCCATTTTTTAGGTTGAGGGGGTATTTTGGTAATTTTTAGCTTGAGGGGGTATTTCGGTCATTTTTTAGGTTTAGGGTGCATTTCAGCAATTTTAGAGGATTTTAGGACTAGTTTGGTCATTTTCAAGTTTAGGGGCAATTTGGTAATTTTGATTATTAGGTAATTGGGTGGGTTGGGGTTTATCCATAATAATTTGGTTGAGTTGGGTTTGGATTAGATTTAATTAGTTAAATGTGTAAATGGGTAATATCCAAACCCTACTTGAAAATGTTGGGTAATACTAATATCCAAACTCTATCCAGTTACCTTCTACCTATTAAGAATTGAGTATTACCCAGAAAATTTGGATCGAGTAGGGTTGGATATCCATTATCTAATGGGTATAGCCATCCCTACTCATCGAATTAGAGAAATGAGAAATCATGTGTAACGACATATTGTGCAATGTGTACAAACATGTGCAGACAGTTTATATATCTTCACGTCATGGATGATGGATTACATTATCGTATTTACAATTTAACTAAAAAATTAATGAAGACCAAAGATTTATGTAAAAATATTATAAAAGTTACTTTCAGTAGATATGTACACAAGGAGATAATGGAATCTACGTGTAATGATCTAGAAATTATGCGAAAGGTTCTATTAACGGGTGCTCTTAGAATATTTATTAATGGCTTATAAGAAAATTGTCAATATCCTTTGATTCCTCTATCGCCGTGATCTTGGCATGGAATCTCTCGGGTAGAGATATGAGCACCTTCCTTACAATCTTGGGTTTAGGAATGGTTTCCCCAAGATTGAAGGCTAAGTTCACTATGTCCTTTAGCTTGGCATAGAACTCATCGAATGACTCATCCTCCTCCATCCTTATCTCTTTTAAGCTTGTAGTGAGCCTCTGAAGCTTTGAATCCTTGACAGCTTTTGTACCCTCATAGGTTGTCTAGAGGATGGTCCATGCTTCCTTAGTAGTTTCAGTAGAGGATATCTTCTTAAACTCCTCATTGGTGACCGCATTGAATAAAGCATTCAATGCCCTGCTGTTGAAGTTTGCTGCCTTGATCTTGGCTTCATCCCAATCAGCCGGCACTTCCTTTGGCTTAGTCCAGCCAATCTCGACAGCTTGCCACACCTTTTCATCTAAAGACTGCAAGAAAGCTCTCATGCGTACTTTCCAATATGCATAGTTAGTGCCATCAAATAAAGGAGGTATAATTAATGATTGTCCTTTATCCATAACAAACAGTGGTCAATGGATCAACACAGCAAAGATTAAACCTAATCAGAGTGTGCCTGATTTGATACCATTTGATAGGCCAAAAACGAATTGACCCCTTATGATAAATTAACCAATTAATTTAGTCAAGTGAATTAATTAAGTTAATTAACATGAAAATGCATGGTAGCACAAACAAATCACCAATAAACAATTACTTGAGATCGAAGGGCAAGGCGTATGCCACCATTCTTAGTGACTCAGATTCCTCCACCTCTGATTTGGAGGATAGCTGTGATGAGGAAGGGAATTTCTCAACGTTCATTACTGTTGCTCATGTTGAGTCTTTGGAGGATTTGGATTTTCTTGTGGAAGAGCTTGGGGAGCATAGTGATGAGGAATCCATGGGAATTGTAGAAGAATCAGATGCTGAAGAAGATGAAGATACAACTGGTCTTCAAGAGAACTACAATTTACTCCTTGAAAAGTCGGGAGAATATGCAAGGGTGGCCAAGGCAGCTATGAAAAAGATGAAGAAAGTTGAGGAGGACTATAGAAGTCTCCTAGTGAGATATAAGGAGGCCAAGTGTGAGATAGAGACGCTAAATGGTGAGCTAACTGTAGCTTACACCAAGGTGAAATTCCTTGAGCTTGAGGTGGTTCAAGCAAATGCCAAGGTAGAGCGAGTAACCACAAAGAAACTTGATGATGTCATTTACTCTAAAAAATCCTTCTCCGACAAAACTGGATTGGGATACACCGGAGAAAGTAGTTCAACAGTGAATATCTCCAAAGAAGTGAAATTTGTGAAGGCCAAAGAGCCGGTTGTAGTTGCCCCTACTGTGGAGAAGGCAAATGTTGAGAAGAAAAAGAATGTGGCTGACCAGCGGGTGTTGAACAAGCCCCGCAATCAATCTGTGGTCAGGTCTGAAGCTAGAGCAAAATCTCTTCCACGATCGTAAAGAGGTCCTAGAACGAACCATGTGTGTCATCACTGTGGACTTCAAGGGCACACCCGATCCAATTGTCATAAGCTGAGAGCATTGAGGAATGCAAGTGATCAAAGGTCAAGAGGACTAAGAAATGACAAGAGGACTTGGGCTGTTGAGCCATCAAGAGATTGAAATGGTGATCCCGGAATGATGGATGTGATGAAGATGATTAGTGCATTCACCAACTGCTTGGAAAGCTTCACTGGAAGGTTTGAAAATCCTAATTCTCGTAACCAATCCTATAGGGATATCACCCCAAACGCACATGACGTGTGGGTGATGAAGGGTACTCATGCATAAGCTCTACAACATGTCCATGCATTAATACTTCCTATGTTGTGTGACTATGTTTGGTTGTGTGCTTGTTGGTTGTTGAGTTGATTATTGGTTGTTTGTTTGCTTTTGCTTTAAATGCTTTTACATTGCTGGTTTTGATCATTATTTTTTTTGTGTCAAAAATTTAAAAACACATAAAAAGTATAAAATCAAAAAGTTTGATCGACTTTGTTGAGTTTTGTCTCATAGCATGTTTTGCCTTGTACCTTTGTACTAATGGCCTTGTGTATCTACGAGCATAGCTTGTTCCCTATGCACTTATATCATTGTGGGAGAACTTTTGACATCTATGTGATTGTTGTAAATATATCTTCAAACTTGTCACGAATGATTAGTGAATGGTTTTGTTGATCTTGAGACATGCATGGACTTGTGCCTATATATCTTCCTACTCATTTATTTTATTGTTTTTGCTTAAAAGAGCTCTCAAATGTAAATCTCCAAATGAAAAGAGATAATGAGCTGCAAAAGCCTATCGCACATATTAGTATTTGACTAGGAAAAAGGGAAAGTGACCTAAAATAAAATGTATGATGCCCAAAAAGCCAAAGGCTTGCTCATCAATTGAAATGTCAAAAATTTTAGGCATTAATCTCACAGTGAGATGTTATGATTCAAAAAGATCGAATGTTATGATGAATATGGAGCCAAATGAAAAGCTTCAATATTATGTAATCAAGTTATGTGGGAGGTCATATATGCATATTTCTATAATTGAGATGGGTCACATTATCTAGTGCTAATTGTGTATGCCTTGGTTGAATTGATCATTGAAGTTTCACATTAGACTAAGGACTATTTCATTTTTGATATCCACACTCATCACATATGTCTATGTTCAATGAATGCCATATTCATTTGTGTAATTGTACTTGATTAAATGTGTTTTCACATGCTCAATTTTTTGTTGATCAAACACAAAAGATTTTTGAGTATCTTAGTTGTTTTTGGAAAGTATTTTGTTTTTGCAAAAATTGTCAAAATCTTCAAAAACAGTGTTGCCCTGTTCTGATGACTCAGTCGCGGGTTGATCTAGTCGCATGCCCCAGTCACGAAAAATACTTAGAATATTTTTCAAAAATTTGGGTTTTTATGTTTCTTACAGCTTAGTATGGCGACTTGTTCACAGGTGGAGGTTCCAGTCGTGAGGGTACTCAAAGATTTTCGCGGCTTACCTCGCGACTCACTCGCGAGTAGAACTTCCAGTCGTGAAAAAAACTTAGAAATTTTTTTTCAATATTTTTTCTTGAGTGTTCTGGCGACTTGCTCGCGATTTAAGTCCTCTCTCTTTCGGGTTTTTTTTCTACTAAATTATCTCTATCTTTATCTTTATCTTTTTTATAATTCTTTTGTTAGCATTGTATAGATTTTCATTATTAACATAATAAAGCATTGTATTAAATTTAACTAATATATGTGTTAGATGAAGATGACGTTGCCAGTTTTATTTTTGTGCAGCAATTGGTTATATGATTTTATTCCTAGGTCACAAATTTCATGTCCTTGATTATTAATAAAGTCAAAAATTGCCAAAATCAAAAGAAGAAAAAAAAGAGAAATAAAGGAAAGTCAAAGAAAGAAAAAGAAAAAGAAAAATTAAAGGGTAGACAAAATAATAGTTATTATAGGTGTCATAGAAATTGCAAAAATCATCCTAAGTTTGAATCACATTTATAAGTCCTGGAAGTATTTTATGTGTTGATATTACTCCAACAAATGGTATTTTAAGGATTACAAGGAATTTTATCATTAGCAGAACCTATATTATATTTTAGTTACTCACAAAAAAAGAAAAACATATTTAGTGGCTTTCTTGGTAGATTTCTATTGATAATTGTTTGTTCTAAGTTTATTTTATGTTTTTACTATCAGATTGTATCTGAAACACCAATGATTAAATCATGGTGCTAATATCCTATAAACCATTACATCTTTGTGACATTCTAACTAATATTATGGTTTTGTATTTTCAGCCAAATCAACTTATAGATAAATATTGACAAATGGTATGTGGTAGTTATACAGTTGACAAAAATCACAAGAAATGTTGGTTAGGGTTAAAAATGTGTCTTTGTTTCAACCTATATGTATTAATCTGAAGGATAACACACTCTATCATGTCTATGAAATTCTATATGTATCATTTTTGTGTTCTTTTAAATTTATGAAATTCTATGTCAAGTATTTTCTGTTTTTGTTAGCACCGTGGGTTAAAAATGTGACAAAATGAATGTGTAGAACCTTTGAACATCTGGATTTCTATATTGAAACCATGTAGGTTTAATAAGCATTTGGAATTTACAAGGGATGTGAAATGAGTCATCTTTTTTCTTTTTTCTTTTTTCCTTTGTAGATAGTATAATACATTTGATTAATCAAAATTTTTATTATTATTTGTAAGGTTAAAGGTAAAAATTATTAATATTTTTTATTGTGCAATTTGTTTTTCATTACCATTATTATTTTTATTTTATTTGACTAATATTTTTCTAACTTTCTATTTCACAAACCAGTAGCCATTTTTCTCTTTTAAACTTTTTGGTTGTAAAATTCTTTAATCTCATGGTTTAATTCCTTGTGGTTCCTAGGAATGGTAGATTTGGTATTTGAAATTGTCTTGCAAGTTTTAGTTCGGTGTGATTCATTGTGGTTACTAGGAATAGTAGATTTACTATTTGAAATTGTCATGTAAGTTTTAATTGCTTAAAGTTAGATTCTTTTTTTTTTTTTTTTTTTGAGTCTCTCATAAAAAGGAGGTACACATGAGTGATTTGAAGAAACTAATTTTTTAAAATTTTAGGTGATATTGGACACTATATGCTTAAATATACTACGTTATTTAAGTTTGAATATATGTAGTAGAAGTAGGAGATTCTGGCATTTTACCCTTCATTTTTAAAAAAAATGGCAATATGCCCCTGTTTGCAAACTATATAGGGGCGTGCCCCTGTTTCGATACTCGATTACCCTAAAATCGAGTTCAATTAAATATTCGATTCGTAGAAAATCGAGTTATGCCCGATCAAACTTAAAAAAAAAAAAAAAAAAAAATTGCATGGAACTCGACTTTCAGGAAATCGAGTTCCATGCAAAAATTTTTTTTATAAGTGTGATCGCCCCATATTTAGGGAGCCCTATAGTGGCGTTTTTGAGCCCTATAGTGACGTTTTAAAGCCTTATAGTGGCGTTTTCCTGCAAATTTATTTATAGTGTAATTGCCCCATATTCAGGGTGCCCTATAGTGGCGTTTTTAAGCCCTATAGTGACGTTTTAAAGCCCTATAGCGGCGTTTTCCTGCAAATTTTTTTTTAGTCTCCCATACTAGGTTCAAGGATCCTTATAGTGGCGTTTTTAAGTCCTATAGTGACATTTTAAAGACCTATAGCGGCGTTTTGGAACTTGACTTCCCTAAAATCGAGTTCCATGCATTTTTTTTTTTTTTTTTTTTTTTAGTTTTATTGGGCATAACTCGATTTTCTACGAATTGAGTATTTCATTGAAACTCGATTTTAAGGTAATCGAGTATCGAAACAGGGGCATATCCCTATATAGTTTCGAAATAGGGGCATATTGCTAATTTTTTTAAAAATTAAGGGCAAAAGGCTAGAATCTCCAGTAGAAGTATGATAAATAAGTTTATGTTGGATGCAAAGTTCGTTAATATGTAAAACGATCCCACGCGTTGCACGGATTAAACACTAGTTATAAAGCAGAAGCCTTTAAGGAGGTGTTGCCACGTTAGGAAAAAAGGCTATCTAAAATTCAGACACGTATAAGTTAAAAAGAGATAAATTACATTGTTTGGTAATGCTACAACACTGTTTACAAGCCTCTCATTATAAATAAAAAAATTAACTAGTTAAAATTAGATGTGCACAAGATAGAAATAAAGAGAGAGAGGCACGGAAATTAACAAAGAAAGAGAAAGGCGATGAAATCAAAAAGCTTCAACAAAATGATTTTACAGACCCAAAACACCGTTTATAGCAAAACAAAACCCAATTCTCTTCTAAAAACTAAGGCTCAGTTTGGTATACCCACTCAAACACATGTTTTTCAGTTTTTAAACAACATTACACGTATTTTCACACACTTTTTCACCCACACGTATTTCCACACATATTTTCAAACACATGTTTTTAGTTTTTAAGTGCATGTACCAAACGCCTTCTAAAATTAAAACTCGTAACTCCTCTCTCTTCTCAAAAACCCAAAAATCAAAACCATCTCCTTCCCCCAAAATCAAAATCCAAAACTTAGATGAGAAAGAAGTAAGTGATCAGAGGTGCCATTCTCACGCAATCTCCGATTGCCTCACACAACGGCCACCGATTCATCAGACCAACTCAACCTCAACCCTACTACTACTACAGAAGAAAACCCTAAACAAACCCTAGACGACGACACTACTACTGCTATCACGCCTACCCAATCGCCTCGGAGAAGAAAAAGAGGAAGAACCAATCGATGAGGCTTTTGATCAGCCTTCTGTAACCACCGTCGATTTTGATGCGAAGTACGGCGAGGATTCAAAGAGCACTGTAGCCGCTGCCTGTAGCAGGGGATGTTGTTGATGTGGATCCGGCTTCCAATCGTTTCACTCCGTGTTTATCATGTACAAATTTAGGTTTTTGTTATTATCTCTCTCTTGGATTCAGTTGTAGATTTCATTTGTCATTGATTGATTTAAATTCCAATTTGTGTAATAAAAAATTAGTGGGTTTTTCTTTAGCTTTTCATTTTTTGGGTTTGTAGGTGGAAAGGCATATCATTGGAATTTCTGTTCTTAATTTAAAAAATTAACGGGTTTTTCTTTAGCTTTTCTTTCTTTGGGTTTGTAGGTGGAAAGGCAAATCATTGGAATTTCTGTTCTTAATTTAAATTTCTTGGGTTTTGTTTTGTTGATTATTTTTTTTTGGTTAGAACTTTTTTTACCCTGTTTGGTAGATTTTTGTTAGATTTAGTTCCTGTTTGCACCTGAAATTGTTGATTATTGTTTTTTGGTTAGAAATTTTTTTCCCTTGTTTGGTAGATTTTAGTTAAATTTAGTTCCTGTTTGCACCTGAAATTTGAATTCATTTAATTGTAGCATAAAAAACGGTTAAGAATTATGCACCAATTTCTTTTCTTCATACCCTTTTCTTATTTACTTAATTTTCTGATTTATTTCAGATTATAAGAGATTTAATTTTTCTGTATATAGGTTATGGTTTTATAATCTCTGAGCATCCTAAGACTCTTATATCAACATGAATTGCAAGTGTTGTAATATATGTTATTCTAATTTTGAACTCGGTTGTAAGTGTAGATTGCAATTCATTTGCCTCTATTAGATTGCTGCTCTGTTTAGTGCAGCCTTATTTTGGGAATACAAGATTGATGAAAATTGAGAACGCTATGAGCATAATATCTGTTGAATGCTATTTACAGGGGGCTAAGTGTAATATCTGTTGCTGTTTCTGTATTGTATGTCCATGGGTTGTATTTATTTTGTTGCATATTCTGTTTTTTGCAGAACAGGTCTTTGTTCCCCTGTATTTATGCTTACAGGGTTGTTATGTGTTTTTACATATATTTCCCTTTTATCCAATAAAATTTCTATCTTTATTTCAAAAAAAAAAAAAAAAAACCTTTGTAAAAACTGTCGACTGCAATTTGTTGGCATCGTTTGGTTTTGTTGAACACCTCACGGGTAGTTAGCATATCTTCTCAAACTTTCAAATGTCATTTATCTGAATCACTAATTTAATTTTTTCCCTGCCAGAAAAGTTACTGGTTTCTCTAATAGGAGAATTACCGTTGGGTTCTCGACAATAAAATGAAAGGTATGATAGCCTAAATTTTCCTCTTTATTTCATTGTTCAATGAAATCTCTTTTTTGTTTGCAATTGCTTTGATTTAGAACAAAGATTTCCTTAACAGCAACACAAATAAGACTATAAGTGCAAATGTTCTCTGGGAAAAGAAAATCTTAGAAAAGGAGATTTTAAGAACTTAATTGGAACTTTAAATAGATGGGTACATTTAAGGTTTTACTGTTAAGGTAGAAAATGTTGGTGGAACTATTTTTGGGAGAAAGGAAGGAATTGATCAAATGGGAAGTAAAACCAAACTTCAAAACATAGATTTATGACAAAGAACAAAAAATTCAAAAACAAAAACAAAAACAAAATGAAGATTATCAAATTAACACAGTCAGACTATTATTTTCAAATTAAGCATATGGGCCAACATCAAAATGAAGATTATTTATTCTATGACTAATTAGTTAAGGTGAGGGAAGAGTACAAGAAATTAAAATGAAAACCTACTAGGAGATGAAAGAGCCGCCAGTTGTTGGCATTTAAGGGCCTCTACAGCCCTTCTATTTTTCTTATGTTTTTTTGCACATATTTTCTTTCTGTATTCTTTCTCTTTCTTTAATTACTTTCCCATATTTTTTATAGCTAATTTTTTTCTTTTGGCTAAATTTTAGTTGATTGTAGATTTTATTTTTAATTCTTTTGCTAAATGTTTTTCAATTGCAGATTTTTTTTATAGGATCTAACAACAGATTGGTCATGAATAAATGTGCCATTTTATTGGGTTTGGGATGGTATAGTCATCTGGCTTAAATAGTAGAATTATTAAAAAAGAAAATCCAAATAGTAAGGCAATGTGCTAACTTTGGCAATCATGCGTTGTCTTCACTTCTTTCAATAGTCACATGCTAGGGGTTGGGATTGCCTCAACAACTCTCTTTGGTTTACAACCCCCAATGCCTAATGAAGCGTTAACTCAGGCGTTCCAAGTAAACGATGCTGTTGTCAATAGCATAAAATCCAAATTTGGTTCTTAAGCCATGGCTTTCTTGATAAGGTCCCTTTGATTTGAAGATTGTGTGATAATACTTTTGAGATTACCTGCCTCCCTTTGTTGGGTTATGTTATTCAGGTTATCAGTGTATGTTGTTTTGATTATTGATTGATTTTATAAAAAAATGTTATTGTTATTGATTGATGTTGTGATACCTATGTTGTTATGTTTATTGATGAATTTTATGATAAATGTTTTCACCTGTGAGTTGAAGTATTGTGTTCTAAATAACACAATCGAATCTCCCTCACTATAAAAAAATACCTTCAAGAATATACCTCTAAATTCGGATACAATAATCTAAAAGTGTCCTGTATCAAACCCCACATACAATGACAGCAAATTGTCACGAAGTACTTATAGCTCAAATTAATTTCCATTTAGTTTCATTTCAAGTAGAGAGTAATGATTCAAATTGGCTTTAATGGTTTCTCTCAAAAAATAAAAAATAAATAGTCTCCTATGGCATTTTTATTTTTTTATATTAAGGTATATTTTTATACTTTTTGGTATCATTTTGTTATTTAGCATTGGAGTATTTTTTGTTAAGATAGAAGTGGGATTAATTTTGATTGTGTACAAAATTTGTGAGGACTTTCTTAGTGACTTCTCCTCCACTATAGAGTTATGCACATTTTTTTTTATGTACCCTTCGTTGGTCTGATTGGAAGCCTTTTATTCTGGTTTTTCTTGGGTTTGAAAGGTGGTTTGGTTTGGTAATAGACACATTGTTAATTGGCTTATAGTATGCATCTTAGAGTTTGATAGGCTTCGTATTTTGGATGATGTATGTCAGATTGTTGGGCTTTTCTACTTTAATGAAGATTTGGAATTTTTTTGAGGAGAATACTAAAAAAATTTATTTGCAATATTTCATTATGTAGCACTGATGCTTGAGGTGGTAGATAATTTGCAATTGGTTCATTGTGATAACTTTTTTTTCTCCCTCCAATCATTCTCTTATCAATTTTTTTTCTTCCTCAGGTCAAAGCTGATTGATTGTGTTATGTGGAATCTACAACTGTATAGGAACCTTGCTCTTCTATAGTTTTAGAGTTAAGATGAGGATAGGTTCCATGTGCTTTTCCTTCTTGCAAATTCCTAGATGCAGAATCCCCACCTTAGCTACTTTTTGGAGGGAAAGCTTCTACAGTTTGAGTAGGATTGATAATAGAAAATGGACTCGAAGTCTTGTATTTACAAAAAGTAATACATTTAGTGTAAATAAGACAGAGATTAGTCAATTCCACAATACTGAATATTGTGAATCATAAGATTCACTTCCTATAGACTATTGAAATAAAACAAAAAATATATATGACTACTTTCAAAAGAATAATCTATGGTAGGATTGTTTTTATTGTGTATGTCTTGTTTGGGAGTAACATAGAGGAAATGGAATAGAATCATTTTATAACAATATTACTATTAGACTCTTATTTTAAAATAAAGGATTGAATATATAGGGGTATTTTGGGAGTTTTAGTAAAAAAATTATTAAATCTAATTCCATTCTCTCCCATTCCTCCCAATTTCGGGGGAATGAAAATTTAAGATTTTAAGGGAATAGAGATGAATGAGTATTCCCTCCTACCCATTCCATTCCCTCCCACTTAAACTCCCAAACAAGGGAATGAGCTTTTCATTCCCTCCATTAAAACTCCCAAACAAGGGAAGGGAAGAATATTCTAAAATTATTCTTTTCATTCATTTCCATTGCATTCCATTCCCTCCTCCCAAACGAGGCCTTACGCTTCATTTGAGAGTTCATAAAGGAAGGGAATGGAATGGAATGAAATAGTCATAAGGGAATGGAAAGGAATGGAATGGAATGTATCTAAGTAAGGGAAAGAAATGGAATTAAGTAACCTTGATTGGATGTTTTAAAATTGAGAAATGGAAAGGAATGAAAATGAATGGAATTTAAGTAATCTTGTTTGGGAGTAACATAGAAGGAATAGAGTGGAATCATTTTATAATAATATTACTATTAGACCCCTATTTTAAAATAAATGGTTGAATATATAGGGATATTTTGGGAGTTTTAGTAAAAAAATCATTAAATCTAATTTCATTCCCTCCTATTCCTCCCAATTTTGGGGGAATAAAAATTTGAGATTTTAAGGGAATAGAAAGGAATGAGTGTTCCCTTCTACCCATTCCATTCCCTCCTACTTAAACTCCTAAACAAGGGAATGAACTTTCCATTCTCTCCATTAAAACTCCCAAACAAAGGAATGAAAGAATATTCTAAAATTATTCTTTTCATTCCTTTCCATTCCATTCCATTCCCTCCTCCCAAAAATGTTCTCGACCAAACACATTCACGCTCATCATCAGACCATGTTATCAAACAATATGCATGTACTTGTGAATGCATAATTTACCTTTACTTACCTCATTGCATCTCAACACCTATGGCATCAATGAATGAACATGTGAATGAATGGCATGGTATTTAAAACTAAAGAACAAAAGATAAACCCTAATCTAGCATACAATGACAAACAAACAGAGGTTTAAAAAACATATAAGCATGTGAGAAGGATTAAAAAGAGACAAAACATGTGAAACAAACAAACCATACAACATAAGAAATCTGGATTAAGGTTTCTGGGTAAATGCCTGCATGTGTAGCTAGAGGCCTGTGTACGCATGCTCATGGCATACGTGCGTGGGACTTGTTCAAAATTGTAAAGTTGTAATTTACAACTATGTGTTTTGTTGGCTTTTATTCCGTACCAAATTTGATTGTAATTTTATTCAATCTTTTGTACCCTGTATTTATTGTGAGATTTAATTGTAAGGGTTGTGTGAGAGAGAGAGAGTGTGAAGACTTAAGCAAATTGAAGACTGAAGAGTTTTCGTGGGTAGCTCGCGACTAAGCATCCCGCGAAATGATGCACGTGCCCTGCACATGACTGGAATGCGAAGAGTTAGGACAGGATGGAGACAGTTGTGTTTCACGAGTAGCTTGCGGGTAAGGCCTTCACACGAGACACTCGTGAAACATTTTGTTTTGCCAAATTGTCCTATTTGATACACACTTTCTGTACCCACACTATATATACTCACATTACCCACAAATGTTGAAGAGTGCTTCTGAGAGAAAACCCTAACCACAAACCTTGAGAGTTAGAGATTGTTATATCCACATATCTCTACACAATTGTTTGTGGATTTTCTCAACTCTTACCTCTCCATTTCCATACCTTTGAGAGGTTGATAGCCCAAACACTTACCACACCCTTTCAGAGTGTCAAGTGAGGATTTGGTGTTGCGGGGAAGCATTGGAAGAAGCTAGGCTTTGGCGGATTTAATCGGGCGTATTGTGGCATCCAGAGAGCTAGAAAAGACACGGTTCCGAGAAGGCTTGTTAGAGTAGGAGCTTGGAGGGTTTAGGTACAGCGGGTGGATTAAACTTGGAGGGTCTATTGCTAACCCATGTATTCCAACTGATTGTCTAGTGGATCGATTACCACTTGGAGGGCGGCAGAGAGGTTTTTCGCAGAGTTCTTCAGTTTCCTCTTCGATAACACATCGGCGTGTTATCTTGTGTTTGCATCTTTCTTCCCTACTCTTTTACCTTTCATTTTACTGTTGTGTTATTATGAATATGGGTTAGAGTAGCTTGTTTGTTTATACGCTCGCATTTACTTTTTTCCGCACTTAGTATAAGTTAGAGTAAAACCTATCTAGCCGTAATTTTAATTTGGGGGTCTAAATAGCTCTTGTGTTTTCACACATTTTAGAGCATTCAAAACCTTAACCCAGAAATGAACTAAGTAGAAAACAAAGCATGAACTAAAACCCTAATTCTAACAATCAAACATGCATTTTAAGCAAACAAAAACTTAAACCTAACCTAGAAAAGCATATTAAAACATATTTTAACAAACAAACAAAGCAAGCAATAAGATTTAAAGATAGAAAAAAAAAAAGAAAGGAAAAAAAAAAGTTTAGACTAGATAACTCACACAAAAGCTTTCTAAGCTTGATTTTGACTGTTCCCCTCAATCAAGTCTATTCACAAATCAATAAGAAAGTGATTAGTAATCTTAAACTAAAAGGAATGGGGCCAGAAAAGGTCCCAATCAAATAAAATTTACTTGAGGTTTTTTGTGAAAAACTCTCTTTTGATTCACTATTTTCTAGTGAATCTTAGGTTTTTCCTGTGGGATTTCTATGTATTTTGAAAATATACCAAGTAAGGCTTTATATAGTGGAAAAAAATGGGTTTGGAGTGGCTCCTAGACGATGTGGGATCCATTCCAAACCTCAGTCATTATTGCAGAAAACTTGTATTTCTTATACTTCTGAAATCTTAGCTGCGTACGCAGGAATGTGCCTGCGTACGCGAGCTTTGGCTCACATACGCAGACATCTGCCCATGTACATGGGCCAAGGGCCACTTTGGTCATTTATTTCCAAAAATAGATTTTGGTGTAAATGCACTTTTAGTCCCTACATTTTGGCTTTTTTCCATTTTGGTCTCTACATTTTAATTTTACCACTTTTAGTCTCTAAACCAATTAACACATGTTATTTTTGTCCTTTCCGTCAGTCAATCGACGGAAATATCTGAGGTGGTTGATGGAGGAATTAAAATATTATAAAAAATGCCATATCAGCATCTAAATAAAAATAAACCAAAATTAAAAACAATAAAATACATAAATTTAGATCTAATTCATTTTGAACAAGAACACATAAGAACATGATCATAGATTTAACACATCAACACAAAAACATAAGAGCACAAACCCAGAACCAAACACAAACTCAAATTTAAAAACACAAAGAACACAATAACAAACATAACCTATTTACTCTCAAAATAAATGCCAAGTCAAATCCAGAAAATCATACAAACCCATCAAGAACACATAAGAGCACAAACCCAAAAATCAAACATAGAAAAATCATAAAAGAATATTGTGCAAAAAAAAAAAAAAAAAAGAACAATCCATTTATGTACACAAACCAAATTATCCAAAAGAAAAAATAGATTTAAATCTGAAAATTAAATCAATACAATCATTAACAAAATACTTACAAAATTGAACAAACCCAGCTCAATCCCTCAACCATACCAAGACAAACCCAACTTAACCATACCAACACAAAGCAAAACATCTCAGCCTCTCTTTAAACCCACAATGGACCTAGCTGGTCCAGACCCAGAAAACCCAGATCTACCCACCACTTGCGACCCAAAAAAATTGAACCAACACCACTGATCTGACCCAGCCACCACGATCTCCACCTCCACCAATCTGGCACAGCCATCAAACCTAACCAAACTGATCTGGGTGTGCGTGTTATTACACATGTTACATGCTCACAAAGCCTCATAACACTGAGCACACAAACACATATACCCAGCATTTACCCTCTGTTTTGCCCTTTAACCTCCACATCTCATTTTTGTGGATCAAGCACCGTTCAAGATGCTCTTAGTTTGTAGATCGGAGAGTAGCTTCTGGGTTTAGGAGTAAAGAGATTTGGGTTTAGAGAGAGTGTTTGTTGATTTTGGGCTTAGGTCGAGAGTCTTGTGAGTGCTAGGTTTCGTGGTGGAACAGGGAGGCTATGCCTCATTTTGAATCAAAGAGAGAGAAGCTGAGGTCTAGAGAGAGATGGACTCAGATTAGGTTTTGGGTCTCAAGTGTTCGAAGTGTGTGAGATTCAGTTTGAGTGGTAGAGAGATTGGAGGTGGAGGAAGCTCCGGGCATGGTGGCCATGGAGCGTCGGCACAGAGGAGAGGAAAGATTTAGTTTGTTATTGTGTCCTTTGTGTTTTTAAATTTGAGTTTGTGTTTTGTTCTGGGTTTGTGCTCTTATGTTCTTGTGTTGATGTTTAAATCTATGATCATGTTTTTGTGTGTTTTTGTTCAAAATGAATTAGATCTAAATTTATGTATTTTATTTTCTTTAATTCTATTTTTTCTTTTTTTATTTAGTTAAAATTGATAAATTATTTTTAAAAAATTAGATGCTGATGTGGCATTTTTATAATATTTTAATTCCTCCGTCAGCCACCTCAGATATTTCTGTCTGTTGACTGAAGGAAAGGATGAAAATAATAAGTGTTAATTGGTTTAGGGACTAAAAGTGGTAAAATTAAAATGTAGGGACCAAAATGAAAAAAAAGCCAAAATGTAGCACTAAAAGTGCATTTACGCTATAGATTTTTGCTCATTTAAAATGTTATATTTTCCATTTAAACACTTCTCAAGTCAATTTGATATCTAATTGGGCTCTAAACTGGCCTTGGGTCTTAGAATTTGATCATCATTGGCGAATGGGGGCCCAAGTCATAAGTGGTACTAGGGATGGCAATTTATATCCGACCCGCGGATACTTGGCCTAGCCTGACCCAACTGGGCCGGATTGTACCCGGTCCGATAAAGAATAGGGTCGGGTATGGGTTTAAAAAAAAAAAAAACCAAACTGGGTCCGGGTTGGGTTCGGGTTTTATCAAAAACTCGAACTGTGGTACAAAATGCGATGTCTACATCTGTATCCTAGCCCCTAAATCTAGTATTTTTAGTTCAAGATTAGTATTTTATCATTTTCTTTGGTAGAATGTATTAGAACCAAAACTTTTTAATTTTTACTTAGATTGTAATTAGGACCAAAACGATGTAATTTCTACCAATTGTAATACTCTTGATATAATGAACATTTTCAATGCAATTCAATCATTCAATTCTACATTTTTAGATTTTTTTTTTTTTTTTAATTTAAAAAATAAGTAGTGACTCCACAATTAATTAACCCAATGAGGTTCCAAGTATCCTCTTTTGAGAGTTTCCCAACACGGGTCTCTCACACAATGCAATAGGATAATGTTTAACCATCAAAGGAAAAAAAAATAATAATAACAATTCAAAATCCAAAATTAAATTACATCAATCCAAAGTAGAGAACACAAAAATTCACCAACCTAAAGTAAAGATGCAAGAAAAAAAAAATCCACCAAAAATGAAAAAACAAAATTTGAGAGAGAGAGAGAGAGAGAGAGAGAGAGAGAGAGAGAGAATAACAAAATCATAGTAATAGAATAAGAATAAGAATAGCCAAAATAAAGTAAGATAAAGGGACAGAGAAGAGAAAGAGTGATATTAAGGTAGAGAGTAATAACAATAAGTGGGGAAATTAATAATAAGAAAAATAGTTAAAAGTAAGAGAGATATGGTATTTTGATTATTAAATAATAGAGTTTCTAATTCACCTTAAATGATTAAATGTTAAAAAAATTATATGAAAAATTGGAAAGAAAATGGGTAATAATATGGCCGCTGATGTGGCTCAACTGAAATGTAGCAACAACAAATGCTACACTTCAGCTTTTATATATATATATATATATATATATATATATATATATATATTCAAGCCATTGCTACACAAATATTCATGAGAGATTCTTAAATTTTGTTCTAAATATATTAAGAGAAGCCTTGATACTTCACAACATGGAATGAAACCAAATTACTACAAAACAAACAATTTTATAAATCATATTTTTTTGAAAGGAAACAATGGTAGAACGGTGGATGATGGAGTTGAAGCGATTTCAAAAAATGATCCTATTGATGTAAAACTAACATCTGAAGGCTCAATTTCCTCACTTCTAGAAAATTGAAGTTTTTCATAATTTTGTTGACCATCAGAAGTTTTTCGAATTCCCTGCAACTCAATTGCAACCTCCCTCATTGTAGGACGTTTCCTTCCATTCAAGTGCAAACATCTTTTTGAAAGGTTAGCAACTATGATGACCTCTTCCTTATCACCTTCCTTCTTTACTTGATCATCAAGAATATCAAATAGATGGTTCTCCTCCATTGAATGAAGGAAATATATGGATAAACTTCTACCTGATTCTGACCTTGTTGAAGAAACAGGTTTTTCTCCAGTTAAGAGCTCAACAAGGACTACTCCAAAACTATACACATCACTCTTTTCTGTGAATTGGCTTGTTTGGAAGTATTCTGGGTCCAAGTATCCAAAAGTTCCATGAACGAGGGTGGTGACATGAGTTTGGTCAATCGCTATTGACTTTGATGTCCCAAAGTCTGCTACTTTTGCTCTGTACTTTTCCTCTAAGAGTATATTTGTGGACTTTATGTCTCTGTGATAAATTGGTGAGGAAGCTGCTGAGTGTAAGTAGAAAAGAGCTCCTGCAATTTCTATGGAGATCCTTAAACGCATATCCCAAGTTAATGGAAACTCTTCGTTTTCTTCATGGAGATATTGGAAGAGTGTCCCATTTGGAATGAATTCATAAACCAATAAAGGAACTTCTGTCTCCAAACAACATCCAATTAGCTTAACCACATTTCTATGGTTAATTTGTGAAAGAATAAAAATCTCATTAATGAATTGTTCGATATTCCCCTCTTGCACTGTGTTGCACTTTTTAATTGCAACAATTCTTCCATCACTTAACATTCCTTTGAAAACCGTACCTTGACCACCCTTACCAACTATTCTGTTTTCACTAAAATGGTCTGTTGCCTTTTCCAACTCCTTTGAATTGAATAGTTTTATATTTTGAACATTGTTTTCATTTGAAGATAATTGTTGTTGTAACAATAAACCACCATTCTTTTGAAAGAACTTTTTCTTAAGCTTGGTTTCACTTCTCTTCTTTATCACATTGAATAAAACCAATGTAATGGTTATTAGAAATAATGCTCCAAAGCTTGTACCAAGACCTGCATAAGTCAAAAAATATATATATATATATATATATGAAATATCAATATTTTTTTTATATAAAACATGATTGTCTAAACTAGAGTTTGATAAGAAGTACCCTACTTTTTTCTTCAGTAGAAGTTACTAATTCTTCCAAATTATGTTCCACTCTTTCCTAAAGTCTAAATTAGTGTTAACTTCTAATTAACTTCTATAAAAAAAAAAAAAAGGAAAATGAAATTTTTTTACGTTAATTTTCAAGTAATTAGTACATATGTGCAATGATCAATTCTGTTCCAATTATTAAAAATAAAAAAAATAAAAACTTCTCTTGTGACAACACCTTCTAAATACAATCACATTCAGCCATCTAAATTTTGAATTGACTATTTAGAGCTTGTTGTTATCATCTTCTTTGCCTTAAACTTTTATAACAACCTGTTTAGTTTGTTCCTTGTCTCAAACTTTTGTTAACCCTAACAGCCAAGTCATCTTCCCCTTTTCTAACCCAAACGCACTTTTCTAAGAGTGAACAAAATGAATAACTGGTAATTGGTCTCCCCCCTCCCCCCACCCCCCTTCTGTTTTCCTTCCCTTTTTAGATATTTACTATAAAACCTAGCATTGAACAACGATTTTTGTGTTTGGACCCAAAGTGTTTCTTTAGGGAGCCTAGCTCTAATAGAAGAGAAATAGGTTGGGGTGATTGTAGTGTGTTTGGAGTGATTGTAGTGAGTTGGAGGCCTATGATGTTGATGATGACATGGTTGACCCGTTGGTCCCATACTCCCATATAGTGATGATGTATTAGTAAACACCACCTTTCAATGAGTACATGCTGCTCAACTGGACGAGGAGCCATTTCTTAGTCTCATAGATCCCGTTAGGTTCGAAATATTTAGGAATAAATGTTTAGTTTAAGATATTCATGTCTTAGAACAATGTTAGACATTGCTCAAGTTGATTCAAGTCAAGATTTAAGAACATTCAAGTTGCAGAAAGAAGAATTCAAAAACTGCAAAGCTCAACTAATCAAGGGATAGGTTCAACCGATTGAGATGTGTTTTCTATAGATTTTAAATCAAGCCCAAAAGCCCGCAAAACGTTTAGGGTTTGAGTCCAACATTGCTAGGTATAAAAGGAAAACCCTAAATCGCATTTCAGAAGTCTCGTGAAGTCTTGTGAATTACTCCTGTGAGATTTGTGAGGTTTTATAACCTTTAACTCAACAACATCTACTGATAAGAAGATCCATACATTAGAACTGATGGAGATAAATTGCTGCATACAAGATCAACAACTACTGATGATCTAAAACTTTGAGTGGGATCTCAAAATCACAAACAGGGGTGTTTGTTTGCAACAAATTCAGATAGAAGAGTTCTGCGTATGGTCACGTGAGTAAGTACTACAAGAGGTACCTTTAGATTTAGGGAAAAATCTATTGTAAAACTTCCATTCTATATGGTGAATTTGTTGCCTTGTGGATAGTTTAGGTTATATCCTCCCTAGGTTTTTTACCTTGAAAATGGACGGTTTCATTGGTTTTTGGGGGTCATCATTTCGCTTGTCTTCTTTACTTTTCCCCACTTAGTGATATAATTGTTTGTGTTTAACCTAGATCTCATAATAAACCTAAGTAATTGCTTGGTTAATAAATTAGGTTAAACAATCTGAGTGTTCAGGGGTCTAAATAAACAAACAAGTGGTATCAAAGCAGGTTAGCTCTTGATTAGGTAGTTTTACCTAGAACTGATCCTTGATCCCTGCTATCATGGAACATGGTTACCCTCTAGTGATCCCTCCCCACTTTGATGGGAAAAACTATGCCTACTAGAAGGTGAGGATGATAGCCTTTCTAAAATCTCTAGATGAGAGAGTTTGGATGTCTATGGAAACTGGTTGGGAAAGACCTGCCACTTCTGTGGCTCAATGGTCTGATGCTCAAAAAGAAGCAACTAACTTTAATAGTAAGGCTATGAATACGATGTTCAATACTATTTCGATAGAAGAATTCAAAAGGATTTCTAATGTAGAGATAGCACACACTTCTTGGAATATCCTTCAAACTAAGCATGAAGGTACAAAAGCTGTAAAGATTAATAAACAGCAACAATTGACTTCTCGATTTGAGAGCATTAGAATGGCAGATCATGAGATCTTCTATGAGTTTTATGCCAAACTGAATGACATAGTAAGCTCTGCTTTTAATCTAGGTGAAGGTTATGAGGAACCTAAGATAGTTAGAAAAATCTTAAGATCCTTAACTGAAGACTTTAGGCCCAAAGTCACTACCATAACTGAGAGCAAGGATGTGGACACTATTCCTGTAGATGAACTTGTAGGATCCCTTCAATCTTATGAGTTTAACCTACCCAAGGCTAACAAGTCTAAATCTATGGCTTTGAAATCTGTAGATGATGTTGATGGAGATGTGTTTGATATGAAATAACATCTATAGAGATTGCTTACCTTGCCAAACATTTTTGAAAAATTTTTAAAAACAATAATTGAAGGGTAAGAAATTGAAATGTTGTTGACCCTAAGAATGTGAAGAAGAATGAACAACCCAAAAATAATTTCTCAAAAAAACCTAAAGATAAGGTTTTTCTATTCTCTAACAATTCTTTATGCCAACAATGTTTTGGATGTCAAGGGTATGGACATGTAAGGTCTGAATGTCCCACATACTTGAGGTCAAAGGGTAAAGTTATGGTTGTTACTCTTAGTGATGATGAAGAATCTGGTCATGAGTCTGATAGTGATCAAGAAGGAAATTTCATAACTTTCACTGCTACTGCTATAGTTGGTGAATTTGAAATTGTTGATGAGAACCATTCTGATGGGAAACTCTCTGAGAATGCTAACTTGTAAGAGGCTTACAACAAGCTATGCAAGATTGAAACAAAATATGTTATGAATGTTTACCTAGGGTTGAAAAAGATAGAACTATTGAACATGAAAGGAAAAATCTTTTGGTCAAACTGTTTGATGCTAATAAACTCATTAGTGTTGTTAAGATTGAGAAAATGTCTTTGATTGAAAAGGTTAAAAGTTTAGAAACTAAATTACTTGTTTCTAGAGAACAAATTGATAGGACTTCTATTTCTAAACTTGATAACATGCTAAGTGTGCAAAAATTTGCATCTGATTAGACTGGGTTAGGTTATGTTGAGAGTGATCTGTCTTTTATGGTGACTCCCACCTAGTTTGTTCCTCCTATGTCTATGCCTAAACCAGAAGTTAGGGTTCATAAGGAAGAAGTCCTAGCCACTAGGAGAATAAGAGTAGATCTAAGTGAAACCAAACCCAAACAACGTACTTTTCCTATAGGTAAGAAACAACACAAACTTTAGTGGTTTTGTCAATTCTGTGGTGGAGCTGGGCATACTTGCCCAAATGGCTTCAAGTTGCAAGCTAGCAAGCAAGCAACTAAACCAAAAGTGTATGTGCCAAAAGCACAAGATCCCATGACACTTATTCATGAATTGGTAAAAGGCTCTCAGCCTCTATGCCAATACTAGAGTTGATCAACAATCCCATGAGTCTAGAAACTCCAACTTCAAGTTTGCATCTAAGAAAGTGTGGATGCAAAAGACTCATCATAAATGAGTCTGTTTGACATGGTCCTTGTGCTTAATCTCTTGATTCTTTGGACAAAATGTTTTGCTTTGGATTTTATTTTCTGCATTTCATTCTAATGTTGATTAGGATGTTTTTAGGTTTTTTTTTGTTTTTTTGTTTTTTTTGTTTTTTTGTTTTGTAAATAAATAAATAAATTTGTATTGCACACCACTAAGTATGTAATTAAGGTTGGCCAATGAAATTTGCATTTCATGACTGTGTACCTTGCTTAGCTTTGATGAACTACTTTTTGCACTTTACTAGTTTGTGCTATTTAGTGCTTAATTGTGTGAGTTGTTTATAGTCTTTAAACAAACGATCTTGATTTCGATGTCACATTCTTTTGATCATAAGGACTAGACAATCCTAGGAGAAAGACATAAATAACCATCTCTTCATTGTTACTCGCCAATTATGAACACTTGTGTGCAAATCATGAAAGTCATGCTCGGTAAGGTGTAGCTCTTGCACAGCAAGATAAAACGAAGTGTTATCTTAAAAAAAATGTTGTAACAAGGGTATTTTCTTTTCTATCCCCTATATGCCCATGCATAATATCTTTGATTGTCCTCAAAAAGGAAAAATTAAAAAAAAATGGTGAAAAGCAAAAAACAAAAAGCAAAAAGAGCCAAAATGCTTTTACATGATTGCAAGCATGCTTTCTAGGAAATGTAAGAGTTATCTGTTGTAACTCTTTAGGTGATAGTCACTTTCAAACCAATGTGATTGATGATGTAGAAAATTTGTTTAATTACAATTTACATATTACCCTTTTTGTAACTTGTACACTTACAAGTTGCACGTACTACACGCAAATCAATGCTAAATTCTATAGATATGATTGTGTGTTGACTAATCTGGCCATCTTTGATTACTCATGAAGTGATGTTTGATACATTTTCTTTGGTTTGACTTGAATTTGAAGAAAAGTGTTTAAGAAGTTTTTAAATTGAGTGATTTTTACTTCTATTTTGTGAAAAGTTTGAAAATTTGAGAGCAAAACAATTTTGAAATCTTCTTGAAGTGTTCATGTGTATTTCATATTTTAAAAACTGGTTTTCAATTGATTTTTTGCAAAATTTCCAAGGTTTTCGAAATTTCATTTTTTTACTAGTTTGACCAATCAAATTTGATTCTTGACCAATCGAAAATGTCTAGTTTTTAGACCAAAAATCTCTATTTGGCGCGATTCCTACTCGATTGATCCTCGATTAATCAAAAATTTTAAAATTGCCCATTCGATTGCTGTTCGATTCCTCTCTACCGATTGAAATTCAAAAATTTCGAATTCTTAAGGCTTTGACAAATCAGTTTTGTCCTTTCTCACTCTTTCTCTTCGATTCCTCTTGATCCCTTCTTAGAACTCAAAAAAAAAAAGAAAAAAAAATTGTCTTTTCTGGCTAAAAGCTTCAAGTGTTTTCTTTCTTATATCAAGAAAGACTCTTTTACCCTTTCTTTTTATTCAAATTACATACACTTATGCATCAATCTGTCATTTTTTCTAAAATTTTCGAACTAAAATTTTTTAGGAATTTTGATGATTTTGGGTGTTTTGAGTTAAAATGGTCAATGAGTTTTTGTGTATGCATGATATATACATGATTTTTTTTTTTTTTGAAAGATTTCATGGATTGTGAAAATTTTCAAAATTAAGGTTCATGTGTTCTTGAAAATTTGAGGATTTTGTTCAATTGGGTAAAATTAAGTAAAATTGATCATTGTTGTTGATTGATTGATTGTTTATAACATATTTTAGACCTATTGTGATGATCAATTGCTTAATTTGTGTGTTTTTTAAAAATTAGGGTTTATGTTCTTCATAAATTGGGGATTTTTCATAAACTTTATTTCTGGGTCAATTTTTCAAAATTGTGAGAATTTGAACACCTCAATGCATTAGTTCATGCATCATTTGAGTCAAAGAATCATGCATCATATGGATTTTGAAGATTGCACAAACAAACACACACACACACACACACACACACACACACACATTTTGTTTTGTCTCTCTAATGCAGTCTGCCCTTGGTTTTTGTGTTTCTGCTCAGTTTCTTCCCTCTCTAGATCTAAGGAATGGCCCTTAAGAAAGCTAAAACCAATGTCAAAACTGAAGCCAAAAGAGTAGCTAAGTCCACTTCTACCTCCGTCGAGGAGTTTGATCAGATTAGGTTTCATACTTTTCCAAATGCTCAAAATTTTGAAAATTTGGTCAAGTATAAGTCCAATTGGAGTGAAAGTCAGATAAACTTAGATGAGTTAGATCCATTTGTCAAACAAAATCTAGAGTCTAGGAGTTCGTTACTTCTTTGTTCTGGTTTAGAGTCTCCTCCTACTGCCTTGATTAGAGAATTCTATTTGAATCTCTCTATTCACTCTGCTTCATCCGGTGGTCACTTCTTGACTACTTTGATTAGGTGAAGAGCTTCAGATCACTAAGAAAAATAGTGTCTGCTGCTCTTTCTATGCCTCTTGTTCAGCATCCTACCTATCCATACACTGAGTCTCCTCCATTAAATGATGCCATGTCTTTCTCTATGGAAGACCTATCACATGGGGTTTTGAATCTAGACTCCATTCTCATGAGTTAATTTAGTTTAACTATTTGATGTTTAGGATTGCGTGTCATAACATATTTCCTATCTCTCATGTGCATACAATTCCTATTGATAGGTGTGTCTTCCTATATGCTCTCATCACTGGTGTTTCTATATGATTTCCCTCCCTTTTCATTCAAACCATTGTTGAAGTCCATAGGAACAATGCTAGGAAACAACGTCTCTACTTTCCTATCTTTATCTATAGGATCTTAGACTTTATAGAGTTAGAGGGTTTCCACTCTTTTAAGTTAGTCCATCTCATAGCACCCATTGGAGCTACTTTCCTAAAGCAGCGTAATGTATAGAAGAAGCCAGCTGAACCAACTGTAGGAACAACAAAGAGACAAAGAGTAGAGCCCTCACATGAGGATGTGCTTATTGATCCTATAGTTGCTGTTGCTGATGATAATGATGAGGATCTTGTACTTAGGGGGAGCAATGTTTTTTTTAGATGTATGTATTTTGTTTGAGTTTGAGTTTTTCAGTTAGTTTGTGTTTATGTTTATTTTTATTTTTTAGTTTGTTCTTATTTCACAAACTCGATGCTTATTGATACATTGATTATTCTCATTGGATATCTTATTTTAGTTTGATTTTGTGAAATCAAGTTCAAGTTATGATTTATACTATTTTTCCCACACGTGTTTATGGTTTGTTTTCAGTGTTTCAGGAATTTACAAGTTAGTTCATTCATGATGCTGTAGTTTATTGTTGCAACTTGTGGATATTATATTATGACTGAATTGTAGTAAGGCAACAACTTGTATTGGGTTTGTTAGGTTTTGAGTTTGTAATGTTGGCAAACCATGAAAAAAAATAAGTACTATTGAGTTAGAAGGGTGTACTTTCAAGTCCAAGAGAAAAAACTCAAGTTCAGGATGAAAAAAGTGAGTTGCAATCTGGTTCTCTCAATTGCTATTCGATTCCTTTCGATTGTTGTTTGATTGCTATTCGATTCCTCTCGATTGATCGGAAGTCACTAATGAGCAAAAAATCTACAAACGTAAAAAGCCCATAACTTGTCCTTTTGAAGCCCAAATCGCGATCTGTTTTTTCCAGTATTTAAAGTACATTATAAGCTAACCTTAGATGTGGTTTTTAGAGAGAAAAGAGTGTGTCTTGTGCCTCCAATTTTAGATTTAGGGTTTTTGTACCCAAACCTCTCTAAAGTCTTCTATTGGCAATATTCCTTGAAGAATCTTAAGATCCGATGTTGTAGAAGTTGCTGCTACAAGATCAACAAGTGAAGGTGATTTAAAACCTTTGAGTGAGATCTCAAAGTCACAAGCAAGGGTGCTTGTGTTACAGAAAATCCAATAAGAGGAGGAGTCTGTAGAATCGGAGCTTGCACGTGGTCGTGTTAGTAAGTTATTACATGAAGTATCAATAGATTTAGGGTTAAATCTTTTGTAAAAACTTCAATTCTCTTGTAGTGGATTTACTTTACCTTGAGGATAGTTAGGTCAAATCCTCCCTAGGTTTTTTAACCTTGAAACGGATCGTTTCATCAGTTTTCCTAGGTCATCATATTGTGGTGTTATTTACTTTTCCGCTTTTATGCATGATATGATATATGCTTGTTTAACCTAGATCTGAATAATAAATCTAATAATCAACTTAGTTAATTAATTAGGTTAAACAATTTGGTTTAAAGGGTCTAAACGAACAAACGGGGTTAGTTCTTGAATTTAAGCAATTCATGTGTATGTATGTTTTGTCACGGATTGCCAAAGTGGGAGATTATTGGGTTTTAAATATTTAGGAATAAATGTTTAGGTTCTAATTTTATGTAAGTTGGCAAACCAAGTACAAAAACATGGCTAGTTAAAGATATTTATGTCTTAGAACAGTCATTGCTCAAGTTGATTCAAGTCAAGATTCAAGAACATTTAAGTTGCAGAAAGAAGAATTCATAAATTGCAAGGCTCGACTGATCGAGATGCGTTTTCTGCAGGTTTTAAGTCAGGCTCAAAGCCCACGAAACATTTAGGTTTTTAGTCCAATGTTGATAGGTATAGAAGGAAAACCCTAAATCACGTTTCAGAAGTCTCATTAAGTCTTATGAGTTACTCTTGTGAGATATATGAGATTTTGTAACCTTTTAACTCAACAAGCATCTACTGGAAAGAAGATCCATACACTAGAACCGGTGGAGATAAGTTGCTGCATACAAGATCAGCAACTGCTGATGATCTAAAGTTTTGAGTGGGATCTCGAAGTCACAAACAAGGGTATTTGTGAGCAACAAATTCAGATAGAAGAGTTCGTGGATTCAGAGCTACGTGTGGTCATGTGAGTAAGTACTACAAGAGGTAGCTTTAGATTTAGGGGAAAATCTACTGAAAATTTTTTATTCTATATAGTGAATTTGTTGCCTTGTGGATTGATTTGCTTAAATCCTCCCTAAGTTTTTTACCTTGAAATTGGACGATTTCATTGGTTTTCCTAGGTCATCATATTGCTTGTCTTAATTACTTTTCCGCACTTAGTGATATGATTGTTTGTGTTTAACCTAGATCTTATAATAAACCTAAGTAACTACTTGTTAATAAATTAGGTTAAACAATCTGAGTGTTCGGGGGTCTAAACAAACAAACAGATCCTTCTCAAGAAATTTCATAGTGTGATATCTATTAGATGTAAGCTATTTCTTAGTTTGCCTCATGCAAAGCTTAATTCGATCATGAAGCTTGGCACCAATAAGAAATGGTGAGAGTGTTAGGCAAACAACAAAGATTTTACGTTTTCCAAGTCGAGCACATCTATGATGTTGAACGCATACAATGTAAAGGCTGGCGACAAGGGGAGGAGCCAAAAATTATTGTTTGTGGGACCAACATAGCAAGCTATACTATTTTGAACTGGAACTCAGAATACTACTAACCAATGATTGTCTAATAGTAAGGGCAAGAGAGAGTAGTCCTCATGGGAAACAATTTCAAAGGGATGTGAGCAATGGATCCAGAAACCATATATGAAGAAGATGAAACAATTCCTGTAAGGAGTTTCCCCACACTTGTAAATTCCGTTAAATATGATCTATTACCGTCCCTAATAGAATGTCCCCCTCCCCACCCCCCCCCCCCCCCCCCCCAAAAAAAAAAAAAAAGATCTATAACTAAAATTAGTACCAAAAACAATGAGGAGCACAATTCACACATAATCAAATGCATTTCCAGAGGCATATATTGACTCAAACGTGTGAGGGTGCAGTAAAAAATGTATACTTACCAATCAAGAGGTTAACCTGTAGTGATGATTGATTGGTAACACAGAGTTCTACTCCTGCAATTCGGTCCAAATGGTACCCATTGATGCAAGAACAAGTATAATTCCCTATTCTGTTAATGCAACTTTGTCCTGGGTGATTGCATATGTTGGGGTCTTCACATTCGTTAATGTCTGTACACGTAAAGCTCATCGTTAAGTAACTTAAAAGAACTATAATTAATATTCAAAAGTAATGAAATATTCTTGATCTTGTTTTTTTTTTTTCATTATAAAAAAAGTGACTTCGGCTCACAGAAAAGCAGTGACATATCACAAAAAAGTAACTCCTGAGTGGCCACTCTTTTTCTAATTTGTTTGAATTTTTAGATTTACGTACTCTGTCATGAATTTTCATTCCCTATGTTCACTTCCCGTGTACTGTGGCTGTACTGTTATTCTCTCATTTGAATAAAAGTTTTCCATTTACTTATCAAAAAACAAGTTATGACAGTTATCATACATAAGATTAAAAACTTCATGCAGAAATTTAAAGGATCTCTTCATAAGCACTTTTATTTTTGTGTGCTGTTGAAAATTTCCAGAAGATACTTATACTGTCCAAATTTCTTGGATTCTAACCTAGTCCATTAAGTACTCATTACAAAGCTTCATGACTATTATATGGTTTTTAAATACATTACTTAGGTTTCCAGAAGGTCCTTGCTATTAAGTGAGTTTAAGTATTTTAATTTATTATATTCTTCATCTACATTTTCTCTTTATGCTTCATTATTAGTGCATTTCCACCACCTTTTATTCGAAAGGCAGCGTACGAACTTGAGACTACTAAGCTATCCTCAGGGACGGAATCAGGATTCATACTTGAGGGGGGCCAAAGCTTAAAACCAAAAAAAAATTTATGAAAATAAAAACTAACATTTATTTCATATTCCACAAAATACTACCTACAAAATAAGTATTTTTTAAACATTTTATATTATAAAACACATCAACAAAGTATAACATACAAAATAAGTGTTTCTTATTTTGTGTACGATTTTTGTTTAGTCCATTTTTTTTTTTTTTGGTTTTGTAGTTAAAGGGGCATGAATTTTTATTTATTTATTTATTTTCTTGTAGGTCAATATCTAAATATTTTAGAGGAGGAGAGACAAATATATATATATATATATATATATATAAAAGGGAAAATCTTAATTTTTTTATACTAGTTTTTTTTTTTTTTTTTAAATTTTGGGGGGGGGGGGGGGGGGGGCAATGGCCCCCCTCTTGCATAGTGTAGGTCCGTCCCTGGCTATCCTGCATCAGTAAGACTTTACTACCTTACTAAAATCACATTGACATCACAAATCAACCATGTTCCAGCCATATTTGATAATTTGGATTTGACCAACTTATTAAATATAGCATGGTGTTACTTGCACTTTAACAAAGAAACCAATTTCCAAATTAACTAACTTTGAGACTTGATGCTCTAACTCTAATATGCACAGGTACTTGTCCAAAAAGCTTAAGAAAGATAATTTTTGTTTTAAATTAATAGAAATCTCACAATCATGCATAATAAATTCAAAACAAGCAGAGCCAACCTCCAGTTATAAAAATTCTCACCAAACGTAAAATTCTACGGAAATTACTTGATCACTTTCAAAACATAAGTCACATCTAAAGGATCAAAGTAAGAAATATGTAAGAATCATATAATTGGTGATCATTGGAGTAAAAGCCATATGGGATTTAATTCAATTTTTTACTGTCCAATTTTGGAATTTAACGTCTTTTGACTTGGCTTTTTTGTTTTACATGGCAAACAAAATTGATTACCAACTTGGTTAGCGGTGTCAACCATAAAGAATAAGAAAATTAACAAGAATGAGGCATATTACAGTGATCTACTTTGCCTCTCCGGTATTCATTATTTACTAGCTTTAAAAGTAAAGTCTATACATAAAGAAGCAGAATTCTGACTTTAACAATATATTTGAAATGAAATGGAAAAGCACTGCAACATAAGAAGTTTAAAATTCCACTATTTTATAAATTGCACCCTTTAATTTTACCTGTTTTCAATTCAGTAATTTAAATTTCATTATTTCTTTATTTTAACTTTTAATTTTAATCTGTTTTCAATTTTGTCATTTCATCTAGCTAGTTCCCATTGAAAATCAGACTTAATTTATGATTACTATTATTATTATTATTATTATTTACTTTCCAAAACAGAATTTTGATGATTTTTTTTTTGGAGAAACAAACACACACACACAAGGGAGAGGGAAAGAGATTCTAACACAAAATCACATTGTGTTAGAATCCCCTCCCCTTTCTCTTGTGTATGTGTGTTTGTTTCTAAAAAAAAAAAAATGATAATTGCCTTATATTGCTTAAAAAAATATAGTGTTTTAGTATAACTTACTTCACTCTCCTTTTTGATAAACTTAGAAGCGCATGAAGCAAGAAAAGCAAGACTATTATTGGAAAATAATTGAAGTTAAAGAATTAAAATTAAGAATAAAATTAAATGATTTAATTAAAAATAAATCAAAATTAGAGGATGTAAACTCTCATGAAAACAAGAAATTGAGGTAGCTAGATGGGATAATTAATACCTTGGCAACCATGAGGGAGGTATGGGTTCCCATCGTAGCCGTCCTTGCACTTGCATCGGTACCCAGATATGGTGTTGGAATGGATACATGTGCTATTACCTCCACATGCGTAGCTCGATTTGTTCTGAACATCTTCACAAGTCCCAGTACCGATCACCCAATCTAAAACCATCGGCATCTTTTCTTTATCCTGTAGACTGCGAAGGGAGTCTACGGAGAAATCGAACGTGCCTTTTTTGCTAATAAACGCATAGCCACAAGGATTGAAACTCTGGACGCTCCTGTGATTATCAAAACTCCTGATTGTGATATTAATATTTCGTAATCCAATAGGAATATTAAGCTCGCAACACCCAACACCAGAGCAAGACCGATTTACCATGTACCTAGTGCTTTCACATATGGACGCGCAGCCGGTTCTGTAACTTTCATTTTGCTGGGAACCATAAAGGTATGACTTAGTGTCACAACCAACGACCACAAACTTGTTTTGGGTGCTGGAGACGGTGAAATTGACGGGCGTTGGGAACCACCCTACGTTCCCTGTACTATGATCCTGCACACCCTGTTCATAACAGTCCTTGGCTATGTCCATCATGGTTTCAAACTGGCCTTGGAGGGAAATATTTGTAACAGTTAAGTTTCCAAGAATTGGTTGGAATTGGCCGAACGACTGGTTACAATTCACGACAAAATTAGGATCTATGGAACAACCTTCACTTATGCCAAATGGATATGGAATTTTCACATTTCCACACGTGTTGGGGCAGCCGGGCTGCGCTATTGGAAATATTGCTGCGGCCGCCAATTCTGATAATATTATCACACCAACCCACCATGTGACTTGCATAAGAATCCCAGGGAAATCCATATTCCCCAATACTTCTAACGCGACGAGGAGGTCAGATTATTGTGTTTTCGAATGGAAATTATTTTTTAGATGTTGGACCTTTTATAGGCATATGTAAAGCAGCCCGGTCTACGTCTATTCATAATTGTCATATCATAGATCTTAATGTGTTTCGCATAGTTCAGTTAGTAGAGCTTGAATGAAAAACACATAAAAATGGGAAGAAATACATAAAAAGTTTGTCACTGAATGAAGCCAAAAACAAAAAAAAAAATGTACTTCACATTTCAAATAGTTCAGTTAGTAACGCTTAAATGAAAAAACCTGATATTGAACTACCTACGTTGATTTCTTAATATATATATGACAGTAAAAAAAAGTTATCTTAAAACAGATTTTATAGGTTTCAAATCATGTCATATGTATAAATTAATTCATAAATTGTATCAAAAATTATATTTATTTTTATTTTCATTGTTTTTATTGTGTATCCTAACGCATACAAACATGGATAGAGATGTTCAAATACATATGAGGACTAAGGAGTAATAAGAATCCCAAGGCCTCTCTTATCTTAAACTTGTCCTTTTCAGTTGCTCCGTATTCGTGAGCAATGAGCATGGCTTGAAGTAATGTGAAAAAGAAAAAATTGCCTTTGAAGCGGCCTTCACAATGCGCAAACTTTCTAACGTTATACGTTAATGTCATAAATAATGTTTGGAAGATATAAAAATTTTCACAATTTTTTTCATAAAAGGATGAGATAAGTTGTGATTTGAATGTTACTTTCATCTGAACGATGTTTAACATGATTTTTATTAATACAAATTACACATCATGACAATTCTACAAAGAATTTGAAAAAAAAAAAAATTGTGTTCCAAATTCCGAAACTTATTGTTTTAGGTTTGATTTTTCCAAACAAATTCTAATTAAATTAGGTATTATCTTTTCTACAAATTCTCTAATTGAATCTTTGCTTATTAACATTTATTTAATAAATATCTATTTTATATAAAATATATTTTGTTGAGTTTTCAAGTAAACATGTTACTTACTATTAGGTATCATATATTATATAATAAAAGTTGGATCTTAACGGGGATAATTGCACCAAATAACTATCCTCTCTTTGTAACAAATAGCTACTCTAATTAATTATTAAAAAAAAAACTGGTTTATTTTATTAATTTCTAGGCTAGTTTAATTTAGATAAAACTTTAGCACCTTAGTTTCAATAAATTAACAATAATATTTCAACTAAAATTCTGTTTATCTTATATAGAATTTGTTTTTTACAATTTCATAGTTCAATGGTTTTCTAAATATAAAGATGACAGAAAAAAGATATTTAAATTGATCTTTTGATTACTTATTTCAAGTTTGAAAACAATATACTTCAAATCTTATAATTAAAAGTGCAAAATTGAAGAAAGTATGATTGTTTAATCAAAATAACGCAAGATTAGAATGCCAGACATAAACTGTATAGCTTGGTATTATTCTAAAAAGTTGTTAGTTTCTCACTAAAATTAATTTTTATTTTATATATATATATATATATATAAGGACAAAATTTAGCTACAGAATTCATTATCACTGAATTTTTTTTTTATTTGTTGCGAATTTTGACAAATCCACCATTATATTACATTTTCTTCTTATATCCTTCATGCTTAAATTTTTTTTAGAAGATCAAAGATGAATAGCTAAATCATCAATCAATTTTTTAAATTACATGTTTTTGTAGTTTAGAATTATGCATAAAAAATATATTTATGGATCATAGACTAAATAATATCTGATTGACACAAAATTTGACATGTGTGTTAAGAGTGTAAAGATCATACAATTCAAAAGTTAGATTTACAAAATATGTTGCAATGTTAATTATTTTAAAAGAAGTTGTAGCCTTACTTTGTAGCTAGACTTTGTCCTATTACTAATCCAAAATTTCTTTCCTACCAGCCCAAAATTATGTACAATTTAACTATGATTAATGTAGATTTGATGCTACTTGATGAGAAGATAAGTAATGAAGTGAAATAATGAAATTTATTTTACGTCTTTAAATATGATTGAAATTTCATTTTTCTTAATCAAGTTTTTCCTTTTTTTGGGGGGGTTTAAAATTGGTACTAAATTTGTTAGGACAATCTTATTCGTGCATGTATTTGAATAGCTTTTTATTGATCGTTTTAGCGATATTTTGTGAAGCTGAGTTTAAGTATCTTGCTTGCCAAAAGTTCCAAAATATTTAAAAGGAGTGTTATCATATGAGTTTAAATTATTTTAAAATTTATATTTTATTTTAATAAAAATTTTGGATTACACTATGTGAATTTATCATTAACATAAAATAAGTTTTTTCTTTTGTCAGATGATTATGTTGTAAAAACATTTGTTTTTTGTAATCTATATCTAACACTTAAACATATTTTATTTAATTTACATTTAATTCTTGATTAAGTTATTTATCACATGGATATAATACTAGGATAACTATAATGAAGATTAAAATATATATATATATATATATATATGCATTCCAAGAAAAATTTCACATGACAGAAAATTGACATACCAACCCATATAACATGATAGCTGCATGTTCAATCTACCATGAATCTACATAACCCGGTAACCATATATATATATACATATATATTTAAATTTGATTTCTAACCTTTCATTGTCGTGTCAATTTAGCCCTTACTGTTATATCTTAGATGAAAATTGCTGACATGACTAACGACCAAAATAAAATTTTAGTTTATTGTCACATCAACGGAAGCTAATTTTTTATTTTAGCCATTAGATATGTTGTCAATTTTCATCCAAAAGATAATGGTGGGAACTAAATGGACATAATACTGACAGGTTAGAGACCAAATTGACACAATTAAAAGGTTAGGGATCGAAATATGGTGTATAGGATAGAGACCAAAAGCATAGTTTATATATATATATATATATATATATATAACCACAAACAATTCTGTAGTATAAAATTCAGGTTAGTTGATGGCCGCTTTCACAAAACTTTTGGCTCCCAAAGTCTTAGGAAGTTTTGAAAAAATGAACAAATACTTGGTTAAACGTTAACAAGCTTAAAGTTTTCTCACATTTTTTAACAGGTTTTACAAATCGTGTAAATATAATTAAAAGAAATAGTGTTTTGAACACACATTTTGAAAAATTCAGGTTAGTTGATGGCGGCACTCACAAGACTTTTGGCTTTTAAATTTAAAGTCTTTGGAAGTTTTGAAAAAATGGACAAAGAGTGAAGACTTTGTTAAACGTTAATATGATTAAAGTCTTCTAAGTTCTAACAGTGTCACGTTTTTTAACAGGCTTTATTTTTAAAAATCTTGTAAATCTGATTATAAAAATAGTGTTTTGAGCAGACATTTTTAAATCATAATTTTTTAAAACACTAGCTAAATTTAAAGTCTTTGGAAGTTTTGAAAAAATGAACAAATTAAAGCGTAAAGACTTTGTTAAACGTTAATATGATTAAAGTCTTCTAAGTTCTAACAGTGTCACATTTTTTAACAGGTTTTAGTTTTAAAAATCATGTAAATCTGATTATAAAAATAGTGTTTTGAACAGAAATTTATAAATCATAATTTTTTAAAACATTAGTAAAACAGACCATTATTCCTCTTGTAGGGATGAAAGGCCCAGGAGTGTATATTGGGCCATGGACCTTGTCTGATGACATTTAGTAGTCCGAGAACAGGTATACGTTAGTGAAGAAGTACAAATTATTGAGTTGTGGATGGATTTTGGTCATGAGGGTTTGGGAAGGCAGTCCAAGGAGAAATGCCTCCTCAGCTTGATAGAGTAGGGGTGTAATCGGTTTGGTTCGGTCGGTTATTTTAGTTTTGGCCAACCGAAACCGAAATTTTCGGTTTGTGAAATTCCCAACCGAAACCGACCGAAATAATTGGAAACCGATCGGTTTCGGTTGTATTTCAGTTTCGGTCGGTTTCAGTCGGTTTTCGGTTTCAATCAACATCACAGATTCACAGTCAAAAAAAAAAAAAAAAACAACTCAACATCACTTGGGGTTATCGATTTTTCAATAATAAAATAACAACTCAAAATCACAATCACAGATTCACAGAAAATAGCATTGATTCAGTATTAAACAAAACCCAAAATACAGAAAAGAGAGATGGGTATCGAGAAATGTCACCGTGAGAAACTGAGAACGAAAAGAATCAAAAGATCAAGCCGGCGTGGGGAGGCCGGCGTGTGGAGGTGGCGACAGAGGCCGATTCGTGTGGAGGCGGTGGCAGAGGTAGATCGAGGCATCGGCAAAGGCAGATTCATGTGGAGGCCGGCGTGTGAAGCCGGCGGCAGAGGCAGATCGAGGCGGCAGAGGCAGCACCAGATCGAGGCGGTAGAGGCAGCGGCAGATCGAGGCAGCGGCAGATCGAGGCGGCAAAGGCAGCGGCAGATCGAGGCAGCGGCAGATCGAGGCGGCAGACGCAGCGGCAGATCGAAGCGGCGCAGAGGCAGATTTGCGTGGAAGCCGGTGTGTGGGGGCGGCGCAGAGGTAGATTTTCGTGGAAGCCGGCGTGGAGTGGAGGCTGTGAGAGGAGACTGTGAGAGCTGAGAGGGACTGGAGTGGAGGCTGAGAGTTGAGGGTGAGAACTAAGAACGTGTGGGCTGTAGGGTTTTTTTTTGTTTTTATAGTTTAATTAGATATTTAATTAGTAATTAGTTTAATTATAGTTACTTAATCTAATGATAAAATGAAAGTTGAAAACATGAAAGGTAAAGGCCGGATCATATTTAAAAAAGAAAGGCCCAAATGTTTTTAAACAAAATGAAAAGCCCAAATAGGTATTGGAGGCCAAAATATTTATAAAATTTGTAGAGGCAGCGGCAGATCGAGGCAGCGGCAGATCGAGGCGGCAGACGCAGCGGCAGATCGAAGCGGCGCAGAGGCAGATTTGCGTGGAAGCCGGTGTGTGGGGGCGGCGCAGAGGTAGATTTTCGTGGAAGCCGGCGTGGAGTGGAGGCTGTGAGAGGAGACTGTGAGAGCTGAGAGGGACTGGAGTGGAGGCTGAGAGTTGAGGGTGAGAACTAAGAACGTGTGGGCTGTAGGGTTTTTTTTTGTTTTTATAGTTTAATTAGATATTTAATTAGTAATTAGTTTAATTATAGTTACTTAATCTAATGATAAAATGAAAGTTGAAAACATGAAAGGTAAAGGCCGGATCATATTTAAAAAAGAAAGGCCCAAATGTTTTTAAACAAAATGAAAAGCCCAAATAGGTATTGGAGGCCCAAATATTTATAAAATTTATATTATATATAAAATATATTATAATATAATTCGGTTCGGTTCGGTCGGTTCGGTTCATTCAAACCTGCAACCGAAAACCGAACCGAACATTTTCGGTTTTAAAAATTCAAAACCGAAACCGAACCGAATCGAAACCGAATCGAAAATTTGGCAACGGTTCGGTCGGTTTCGGCCGGTTTGTTCGGTTCGTCGGTTTTTTGCACACCCCTAATTTGCCATTAAGAGCAATGCTCAAAGCAATTCTACTGGTAAGGATAAACATCAGGATGGAATAGGACAAAGGAAAGCAAAGAAATATCTAAGAGAAAGCTACTACCACCGCATTGAATGCTTTGCAGCTAACTCTTTGATCGCATTAATGTGGAAGATACCTGAACAGTAACCTCCAGCCTTACAGCTGCCCACAAAGACTTTAGGAAGGTACTGATGGGATAAGGATCAAAGCCAACCATTTGATCTACACGTGGATGGCTGAGATGAAGTAAGACAGGGCAATATAAAGAAGAAAAATCACATTACAAGGGGATCATCTGACAATCTGTGGAAAGAAAACCGTAGCAATAAGAACTGTAATTGTTATCAAGTTTAAGAGAAATATATGATAGGTCAAAAACGAATTGACCCATTGTAATAAATTAATTGATTAATTAGCCAAGTTTATTAATTAATCAAATTAACATGCAAAGTGCGTGGTAGAACAAACAAATCACCAATAAACTAATTATGTAGCGGAAAATAAATAACACGGTGATTTGTTTACGAATGGAGAAAACCTAACAGCAAAAACCCCACTGGGTGATTTTCAGGTCACCACTCCCTAAATTCCATTATTATCAAAATAAGCAGTTGCAAGTAAAGGAATCTCAGTACCTTATACCAACCTACAATTGAACCCTTACCCCAATATCCAATTGGACTTGTTCTGTAGTGACAATTTCCCTTTTGATGCACGGCTCCCAAGTACGTGACTAACCAATGCGCGTATCCCAGTACGCGACTTCAATCACCAACTAAAGAAGGTTGTTGGCTGCAAAGTTCTTCAGTTCATCCCAACAATGAAGATCAAGAAGATGCTTGGTCATAAAACCCTACAGTGCACATACACAACAACTTTTTCACAAGAATGATGAACTAGGGCAAAACTTTGTCTCCAATTAAATATTGCTTGAACAAAATTTGCTCAACACTTGTGCAACTTGTGTATACTTTGACGGCCCTTAAAATAATCATTTTATATGTCTAGGGTTAGAAGAAAAGAAGGTCCAAACACATAATCATGGATTAGAGTCAAAACAGAACTGGAATTCTGTTTTTTATAAAGCTCGATAGATAGCTGTCTGTCGAGGCGCTATCGAGTAGCTGTCGAGCCTCGGGACTGGAACAGCTTCTTAAGCTCGATAGATAGTTAGCTGTCAAGATTTAATAAACAACACTTCTTCAACTTGAATTTTGGACAAACTTGCATGTCTTCAACACTTGATCTTGAAATATAGTTTCTTGAAGTATTAAACTCATCCTAGATCTACCTAAATACAAGTAAAGTGCGTTTTGTCAAAGGATAAGCCAATTACATAAAATAGTGACATATGTTCCTAACAAGTGAATCACATATGTCCTAACAATCTCCCCCTTTGGCAATCTGTGACAAAACCACAACAAACAAATGAACATATGAGAGAAGTCATAAATTACTTAACTCATATTCACTTGTTGAATACAATAAAATATATCCTAACACAAACTCTTGAAAAACTTTGCAAGAAGAGAGTTTATGGCAAGTAGACTTTGACAACCTGTATTTCTGAAACACTTTTAAACAAAACTCATCAAGGCATCTTTGTGTGAAACAAAAATAATAGATTGCGTACACATAATAAGAAGCTTGTGCATAAAGAGAGAAAATAAACAACACATGTAAGGGTAGGTGAAAGAAGCATACATTAACATATAAAAAGAAGATAAGTACAATGTATGTCAAAATGGTCACAAGACCCATGTACAAGAATAAATGTATCTAAAATAGAGAAAAGAAAAAGATACATGTAATCCTTACTACATCCCTTAGATATCAACACTCCCCCTAACAAAATGTCCTATACTAACTCTCCCCCTAAGAATGACTACTCTTATATCCAAAACTACTTCCCCTTTTTGTCACGAGTGACAAAGGGTAAGAGTGTCAAGTAGACATCTCATCGGTAGAGCTAGCATCTCCATCATCATCATCCGAAGCATCATCGTCATATCCATCATCATCCTCAGACTCAGAAGCCACTAGAAGAGGTGGTGGAGGAGAAGCCTTAGGAGCAAAACCACACATGATCGCCTGTCGCCGTGCAATACGACCGACACGAACGTTCACTTGATACAACTCCATAGAGAGTGTATCAAGGCGAGCATCCATGCGTTGCAGCTGCACCATGATGTCTTTTAGAGTCACATCGCCCGAAGAAGAAGAGGGAGTGGATGTGGATGGAGCAGAATGAGATGGAGCAGAATGGGAGGGAGGAGTTGCTGAATCTGACTACCGAGACCAAAATTGCGCCTCGCTATGTTTAACGGTAGCGTAGTCTATGGCACACATGACAAGAAAATGGTCGGAAGAAGGAGAAGGAATAGAAAAATGTTATAGAATCCGCGTGATAGCCAAAGGGAAAATGAGCTTATCACGGGTAGCCGTATCCCTATACACATCTAAGATAGAAAGAATGAAATGTGAAGGAAAATCTATAGTGAAGTGCTCTAACAAAGACAGCGAAAATCGAGCACGAGGCTCTATGATAGAGTTATAGTGAGATAGTGGGTGTAAAACAAAAGTCATCACCATGTTCATGAATTTAGGACCTTTAGCAAAAGGTCAACATGGTGTGAACTAACAATCACCCCAATCTGTAGGACGCTCACAGAAAGCGGAAATCATCTCGTCTTTGGACACAGTCCGTAGACGCTCACAACCAGGGTAGTCAGGATGCTCTACCCTCAGAACATGAAGCACATCCGCAACAAGTTGCAGTATGACTATAATACGTGTACCTTGAACGCGAGTAGAAAAAAGAGATACTGAAATATCGAAACCATGCATGTTGGAGTAAAACTCCTGGATCAGCACGGTCGAACAAGTGACCGGGACGTCACACAGTGACTCCCATCCCCGATTGTGAATGACAATGGGAAGGTCAGTGTCAGCGAAGTCCGCCAAAATGACTCGTCGTTCTGAATGAGCACCTCGTCGAGAAAAGTTCTCCGAGAAGTCCTTTCGGGCATCCTCATCACGGAACCGAATATGAGAAGGAGTAGGATCAAAAGAAGATGATGCCCTAGAACGCAAAGGGTTCTGGGACGGAGCTGACTTATGCTTAGGTGCCATAGACACGACTAACGTAAACAGAAAGAGAGGGAGAGAAAGAGAGACAATAAGAAAAGTCCCAAAGCAATTCAAATATAAAAAATATATTGAAAAGAGAGAACGTATGCATGGGGAATGTATGAACATGTAATATGCAAAAGAAATTGCATCATGGGCTTAGCCCAATCCAATCCTACCAGCACACAATCAATTGCACACATCTAAAATGCATGATAATACTGTTATTATGCTAATGTGATGTAATGCATGAGATTTTAAACTCATTTAATCAAAAACCCATCCCAAAATTTTAACAATAACTCATCAATTTTGAAAACCCCATAAAAATTTTCAAAAACCCCAAAACCTAGGTCTAAATGCATAAAATGCATGAAGAATGAGAGAAAAAGAACACATAAAAGGTCGAAAATCACGTGGGCTGAAGGTTTACAGGGAGAAGAAAGTGTTTGGGAGGAGAATAGAAGCAGATAGATCGAGAAAATGAGAACCGGATCGCGACAACCCAATATATAGAACTTCAGTATTTCTCGATAGATAGAGGTGTCAAGAGGTGTTGAGCAAGGTGTCAAGGATTTTGCCGTCAACAGATAAAAGTGTCGAGTTACAAAAACATTAGACACAGGAGATGAGGCTCGATCGATCCACCAGGTGTCGAGAAGCTATCGAGGATCCAGGAACTTTCTCGTTCGATCCACCAACTGTCGAGGATCTATCGAGATTGCGATAAGAAAAGACCTTAAGAGCTTGACATATAGCCAGGTATCGAGGAGGTGTCGAGATTGCTTAAAAATCGTTTTTCAAGAAGGAAAAAACACAGATATGAATACAATCAAGCATGCAACTCAACCAAAGATCCAAGCAACATTTTAAACTTTCAAAATCATCTCTCAACAAAAATTTTAAGCACAATGATCCCAAAAAAACACACACACACTAAACAAGTTTAACCAATTTTATATTTCAAAAACAAGTTACGACAGTTTAGTGAGCATACATTAACACATGTAAAACCTTGTGATGGCCAAATCACATTGTACCTGCACATGTATCAAAAATAGCAAAGAATGTTGCGTGTTATGTGTGAAAAACATCGCAAGATTGCATAAGTATATACATGTTATGATGATTTGAGATATGAGAAAATCACTTTAACTCACACACAATCATAACTGTTTGATGGGGACTATCACCTTCGAGGTACATCCTATAACTCCCACATCTCCTAGTATACACGCTTGCAACCATATTTAAAGCATTTTAATATTTTTGCTTTTCATTTTCTTTGTATATTTTATTTAAGCAAATCATGCATGGACATATAAGAGAGAGAAAAGAAATACCCAATGATGGTAAGCATTTGACATTCCAATTTTGCTATGCCGAAGCACACAAATGTCATTAACACTGCACTTTTGCTATGCCGAAGCATACAGATGTCATATTATGATTGGCGGATAACAGTGTTGAGATGGTTATTTATGTCTTTCTCTTAGGATTTTCTAGTCCTTCCCGTCAAAAAGAGTGATACGAGTATTAAGTACAAGAGATAACTTAATTTTACTCATCACAAACAAGAGCCACAAAGCTCACTTGCTTAGTTGTGCATAGAGATGCTCATCTAAGCTACAAAAGATACAAAATTTAGAAAACTTTGTTTTAATGGCCATCCAAGGTACATAAGTACCAATGTACTCAGAACACACACTGTTTTTGTATTTTTCTGATTTTTCATTTTTTTTAATTTTTATATTAAAACAAAATAATCAAAAATGAAACCAAACAAAAACATGTTAAACAATGCAAAGTATAAAAACTAGATGGACTCAGAACTTGAAAGCAAAACACACAAGTAATGCACACACAAAAATAAGAAGAGAGAGAGAGAAAAGTGATAGAGTCACTTGGAGCCCTTTTCCTTCCACACCCTGGAAGAACCTTTCCTTTGATTAAACCCTTGAACTAGTGGTGAGGGTGAAGAATTAAAACCGTTCAAGTTCGAAAGGAACATAAGGGCTTTGAGAAGATCTCCAAGGGGAGCAAGAGAGGATTGAAGTTGATTCTGGCTTCCAGAAGCTATCATGTCGTGGCTCTGTTGAGTGGCAAGCCACTTATAACAATTTGGTCAAGTATGACCGGTAACTCCACAATGATGACAGAGATGCTGCTTCTTTTGTTTAGGCTTTTGAGAGTTAGCCTTCTTAGCCCTAGGGTTCTTAACTTCCTTCTTATCTCACTTAGGGTTGCTCCTAAGATAGATTTTCCCTTATTTAAGTTCTCACTAGGTAAAACAGTTTTAACATTATTGTTCTCAATTTCAAAATTATTGCTAGGAGGAACAAAAACAGTAGTACTAGTAGAAACAATATTAGAGGAAGAGAAACCATACCCTAAACCTTTTCGATCAGAAGCAAATTTCTGAAAACTGAGCATCTCATCAAGCTTTGCACTTGAAGTCCTCTCCAATTGAGCTTTGACTTGAAACAGCTCTGCTTCAAGCTTCTTGGTCTTCTCAGCCAAGAAATTGTTCTCGTACCTCAGTGCTCCAATAGTCTGATTAACCTCATCAAACTTTGTGGACAACTTTTCATGATCAAGTTCCACATCACTGAGCTTCTTGGTGGTCAGCCTGTAAAGTTTCTCATGTTTCTCAGAAAGCTTGTATAATTTCTCATAGGCTGTATGGATATCATCTTGATTATCCATCTTCTCAAACTTGGATTCCACCAATTCCTTTTCTTCAACCACATCTTCAACAATCCCATCAGTAGGATTAATAGTGGCAATGAAGGCATTCAAGATTCCGTCATCCTCATTGTCGGAATCATCCTCAAGCTCGGTGTCGCTCAAGGTAGCAGCATGTGCCTTGCTCTTCCTAATGCTCTTGAGATATGTAGGACACTCTTGTTTCATGTGACCGAAGTCTTGACACCCAAAGCACTTAGGTCCTTCGAGAACAGTGTACTGACTGCCATCCCTTGCATCCTTCTTCCCTTTGTCTTAGATCTTGAACTGAGAAGAACTGGATTGCCTACGGTCCTTGTCGAAGCCTTTTCCATTAGCATTCTTCATAAACTTCTTGAACTGCCTGGTGATGTAGGACTTTATCTTAGAATCTTCATCATCTGAAGACTCATTTGTCTCACTGCTCTTGGCCTTCAGTGCCATGCTCTTGCCTTTACCCGTCTTGCCAATCCTAGTCAACCCTAGCTCGTAGGTCTGCAGATTTCCAACCAACTCTGTCAAAGGAATCTTGTCAATGTCCTTTGATTCCTCAATTGCCGTAATCTTAGCATGTAATCTCTTAGGTAAAGATCTGAGTACCTTTCTCACAATCTTGGGTTTAGGAATGGTTTCCCCAAGATTGAAAGCTGAGTTCACTATGTCCTTGAGCTTGGCATAGAACTCATCGAACGACTCATCCTCCTCCACCTTAATTTCTTCAAAGCTTGTAGTGAGCCTTTGAAGCTTTGAATCCTTAACAGCCTTTGTTCCCTCATAGGTTGTTTGGAGGATGGTCCATGCTTCCTTAGTAGTTTCAGTGGAGGATATCTTCTTGAACTCCTCATTGGTGACCGCACTGAATAAGGCATTCAACCCTCTGCTGTTGAAGTTTGCCGCCTTGATCTTGGCCTCATCCTAGTCGGCTGGCGCTTCCTTCGACTTGGTCCAGCCTATCTCAACAGCTTGCCACACTTTCTCATCTAAATACTACAAGAAAGCTCTCATGCGTACTTTCCAATATGCATAGTTAGTGCCATCAAATAAAGGAGGTATGATTAATGACTGTCCTCTATCCATGACAAACAGGGGTCAATGGATCAACACAGCAAAGATTAAACCCTAATCAGAGTGTGCTCGCTCTGATACCACTTGATAGGCCAAAAACGAATTGACCCCTTGTGATAAATTAATTGATTAATTAATCAAGTTTATTAATTAATCAAATTAACATGCAAAGCGCGTGGTAGCACAAAAAAAATCACCAATAAACTAATTATGCAGCGGAAAATAAATAACACGGTGATTTGTTTATGAATGGGGAAAACCTAACGGCAAAAACCTCACCGGGTGATTTTCAGGTCACCACTACTGAAATTCCACTATTATCAAAACAAGCGGTTACAAGTAAAGGAATACCAGTACCTTATACCAACCTAAAGTTGAACCCTTACCCTAATATCCAATTGGACTTGTTCTGTAGTGACAATTTCCCTTTTAATGCACAGCTCCCAAGTACATGACTAACCAATGTGCGGATCCTAGTACGCGACTTCAATCACCAATTAAAGAAGGTTGTTGGCTGCAAAGTTCTTCAGTTTATCCCAACGATGAAGATCAAGAAGATGCTTGGTCACAAAACCCTACGGTGCACATACACTGCAACTTCTTCACAAGAATGATGAACTAGGGCAAAACTTTGTCTCAAGTTATAAATTGCTTGAACAAACTTTGCTCAACACTTGTGCAACTTGTGTATACTTTGACGGCCCTTAAAATAATCCTTTTATATGTCTAGGGTTAGAAGAAAAGAAGGCTCAAACACATAATCACGGATTAGAGTCAAAACAGAACTGGAATTCTGTTTTTCATAAAGCTCGACAGATAGCTGTTTGTCAAGGTGCTGTCAAGCCTTGGGGCTGGAACAGCTTCTTAAGCTCGATGGATAGCTAGCTGTCGAGATTTAATGAACAGCACTTCTTCACCTTGAATCTTGGACAGACTTGCATATCTTCAATACTTGATCTTGAAACACAGTTTCTTGAAGTATTAAACACATCCTAGATCTACCCAAATACAAGTAAAGTGCGTTTTGTCAAAGAATAAGCCAATTACATAAAATAGTGATATATGTTCCTAACAAGTGAATCACATATGTCCTAACAATATATACAAGAGTTATTCTCCTCAGACTTTGCCTAGGAAGATTTTCTTTGCTTAAAACCTGTTATGTTTGTTTTCTTGTCCTCATTAACCCACCATAATTGTTATCTAATTCATTGAAGCCTAGTTTCCAACCCACTCTCTACAAATTCATTATGTTGGGCTCTTTGGGCCTTAATCCTCTTACCTTTTGGGCTTAGGATCTAAACTCTACCTTTACACCTCCTTATGACAATTCACAAGTATGTTTTCATTTTTCTTTCTAAATTGTACCACAAACAAAAAATCAAGAGAGATGAGATTTTATTTTTATTTTTTTATAAAGATGAGGAGCGGGTTCTCTCATTGAAGTTAAAAAAAAAAGGTTGAACGCTATTTTTATTTTATTTTATTTTTCTGAGCAAGTTGTGCATCTAAGATTGTGCTTGGCTTGCTCAATAGACTTGGTAAATAAAAAGCAATTTCTGGCTGGTTCGCTCGAGCATGTTTATTGACTTGCTCCATAGTCTTGCTTGAGCGGGCAACAATATATTGATCCCCAAAATCTCAAGTTCAAAGTTTATTAGCTTGAGTATATGTTGAGCGGGTTTATGATTGATACAGCTTGAGTAGGGTCGGCTCAAGGTCTAGGCCTAAGGTACGCACCACAAAAAAAGGGTTTTTACCCCAAGGATGAAAGGCCCCATCCTTCTTCGTAGAAGGCCCAAAATTTTATAAAATTAAAATTTTTTTATTATTCGTTGTGCAGTTTTTTTTTTTTTTTTTTAATGAGTGATGTGAAAGTTCAAATAATGTGTAAAACATCTATGAATGTTTAGACCCCCAAATATAAAATTACCAACACAAGCTTATACACAAACAATATATGTGCAAAATGATGAATATAAGCAAAACCCAAATTGGTAAAACACTCCAAACTAAAATTAATCACAACCACAACAATAATTAAAAGGTAAAGAGTAAGGGAAGAGAGATGCAAACACAAAGATAACACGGCGATGTGTTATCAAAGAGGAAATCGAAGTACTCGGCGAAAAACCTCTCCGCCACCCCCCAAGCGGTCAATAATCCACTAGAGAATAAAGTTAGGATACATGAATAGCAAAAGACCCTCCAAGCCTAATCTACCCAGTGCACCTAAGCCCTCCAAGCTTCTTGCTCCAACAAGATTATGCTGAACCTTGTCTTCTCTAGCTTACCGGATCCCACAATAACCCATTGCATCAACCAAATGAATTGGTCCCTTCTGAACTGCTTCCCAAGCACCAAAATACCTCCTCATTGATATGGGTATAGTGAGATAAGGATTTGGCTAAATGTACCTCTCAAGGATATGTCAATGGAGAGGGTGAGAGTAGAGGAATTTGGAGGATCAAAGGATGAAGATTGTGGATGAGTCAATCTTGTTTTTCTCTAGGGTTTCTCTCTCAAAATTCTCTCTAGAAGCTCTCTACATTTCGTGAGTATAAGAGTATTTATAGTAATGTGTATGAGGAATGCGAAAAGTCAGCTTCAACCAAATAGGGCATTTTGGCGACTCAAGCTCGCGACTGGAACGAGTCTCGAGTTTGAGTCGCGAGCTAACTGCTTAGCCAGACTGGAATTTTTGTCCTATAGTGCTCCAGCTATTGTGACCCTTCAACTCCCCTGCATGCTCTACACGTGTGCCACCTTTGGCGACTTGCCAATCACGAGCTAGTCATGAGATCCAATCGCGAGACTCTTATTGAATGTACACATCTTGAGTTTTCTTCACACTCTCTCACACACTACCCTTACATAATTCCCACCTAAATACAGGGGTATCTAATTGCTAAATTACAAGCAAGTTTGACACGAAATAAAGCCAACACATGATTGAATAAATTCAACCTTACAATCTCCCCCTTTGGCTATTCCTTGACAAAACCCTAAAATAGACTCTAGACTTAACATGTGAGTTGGGAATAGTTGCCAAAACTCACTCACACCTAACTCTAGAAATTGTGAAGCTCTTGAATCATACGAACAAGTTTTTCTTGAAAACAATAACACAAGATGATCATTGTAAGCAGAAATCTTGAAATGCATATGGAGCACGCACAATGCGACCAAGTAGTAAAGATTAAAGCAATAAAGCATGACTTGACCAAATGTGAACAATCACTATAAATAGTGATCACAATGAACATTCGCACAAGGAATGAACATCTGGATATGCAAGCTAATAAGCTCAATGCAAAGTATCATTTGCATGTCCAACACTCAACCGATACAAAAACACAAGGTAATTGCATCAAGGATATAAAATCCAACAAGGGCACAAGAGTGATATACTAAAGAAAATGCATAACATTAACTAAAAGTACTAAGCTACAAAGCATGGGTACATAATAAAGTACTGAATATTAACTGAAATATTTAAACCAATGTACCAAAAACTTTAAACAAAAGCAATGTAACCATCCAAGAGTTATAAAAACTATAAACAAATAAGCTGTAAACTAGACTAGCCAATCAATGGTTAGACTATCAAAAAGTAAGTGTGTGTGTGTGTGTGTGTGTGTGTGTGTGTGTGTGTTAGCTTCCTCCTTTTGAGCTCACACAACTCCCCCTATCAATATGCACATTTCCCATTCTTGTGTTGCTCTCCCCCTTATTATATGCTATCATCCAAGCTATACACTGAGTTGCTCTCCCCCTTTTTGGCACGAATAGCTAAAGGCTCTTCTCTAGTTTGCGTTGAATAGCATCTAATTGTGTCGCAATGGTTGTGAGACGCATCTGAACTTGATTGTTGGTGGAGTAACGAACATTTTCAAATCCGGAAATATGCTGATGCAAACCCTTAATCAAAATACTCAACCTGTCAGCTTGAGAGATAGATTGTACATGCTGAGTGCTAGTCGTCTGTAGCTCAGTAGTGTGATGAGATGCAGTCTCGGTATGCCCAGGCGTAGTGTGAGTAGCTAAGCCATGACCAGAAGAAGTTGCATGAGGGAAAGATTCACTCTTAGGTACTTTGGAAGAGTGACTTTTGCTTGCTTGAAGAGACACCATGGATATTGGGCGAAGACGAACCAGTATTTTTCCATCTTTTGGTGGACAAACACCTTTAAGTACCATGATTTTCATGAGAAGACTACAAAAAGGAAGACATGTTCATGCTGCTATTTTCCCTATTGTTTGAAAAATGTGAGCACAAATATCAATCGGAACTCCGGTGATGAGATCACATAAGAACTGAGCTCTTCCAAGATTGATGAATCCGGTGTTAGACAATGGATAAAGGTTGGAGAACATGATCAATGTGAGAGTTTTCAGTTCAGGTGCGAACTTTGTAGTTCCAATGGACGTGCCTTTGGATGAAATCTCATGATCAGGCCCAAGAATTTGAAGAATATCTTTTACTTGAGGAAGTCTATCATCATATGGAGTGAGGTCTACATTTGCCAGTCAAGTGATCCGAAGAACTTTGACAATGTAATCTGGAGTAATGATAAATTCCTTTCCTAGTACCAAACACTTCAGTTCAACTCCGGTGAATCTAGCATTCGAGTAAAACTCCTTAACTAATTCATCAATTGGATCCTCGAAGTTCCCCAATAGATCAGCCCAATCTTTTTCCTCAAAAATCATGAGAATAAAAGTTGTTCCCAGGGTATCAAATCTCACAATCCGTTCCACCATAGTAGGAACCTCTTTAAAAATGTTGGAGAAGGTTTGAGAATCTAAGGGAGTCTTGAATCTCTCACTATTTGAGTCATGGGATGAATGTCGAGTCCGTTTTGAAACAGGGGATGATGGAACATCAATCACTAGTTCTTTCCACGAGAGGAACGATGAGACATCTACAAAAGAATAGACACACAGCAGAGAACCAAGTGCAAAACCACAAGACACAAAGACAAACTTGATTAGATCCAAGTTAGTCCATGAAATAAGCACACAATGATTGACAGGAAGAAATTTCACTCAAACATGTTAAATGAACCAAATATGTGGTAATGTGTAGCTAGCTTGATTGAAATGTAAAAACATGGCATGTATGTAAGCATATACAACACTGGTGCATGTGGTGTGCATATGTGATGCATGTGCAGGCATAGCTAAGCACATAGTAATCCATGAAGTCCACAGAGACACAAGAAAATGTCTATGAGACATTTTGCTATGAGCATGATATACACAACACAACACAAACAAGATATACTACACAATAATGAGAAGCAAACATGAAAACATGTATTGTAGGCATCATACTACCAAAACCAATAAAACCCATTCAACAAACTCAACAAAATATCCACAAACCATATTCAACATCATATTTTCAAAACTCGACAAAAACACAAAATCCAAGAAATCTAGGGCTAGAAACATGAAATACTTTGAGAAAAAGGGAAAACCCATACCTTTTCTTGAAGATTTGTGAAGAGATGATGATGAAAATGGAGGATTTTTTAGAAAAGACGATGAGTTTGGGAGGGAAAGGAACGGACAAGACAGTGAATAGTCATAATAAGCGAGGGAAAAATGAAATTTTTTTGAAAATCATCTAGAAAATAACCTTCATTGCGCAAAACACGTGTTTTTTGTGATTGGAATGAGTCGCAAACAAGTTGCCAAGACAAGCTGCCAAAAACTTGTATGACAAATTTTGAAAAATTTGTCTAAGTTTTTTTCGCGATTGGAAGGTCCACTCGCGAGTAAGTTGCGAAGGGAGTCGCGAATTATTTTGAGTAAACCTCACGATTGGAGCTTCCACTCGCAAACCAGTCGCAAAACTGAGTCGCGAAAATCCTAAAAACCTAGATTTTTGAAAATTTTCTAAGTCTTTTTCGCGACTGGGGGCTTGACTCACCAGAGAGTCGCCAAGAGCTGTTGTGTAAGCTCGTGACTGGGGGCTCGCAACTTGCTTGACCCGCGAGGCAGAGTCGCCAAAACAGAGTTGCACAGTTTTTGAAAATTGTCAAAACAAAAGCACTTTCCAAAAAAAATTAAAGCGCTCAAAAATCTTTTTGTGTTTGATCAACATATGATTGAGCATATGCAACACATTTAATCAAGTACAATCACACAAATGAATAAGACATTTATTGAACATAGGCATGTGTGATGTGTGTGGGTATTAAATATGAGATAGTCCTTAGTCTAATGTGAAGCTTCAATGAACAATTCAACCAAGGCATACACAATTAGCACGAGGAAAAGTGACCAATCTCAATTATAGAAGTATGCATATATGACCTCACACAAAACTTGAATACATAAGTTTGAAGCTTTTCATTTGGCTTCTTATAATTCATAACATTTGATCATTTTGAATCAATACATCTCATTTTGAACAATATATCTCATTTTGAGATTGATGCCTGAAATTTTTTATTTTTCAATTTGATGAACAAGCCTTTGGATTTTTTTTTTTTGGGCATCATACATTTTCATATAAGTCACTTTCCTTTTTTCCTAGTCGAATACTAGTATGTGCGACGACTTTTGCAGCTCATTATCTCTTTTCATTTTGAGATTTACATTGGTTGAGCTCTTTCAACAAAAAAAATAAAAGAGTGGGAAGATATATAGACACAAGTCTATTCAAGTCTCAAGATCAACAAAACCATTGACTAATCATTCATGACAAGTTTGAAGATCTATTTACAACAATCACATAGATGTTAAGATTTTTCCCACAATGATATGAGTGCATATAGAACAAGCTACGCTCATAAATGCACATAGCCATCAGTATGAAGGTACAAGACAAAACATACGTGTGACAAAGCACAATAATGCCGATCAAACTTTTAGGATTTTCTACTTTTTATGTGTTTTTGAATTTTTGACACAAAAGCAAGTAAAGATTGATCAAAACTTAAAAACATTCAAAGCAAATAACAAACAAACAAAAATTTGTCAAAACATGCTAGAATAAAAGAAAACAGCCAAGCGGAGTCACAACATATAGGAAGAATTGATGCATGGTCATGTTCTAATGCTTATGCATGTGTACCTTTCTTCACCCACACGGCACATGCGTTTGAGGTGATATCCTTAGAGGATTGGGTACTTGAGTTACGGTTCTCAAACCTTAGGGTGAAGTTTGCCAAACAAGAAGTGATGGTGTTTATCATCTTCATTACATCCCCAATGTTAGACTTAGCTTCTCCCCCTTTCGATTGCTTGAAGTTCTCTTTGCCATTTCTTTGTCCACTTGGCCTTTGATAGCTGCCATTCTTAAATGCCCAAAGCTTGAAGCAATTAGGTCTAGTGTGACCTTGAACTCCACAATGGTGACAAAAGTGTTGAGTTTTCAGTCCTCTTTGTGACTTCAGAAGAGATTTTCCTGAGTTTTCGGTCCCCTTTGTGACTTCAGAAGAGATTTTCCTTTCGCCTTGAGTTTAGCCATTGCTGGGTTTGGAGGCTTTGTTACAACCCATTGGGCAATCACTTTTGGCTTCTTCTCAAACTTCACTTTCTCAACAGCTGAAGTTGTTACCATTGGTTCCTTTGCTTTTACAAACTTCATCTCCTTAGACACAATGGTGCTTGAACTAGCCTCTCCGGTGTATCCTAAGCCGCTTTTGTTAGAAAATGGCTTTTGATGTGCAAGCACTTCATCAAGCCTTTTGGAGGAAACCTGCTCTACTTTAGCATTGGCTTGAATCACCTCAAGCTCAAGAAACTTGATCTTTGAATAGGCTTTGGTTAAAATGAGTTGAATGACTCGTCGTCACTCATTTTTAGCTCCTCGAATTGAGTGGTTAGCATCTGCAACTTGGTGTCTTTGACCTTTTTAGTGCCTTCATAGGTTGTCTCCAATATTTACCACGCCTCCTTGGCAATTGTAACGTGAGAGATCCTATGAAACTCATTTGGAGAAACACCACAGAAAATAGCATTTAGTGCCTTGCTATTTACATTAGCTGCCACGAGGGCTGCCTTATCCCATGTGAATTTGGCAGCCTCCGGCCTAGTCCATCCTACATCTACCACATCTCAAACACTTTCATCTATTGAACATAGGAATGCCCACATCTGGACTTTCCAAAATGCATAGTTGCTTCCATCAAAATATGGTGGAGCATTGAATTGAGATTGATCCATCTCAAATGGGGTCAAGGATTGCACTTAGGTAATTAAACCATAACAAGTGCACCCGCTCTGAAACCAATTGAATGTTCAATTAGTGTGTAAAACACCAATGAACATTTAGACCCCCAATTTAAAAATTACCAACACAAGCTTATAATTAAACAATGTATGTGCGGAATATGAAAATAAGCTAAAATAAAATTGGTAAAACAATCAAAACCGAAATTAATCACAATCATAGCAGCAATTAAAAGGTAAAGAATAAGGGAAGAGAGATGCAAACACAAAAATAACACGACGATGTGTTATTGAAGAGGAAACCGAAGTACTCGGCGAAAAACCTCTCCGTTGCCCTCCAAGCGGTCAATAATCCACAAGAGAATAAAGTTGGGATACATGAATAGCAGAAGACCCTCCAAGCCTAATCTACCCAGTGTACCTAAGCCCTCCAAGCTTCTTGCTCCAACAGGGTTACGCCGAACCTTGTATTCTCTAGCTTACCGGATCCCGCAATAGCCCATTGCATCAACCAAAATGAATTGGTCCCTTCTGAACTGCTTCCCAAGCACCAAAATACCTTCTCACAAATATGGGTATGGTGAAATAAGGATTTGGCTAAATGTACCTCTCAAGGATATGTCAATGGAGAGAGTGAGGGTAGAGGAATTTGGAGAATCAAAGGATGAAGATTGTGGATGAGTCAATCTTGTTTTCTCTTGGGTTTCTCTCTCAAAATTCTTTTTGGAAGCTCTCTACATTTCGTGGGTATAAGGGTATGATAATAGCTTAATTTTGCACATTTATATTATTATTAGAGAACCATTATCATACTTATTTTGAGTTAATTCATGCATTTTATTGTTGATTTTGGAATAATGCTGAATAATCAATTTTGTGCATAATTGAATTTTAATACGTGAATTTGTCTTTTGTAGGATAATGAAATTAAATAAGTGGATTTGTGCAAAGAAGAAAGCTAATGGACTTTAATTTTATAAGGGCCATGATGAAGTCAAAGAAGGCCAACCTAATTAAATTTAAGTCCAATTGGAGCAAGGAATCAAAGGAAATTTGCACCTAATTCAAGTCCAATTCGGATTAGGATTCCAGCTTGCACACCAGTTAGTATTTGGAGCATAACTTTCGGCGCAGATGTCCAATTGAGATTATTCAAGTTGGGCTGGAAAGAAAACTTAAAGGGCTACAACTTTGTAGTTTACCAAAAGTCCTAATTCTGAAGTTAAATGGCCAAAAACATCGTTTAAGTAAAACCTAAAAACCTGGGATTTTCTCCAAACGGAAATTCAACTTGTAATTGGATTCCTTGACCTATTTAAAGGCTCTTTAGGGAAAAATTCAGGGGGAGCTGCTGTAGAACATAATTTAGGTTTTCTTAAAGTTTCTTTACAGTTTTTAGAGTTTTATTTGTGTTATGGCTTGCTAGAAGCCTTGCTAAGGCAAGGGGTGAACCCAACCGTTTATTGGTAAGTTCTTAACAATTATTTATTGGTTTTAATGCTTATGTTTTTATGTTTTTGATTGTTTTACTTATCTAGAAAAGTGTTTAGTTCTGTATAATCCTTTGATTTATCATAGACTCCGGGCATGTTAAATGCTTAGTATTCCCTGTGAACTAATTCACTAGTTTTGTTTTGCTTAAAATCAATCAATTGCATGAAACTACCTTAGACAATTAATTCTTGAGTTTTTATTGTTAAATCATCCGACTAAAATCATCCTTCGTATGAATTTTAGTTGAGTTATAAAATAAATATTGTTAAGACTACCAATAGATGTGTTGTGTGTGGATCCCTAAACCTTAGCACCTTAATATATTGTTATTTTCTCTCAATTTAAATTACCTTTACTAAACTATCAAAAATCTCTTCAATTAAACTTTATTATTTTAGTTTTATTGTCTTGTGGTTTGCTAATCAATTCCTTTTTCCCTGTGGATTTGACCTCGGACTTACCGAGTTATTACTTGACGACAATCCTGCACTTGAGAGCATTATTTAAGTCGCAGTAGGATATTTACAGTAGGGTGTATGAGGAATGCGAAGAGTCAGTTACAACCAAACACGGCATTCTGGCGACTCGAGCTCGCGACTAGAACGAGTCGCAAGTTTGAGTCGCGAGCTAACTGCTTAGCCAGATTGGAAGTTTTGTCCTGTAGTGCAACAGCTAGCATGACCCTTCAGCTCCCCCTGCATGCTTCACATGTGTGCCATTTTGGCGACTTGCCAATTGTGAGACTCCCTTGAATTGCACACTTCTGTGATTTTTTCACACTCTCTCACACACTACCCTTACATAATTCCCACCTAAATATAGGGTATTTAATTGCTAAATTACAAGCAAATTTAGCACGAAATAAAGCCAACAAATGATTGAATAAATTCAACCTTACAGGTAAAAACCTTGGGCAAGATTAAAAAATAAAATAAAGGGGGGATAAACACTAATATAAATGGTTTGATCTTTGCCTCTTTGGTGGGTTACTGTGTCAACTATCAACTATCAAGCATAATCTTTTTCATTTTTTCGTGTCAGTTGTTTTCTTCTACATGGGCACTAGCTACTTTTTCATTCATTCATTCGTTGATAAAGACAATATATTAAAGAAAATTGATAGGTAAACAAAAGGATTTGAATCTCATACATTTTTATTAGAAATATTAAGAGGTGTCACTTAAGACATAAGACTCTTAACAGGTTCATTCTAACCTCTCTTTCTTTTTTCTTTTTTTTTCTTTTTTTTTTTTTCTGAGAAGAAAGACATTTCTTTTCAATTTAACAGAGACTATTTGAATCAGCCTATAAAATAGAATATACATCTGGTGGTACATCTTTCATCTAGACTTATCGATGACAAGTAAAAATTGCTCATTTCACAAATAAGTGAGCTATAGTCAGTGGCGGCTCTAAGAATTTTTCTCAGGGTTTCCTTAAAAAGTATAAATTACATAATCTAATAAAAAGAGAAATTCATATATTGATAACAACAACAATAAAAAAACACGCAATGCTACAATTATACGAGTTTTCATATTTTGAAATCGTTGCATGATAGTCTCATTATCAATGCTACAAACTACATCTCTTTCAATGTACACAACCAAGCAATGTTATAATTTTTTGGGCTTGCAATGTTATAAATTTTTTTTAGATTTTAGTTCAATTTTTTTTTTTTTTTTTTTTTTTTTTTGGCTTGAAAGCCCCAATATATTGTTAAGTAGAACAAATTATAGAGCAAAGTTTAATTTTATTGGCATAAAAAAAAATAAAAAAACTGAAGGTATTCCCAAATTTTTTTTGAAGGGTAGACAAATATAAAAATTTTAAATTAATATATATATATATAATTTCAGGTCAAGGTGGTCTTGTGACCACCCTGGCCATCAAGTGCCGCTGAAATTGATAGGTAAACAAAAGAATTTGAATCTTATACATTTTTATTAGAAATATTAAAAGGTGCCACTTAAGACATAAGACTCTTAATAGGTTCATTCTAACTTTTTTTTTTTTTTTCCTGAGAAGAAAGACATTTCATTTCAATTTAACGGAGGCTATTTGAATCAGCCTATAAAATAGAAGATACATCTGGTAGTACATCTTCCATCTAGACTTATAGATGACAAGTAAAAATTGCTCATTTCGCAAATGAGTGAGCTATAGTATCACAATACCTACGTTACATACATGAGAATAATTAAGCTCTAAGAAAAAAGAGGCAAGGTACAAATTATAGTTTAACATTTAAGAATATATATATATAAAATTCCACACAAACAATCCTATAGTCCAAAATTCAGTTTAGTTGATAACAACACACAAAACAAGGCATTACAATGGACAAAGACTTTTTCTTTTTTGAATAAACGGCAGTAGAGAAGTTACCTAAGAGTAAGACTTGATTTTACAGGATAAAAGTCTTCTAATAGTGTCATATCACATGTTTTCAAGTTTTATAGCTCACCCGTCACCACACGTTTTCTTCTTCTTCTTCTTCTTCTTCTTCTTCTTTTTAATCTTTCAAGGTTGAATGATATTTTTTTCCTGTCTTTTCTGTTGATGAATCCATTACTCTCCATACCAAGTTTCAAAGTGGATTGGTGGAATGAATCCAGCTTTTATTCCTCCGTGCACGGTTGAATAAAATGACAAAATCAACGACTTGAAAAGATTACACGATAATTTTCTCTCCCATATAAAATTTTAGAAATAAAAAGCAACGTTCATAAAAAAATAAAAAAATAATACTGTAATAAAAAAAAGCTACTATATTAATCATTCCTTAGTTTTTAGTTTTGACGTTAGGGTTGCCTCTTGCTTAAATAATTTAGGGGTCATGTTAACGAATGCTCTTGGAGCAATTATTAATAAACCATAATAGGAAAGTTTTGACACCAATTTCATGGAAAATATAAAAAGCTGTCAACAATATTTATTGTTTTATCATTCTCCTAATTAAATGTTTCTAAAAATAGCTCCTAAACTTATTATCTAACTACTAAAAATATACTCCAAAAGTATGGGCAATAATTAGTTTCACTAGAAGAAAAAAAGAAAAGAAAAGAAAAAAAACAAAACAAAACAAAAATAGATTGTCCATTTTCCTTTGACCCTCAAGAAAGTCTCAAAATTGTGGGTTAATAAAAATTCAACCCAATCAACATATTAAGTTATTTAAAAAAAAAATGTTATAAGTATATCCAATCAATATTGATGATTAATTCACCTTAACAACTTGATGCTTCAATCTCTATAAGCCAATCATCTATATGTACATTGTCATCGCACACCACACTAAACAATCACCTTGCACCGCTTTACCCAAGATAAAGTAAAAGTATAGCTCTTTTTTCTTAATGAATAACTTTTTATCTCTTCTTCTTTTCTTCTTCTTCTTCTTCTTCTTCTTCTTTTTTTTAATGATTAGTCGGAAACTCATGTGATGCACGGGAAAATTTTGCTTAAAAGTATGTTGGTCTCAAGTTTTGCATAAAAAGTATAATTAAATTATGGAAAAGTCTAAGACCACATAATTTTTCACAATTTCTTGCCACAACTGTGATGTGGCAGAATGTGATTAGTAAAGAAAAAATGGTGGGTTCATATGTAAGTGATAGTTAACTACTCACAATTTGCCATGTCAGAGTTGTGACAAAAAAGTTATGGAATAATTTGTAATCTAGAACTACTCTTCAATTATATTGGTCTTAAACTGAAACATTAAATACTACGGGAAGACTTTAAAAAAAAATTGGTGTGCATCTAACTAAAAGTTTCTATAGTCCTCTCTAATTTCTATTGTGGGATACCAAAATTATTTTTGCATCATAGATTTTATGCCAAATATTTGTGGCTAGAATCCTATAAATTGTTTAGATTTTTAAAAAGGATAAATGCTATTAGAATCTACTAAAGGGACAAATGCTATTAGAATCGATTACCACAATATCTCAATTGTTTGTCAATATCTGAACTTATGATCATCTTTATGCTTATGATAGACCTACAACTTTCAAGCATTTGTGTAAATAAATAAATAATTAAAAAAAAAAAAAAAAAACCTCCAATTCGAAGGCACATAAACAGTTTGGTCCAACTTGTTGTGAATTTCTTAATCGGTTGTAGGAGCATATCAAAAAACAAATTAGTCTTCATACCTAGTACCATAGCATTACAAACGACTCAAAATTTAATATGAATATAGTCGTATGCAATATGACTGTTAGGTTTTTAGACCCCTTAACACAATATGTTTAACCTAATATTAAGCCAAGTTGATTAACAAGTTTGTTATTCAAGTCTAGGTTAAACAATTATGAGCAAAATAGATATTATGCGGAAAGTAAAGAACACAAAGATCTTGTTAAATTCTAAGGAATTAGGAACTAATGTATTAGAATGTCAATATGTAATGTTGGCAGACCATGATCAAAATGTTTAGTCTAGATTTAGGCTGCTCAAAGTGTATTTTTATGTAAAGTTGGAATCGAGTTTATTGCAAGATTTATTGTGTAAATCTGCAAAGCTCGATCGATCGATCGAAAATTAGACTCGATCGATCGAAACTCGTGCAAATTGTTTTTCTACAGAATTTTTCAACTCAGCCCAAGCCCGTTTGACGTGTAGGGTTTTATGTTTTGCCATAAGTATAAAAGAAAAAACCCTAACTACAATTTATGGTTGTTGTTTATGTTGTGTGTATGAATCTTGTAAGGTTGAATTTTATCAACCATCTTGTTGGCTTTATTCCATGCCAAATTTGCTTGTATTTTAGCAATTAGTAACCCTGTATTTAGGTGAGAATCATGTAAGGGTAGTGTGTGAGAGAGTGTGAAGAAATGCTCAAGATTGTGCAAAGAATCAGGGACTCGCAACTAGATCTCGCAAGTAGCTCGCGGCTTGCAAGCCGCCAGAAGTTACACACGTGCCAAGCATGTTGAGAAGCTGAACCATCATGCCAGCTGTAGTATTACAAGACAAAAAGTCTAGTTTGGCCATTTAGTTACCTCGCGGTTGGAACTCGTGGCTCAGTCAAGTCGCGAGGCTAAGCCGCCAGCCAGCTCTGTTTTGAAAAAACTAACTCTTCGCATTCCTCTCACCCTAGTATATATACCCCTTATACCCACGAAATGTAGAGATCTTCCAGAGAGAATTTTGAGAGAAAAACCCTAGAGAAAAACAACATTGACTCATTCACAATCTTCACAAAGAGACTCTTCAAATTCCTCTACTCTCACCTTCTCCATTATTACATCCTTGAGAGGTTCATTACCAAAACCTTTTCTCACCATACCCACATCTGTGAGAAGGCCAATTGGTGTTTGGGAAGCAGTTAGGAAGGGACCAATTTCATATTGGTTGATGCTATAGTTTATGGTGGAATCCGGTAAGCTAAAGAAGAAATAGGTTTGGCGTAACCTCGTTAGAGTAGGAGCTTGGAGGGCTTAGGTACACTGGGTAGATTAGGTTTGGAGGGTCTTCTGCTGTTCATGTATCCCAACTACATTCTTTAGTGGATTATTTACCGCTTGGGTGGCGACAGAAAGGTTTTACGCCGAGGGCTTCAGTTTCCTCTTTGATAACACATCGTGTGTTGTCCTTGTGTTTGCATCTTTCTTCCCTTAATCTTTGCCATTTCATTTCTGCTGTGAATGTGATTTTATTTGGTTTAGATTGTTTATCAATTCTGTATTATACTTATGTTCATATTCCGCACATTAATTGTTTGATAATAAGCTTGAATTGATAATTTGGAAGTTGGGGGTCTAAACATTCAAGCTATTTTATACACTAATTGAACTTTCAATTGGTATCAGTGCGGGTTCAGTTATATTGGTTTCATTACCTTAGTGTGATCCTTGACCCCATATTGAGATGGACCGGTCTCAATCTTTAAATGTTCCACCATATTTTGATTGTAGCAACTATGCCTTTTGGAAGGTACGGATGAGAGCATTTTTGTATTCCATAGATGAGGCTGTTTGGGATGCTATCGAAATAGGTTGGACAAAGCCGAAGGCAGCCAAATCCACATGGGATAAGGCTGCCCTTGTGGCGTCAAATGCTAATAGCAAAGCACTTAACGCTATTTTTTGGGGCGTGTCTCCAAATGAGTTCCACCAGATTTCTCACATGACCATTGCCAAGGAGGCATGGCAGATATTGGAGACCACGTACGAGGGAAAGAAGAAAGTTGAAGACACCAAGTTGCAGATGCTGACCACTCGGTTTAAGGAGCTGAGAATGAGTGAGGATGAGTCTTTGGACTCTTTCTATAGCAAGCTGAATGAAGTGGTCATCAGCAAGTTTAACTTGGGAGAGAAAACGGAGGACTCGAAAGTTGTACGAAAAATTCTTCGTTCATTGCCGGAGAGCTTCCGTTCAAAGGTGACTGCAATTGAGGAGAGCAAGGACCTTGATGAAATCAAAGTCCAAGAGCTGATTGGTTCTCTCCAAACGTATGAGCTTTCATTACCAAATCAAAGAAAAAGAAAATCACTTGCTCTTAAGACGATAAATGAAAGGGTAGAAGCTCATGGTTCATCGGATGAGGATGTAGTCGAAAAGGATGTTGCCTACCTTGCAAATAATTTCCGCAAATTTCTAAAGTTCAAGAACAGTGAGAAATTTGGTGATAAAGGGAAATTCATGAGTTCCGGAAAGGAGAAGAAGGACTTCAAAAGGAGAGAAGGGAAGGAGTCCCAATCTACTCAAGGAGTCACTTGTTTTGAGTGTAATGGACATGGCCATTTCAAATGATTTTTTAACTAAGCTGGTTGGAAACTTGCAGACGTACAAGCTAGGGTTAACAAGAATAGGCAAGTCGGGTAAAGGCAAGAGCATGGCTTTGAAGGCCAAGAGCAGTGACACAGATGAGTCTTTCAACGATGAAGATTCCAAGATGAAGTCCTACATCACCAGGCAGTTCAAGAAGTTTATGAAGAATGCCAATGGAAAGGGCTTCGACAAGGACCGTAGGCAATCTAGTTCTTCTCAGTTCAAGAGTCAAGACAAAGGGAAGAAGGATGCTAGGGATGGCGGTCAGTACACTGTTCCCGCAGGACTTAAGTGCTTTGGGTGTCAAGGCTTCAGTCACATGAAAAATGAGTGTCCTACATATCTTAAGAGCATTGGGAAGAGCAAGGCACTTGCTGCTACTTTAAGCGACACCGAGCCTGATGATGATTCCGACAATGAGGATGACGGAATCTTGAATGCCTTCACTACCACTGTTAATCCTACTGATGGGATTGTTGAAGATGTGGTTGAAGAAGAAGAATTGGTGGAATCCAAGTTTGAGAAGATGGATGATCAAGATGACATCCATACAGCCTATGAGAAACTGTACAAGCTTTCTGAGAAGCATGAGAAATTGTATAGGCTAACCACCAAGAAGCTCAGTGATGTGGAACTTGACCGTGAGGAGCTTTCCACAAAGTTTGATGAGGCTAATCAAACTATTGGAGCACTGAGGTTCGAGAACAATTTCTTGGCTAAGAAGACCAAGAAGCTTGAAGCGGAGCTGTTTCAAGTCAGAGCTCAATTGGAGAGGACTTCAAGTGCGAAGCTTGATGAGATGCTCAGCATTCAGAAATCTACTTCAGATCGAACGGGTTTAGGGTATGGTCTCTTTTCCTCTATTATTGCTTCTACTAGTACTACTGTTTTTGTTCCTCCTGCTAATATTGTTAAAATTGAGAATAATGAGATTAAAACTGAATTAGCTAGTGAGAACTTAGACAATGGCAAATCTATCTTAGGAGCACCCCCTAAGCTTGAGAAGAAAGATGTAAAAAACCCTAGGGCTAAAAAGGCTAACTCTTAAAAGCCTAAACAGAAAAAGCAGCATCTCTGTCATCATTGTGGAGCAGCCGGTCATACTCGACCAAAATTGCTATAAGTGGCTAGCCACTCAATAGAGCAATGGCATGATAGCATCTGGGAACCAGAATCAGCTTCAATTCTCTCTTGCTCCTCTTGGAGATCTTCTCAAAGCCCTTATGTTCCTTTCGAACTTGAACGGTTTTAATTCTTCCCCCTCACCGCTAGTTCAAGGGTTTGCTAGACAGAAATGTTCTTCCAAGGTGTGGAAGGAAAAGGGCTCCAAGTGATTCTATCACTTTTTTCTTTCTCTCTTCTTGTTTTTGTGTGTGCATTATTTGTGTGTTTTACTTTCAAGTTTTGAGTCAGTCTAGTTTTTATGCTTTGCTTTGTTTAACATGTTTTTGTTTGGTTATGTTTCAGTTTTTCTTTGTTTTGTTTTTCATATAAAAAAAAATATTGAAAAATTAGAAAAATACAAAAACAGTGTATGTTTTGTATACATTGGTACTTCTGTACCTTGGATGGCCATTGAAACAAAATTTTCTAAACTTTGTATCATTTGTAACTTAGATGGGCATTTCTATGCATAACTAAGCAAGTGAGCTTTGTAGCTCTTGTTTGTGATGTGTAAGATTAAGTTATCTCTTGTACTTAACACTCGTATCACTCTTTTTGACGGGTAGGACTAAAAAATCCTAAGAAGAAGGCATAAATAACCATCTCACCACTGTTACCCACCAATCATAATATGACAACTGTATGCTTCGGCATAGCAAAAGTGCAGTGTCAATGACATTTGTGTGCTTCGGCATAGAAAAATTGGAATGTCAAATGCTTACCATCATTGGGTATTTCTTTTCTATCTCTTATATGCCCATGCATGATTTGCTTAAAAGAAAAATATGCAAAGAAAAATAAAAAGAAAAAAGATAAAAAATGCTGTAACTATGATTGCAAGCGTGTATTCTAGGAGATGTGGGAGTCATAGGATGTATCTCGAAGGTGATAGTCCCCATCAAGCAGTTATGATTGTGTGTGAGTTAAAGTGATTTTCTCATATCTCAAATCATCATAACATGTATACACTTATGCAATCTTGCAATATTTTTCACACACAACACATAACATTCTTTGCTACTTTTGATACATGTGCAGGTACAATGTGATTTGACCATCACAAGGTTTTACATGTGTTAATATATGCTCACTCAACTGTCTTGACTTGTTTTTTGAAAATTAAAATCGGTTAGACTTGTTCAGTATGTGTGTGTTTTTGAAGATCCATGTGCTTAAAATTGCTGTTGAGAGATGATTTTGAGAGCTTAATATGTTGATTGGATCATTGGTTGGGTTGCATGTTGGATTGCATTCATGTCTGTGTTTTTCACTTCTCGAAAAACTGCTTTTAAAAGCTAGCTCGACACCTCCTCGATACCTTATTGTCTGTTGAGCTTCTTCAGCTTTTTCTTATCGCAATCTCGACAACTTCTCGACACCTGGTGGATCGATCGAGAAAGTTCCTGCCTCCTCGATAGCTTCTCGACACCAGGTGGATCGATCGAGCTTCTGTTCTTGTATCTAGTGGTTTGTTCCTCGGCACCTCCTCGATACCTGTATCTGTCGAAGACCAATTTCTCGACACCTTCCTCGATAGATGTCTCGATACCTCTCGACACCTTCATCTGTCAAGATTTACTGAGGCACTATTTCTTTCAATCTCTCTCTCGATAGCTCTCTCTTTTCTCTCCCAAACAATCTCATCTCACTCCAATCTTGATCCTCAAGGTTTCTTCAAGTTTTTTCAAGTTTTTCTTCACTTGGTAAGCTTCTTATCTCTCATTCTTCATGCATTTCATGTTTTGAAACCTAGGTTTTGGGGTTTTTGAAAAATTTTGGGGTTTTTCAAAATTGATGAGTTATTGTTGAAATTTTGGGATGGGTTTTCACTTAAATGAGTTTAAAATCTCATACATTGCATCACATTAGCATTATAATAGTATTGTCATGCATTTAGATGTGTGCAAACTGTTTGTGTGCTGATAGGTTTAGATTGGGCTGAGCCCATGATGCAGTTTCTTTTGCATGTCACATGTTCATGCATTTCCCATGCATACGTACTCTCTTTTCAATATACCTGTTATATTTGAATTACTTGGGACTTTTCTGATTGTCCTTCTTTCTCTCCCTTTCTTTCTATTTGCGTTAGTCGTGTCTATGGCACCTAAGTGTAAATCTATTCCGACTCGGAACCCTCTTCGTTTCGGAGCTTCTTCATCTTCTGATTCTGCTCCTCTCTCTCTTCGATTCTGTGATGATGATGCCCACAAGGCATTCTCAGAGAACTTTTCTAGATGAGGTGTTCATTCGAAACGCCAAGTCATTCTGGCGGACTTCGCCGACACTGACCTTCCCACTTTCATTCACAGTCGGGAATGGGAGTCACTGTGTGACGTCTCGGTCAATTGTCCTTTTGTGCTTATCCAGGAGTTTTACTCCAACATGCACGGTATTGATCGTTCAGTACCTCTTTTCTTCACTCGCATTCGAGGTACGCCCATTCCTGTCACACCGCAGCTTGTTGCGGATGTGCTTTGGGTTCCTAGGATAGAGTTTCTTGACTATCCTAGTTGTGAGCGTCTGCGGACTGTGTCCAAGGATGAGCTCATGGTTGTTTTCTGCGAGCGCCCTTCTGATTGGTGTGATCGTCAGTTTACACCATGTAGGCCTTTTGCTAAAGGTCCTAGATTCATTAACATGGTGATGACTTTTGTACTCCATCCACTCTCTCACTACAACTCCATCACAAAGCCTCGTGCTCGGTTTTTGCTGTCTCTTCTTGAGCATCTTACTATAGACTTCCCTTCTCATTTCATCCTTTCTATTATAGATGTTCATCTAGATTCGGCGTCCTGTGATAAGCTCATCTTTCCTTCCGCTATCACGAGGATCTTACACCATTTTTTTTGTTCCTTTTCTCTCTTCCGACCATTTTTCTGTCATGTGTGCCATAGACTACACTACCGTTAAACGTAGCGAGGCACAGTTTCGGTCGAGGCAGTCGGATTCAGCAGCTCCTTCCTCCCGTTCAGCTCCATCCCGTTTTGCTCCATCCACATCCGCTCCCTCATCTTCTTCGGGCGATGTGACTCTAGGAGACATCGTGGCGCAGCTGCAGCGCATGGATGCTTGACTAGATACACTCTCCACAGAGATGTATCAGATGAACGTCCGTGTTGGCCGTATTGCACGACGATAGGCGACCATGGGCGGATTTGCTCCCGAGGCTACTCCTTTACCACCTTCTGTTGATTCTACTTATGATGATGATGATGGTGATGACAATGATGCTTTTGAGGATGATGGTGATGCTAGCTCTACCAATGAGATGTCTACTTGACACTCTTCCCTTTGTCACTCGTGACAAAAAGGGGGAGTAGTCTTGATATGAGAGTAGTCATTCTTAGGGGGAGGGTTAGTATAAGACCATTTTGTTAGGGGGAGTGTTGATATGTTTTGAGGGATGTAGTGAGGATATTATGTATCTTTTCTTTTCTTTCTTTTATAGATACATTGTTCTTGTACATTAGGTCTTGTGACCATTTTTGACATACATTGTACTTATTCTCTTTATATGTGGATGTATGTTTCTTTCACCTACCCTTACATGTGTTGTTTCTTTTCTCTCTTTATACACATGTTTCTTATGCTTGTATGCAATCTATTATTTCTGTTTCACATAAAGATGCCTTGATGAGTTTTGTTTAAAGTGTTTCAGAAATACAGGTTGTCAAAGTCTACTTGTCATAAACTCTCTTTTTGCAAAGTTTTTCAAGAGTTTGTGTTAGGATAGATTTTATTGTATTCAACAAGTGAGTATGAGTTGAGTGATTTATAACTTCTCTCATATGCTCATTTGTTTGTTGTGGTTTTGTCACGGATTGCCAAAGGGGGAGATTGTTAGGACATATGTGTTTCACATGTTAAGAACATATGCCATGATTTTATGTAATTGGCTTATCCTTTGACAAAACGCACTTTATTTGTATTTGGGTAGATTTAGGATGTGTTTAAATACTTCAAGAAACCATGTTTCAAGATCAAGTGTTGAAGCCTTCAAGTCTGTCCAAGAAAACAAGCTAAAAGTGCAGAATTACTAAAGCTCGACAGCTAGCATGTGTTAAGGTTTAAGGAAGCTGTTCAGCCCATGTGCTCGACAGCTGCTCGACACCTCCTATCTGTCGAGGTTTAAGAATTTCAGAATTCTGATATGATTTTCTTGGAATCCGTGAATGTGTCTTTGGGCCTTCTTTTCTCCTAACCCTAGACATATAAAAGGATTGTTTTAAGGGCTGTCAAACAGTTCACAAGTTGCACAAGCATCGAGCAAACTCTGTTCAAGCAAATTGTGACCGGAGACGAAGTTCTTGCCCAAGTTCATCTCTTTCTCTTGAAGAAGTTGCTGTGTATGTGCACCATAAGGTTTTGTGACCAAGCATCTTCTTGATCTTCATTGTGTGGATGAACTGAAGAACTTTGCAGCCAACAACCTTTTTAGTTGGTGATTGAAGTCACATACTAGGATCCGCGCAATTGGTTAGTCACGTACTTGGGAGCCGTGCATCGAAAGGGGAACTGTCACTACAGAACAAATCCAATTAGGTATTGGGGTAAGGGTTCAACTGTAGGTTGGTAAGGTACTTGAGATTCCTTTACTTATAACCGCTTGTTGTGATAATAGTGGAATTTCGGGAGTGGTGACCTGAAAATCACCCGATGGGGTTTTTGCCGTTAGGTTTTCCCCATTCGTAAACAAATCACCGTGTTATTTATTTTCCGCTACATAATTAGTTTATTGGTGATTTGTTTGTGCTACCACGTAGTTGCATGTTAATTAACTTAATTAATTCACTTGGCTAAATTAATTGGTTAATTTATCACAAGGGGTCAATTCATTTTTGGCCTATCATTTTTGTCATTTGGAACAAAATTGTCTTGTAATGTAGTATCCAAAACTTGCTCAAAAGTAGCAAGTAGTAAACATGAGGCCATGACTTATAAGAAAATGGCCTTTCCTTAACAAATTAGTAACATAAAACTTGACTTACAAAACCAACCCCCCCCCCCCCCCCCCCTCAACAAAAATCATTATTGTAGCCCAGTAATACATCTCATCATTATATAGCCCCATTTGGTCTATAGCCGCGTTTACACGTGCGGCCTATTCACCGCGACTGTTGGTCCAACAGGTCTATAGTCGCGTTTTTTTCAACGCGGCTACAGGTTGAGACCTATAGCTACGTTTTTGAAAACACGGCTATAGGCTGAGACCTATAGTTGCATTTTTAAAAATGCGGCTATAGACCATGTTTTTTGGTGCGTTTTAAAAATGCCACTGTAGGGTATCTATAGGTCTGAAATGGAAATTTTTGAAGTTCATTACCAGAATTTTGCAAGTTACCAACAAAAAATATATCAGCTTGTAAGCCCAAATCTTCAAGTTCATTGCCAAAATATATGTGCTATGAAAAATATATCACCAAAGGACAAAAAGATCCTATACTATTGCAAGCCCAAAGTAGAACTGATTCTTGAACTTGTTGAGCTGCAACAAAAGACCAACCACAAGAATTGGTATTAGCAGAGTACTTTTCAAAAATAGAAAAGCAAACAATTGGCAAAGCATAATCTAATTGAGTTAATAATCAAACTTATCAGCTCTTTAGATAGGTAACTGCTGCTCTTTGTAATGTCTCAGAAAAAAAGTTTTGTTTTCCCAATTTGATAATTGAAAGGAGATAGATATTGTTGCAACTAGAAAAAACAATACCTAGTACTAAACACAACTATAAAATGTATCTTCAAATGTCAGTTGATTGTTTAGACATGAGATATTGCCTCTCGAATTACTATTTTCAACACACCCATCATGAGTGCTTCTAGTCCACTTACTAAGACATTATTTTATGCTTCCTCATTCTTGCAAAGATCTTATCAATTCCTGCAGTTTCACTTGCCTACTAACTATGGTTTGGTTGTTGTTAAGACCCCCATGACTTGATCAAATGGGTGTAAAAGTGAATTAGAAAAGCTAAAACATTCACAGCCTTGAGTGAGCATTCACCAACTCTGAATGAGGATGTCAAAAACTCTTACAATTGGGAATCTTTAAGTTCAATTATTTCTTACTTGACAGAAAGATATCACTTGATTTCACCCATATGGGTAACATCATCTCAACTTTGCATAGATATGACTAAAGGACAACAATATGTTCTCAAGATGGTTTTTCTACCCCTTTAAGAAATGCCCACAGTTGAATTCAAAATAGTATTCTTAAGAGAAACACACCACTTGGAGGGCACCATTTTTGGTTCCGCCCATGCCAATTAACCATCGAAAATCATCCCCGTTTTCTTCTCCTCACTGGTTCCTTGACTTGTCTCACCTTGCCTAAAAAGAACACAAGCAAATACTAATATGCAAATCATTTAACTATAAAGAGATGTATATGTAATCGGTATTGAATCGTAGTACCATGTCCAGTCCCACAGTCAGGAGGATGTGTCCATGTCCGTTGCGGCTTTCGCGATTGATCCTCACTGTGTGAATCCTCAATGTGCTAAGCAAGAGACACACGATAGGTGCGTAGGACGTGCATTGGATGTTCAGTTGTGCACTTAGCCTTTTTCCATCTAGTAAACAACACAGACATAACCTTCATATTAGTTACTTACATTATTCCCATGCGAAAAAGTTAATTCGGAAATGTAAAACGGTAACTATCTAAAATCCTACATACCTAATAGCAAGTGGACTTGGGGGTAGTGCCTGGTGTGGATGCCTCATCATAGGACATATGTGTGCAAACCTCGCCACACCCATAACTACACCAATAGCATTGCATTGCCAATCTGCTTGGTTGTCTTCTCTGATGCCTTACAGAGGTGTCTATATAGCCAACTTAGTGCTGCACTACCCCAACTATAATTCTCTCCGTTGCTGATCGGATTGAAAAATTGCAGATACATAATTGAGAGCCGTTCGCCAGACTTGTCCATAAACAGCATACCACCCAACATCCCTAGTATGTAAAACCGAGCATACTGCTGCACAAGCACCTCAGTGGCGTCAGCGGGGAAAGGGTTGCTAAACCGCTCCTCGAGCCAACGCGCTTTTACCCTCAGCCCTTCCATCGTTGCAGTGTTCTTACTAGCATCGGCTTGTCTGTTTGGTGGCCTACGCCCTAGCAATTTGACGTAGAGGTCGCCCCAATCTTGCATATGGGTAAATCCTACCACCGGCAAGCCATCTACAAGTACCCCCATTATAACCTCCATGTCTTGTAGCGTGATGGTCATCTCGCTGTGGGGTAAGTGGAATGAGTGCGTCTCCGGCCGCCATCTCTCCACCAACGCCGTATGCATGGTCAAGGTCTATATTTGGGACCTGAAGTAGCCCCTCTAACCTCGCATCTGCGATATAAGCGGCAATCCGTGCATCTAACCCACCTTCTAGCACACTTATAAATCTGTGACGATAAGTCAGTACACCTGGCACTTCTTGCAAACGAAGCAACATTGTATTAATAATAGCATTCACTAAGCATGTAATAAATATGCTTCAAACTTAAATGCCAATGCTAGGGACAAGTGCATAGTAAGGAAAATCTTTCTACTACACTATGATTTTGAACAAGTGCATACCTCGCTTGTCGAAGGAGCATCCCAAAGCGAACTTGAATGATGCACAAGTTGCCTCGTCAACAAAGGTTGGACAGAAGGTCCTGCTCTATGTGGGTCCATATCTGGCATAAATTAAAGGTGATTAATGGCCCATTGTATTTAAAAAGCAATCAAATACAACAATATGTATCCTAGAAGCCAACCCAAACATAGGATAAACATGGAAACCAAAAGGATTAAAAGGAGACACTGATGCATATCTAAAATTTTAAAATCCCAACAAATTTCCCAAATTATAATTTTTTTTTTCTAAATATATGAAATTGCCCATTCCCTCACTTCCCCTAGTAGTGGACAATGAATTTTGCCAACAAAATTTCTCTCGACAAACAAATTAGAGCAACCATCACTGAAGAAAGTACAAACCTATCATGTTATCAAAATCACAACAGTTGAATATAATATAGCATCAATGTGATGAAGCCCTAACAAGTTTTCATACCCACAAATTACCCACAATTTAATCCCAATCCCAATTACCGACATATACCCACAAATAACCCTAACCCCCAAATGCTCAAACAAATATTGAGATAAGGAGAATGTACCTTGTGATTCCAAACTGAAGATGTAGATTGAGAGTGAGAGTACAGAGTGTGAGCGAGAGGGAGAGTACAAAGCGAGAGCGAGAACGAGACTGAAAGGGAGACTGAGAGCGAGAGGGAGAGTGAGAGTGAGAGCGAGACTAAGAGGGAGATTAAGAGCGTGTGGAAGAATGAGAGTGAGATTGAGAAAGTGAGAGTGATGAGAGAGTAAGATTGAGTGGGAGTAAGATTGAAAAAGTGTTTTAAGTAGTACTAGGCTGAACCTGACCATACTCGAGTTCAATGAACTCGAGTATGAGTCTGCATCGTGGAAGTAATCAACCCGAGCCATACTCGAGTTTAGAGGACTCGGGTACCACACTAACACAGTACTCGAGTTTAATAAGCTCAATTATTAGGAGGCATTTTTTAATGCCCAGATGCCAGCTCAGCCAGGGCCACGGTGGAATGCTCACTAGGAACTCGAGTTTAGTAAACTTGAGTACCTGAAAAGTGTACATTGCTAATTAGTTCCGAAATAGTGCTAGATTGTCACAAATTTTGCCAAAACGTGGTATTTGGCTATTTTCACCATACGTATTGCCTCTGTTTCAACACTTTCACTAATTAATACTACATATTTTACGACAGATTCTCTTTACATTACAATTCAATGACATATAGACATATAGTTGAATACTTTTGTTTTATTTTATTTATTACATCAACGTCACCCAATTAAGCCACCAACAAACTTTCAAATTATCCACTTCACTTCCAAACCGTTCAAATTAGGTGATGACTTTAATTGTGAGGGACTTCAATTTTCAACCTCATCATGAAGATTGTTACGTGTTAGTCATGCATTAGTGAATGTCAGCTCCATTATGACTGACTGTCAATAGGTAGTGAAAGTGTTGAAACAGAGGTAGTAAGTATTATACCACAAGGAACTCGAGTTTTATAAACTCGAGTTTCAAGCGTACTTTCTTAAGATACTCGATTTTTGTAAACTTGAGTTCCATATCAAAATCGAGTTTCAAAAAGTGGTACATTGCTAAGTGTTTTTTAAACAGTGGTAAAGCACTAATAATTTCGAAAAATAGTGGTATTTGGCTATTTTTGCCCAATAAGTATTATATCACAAGGAACTCAAGTTTCATAAACTCGAGTTCCAAGTGGACTTTTTTAAGATACTTGATTTTTGTAAACTTGAGTTCCATGTCAAAATCAAGTTTCACAAACTCGAATTTCAAAAAAGTGGTACATTGCTAAATATTTCTCAAACAGTGGTAAAACACTAATAATTTCGAAAAATAGTGGTATTTGGCTATTTTTGCCGATTGGGAGCTCCACAAAAGCCATTCGGCCATTGTGTGATGGAAATACACACATAGAGAACTCGACAACCACAGAATGTTGGTGTTTAAAAGAAGATATTAATTATTACTGGGTTTTGTGGTGAGAGGCTTATATTCTGACAGTATATATTCTAACAATCCCTTCAAACTCAACTTGAGTTTAGAAGTCAAAATACAAAAAAAGGTCCTCGTAGAAGAGTTCTAATAGTATTCTAACACAAGACACCAACAACGTTTTACAAGACTAGAGCATTCACATAGGTAAAGCTATAACATAAAAAAGTTAAGCCAAACTTAAGACATCCTCCTTCATCAATCACCTCTACTTGTTTCATGCGTTTCTCATTGTTATGCTCTGTGAACTTCTCCACATGCTCAGTAATTCCAGGTGTGCCTAATTCACTGAAAAAAAGTTGAATGAAAGAAAGATGAAATAATGATTAAAATTTAAACTGTAAAGAAATATTATCATGATTTTTAAATAGAGTTTGTGGTGTGCCTTATATTAGAATCATATGTATTCTCTCTCCCTTGTGCATGTACATGTGTTTCTAAAATAATGAAAGTCTTCAAATCCACTATGGAGACTATTTCGAGTAATAGCATATTTACATGCTTATTGTAGTTATGTAACTTAACGTCCAAATTATATATGAAAAATTATTAATGTGCTATAAATTTTACTAAAAAAAGTAGTTTATAAATTGATGTAGTATTGAATGTGATTAGCGTTATTTTAATAATATAATAAATAAATATTGAAATAGTTTTTTTTTTTTTTAATGATTGATGATACATTTTTTTTTGATACAATGATTGATGATATTAATTTATAAAATTTGTAGCCTTCCTATACTAAAATAGACTATAACTAATATTTGAAAAAAAGACAAAAGAAAATAAATACATTCTAACTAATTCCAATTTTACACATTTAACTCGTCAACATTAAGGGTAATTCTTACATGCTCCAGGAGCAATGTTCTTTCCTCTCACATGAGGGTTGGGCCCCACATGTAGGTCTCACTATGAAACCCACTCCTCATGTGAGAGGAGAGAGCACTGTTCCCGAAATATCTAAGTTTTTTCCCAACATTAATCGAAGCACATGCCACATATGTCTTACAAAGCACATGCACATGCTACACGAGAATTGCCTTTTCCTAACTCTCTCTCTCGAGTCTTTTGGTTGAATATTGCTGAATCTGGAGTTTATTTGCATTATAGGCACTGTTCCAAGTTATTTAGGGAATTGAGGAAAGAGAGTGAATTTTGGCAATGGTGTTGCCGAAATTCAACAAAAGTATGAGAGAGAAAGAGAAAAAGTGGGAGAGAGAAAATTTTGAATTTCGGTAATCACATTATCGAAATTCTGCTGCCCAAACCTGCTGACCGAGTGGGTGTGAAGTGCTCGAAGTGTGCTAGTGCTGGTGGGTGGCCAAAGGGAAACCAATTGTGGCAATGCCATTGCCGAAATAGGGGGAGAAAAAAACTTGTGGCAATTGTGGCAATGCCATTGCCGAAAATGGGAGGAAAAAAAAATAGTGGTTGCCGAAATCTGGGGAGGAATTAAAAAAAAAAAGTGCTATGTCTACAATATTTTTACAACATTTTCACAACAAATCACAGGTGATTAGTTATTATTAGTTCAAATTTGAATTTAACACTGAGATTACTTTTTTAATCCAACAATAACAACCAGTAACAACCTGTCACTTAAAATTTGTTGTAAAAATATTGTAAAAATTGTACGCACATATCATTTCTAAAAAAAAAAAAAAATTGTGGAATGGATTTGTGGCAATGGCATTGCCGAAATAGGAGGGAAAGAAAATTGTTGCAATTGGTTTGTGGCAATGCCATTGCTGAAATAGGGGGGAAAAATTTGTGGCAATTGTGGCAATGCCATTGCCGAAAATAGGAGGAAAAAAAATAATAGTGGTTGCCGCGCGAAATCTGGGGAGGAATTAAAAAAAAAAAAAGTGCTACGTCTACAATATTTTTACAACATTTTTACAACAAATCACATGTGATTAGTTATTATTAGTTCAAATTTGAATTTAACACTGAGATTACTTTTTTAATCCAATAATAACAACCAGTAACAACCTGCCACTTAGGATTTGTTGTAAAAATATTGTAAAAATTGTGTGCACATATCATTTCTCAAAAACAAAAAAAACAAAAAAAAAAAAAATGTGGAATGGAATTGTGGCAATGGCATTGCCAAAATAGGAGGGAAAAAAAAATTGTTGCAATTGGTTTGTGGCAATGCCATTGCCGAAATAGAGGGGAAAAAAATGTGGGAATGAATTTATGGCAATGGCATTGCCAAAATAGGAGGGGAAAAAAAATTGTTGCAATTGGTTTGTGGCAATGGCATTGCCGAAATAGAGGGGAAAAAAATTGTGGGAATGAATTTGTGGCAATAACATTGCCAAAATAGGAGGGAAAAAAAATTGTTGCAATTGGTTTGTGGCAATGGCATTGTTGAGAGAGAGAGAGATATCTGAATAGAAAAAAAAAAAAAAAAAAAAGTACGCATATTCTTATTCTTCCGTATTTTTTTGACCAAAGCAGTTTGGTTTGTGTGTATGTCATGTTCTTTCCTTTCGTTTTGTAAAAGTACCCTATGAAACAAATAAGGATAGATTCAAGTACAATGAGTACATTGATTCTTATTCTAAAAAAAGTACATAAATTCTTACAATACGAAATGGAAGAAAAAAATGATTGATGTGCATGCTGTAAACAAAAACAAAAAAAGTACATAGATTCTTATAGAAGGAAAAAATGATTGATGTGCACGCTGTAAACAAAAAAAAACAAAGAAAGTATATAGATTCTTACAATAGGAAAGAAAAAAATGATTGATGTGCACACTGTAAACCAAAAAAAGCAAAGAAAGTACATAGATTCTTACAATATGGAAGAAAAAAATGATTGATGTGCACAATGTAAACCAAAAAAAGCAAAGAAAATACATAGATTCTTACAATACGGAAGAAAAAAATGATTGATGTGCATGCTGTAAACAAAAAAAGAGCAAAGAAAGTACATAGATTCTTATGTGCACGCTGTAAACAAAAAAAAAAAAAAAAAAAAAAAAAAGCAAAGAAAGTAAACAAAAAAAGCAAAGAAAGTAAACAAAAAAACAAAGATTCAATCAACCAATCACCTCAACTCCTCATCTCATCTGATTCTTATTCTCTGCATGGAATATATTCACCTATTCATATCACACCTAAATCTCTCTCAAAGATTCTTTTTTTTTCTTTTTTTTCTTCTGTCTTTTTTTTTTTATTGAAGCAGTTTGGTTTGTGTTTCTTACAATATGAAATGAAAGAAAAAAATGATTGATGTGCACGCTATAAACAAAAAAAAAAAAAAAAAAAAAAAAAAAAAAAAAGCACATAGATTCTTATAGAAGAAAAAAATGATTAATGTGCACGCCGTAAACAAAAAAAAACAAAGAAAGTGTTGGGAAATTTAGACCCCGGTTGATAGAATTAATAAGTTTTAAACCCAAGTTGTTAATTAAATTTATTATGAATAAAATTTGTTAAAACAAACAAACATCAATATCATGTCAAAATCATGCAGCGGAAAAATAAATAAGACAAGATATGATGACCCAGGAAAAACAATGAAACAAACTAGTTTCATAGTAAAAAAAAACTTGGGGGGGAAACCTTCCCGAAAAGCAATCCACTATAGTAAAGAGAAGTTTCAAATCTAGTACAAAACCTTTGTCCCTAGACTCTGCAATCCCCGTAGATGAACTCACAGCAGAAACCTTCTACCGCTTCAGAACCTCTGAACATTTCAATATATGAACGCTACCCTTTTGATGCACGAATCCCAGTACGTGACTAACTCCTTTGCATGAATCCCAGTACGTGACTCACTCACCAACTTGAGGAAGAAGAATGTTGGCTGTAAAGTTCTTCACTTCATCAACAACGAAGATCAAGAAGCACTTGATTACAAAACCCTAAGGCGCAAAGATGCAGTAGCTTCTTTCAGAGAGAATAAGGCATCAGTCACCTTTTACATATGTTCTCCTTGTTTTCTCTTTTGTGATAGCCTCTAAAATAAGCCTTATATAGGTCTAGGGTTGTGAGAAAAGAAATCCTTCACATACATGTCAGCATGGGCCGAAAATCAGATCTAAAAATCTGAATTCCCGTAACCTCGATCGATCGGGAGGTGTCGAGATTTAAACTTCGACAGATACAGCTATCGAGAAGCTATCGATGAGCTATCGAGGAGACAGGAGCTTTCTTGATCGATCCACCAGCTATCGAGAGGTGTCGAGATTGCGATAAAAATCAACTGAAGAGCTCGATAGATAGCCTAGCTGTCGAGAGGTGTTGAGCAGCTGTCGAGCTTTAAAAAATCAGCACTTCTTCACTTATTTCTTGGACAGATTTGCATGGCTTCAATACTGGACTTGAACTCTTATTCCTTGAAGTATTAAATACATCCTAGATTTACCCAATTACAAGTAAAGTGCGTTTTGTCAAAGGATTAGCCAATTACACAAAATATGTCCTTAACAATCTCCCCCTTTGGCAATCCGTGACAAAACCACAACAAACAAATGAACATATGAGAGAAGTCATAAATCACTTAACTCATATTCACTTGTTGAATACAATAAATTCTATCCTAACACAAACTCTTGAAAAACTTTGCAAGAAGAGAGTTCATGGCAAGGAAGACTTTGACAACCTGTATTTCTGAAACACTTTAAACAAAACTCATCAAGGCATCTTAGTGTGAGACAGATTTAAAAGATTGCATACAAATAATAAGAAGTATGTGTATAAAGGGAGAAAAAAAACAACACATAAAAGGGTAGGTGAAAGAAAAACATACATCAACATAAAGAAAGAGACAAGTACAATGTATGTCTATAAATGGTTACAAGACCGGTGTACACGAAGAAGGAGGTAAGCACTCCCCCTAACAAGATGAAACACAACTCCCCTTTACAGAGACATGTATTTCTCCCCCTAACATGTAGAATATTAAAAAAGAAACCACATATTCTCCACAATTTCTCCCCCTTTTTGTCATGATTGAAAAAGGGTACAAGATCCTAGAAGGCTTCACTTGAGAAACATAAAGATGATCAAGGATGATCAAAGGGGTACAAAGAATCCATAAAAATGCATGAATGTAATGAAACAAGATGCTATGGATGATAAGATCAAAGAAAGATGCAAAACATGTGAAAGACAAATCACTCAATAAGAAAAATGTTATGCACATAGATCCCAAAACACACACATACACTAAACAAGTCTAACCAATTTTATATTTCAAAAGCAAGTCAAGACAGTTTAATGAGCATACATTAACACATGTAACCCTTGTGATGGCCAAATCACATTGTACCTACACATGTATCAAGAGTAGCAAAGAATATTGCGTGTTGTGTGTGAAAAACATCGCAAGATTGCATAAGTGTATACATGTTATGATGATTTGAGATATGAAAAAATCACTTTAACTCACACACAATCATAACTGCTTGATGGGGACTATCACCTTCGAGGTACATCCTATAACTCCCACATTTCCTAGAATACACTCTTGCAATCATTTTTAAAAGCATTTTTGATTTTTTTGCTTTTTATTTTCTTTGCATATTATTCTTTTTAAGCATATCATGCATGGGCATATAAGAGAGAGAAAAGAAATACCCAATGATATTTGACATTCCAATTTTGCTATGCCTAAACACACAAATGTCATTGACACTGCACTTTTGCTATGCCAAAGCATACAGGTGTCATATTATGATTGGCGGGCAACATTGGTAAGATTGTTATTTATGCATTTCTCTTAGGATTTTCTAGTCTTTCCCGTCAAAAAGAGTGATACGAGTGTTAAGTACAAGAGATAACTTAATCTTACTCATCACAAACAAGAGCCACAAAACTCACTTGCTTAGTTGTGCATAGAGATGCTCATCTAAGCTACAAGAGATACAAAGTTTAGAAAACTTTGTTTCAATGGCCATCCAAGGTACATAAGTACCAATGTACACAAACACACACTGTTTTTATATTTTTCTGATTTTTCAATTTAAAAAAAAAAAAAAAAACTAAACAATCAGAAACAGCTATCGAGATTAGAAAAGAAACCCTACACATACATGTCTTATATAGATCAAAAAACTAAGCCTTATATAGGTCTAGGGTTGTGAGAAAAAAAACCCTACACATACATGTCAGCATGGGCCGAAAATCAGATCTGAAAATCTGAATTCCCGTAACCTCGATCGATCGGGATGTGTCGAGGAGGTGTCAAGATTTAAACTTCGACAAATACAGCTATCGAGAAGCTATCGAGGAGATAGGAGCTTTCTCGATTGATCCACCAACTATCGAGAGGTGTCGAGATTGCAATAACAATCAACTGAAGAGCTCGATAGATAGCCTAGCTGTCGAGCTTTAAAAAATCAGCACTTCTTCACTTGTTTCTTGGATAGATTTGCATGACTTCAATACTAGACTTGAACTCTTGTTTCTTGAAGTATTAAATACATTCTAGATCTACCTAATTACAAGTAAAGTGCGTTTTGTCAAAAGATTAGCCAATTACACAAAATATGTCCTTAACATAAAGTATATAGATTCTTACAATAGGAAAGAAAAATTGCGATATGAAGTGAAGGAATGTAGGAATTATAGAGTGATACTTGCAAGAAAAGAAAGAAAAAACAAAAAAAAACACAATCAGATATTCATAAATATCTTCTTAAAAAGTATAATCCTAAATAAAAACAAAAGAATAATAATAAAAAATAATAAAATTAATATATACTGACTACTACAGTTTTTTATGCTAAATATTAAATATAACTTACAATGCTTGTAGTTCATAATAAAATTGAAAGAAACTCAAATAAAGGATTTATGAAGCAAATTTTTTAATAATAATAATAATAATAGTTTAGCAAAAATAATCATACACACAATAATTAGTATTAACTATAATATAACCATATATAATATTTATAAAGCATATAATTAATTTTCATTTCCTAGCCTATAACCACCCTAAAAAGTAAAGATTCAAGAAACTTAATAAATTTTTATACCAACTAAACTTTAAAGAAAAAGAAACACAAATGTAGGATTTATTGTAGTAAATAAAAAAAATAATAATAATAATACACATACATATCTTTATTATAAACCAACAAACATATTATGCAATATATTTTTTCCAAGTAATAGATGTAATAATTGATAATAACAAAGTAAAATTGATTATAAAAAGATCACAATAATACAATTTATTACAATTTATTACAATTTTTTGGTCATATACTAATAATAACAATAAATAATATTAAATAATTTCAAAATTAACGAAACACATACATAAATTTAATTAGAGAGTTGAGATGCTTACCACAATTGTGATGCCAACTGAAAGAGTGAGAATTATAAAGTGATACTTGCAAAAAAAAAAAAAACACACAACCAGATAACCATAAAAAATAATTCATTAATCTAAAATTTGAATAACAACAACAACAATAATCATAATCATAGGCATACAAATAATATTAACTGCAACTACAACAATACTTAATATTTTACAATCTATTAGCTTCTAATATTTACAAAGAACATGTTTATACAATAATAATAAATCTGTTAATTTCAAGAGCTGTAAGTTAATAAGCAAAGCAAAAAAACTTACATTAACAAAAAACTTACAATTCTTAGTTGTGCACACTGAAGCAAAGCAAAAGAGTAACTGAACAATCGGAGGACCTAACTTTGTGAGGAGATGCAATTCTTCAACAAAGGAGGAGAAATAAAAAGACAAGGGCACTTGCCTTGCCTTTTATTACAAACTGAAGAATAAAAAGACAAAAAGAATCGATGTTGGAGATTTATGCGTGATATGAATAGGTGAATATATTCCATGCAGAGAATAAGAATCAGATGAGATGAGGAGTTGAGGTGATTGGTTGATTGAATCTTTGTTTTTTTTGTTTACTTTCTTTGCTTTTTTTTTTTTTTTACAACGTGCACGTAAGAATCTATGTACTTTCTTTGCTTTTTTGGGTTTATAGTGTGCATATCAATCATTTTTTTCTTCCGAATTGTAAGATGTACTTTCTTTGATTTTTTGGATTTACAGTGTGCACATCAATCATTTTTTTCTTCCACATTGTAAGAATCTATGTACTTTCTTTGCTTTTTTTGGTTTACAGTGTGCACATTAATCATTTTTTTCTTTTCTATTTTAAGAATCTATATACTTTCTTTGTATTTTTTGTTTACAGTGTGCACATCAATTATTTTTTTCTTCTATAAGAATCTATGTACTTTTTTTGTTTTTGTTTACAACATGCATATCAATAATTTTTTTCTTTCATTTCGTATTGTAAGAATTTATGTACTTTTTTAGAATAAGAATCAATGTACTCGTTGTACTTGAATCTATCCTTATTTGTTTAATAGGGTACTTTTACAATACGAAAGGAAAGAACATGACGTACACACAAACCAAACTGTTTTGGTCAAAAAAATACTGAAGAATAAGAATATGCGTACTTTTTTTATATTCAGACATCTCTCTCTCTCTCTCTCTCTCTCTCTCTCTCTCTCTCTCTCTCTCTCTCTCTCTCTCTCTCCTCTATTTTGGCAATGCCATTGTCACAAACCAATTGCAACAATTTTTTTTCCTCCTATTTCGGTAATGCCATTGCCACAAATTCATTCCCACAATTTTTTTCCCCCTCTATTTCGGAAATGGCATTGCCACAAACCAATTGCAACAATTTTTTTTCCCTCCTATTTCGGCAATGCCATTGCCACAATTCCATTCCACAATTTTTTTTTTTTTTTTTGAGAAATGATATGTGCACACAATTTTTACAACAAATCCTAAGTGGCAGGTTGTTATTGATTGTTATTATTGGATTAAAAAAGTAATCTCAATGTTAAATTCAAATTTGAACTAATAATAACTAATCACATGTGATTTGTTGTAAAAATATTGTGAACGTAGCACAGTTTTTTTTTTAATTCCTTCCCAAATTTTGGCAACCACTATTTTTTTTTTCCTCCCATTTTCGGCAATGGCATTGCCACAATTGCCACAAATTTTTATCCCTTTATTTCAGCAATGACATTGCCACAAACCAATTGCAACAATTTTTTTTCCCTCCTATTTCGGCAATGCCATTGCCACAAATCCATTCCACAATTTTTTTTTTTGGAAATGATATGTGCACACAATGTTTACAATATTTTTACAATAAATTTTAAGTGGCAGGTTGTTACTGGTTGTTATTGTTGGATTAAAAAAGTAATCTCAGTGTTAAATTCAAATTTGAACTAATAATAACTAATCACCTGTGATTTGTTATGAAAATGTTTTAAAAATATTGTGGACATAGCACTTTTTTTTTTTTTTTAATTCCTCCCCAAATTTCGGCAACCACTATTTTTTTCCTCCCATTTTCGACAATGACATTGCCACAATTGCCACAATTTCCCCCGTATTTCGACAATGGTATTGCCACAATTGGTTTCCCTTTGGACACCCGCCCAGCACTAGCACACTTTGAGCACTTCACACCCATTCGGTCAACAGAATTTCGGTAATGTGATTACCGAAATTCAAAATTTTCTCTCTCCCACTTTTTCTTTTTTTCTCTCATACTTTTGTTGAATTTCGGCAATACCATTGCCGAAATTCACTATCTTTCTTCAATTTCCTAAATAATTTAGAATAGTGTCTATAACGCAAATAAATTTCAGATTCAGCAATATTTAGCCGAAAGACGTCTCTCTCTATTTATTTATTTTTTGTTGCTGGGAGTCTTTTCCTAATTAATACCATGTGAACTTGGGTCAGGAGTAACTTTTGACCACATGCTCCTGTGTTGCATTGAAGTCCAAATCGTTGCATTTTCACATCATCATGTCATGTTTCACATCATCATGTCATGGAACATGACATGAAACGTGACAGCCTAAAAGGCATAGTGATGTGGCCTTAAAGTGATGACATTGTTATGTGGCATAGATGAGATCAATGGAAGCTCGCATGTGGCCGAAGTTGTTATTATTGCTCCATGGCCGAATTTAGCCTGTGCTTTTTTGGCATTGGAGCTCCTGGTCTATTTGGAAAATGTTTCTCTCAAGCTTGACGGAAGTTTGGAGAGAAACCTTTTTAACTCGGACGATATCATTTTATTGAATATAAATTTTGAAAATTTAGTTGTTGAATTATATGTTTCAATTATATTTTCTATACTTACAAAATTTTAAGAAAATTAAATATTAATAGCTATATCATCAATCAAGAATTTAAATTTCAAGTTTTTGTGATTCAAAATTATGCATAAAAATTAAGTTTAATGGTTGAATAGTAAAGACCATCTAATTTGAATGAAATTTGAAATGTGTGTTAAGAACATAAATAATATGCAATCCAACGGTTAGATTTTCAAAATTTACATCCAATAATAAATATATAGAAGGAGTTTGATAGGGTTTTCTCCAAATTAATTTGGAGAGAAACCTTGTCCATAGTCGATTATAGCAAGTGCTTGATTTGAACAAGGATTTCCTTAACACCTCTCTCTCTCTCTCTCTCTCCCCAACACAAACTGAAATTAAGATAATAGCAATGCTATGACAACTTTTTACACAATTATAGGCTATGTTTTGGTTTGATAATAAAGAATAATCATCAGGATTAAACAACATAAGTTGAAATTTTCTAAAATAAGTACATAAGATAATTATGTGATATGTTGTGATAAGAGGATTTAAAAAACAAAATAAGTTGAACTTAAAAAATTACTTTTACATAGACCCATTGTTGATACTATTTTTATTTTGTGCCAATCACCACAATTATGAAAAAATTTTGTTAAAATTTTTGTGTCCCTAAACTTAAATTCTCACTCGTTTATCTTTTTGCAGACTTCTCCGGGGGATTGATCACTTAAATCATCATTTGTTGAGTAGCCCATTTAAATTCAAACTACCATATCCTAAATAAAGAAGCCATTCATCTTTATTGCTTTAAAATTAGGAAGATACATCAAGATGCAACTGGTGTTGGATGAAAGATGGAATTTCTTCCATCCAAACTACCATCCCCTAAATACATTATTTATATCTACCATATTCGAAAACTTCATCACACACTTACGTACATATAAAGATAAGAAATACCACGAATTTGTTATTTTATTCCATAACGTGGTATATTATTGTTCATAAACACTGTGCATTTTTAGTAGCTTTGTTTTTGATGAGATAATTTTTGGCGATTTCTCCAATTTTTGCTACTAGGTCAGTAGTGACGTACGAGGTATTTGCAACAGCTTCTTCCTTGATATCATACTCAGTTGTGCTTTTGATTATGCATGAATCATTGTCCTTCTCCACGATCTCAAAGCGAACACGAAAAAGAGTAAGGCCTAAATCAAGATATCCTCCTTCCATCACCTCTAGTTCTTTCATGCGTTTCTCATTGTCATACTTTGTGAACTTCTCTCTTTGCACAGAAAACCCATGTGAGCCTAATTCATTAGAAAGGAAGTTTAATTAATGAAAAAAAAAATGGAAGTAACTATTCAAATTGAAACTTTAAAGAGAACATAGAAGCAAATAAAGCAGTCATTCATTTCTGACTAAAGAGAGGGGGGAGCTATTTCTCCAAAGTCAATTCTTAGATTGCTTGGTATCATTGGTTGGGTTCAAGATTACTTCTATGTTTATCAGTTTGTATTGCTTTATCAATTATCATACCTGGTGTATATGTTTTCTTCAGAATAGTCCCAATCCCTCCATCTCCTTCTATGACCTCAATCTTCTCAACGATACTTCCATCTTCTACAAGAAGTTTGGCTAACCCAAGCCTGCCATAAAGCTCCCATGCTTCACTAGCGGGCACATTTACCTCCAGCTCGTGTGAGAGTTGCCCAGACATCTTTTTTTAAATGCACTTGCGGAAGCAAATATGTTGGGATGTGTTAGGCATATATGTTCTTTCCTTGTGATATATATATAGGCTCCAAATTTGTGTGAAGATTAGTAAAGTGTCTTATCATCGAATAAGGTTCGAATATTGCCTAGACCAAAAATCAATTGGTATCTTAGCCTAATGATAAGAGCAATCATTATGGAATATAATGGACTTTATATGTTGAAATTCTAACCTATTTATTAAAAAGTTTATGTTTGGACTAGAGAAAAGAGAGTGAAGATTTAGGTACAGTACATTAGATGTTATACATTAGGTTTCTCATTTGAATGAACACTTGGTTGTTACTTTCACATTTAATTTTCTTTGAAAAGGAAGAACACTATTTGGATGTAGCCTAACTAGGTTGAACTCATCAAGCCTTTATTAAAAAAAATTTAACTTAGTATTTTTATGATCCGTTTTCTATGTAGGTTTGTATACCAAGCAGTGGTGGCTACAACATTTTTTGTCCAAGGGGGTTAATAAGAAATATAAATTATATAAAATCTAAAATCAAATAGAAATTGAATATATCGACCTCACAAAATGAGATATTTTCTCATTGCCTCGAGTCCAAAGGAAGATTGTTCATGTTGACACGACTATGCTTAGAAGATAAATTTTGAGTAGGAAATGAATTTTGCGGTCTACATGATTTCCTTATTATGAATATATTCATGGTACTAGCATAAGAATAAAAGATAAACTATAAGTTGATTTAGCATTTTTTTTTTTCTAATACAATAAACATGTTAATTATTGTTGTTAAATAAAACTTTAATTATTATTACTTAGAATATTTTAATTTATTAGTTTATGTCTTTTAGTCTTTACCGTTCTTTTATTGAACTCAAAAGACATTTTAAGCCTAAATGTTTACAATTATCTAATTTTTTATTAGTTTACAATTCTTCAATTCGTTTTCAATTCTTTAATTCGTTAGTTTACTATTTTTTGCTAATATTAATTTATTAGTTTACAATTCTTTAATTGTTTCATTTTCTTAGTGTTAATGCTCCTACTGTACTGATTGATCCACTCAATTAGCCAACAACCACCCCCACTCACAAGTCACAAATTTGGTCAAAGACTCAAAAGTACAAAAACTCAAAAAATTTACAGTGTGGAAATATTTTAATTTATCAAAATCACTATAGCAAATTCACTTAACAATGTAATTGCCCATTGACCTCAACTTGCAAAAACAAACCAGCATCAATTTTATATAGAGAACCAAATATCGTGATTCAAGTGTAAGATTTAACAAAATAGATGAAAATTAATTAATAATTTTTAATGTTTTAATTTACCACTGGTACCATAAGGTGATGCATGATGAGAGAGAGAGAGATTGTTTAGTATATGAGTGTGACCGATAGAATGATTAATAGTGACAGTACACTGTGTGGGAGACATTCCCAAGAGATTTTTTTGTGTGTATTTTTCCCTGTGTAAAACGTTTTAATTGAGTTGGATTTTCATTTACCCACAAATTTTTGGCTGTCTATTGGTTCTACTCATTTTTTTGGTTGGTCAGTTCAATTCTTGTCTTCACAATTTTTGAGGCCTTTTTCTATTGGTTCCACTCATTTTTTTGGGTGGTGTGTTCAATTATTGTCTTCACAATTTTTGGGACCTTTTTCTATTGGTTCCACTCATTTTTTTGGGGGGCGAGTTCAATTAATGTCTTTACAATTTTTATTTTTATTTCTATTTCAAATGGTCCCTAGGTCATGGCCTAAATTGCTTCGGCCTTGGCCGGTCCTAACAACCTTTTTTTTTTTCTTCCCATAAGAAACAATGCATGATTTTATCAAATCAAGTAAGGATCTGGCAGTTTTCTTTTCTCCGCTTTTTATTTATTTATTTATTTATTTTTTTAAGAGAAGATAGAAAAACTTTACTAATAAAAGAAGATAATTACAGAGTGATAATAAAAAAAGGGTGGATCCCCTGTCCATAATTGAAAAACATAGTACAAAAAGAGCTAGAAGAGGACCTAAACCCATGAATATATTATCACATGTTAGAGGAACTCAACTACGAGGACAATAATGATACTAAACCTTCATCATTGATCTTGACGATATAAACAAAGAAAAATTCTAGTATCACAAAAGTTTTCACAACTTCTTGCCACAATTATGATGTGGTAGAGTGTGATTAGTGAAGAAAAAATTGTGGATTCATATATAAGTGATGATTAATCACTCACAGCCTGGCACGTCACAGTTGTGACAAAAAAATTGTGGAATAATTTATGGTCTTAGAACTACTCATAAATAAACTTCAGGTACTTCAAGACAAGGCGTAAGTACCATTTGGTGACATTGTTGGAAATATAATAGTAAATAAACAAGTTTGATTCAACAAATACCATCCCAAAGAATTAGCAAGAATATAAATTAGCAAGAATGTAAATTAGCAAGAATAGAAAATAAGGAGAAAAATTGAAGAACAGACTTGTTGTGCTATAGAATCATGCATAGAGCGTTGCTCTTAAAAGTAAATTTTTTTCATCCAGAGTAAAACTCGGTGCGACTAGTTCTATTGGCCAAACAATCCTTCTTGATTAGACTATAACGTCAACTTTCGTGATGGGTGCACTTCCACTCACGAGGTTCAAGAATAATCTTCTAATGCCTTTATGTAGAGCAAATATAAATTGTCGAAAAAAAATATGTCAGAGAGAAAGAAAACCATGTCTGATGGAGAATAAGAGCAAAAGAAAAAAAAAGGTCAGGGGAAAAAGCATTTCCCCCCTCTATGTTTGGGGTAATTCACAATTTCCCTCATTATATTTGAAACCAACCACCCTCTATGTTTGGAAAATGAGCAAATACTTCAAATCTATTACTTTTTCAGTTAAATCTAATGAAATTACAATTATTACAAATACAATTTAAGAAAAAAACAATGCAATCTTCAACTTTTTCTCTTCCTTGTGGTGTACAACTAATAATTTCTTTAAAATTTTTTGTTAGATTTAACTGAGAAAATAACAAGTAGGGGGTATTTGCTTATTTCCCAAACATTGGAGGGGGGGGGGGGGGGGGGATTGGTTGATTTCAAAAATATAATGGGGAATTGTGAACTATCCCAAACATAAAGAGGGGGAAACAAGAAAAATGTTTTTTCCCTGCAAAGTTGGATTAAGATCTTTTAGAGTTCCTAGAGTAATCTACTAAATAAATTTATTTTAATCTTGACTCTTCATTTTATAATAAATGGTTCTGATAATGCCAGATTATTAATTTAATAACAAAACCTTAAAATAATGATCTCATATCAACTAATTAAAATAAACAAATTGACATGTCAGATCTTAAGCACTGTTTTGTGACAGTAGACTATGTTGTGGGAGATTATCCTATAAACACTTATGTTTGTTTGTTTGTTTTTTTTTTTTTTTTTTGGTGAAATAATATAGGATATTATTTGAGTTGGATTCTCATTGGCCCACATCCACAATTATTGGGGCCTTTTTCTGATGGGATTCATCAAACTTTGTTTTTTGTTTTGTTTTTTTGATAAAATCAATTATTGTCTTCACTATTTTGGGGGGTTCCACTGGTCCTTGTTAGTAGTCCTATTGACAATTCACGTTTTTAATTTTTTTCATAAGCGACAATGTAAAAGAGTTGGTGGTATTTTAAAGGACCTAAACTTATGTCTGTGTTCTCAAAGCTTGAATCACATGTTAGAAGAACTCAACGATGAGGACAACGATGATATGTAAATTAAAAAATAAAAAAATAAAAAATTAGACAAAACCATGAATCGTTTGCTTATCATAAAATGAAGCATTCGAACCTATGGTGGTGTGAACTTTGTGATCAATTAATTTAAATAGTAGTGAATGACGTGATGAATACAATCAAGGCGCAAGGGCAAGGTCCATTGTATTATATTAGATATATAGGTTACCATTTCAGGTAATATTACCCTTGCACTCTAATACAGAAAAGCTAATCACTAGGCTAAGCACTTTGATGTGTCATTCTTGGATTTAATATTTTATTTATTTTGAGTTTAAATTATACTTTTTCAATTTATCATATTACCCCTTCTCAATCTATTATTATTATTTGATAATTTTATTAGTGGTTCCAGAATTTTGCTTTTTACATGTGAATATACAATTTATTAATTTATGTTGAAAATGATTTTATTTTAGACTAAAATTTTGTTTATTTGAAAGAATACTAAACACAAATAGTTACACTTGTTTATGCTTTATTATTATTATTATTTTTTTTTTATAGCACTTTATTATTTTCTATTAACCTTATAAAAATGGTGAAAATTCATTTGAAAGTTGTTTAAATGTTTTTAGACATGTTTTTACTAAAATTTTGTTAATGTTTACCATTTTAATACCTTTATTTTGTCAATTTCTTATTCGACGAAAAGAGATTTTATCAGTTAAGCTAACTGGAACCCACAACACCAAGACTTTTTAATAGGCCTAAGATCCTCCTAAGATCCATCTTTGAATACGTATGAGAGCTTTTATCTGTTGTGCTCCTAATAGGATGGAAAACTTTAGATTTTTTCTTTTTTGCTTAGATATTAGGGTGAGCTAATTTAACCATAATTTGGGTAATTTGTTGATTAATCATAATTTGGGTAATTTAAACCTTTTTGGGCCAAAACGACAACTAGGGATTGTACTAAATTTGCCAAAGTTCGTTAACGAGCATTAAATGAAGTTGGCATGCTTCTTATGGGTAAATGTGGTCAGGCTAAATTTTTAGTCACATGGAGCAGCTCAGGTATCCTTTTGGGTGTAACTAGCCAGCACTATTTAGGGTCAAACAAAAGTATCTTGGTGGTTAGGATTTATATTTAACAGAAAAACTAGCTCACAAATCACAAACTATTTCACTTGACTAGTGGACTACTAATGGGCCTCAATAGTACCAAGTCAGGCTGTGGGTCATGAGTTATTTAGTGATGCATACAAATTTACTAACCCTTTTTAATCCAAATGAATTGCAAAAATATAAGACATTTATATTTTATTTATTAATTAATATTAAAATGCATCGGCAAAAACACATCACACACTTTTTTTTTTCCTTTTTTTTTTTCTTGAATTGAAACTTCTTCACACACTTTTTTTTTAATGCTTATTTATTTTATAAAGAAATTATTCGTTTTTATTGCTATAAAATTAAGAAGATACATCAAGATGCAACTGGTGTTGGATGAAAGATGGAATTTCTTCCATCCAAACTACCATCTCCTAAATACATTATTTATATCTACCATCTTCGAAAACTTCATCACACACTTAAGTACATATAAAGATAAGAAATACCACGAATTTGTTATTTTATTCCAACGTGGTATATTATTGTTCATAATCAAGCTACATTTTTAGTAGCTTTGTTTTTTATGAGATAATTTTTGGCGACTTATGCAATTTTTGCTACTAGGCCAGTAGTGACATACGAGGTATTTGCAATGGCCTCTTGCTTGACATCATACTCAATTGTGCTTTTGATTTCATTGTCATTCTCTATGATTTCAAAGCGAACACAAAAAAGAGTAAGGCCTAAATCAAGATATCATATCCTCCTTCCATCACCTCTAGTTCTTTCATGCGTTTCTCATTGTCATACTTTGTGAACTCTCTTTGCACAGAAAACCCACGTGAGCCTAATTCATTAGAAAGGAAGTTTAATTAATGAAAAAAAAAGATGGAAGTAACTGTTCAAATTGAAACTTTAAAGAGATCATAGAAGCATAAAGCAATCTACAACCACTCCCACTCACTGACTGACCCGACCCACTCACTTTAGCCTAAAACCACTCCCACTCACAAGTCACAAATTTGGTCAAAGACTCAAAAGTGTAAAAAGACAAAAACTTCAAACTCAAAAACACTACAAACAATAAACACACAGAGAGAGACGATCAAAGACTCAAAACTCGAAAAAAATTAAAAATTTATATCAAAAGACTGTAATCACACACACAGTGAAATAGAGTTTATCGAAAGACTATAAAACACACTGAAATGGAGAGAGAGAGAGAGAGAGCTGAAATCCCAGATCAAGCAGCGGTGGTGGTTATGCAACCTTACTTGGTTAGACTTGGACTTGCTAATTTTTTTTTTTTTTCCTAAAGTTTAGAAGCTAAATTTAGCTGTGCTTAAAAAAATTAGGTTCAAGTCAAGTTGTGCAAATTTTTATTGTAGGAGGGTCAATTTTTTTTTTAAAAGATATTATATAAATTTTTTTTCCAAGGGGTTCATTTGAATCTCTTGCCTTCAACATAGCGCCACCCTTGAATCCTTGATACCAAGGTCATATTAAATTTTCTACATTGTAGATAAAGATATTAATGACACTATTCATCATTTTTTTTTTTTTTGGTTGTTGATAATTATTTGATAGTTGGGAGAGAAGAGATTTGAACTTTATACATTTTGGTTGAAAACTCCTGGGAGAGCTAATTGAGTTAGAAGGCTCTCGGAAACATTACTCATCGACTTGCAAAGCTAGTTTCAAATATAAATGTTTTCAATGTCAGTTATAGCTAACATTGAGTGGTTTATTTCATAAATGCATTATAGATTTTCTTATGAGTTATTCACTTTATTCTGCAACATGCTTTATTTTATTTTTATTAAAATTGTATATATTGTATGAGTTTAAATTGACTCATTTATTTTGATTTTTAAGTTTATTTGCTTATGTACAACTTTTTACAAGTATACGTTTTTTATGCTAATGTAAACTTTTTTGAAAGCCTCATTTTTTTTAAAGTACAAATATACTTTTGCAAACTTTTAACATGTTGTTAAGCCTCATTTTCTTTGTTATTTACTTTTTTCTTTAGCATGTTATATATATATATATATATATTTGGTTAAAATTGTATATATTGTATGAGTTTAAATTTACTCATTTCTTTTTTCTTTTTAGTTTATTTGCTTATGTACAACTTTTTACAAGTCTCAATTTTTATGCTAATGTAAACCATTTTGTAAGTCTCTCTTCTTCTTTTTTTTCTTCTTTTTTTTAATTTTATAAAAAAAATACAAATATACTTTTGCAAACTCTCAATAAATAACTTTCAGAAAAAAAAAAAAAAAAAAAAATCCAGGAACTTACTTAGTTTATGAGTGAGTTAACTTTATTTCATGTAATTTTGTCTATAGCATGTATACATATTTTTTTCTTCTTCTTTTATAGATTATTTAAACTAGTAGATTATTAAAATTAATTATTGGATTATAAGTTAAGGATTTATGTATTATTCAACTTTTATCATTGAAATTTTTCATCGTATATATTGAAAAAAATATGAAAAAGAGGTTAGATAGTATATTAAATGTTTTTATCAAGAGTCTTATAGTTCAACTGATACTTTTTTTTTTCTTTTTTAACTCGAAGTTTCAAATCCCTTCGCCCCTAATTATTAATTTTTTTTTTTTTTTATAAAGTAGGCTAAAATGTAAAATACACTTTTGAAGTTTGGATATTATTTTGATTTCATTCCCTAATGTTATATACTGTTCTGATCGTTAGCCCACCTGTCCATTTTTTGTGGATTAACTTGCCACATGTGTATATTTCGTCCAATGAAAAGATGCCAAGTCAATTAGTGATGCCACATCGCTTAAATAATATCAAAATCATTATAAAATTATTATCTAAATATAAAAAACCTACATAAATTAAAATATAAAATAAAATAAGCAACATTTTCTTGCCACCAAAGCATCAGCCCAAGATCTAACAAACACACAAAAAATCCCAAGCCAATTCGGCTCACAACAACAACCCAGCCAACCACATGAACCATCGTTACAACTTACAACCATCAAACCCAAGCCCAAGCTTCAAACAAACCCAGCCAACATTTCTTTCACGCACACGTGCAGCCATACCAATTTCCCTCATCCTCGGTTTATGACCTTTTGGAACTCCACTTTTCACGCGCCCTTTAAAGTCTCGTTCGTTAAGCTTTGATCAAATAGAGACGATTGAATTGAGAGCTTAGGCTTTAGGATTTTAGAGAGAGAACGAATCAAAAAGAGAGCAAGATTGATTCAGTCTGAGATGGTTGGGTTGAGATGGTCGGATCGGGTTAGAGAGAGAGAGGTTGCGAAGTCTCTTTCAATAATAAGAGCATCCAGAGCAGTGGATCTATAATTTTAGCTATTTAGCTTCACCAAAATTTACTTTATCTATTTTACCTACATACATGCTGTAGCAGTGGATTTATTTTAGCTTTCAACACAATAAAATAATATAAACATCACAATAAAATAATATAATCACTACAATAAAATAATATATCCCACTACCCAAAAAAATCAACCACAAATATCTCTACCATTAGCTACAGCCACAACCATAGCCACAACCACCGCCAACACCACCACCACCACCACCACCACCACCACCACCGGTCCACAGCAGGAATAAATAAAAAAATTTAAAAAAAAAAACCCAAATCTCCAATCTTTTTCCACAGCCACAACCACCACCAACACCACCAGCACCACCACCAGCAGTCCATAGAAGAAGAAGAAAAAAAAAAAAAAAAAAACCCAAATCTCTAATCTTTTTCCTCAATCACGGCCACAACCATAGCCACCAGCACCAGCACCACCAGCAGTCCACAGTAGGAAAAAAAAAAAAAAAAACCCCCAAATCTCCAATCTTTTTCCTCAGCCACGGCCACAACCACCACCACCACCACCACTAGTAGTCCACAGAAGAAAAAAGAAAAAAGAAAAAAGAAAAAAGAAAAACCCACGACGAGCAAGCACCGATCACGTCGGCGAGCTGGGTCGGCAGAAGGGGTGAATCGGCGGCTTGGGTGATCGGAGTTGAGAGAGTGAGAGATCGGAGTGAGAGAGTGAGAGGTCGGCTGGAGTGAGGAAGTGAGAGGCCGGAGTGCGAGAGTGAGAGACCGGAGTGAGGGAGTGAGAGGACGGAGTGAGGCAGTGACCGGAGTGAGGCAGTGAGAGACCGGATTGAGAGAGAGAGTGATGTTCAGAGAAGGAAGAGAGAGGCTAAGACTCTTGAGTCTGAGACGAAAAGAAAGAGAAGGCAGAGAGAAAGGGAGAGAAAAAGAATATTTTAATGGAAAATGGGGAGAGAAGTTAAATAAAATATATTATTTTTTTTTAGCTTTGTGCTACAGTGCACATCTATAGATAGATGTTCACTGTAGCTGAACATCTAAATTTTTTAGATATGCCTCCACTGTTGCGCGTGATTTTTGTGGTCAGTGGTGCTAAAAAATAGCAATATAGCTATTTAGCACTACTGCTGTGAGTGCTCTAACGATGTTACTTACAATTTGAATAAAGTCTCTTTCAACAATATTAATATTTTCTAATAGCTATTTATAATTAAAAATTACAAAAAAGTACTATTTACAATATAAAATTATGGTATAATAAGAATAAGAATAGATATTACAAGGTGGAAATTTTTTTTAATTTATTGAAATCACTATTGCAAATTCACTTAATAATATAATTGCCCATTGACCTTAACTTGCAAAAACAAAAACAAATTCAACACATAACTCAATGAATTGATTTTAAACATACCATGATCAATTTTATTTAGAGAATCAAATATTGTATATCAATTGTAAGATTTAACAAAATACATGAAAATTAATTAATAATTTTAAATATTTTAATTTAAGGTGATGCATGATGACGGAGTTGAAATCGAATTTCAATTTTATATTGGTTGTGAGAGAGAGAGAGAGAGAGAGAGAGAGAGAGATTGTTCAGTGTGTGAATGTGACTGATTGAATGGTTGATGGTGACAATATACTGTGTGGGAGACAATCCTATAAATACACAGATTTTTTTTTTTTTTTTTTTTGTGTTTTTTTTCCTTGTGTAAAATATTTTAATTGAGTTTTTTTTTTTTTTTTTTTGAGAAACTGAGTTTGATTCTCATTCACCCACAAATTTTTGCGACCTTTTTCTATTGGGCTCATTCATATTTTTGGGGGTGAGTTCAATTATTGCCTTCACAATTTTTATTTTTATTTCTATTTCTAATGGCCCCTAAGTCATGGCCTAAATTACTTAGGCCTAGGCCGGTCCTAACAACTTTTTTTTCCCCCATAATAAACAATGCATGATTTTATCAATTCAAGTAAAGATCTGGTGGTTTTTTTTTCTCCTCTTTTATTTATTTTTTTGGTTGAAGAGAAGATAAAAAAAACTTTACTAAAAAAAAAAAGATAATTACAAAGTGATAATAAACAAAGGGTGGATCCCCTGTCCATAATTGACAAACTCAGTACAAAAAGAGCTGGAGAAGGACCTAAACCTATCAATCTTGAATTAGGAACTCATCGATGAGGACAATAATGATATGAAACCTTCAAGATTGATCTTGACAATATAAACAAAACTTCAGGTACCTTCAAGATTGATCTTGACACTATAAAAACAAAACTTCAGGTACTTGAAGATAGGGCCGACCCTAGGCCAAGGTTGTTAAACCCGGACCGGACTGTACGGTTCGACCGGAAAACCCGTGAACCGTTCAGATTCACGGTCCATTTAAGGTAAGGAACCGTTCCATGAGAAAAAAGCATGGAACCGTCCGGACCGCGGTCCGACCGTCCGGTTTTGTGAACCGTGATCGGTTCACACGGTTCGGACGGTTCCCTTGTTTCAGCCTTTTTTTTTTTTTTTCCCCCCTATACGGCTTCGTTCCACCTTTTTTTTTTAACCCTCTCTCAAGAATCACTCTTAGCCTCACTCTGAAACCCTCTCTCAATCACTCTCAATCCTCACTCGTCTCTGCCTCTCTCAAAAATCACTCTCAATCCTCACTCTCTCAAGTCTCAATCACTCTCTCGTCTCTGCCTCTCCCTCGTTGCCGTCGCACTGTCGCAGCTCAGCCCAGATTTCTTCCTCAATCCTCACTCTCTCCCTCGTCGCCGTCGCACTGTTGCAGCTCAGCACAGATCTCTTCCTCACTCTCTCAAAGTCTTAATCACTCTCTCGTCTCTACCTCTCTCCCTCGTTGCCGTCGCAGCTCAACCCAGATCGCAGCTCTCTCTCTCACGCTCATCTCTGCCTCTCTCCCTCGTCCCCGTCGCAGCTCACTCTGTGCCTCGTCGCCGTCGCCGTCGTTGGTACTTTAATCTGTTTTTTCTTTGTTAATATTTGCAAGTTGATTGTGGATGATGATATAGATTTGAAGTGTTGGTGTGTAAATTGATTTGGGTCAATTGAAAATTGATTGTGGATGATGATATAGATCTGAAGTGTTGGTGTATGTGAAGACAAGGCTTGTGATATTATTGTAATTGTGAAAATTGATTTGGGTCAATTGGTGTTTCTGTCTGCCAAAATTACTTTGTTGTGTCTGCAGCTTCTTGCTGCATGTTTATTTTATTATTATTTTTTTTTTGTATTTTTTATTGCTGTTGGTTTCAATAATATTTACATTATTCTCAAATCATTTGCCCCATTACTAAAAGCAATCTCAACATAATTGAAATCCCAGAATTAACATAGCATCTGAATATGCTAGATTTCAAATTTACTCAACTACAGCTATCAGACCACATATTAATAAAAAATAAAAAGAGAAGAAGAAAAATGACCCTCAAGAATAGAACAGGTGGACCATGGACCTGTTTCAAAATGAGTTCAGTGATAGAACAGGCAGACGCCTTATAGTATCTTAACTAGTTTTTTCTTATGATGGTGTCCTGAAAACAATTGGCCCTAATGTCTCACATACTTGACAAGCACAATGAAGAAGAAATGACTAATCAAAATGTGAAACAAAAGTAAGCTAATAGCTAGTCAAAGTGAGAAGAAGCAAAAACAGTAATACAAGTACCAATGACTTGCAGAAACCCTGTGCTTTCCCAGATAAGAAGACATTATTCTCAGAAACCCTATGCTTTCCCAGCAATACAAGTTAATTATTTAGTTTTTTTTTTTTTTTTTTTTTTTGGGTCTGTTGCATAATGAGTAGGTTCTGTGGAAAGTTGCAAAAGGAAAAGTGAATGTGGGATTAGGATGTTTTAGGGATCAGTTTTTGTATTATGGTTCAATTAACTTGTGGAAAGGATGTTACATTTGAAAAGTTTTTTTGTCTAGTGACTTGTTTCTTTCATGCATTTTTGATGGGAAGGAGTTTTTTTTGTCTAGTGTGTAACAATGTGTAATTGTGTACTGTATTTTTGTAAGTTTTATGTATTTTTTAGAAATAAGCTTTTCTAAATGAATTAGGCTATTTTAGTTAATTTTTCTATTTTTTTTATTAATTTAATGTTTTTATATATATTTAAAATAATTATTAAATTAATTATGACGTCATCACGGTTCGACCCCGGTTCGACCTCGGTCTGACCTCAAAACCCTTGAACCTCTCCCTTTTACGGTTTAATGAACGGTCCGAGTCTGAAAACCTTGCCCTAGGCTTAGGTTGCACAAGGTTACACACCAGTAAAAATAAACTTTAATGCGTGAAACAATTTTAATTTGTCAAAATCATTCTTGCAACTTCACTTAATATAATTTCCCATTCACCTCAACTTGCAAAATCATAGATGGATTCAACACATACCTCAATAAATTGATATTAACCAAACCAAGATCAATTTCATTTAGAGAATTTCGAATATCATGATTTAGGTTTAATATTTATAAAAAATGAAAAAATAATTTTTAATTTTAAACGTTTTAATTTACCTTTGGTAAGGGCAATTAGGTGATACTGTTGGAAATATAATAGTAAATAAACAAGTTTGAGTCAACAAATATCATCCCAAATAATTAACAAGAATATAAATTAGCAAGAATGTAAATTTGTAAGAACAGAAAATAAAGAGAAAAATTGAAGGACAGTCTCATAGTGCTATAGAATCATGTATAGAGTGTTGTTTTTAAAGGTTGTTTATACTTTATTATTTTCAATTAACCTTATAAAAATGGTGAAAATTCATTTGAAAGTTGTTTAAATGTTTTTAGACATGTTTTTAGTAATATTTTGTTTATGTTTACCATTTTAATACATTTATTTGTATTTTATTACTATTAAATTAATTATAACGTCATTATGGTTCGACCTCGGTTGAACCTAGGTTCGACCTTAAAAACCTTGAACCTTTCCCTTTTCCGGTTCTTTGAATGGTCCGCATTGAAAACCATGGAGCCAATTAAGTTACAAGACTCTTGGAAAATTTCAGGACTCAATAAGTAACTTGTAACTGACATCCTCAAAAAAGAAAAAAAAGAAAGTAAATTGTAAATGTATATATATGTAAAGTTTTCTCCTGAAGACTTGAACCTCAACCCCATAGAATCATGTATAGAGTGTTGTTTTTAAAGGTTGTTTATACTTTATTATTTTCTATTAACATTATAAAAATGGTGAAAATTCATGTGAAAGTTGTTTAAATGTTTTTAGACATGTTTTTGGTAAAATTTTTGTTAATGTTTACCATTTTAATACATTTATTTGTATTTTATTACTATTGAATTAATTATGATGTCATTATGATTTGACCTCAGTTAAACCTTGGTTCAACCTTAAAAACCTTGAACCTCTCACTTTTTTAGTTCTTTGAACGGTTCGCATTGAAAACCATGGAGCCAATCAAGTTACAAGGCTCTTGGCAAATTTTCAGACTCAAGTAACTTGTAACTGACATCCTCAAAAAAAAAGAAAAAAAAGAAAAAGAAAAAAGTAACTTGTAAATGTATATGTGTGTAAAGCTATCTCCTGAAAACTTGAACCCCAACCCTTATCTCCCCCACCCACAAGAACTTATATTTGTAAAGTGACCATTATGCTAAGGGTGTGCGGTGGTACTCTATATTTCTAATAAAGGCTAATGGTTCACAACAAAGAATTAGTCTGAAGACATGAACTCGCAAGAGGAAAAATAGGTGAAACAATACTTTTAAACAAAATAAGGAAAATAAAGAAAATTGAGAGAGAGAGAGAGAGAGAGAGAGAGAGAGAGAGGGCACTACTGGGTATATACCCTTAGACATGGACGGAGCCATTCATGGAGCCCCCCCTAAATTTTGTTTTTAAATAATATAATTATATAACTATATATTTAGGTACTAATTTTAGTAACTTCGTTCAATAAAATTACATTTTGTCCCCCTTATTGATCATTATAAGAGAAATGCTACAATTACAAACTTTTTTACAATATTTTTACAGACTATTGAGGTTGCAAATTCTTACTAGTTTGCATTTGGGTCCATTACTTACATCACTTTTTTACTTATTTGTATGGGGTTGGGCCCCAGGCCCCCTAGGCCTTGGGCCCAAGCCTCACGATACATTATATGACCCTGTCCCCAATTTGGACCTTTAGCCCCAATCTGGACATCCCAGGGCCCAAGATAGGACTGCACTGTCTCGAATACCGAAAGCAAGCCCTTCCCGATCATCTTTAACCTGGTCGGGGGTATCATTACTCGGAGATACCCTGTACTCGGCTGCCCGGTAGTGCTTTTGGGAATATCACTGATGAGCGGGCTTTTGGAGGTGGGAATCAATTCCAATGCCATTACCACCTTTCCCGACAGAACGTCCACTTAGAGATGATGGAATTGGACTACCATTCGCACTAGTAAGGGGGAGTAATCATAACACATCCACTAATCTATGGCTATAAATAAGAGGATTAAGGGAGAAGTGGGGGTTGGCGTGTATGGAGAGAAAATTGAGAAAAAGAATATAAACACTAGTAGTAATGAGAGTTACTTGGAGGGGGGAAAGAGAGGGATTAATCTAAACCAGAGGGCGTAAGAGGGCTGCCGGGCAAGGGACCACCCATAGTAGAAAACTCTAAGCCCACTCTACAAATTTGTTGTGAGCCCAAATCCAGGCCTATCCCCATTACAGATATATTGGGCACGCACAATTGGCGCCGTCTGTGGGGATCTCCTACGAAGCTGTGGTTTTGCCAGGGCGTGTACAAGAAAATGTCTGGAGGTCAATCAGGGAATTATGCTAAAAGTGGCTCTAGGGGGTCTTCCTAGGGATCCACCTGGTAGGAAAGAAGGCAGAAGGGACGCGAAGATAGGGAGTATGAGGAGGAAGGGCAGTCTGGCCTTGGAGAAGGGTTGTTTCAAATGTACCGGACAATGTCCGGTGCTTCGAGGCGCAATCGTTTCAACCGAAGGAATGAAGAGCTTAAGCAAAGGGATGAGGAACTTGAACGTCTCCATAGGTTGGTGAGGGACTTGGAGTTGGAAGCGAGAGTTAGGTGTCGGAGAAGGGACTATGAGGAGTAAGGAGAAGGGTCGGCTAGTGTGGGAAGTTGCTATGGAGCAGGGTCCCATCAATCCGAATCTCATCAACACCGGGATCGCTCGCGGGAGTATGTAGACTGGAACTTGATTTCCTCGGAGGAGCGATGACCTCGGAATGTTGCCATGGACATGCATTACGCCGAGCTGCTCGATCATCATTCTCGAAGGACATTGAATGAGCACCTATGCCAAGCAGATTTACATGGCCTCCGTTCAATTTTTACAATGGAAAGACGGACCTGGTAGAACATGTAAGCCATTATATTCAAATGATGTCTTTGCACACTTATAACGATGCACTGATGTGTAATGTATTTCCTTCGAGTCTTGGTCCCATTGCTTTGAGGTGGTTCAATGGGTTAAGGAAAGGCTTGTTTCACAGTTTTTCCAAGTTGATTCAAGAGTTTGGTGTCCGGTTCATGACCTGCAGCCGAGTTCCGCAGCTTGTGGATGCATTGCTATCAATGAAAATGGGGGCTGGGGAAACCCTCCACGGTACTGGGAGTTGTACAACAAGATTGGCGGAGGTAACGAAAAAATTGCTACAAGTACTTTTCGGTTGGGATTGCCCGAGGATTCCGAATTGCGAGACTCGTTGACAATAAGGCCTCCTGAGGATATGATGCAGTTGATGAGGCGTATTGAAGAATATAAATGGTTAGAGGATGATCAGTTGTAGAGCAAAGGTAAGGCCTTGGTTATAAATCATCCTCGGCAGAGCGGTTTTTAGTTAAGGCCCCGGAAGGATTTGAGGATTCAAGAGCCAGGGCCACAGATGGGGGAAGTGAATGTAACATTCAAGGAGCCGGTGCACAGGATTGTGGATCGAATCAAGAATGAGCCGTACTTCTGGTGGCTAAACAAGATGGGGGGTGACCCTTCAAGGAGGAGTAAAAACCTATACTGTACATACCAAAGGGATAATGGGCATACCACCGAATAGTGCAGAGTGTTAAAAGATCATCTAGAGCAGTTAGTGAAGGCGGGGTATTTGAAAGAGTTCATAGTGGACCCAAGGAATCAGGAAGCCAGCTAGGGTACTCAGCCTCGAGGGAATCCTCTTCCACCCCCATTGGGAGTGATAGAGGTCATCCATGTAGCTTCAAGGGGTACACGGGTGTCCAAGAGGAGAAGGGAGCTGACTGTGGTGCCGGCAGAAAATTGCACGGACAAGTAACCCTCTGAGAAGAAGTTGAAGTTTACTAGGGAGTCCATTGCCTTCAACGACAATGATCTAGAGGGAACGATTTAACACATGACGACGCTTTGGTGGTTACAGTCCAGATAAATTGGTTTATAGTAAAAAGGGTATTAATAGACCAGAGGAGTGGTGCTGAGGTGATGTATCTTGACGTGTTCAAAGGGCTCGGTTTAAAGAATCAAGATCTCTCTAAGTATGATACGCCCCTGGTGGGGTTTAATGGCTGGATGGTGATCCCAGAAGGGCAGATTTCGCTTCCCGTGAATATGGAAGGCAAGGAAGTGTCGGTGACATTTATAGTGGTCGCTTCGTATTCTCCGTATATGGCAATCCTTGGAAGGCCATGGATCCATGCAATGGGGGCAGTTCCGTCCACCCTGCATGTAAAGGTCAAATTTCGTACTGAGTAAGGTATTGCTATAGTAAGGGGAAATCAGCAAGTGGCTAGGCAGTGCTTGGTGGCTGAAGTTAACCGAGAAGTCAAGCAAAAAGAACTAATCGAGGAAGTTCCCTTATAGCGATTACAGGAACCCCAAGGGGAAATGGGGGCTAGTTGTGCCGAAGACCTAGTAAAAGTAAGGATACTGCCGGATGATGACAGGAGTTTTCTGATAGGAGCAAGTATGAAGGATGAAGATAGGGTGGGGATGTTGCTGCTTCTCGCACAGAATGTGGATGTGTTTGCTTGGAACCCGTATGAGGTGCCCAGGGTGGACCTCGAGTTCATAGTTCACTGGGTTAATGTGGACCCGTTGTTCCCCCTCAAGAAGTAGAAGTCGAGGAGATCGGTTAAAGAGCATGTCGAAGTTGTTAGGCAAGAGGTTAATAGGTTGAAAGAGGCTGGGGAAATAAAGAAAGGAGGTTTTCTTTCCATAATGGCTTGCAAATATTGTAGTGGTAAAAAATAAGAACGGCAAGTAGAGACTTTGTGTAGACTTCACTGACCTGAATTGAGCATGCACAAAGGACCCATTTCCTATGTCAAAGATCGATCAACTAGTAGATGCCACCTATGGGCACCCAAGGATGAGTTTTCTGGACGCTTTCCAGGGTTATCATCAAATTGCCCTTGCCGTCGAGCATCAGGAAAAGACGGCATTCATTTCCCCTGATGCTAACTACCACTATATCGTGATGCCATTTGGGCTAAAGAATGCTGGGGCCACTTATCAACGGATGATGACGAGAATGTTCCGAGATAAGATTAGGTGGATGGTTGAGGTGTACATTGACAATATGGTGGTGAAAAGCAAACGGGAGGCGCAACATATTGACGATCTTAAAGGGGTGTTCGAGGTATTTCAACAACATAAGTTGCGCCTTAATGCAGACAAGTGTGCTTTCGGAGTGGGGGCTGGCAAGTTCCTAGGGTATTTGATCATCAATCGAGGAATAGAAGTTAACCTCGATCAGATTGAAGCCATGAAGCGACTCAAGCCGCCAAGTCCGAAGGAAGTCCAAGTACTAACCGGTATGTTAGTTGCCCTTAATAGATTTATTTCCAAGTTTGCTGATCGTTGCTGTCCGTTTTACCAGCTTTTGAAGAAATGGAAGGGATTCTAGTGGAATGAGGAGTGTGAAAGGGCTTTTCAAGACTTGAAGGAGTACTTGGTGCAGGCCCCTATGTTGACAAGCCCAAAGCCTGGGATGATTTATTCATGTATCTCTTGGTGTCGGAACATGCCGTGAGTGCTGTGCTTTTAAGGGATCAAGAAGTGCAACGACCAGTGTATTATATCAACAAGACCCTGGTTGATGCCAAGACAAGGTACTTGCCCCTAGAGAAGTTGGTGTTAGCGCTAGTGCATGCTACGAGGAAGCTACCTTACTATTTCCAAGCTCACATTGTCTATGTGCTGACTAAATATCCTTTGCAATCGTTGTTGAAAAGATCAGACTTCACAGGTCGAATAGCTAAATGGGGGACTTAACTTGGCTCCTTTGACATTAGATACAGGCCAAGAAGTTCGGTGAAGGGCCAGGTTCTTGCCAATTTCGTTGCAGAATTTTCCCTAAGGAAGGAGATGGAAGTGATTTGTCATGTGGACCTTTACCCGTGGAAGGTATTTGTGGACGGCGCGTCCAGTGCAGCGGGAGCTGGGGCTAGGATTGTTATCATCACTCTGGAAGGGATAAGACTGGAACATTCTTTCAGGTTGGGTTTTAGGGCTTCTAACAATGAAGTTGAGTATGAAGCCTTGCTTGTCGGATTGAGGGCTGTTTTGGATATGGGTGCACAGGAAGTGGAGATTTACTTAGATTCCCAATTGGTGGTTAGTCAAGTACATGGCCGTTTTAAAGCTCGGGATCCCCGAATAAAGGAGTACTTATGAATGGTAAGGCAGGTTATGAGTCAGTTTCTTAAGGTAAAGGTGGTCCAAGTGGCCCGGAGGCAGAATCGACATGTAGACTCTTTGGCCACATTGGTGTCGTTAATGACTGAAGAGGTACCTCGAATGATCAAAATCGAGGTTATGGCAGAACCAAGTATTAACGCAGCAGTAGGTGTTTCGGTGGTAGCGATGTCCGAGCCGTGCTGGATGGACCCAATCATTAACTTTTTGGCTGAGGACTGGGTGCCAGATGATGAAAAGGAAGCTGGCAGGGTACGCCGGGTAACCGCTCAGTACTGGTTGTCGGTGGATCGTAAGTTGTACCAGAGGTCTTTTGGGGGGCCATATATTTTATGCTTGCACCCCGAAAAAGTTAATGAGCTCTTAGCTGAACTACCTGAAGGGGTGTGCGGCAGTCATGTAGGAGGACGTTTGTTGGCACACTGAGTGATGACCTAGGGGTTTTGGTGGCCGCAAATGCAGAAGGATGCCGCCGAATACGTACGGAAATGTGAGCAGTGCCGAAAGCACGCCCCGTTGATCCATCAACCAACAGGTAGTCTAAATCCCGTCAGCAGCCCTTGGCCCTTTGCCCTTTGCTTAATGGGGGCTGGACATTGTCGGTCCATTTCCCCGGGCCACGGGCAATCGGAGATTTGTTTTGGTACTGTGGATTACTTTATTAAATGGGCGGAGTCTGAGGCATTGGCTAATATCCGAGACATAGATGTTAAAAGTTTGTTTGGAGAAACATAGTTACAAGATTTGGGGTGCCAGAGTCCCTCGTATCCGACAATGGGTTGTAGTTCAATAGTAGAACCTTTCGCGAGTTTTGCAGTAATCTCGGCATCAAAAACAAATATTCCACCCTAGCCTATCCTTAGAGCAACGGTCAGGCTGAAGCCACTAACAAAGCAATTGTGAATGGATTGAAGAAAAGATTGGAGGGCACGAAGGGTAGGTGGGCCAAAGAGCTGCCCAATGTTTTGTGGGCGTACCGAACAACCCTCAGAAGATCCATGGGAGAAACTCCATTTTCCCTAACATACGGGGCAGAGGCAGTCATACCAACCGAAGTAAACCTATGTAGTGCACGGGTTACGGGATTTACCCCTGCCTAGAATGTTGAATTAATGGTGAAGCATTTGGATTTGCTAGAGGAGTGTCGAGAATCAGCGACTATATGTCTGGCCGAGTATCAACAGAAGCTTGCCCGAAGGTACAACCGGGATGTGAAGACAAGGGAATTCGGCGCTAGGGACTTAGTGTTGCGGAAAAAGGTTGGAAGTATGCGAGACACCAATGCGGGGAAGCTGGCCCCAACCTAGGAAGGGCCTAATAGAGTTACCGCCATCGTAGGCACAGTCGCATACTATTTGGAAGACTTAGACGAGAGACCACTTCCCCGGCCATGGAATGTTTGCAATCTAAAGAAGTTTTACCATTGAACTATTGGTGCACATGAGTAGGGATAGGGCATAATGGCGTATGTGTGTAATGTTAAGTAATATAAGGGCGATGTTTATTCATATAGATATGCTCATACTATTGGTTTCATCGCTGTTAATTTACTAATCCCGGTCAATGAACGTGAAGAAAATTTATTTTCCTAAGGACAGAAACCTGTTCCTGGTTCGATTTTCATCACGGGACAGGTGGAAACCTTGTCTCAAATTTTATCTAAGGACAGGAACCTGTTTCCGTTTTGATTTTCATCACCGGATAGGTGGAAACCTTGTCTCAAATTTTATCTAACAACAGAAACCTATTCTCGGTTCGATTTTCATCGTTGGATAGGTGGAAACCTTGTCTCAAATTTTATCTAAGGACAGAAACCTGTTCCCGGTTCGATTTTCATCACCAGACATGTGGAAACCTTGTCTCAAATTTTATCTAAGGATAGAAACCTGTTCCCAGTTTGATTTTCATCACCGAATAGGTGGAAACCTTGTCTCAAATTCTATCTAAGGACAAAAACCTGTTCCTGGTTTGATCTGCATCACCGGACAGGTGGAAACCTAATCTAAGGATGAAAACCTGCTCCCGATTCGATCCTAATCACTGAGCAGATGGAAGCCTTACACTAAATTATTCTAAAGATAGAAGTCTGCTCCCTGTTCGATCCTAATCACCTAGCAATGGAAACCTTATACTAAATTATTCTGACAGAAGTCTGCTCTCAGTTTGATCCTAATTACCGAGCACATGGAAACCTTACTCCAAATTATTCTAAGGACGGACGCCTATCCCCGGTTTAACCCCAATTAGTGCCGAACATACGGAAACCTTATAATGGAATTTTTTAAGGGCGAAAGCCTTGTATTAACACTCATTCCTCAAAAGGATGGGAGCCTGGCATTCACTTTCGTTAAATACACAAGCGTGCACTTTATTTGACTATAATTACCGATGAGGCATAAACCTAGCATTTACTTCCAACCACAAAAAAACCATTTGCGATTTGCTTCCAACCACCGAACAGAAGTGAACTACGATCATTATAAGTGAGAAAGAAAGGTATGACAAGTAATTCAACAAAAAAAGTAACAATTTATTTATAAATAGATGTCCAATTACCACCTTAAATGACTAACCAAGTAAGATAAAATAAGTGCAAGTTAAAATTTAACCAGTGTTTTGTCACCACACCCCGGTGACCATAGGTAATAACCAAATAAAGAAAAAGTAAATAACAGAACAGAAAAACAATATTCAAACGGCAAAAAATCCTCTTCAAACTTATGTGGCAGGATTGGCGAACTGCGACAAAGCAGCATCTTCAGCAGGCTGTATTAGTGGTTCCTCAATTGGCTGACCCGAGGGGAGTTGCTGGGCCTGTACGTCTATGGTAGTGTTGAGGTTGCTGGTGACCACAAGGTCGACCATCTCCACGTGCGTATCAATTGTGTGCACCAGCTCCCTCATGCTGGGGGTGTCCTCCTCATCAGCGGTAATGGCTTGACTATGTATGGGGCGAGGGGGAGCCGAGTAGGAATTTTTCTCAAGATTCCTTAGTTGGGAATCCTCAGCTACCCCCATCGTTTGCAGGGCTGCCAACTACCCCTCCCTGAACCCTTGATGTCGAGCTTGGTGGACGATGGGCTCCACAGAGTTTTCAGCGTCCTTAAAGCCTTCATTATACCACTTTTGCTCATAGGCCTCAAGTGTCACTTTAAGGTCAGCAATTTCATTGGCTTGGGCCAAGTTCAGGCTTTCTGCCTCTGCCAATTTAAGCTCCGCACTCCCCAGCTTAACCTCTACCTCGGTTAGCTTCTTCTCCGCCACCAGCCAAGCTTTCTCAGCAGACTGCGCCCTCTTCTTGGTAGCTTCAATAACTTTGCCCTTCTCCTTCGTCGTGGCAGCCGCAACGTCCTTGAGGGCCTTCTCCCGTTTGATGTCCTCGGCAAGTTCCTTCAGTCTCCCATTAAGGATGTGAGTCAGTTGTACGGCCTAACAACACAACAATGATAAGTGTGAGGGCAAAGGAAATATGCACGCATCAAAGCAAATGGAAAGAGGGGTAGAAAGTTACTGTTATAGTATGCCATTGCAACCGCCTAGCCAGCGATTCCTTGGTCCTGTCCAAAAAAAATTGGACATCCTCAGGCAACAAGAGGCCCTACACCAGGCTCTGGGCAACCCGCCCCCCTTCGCCCTAGGCCCATGTCCTTACGCTGGCGGACACGGGCAGAGGCTTATCTCCAAGCTTGCAAGTGACTTGCCACCCTGCCTCGGGTCAAGAGGAGGATGCCACGTTCGTACTGACCTAGGTAGTTAGCCGGGAATCACCAGCTGGCTCTCCGATCACAATCTCGCTAGATGCCTAGGGAGGGGTCTTGGGGGCCGAGGTCTCTGGCTTTGCCTACAGTCAGTTGTGGGGGGAGAAAGCTAGCGTACCACACGTTGATGTATGACAACAATAAACTGTCCATTAACAAAGCTGCCAAGTTGTATAAACAAGAGTGCAATCGAGAATGAGGTGCGATGCCTAGAACTGCCCGTCGGAGTTTACAAATATTTCGGACTGGAGCACGAAATTCAGATCTCTCACGTGCATTACTCTAATGTCCAGCCTGAACCTTTTGTTGTCTGCATCAAAATAATACAAAAGCTGGTTAGTACCTATTTGAGCAAATCAATCACGAGTAAAATACAATTAAATAGTTAGACCTAATATTACCACACAAACTGTACATGAAATTTATGTCATGATGGTTTAATTGTAACCTGTATATCTGGTTTAATCTACTAACACAACTAACGACTCAGTAAAAATTGGGAGGAAATTGATCAGGACGCAGACCATAGAACCTACGGGTACTAAGCAAAAGAAGGTCCACAAGAAATCTAACCCCTCCCTCTAGGATAGCCATCAAGGGAAAAAATGCTGTGTTGGTCCCAAAACGATGGTGGAGGGCGATATCACCCTCGTGACAATACGCCACATCCACGTCCCCAGGGATATTGAATGCCTCCCTAAAGTTAGCCAGTGACGCCTTAGAAGACAGAAGATGGGAAAACCCCATTCTTAAACTCTAAAGCGAAGGAAAAAATTGAAAGAAGAAGAAAAGAGTAGAAAAACTTACTGTGGGCTTTAAGGAATGGGTGATCCTGATTGAAAGATCTATGCATCGGAGAGGAGTGCTTAGCAAAGAGAGATTGTGAAGAGTTAGGAAGCGAAAAGTGATCTGAAGGAGGAATAGGAAGTATTTATAGGGAGGGAGCATTTAATAAAGTGGAGAGGCGGGAAAACCCTTCTGGATTCTTTTTATAACCCCCACATGTGTAGCCTCAGTTTGCGAACCGTCAGGTTATGATGGCGGTTAATCCTGACAGCCTGGCGTAAAGCTCCTTTTAAGAGTGCATTAGTGGCCATCCTATCCGTTCAGTGGTTGACGCCTGAGCTTCCCGAGGGGCCTCTGGCACATGCCTTCCTTGATTCATGCTCGGGATCCGAACCCGAATCAAGGGGGGGCTATTGTACAGGGCTGGGCCCCAGGCCCCCTAGGCCTTGGGCCCAAGCCTTGCGATACATTATATGACCCTGTCCCCATTTTTGACCTTTAGCCCCAATCTGGACACCTAGGGCCCAAGATAAGATTGCACTGTCTCGGATACCCAAAGCAAGCCCCTCCCGATCGTCTTTAACCTGGTCGTGGGTATCATTGCTCAGAGATACCCTGTACTCGGCTACCCGGTAATGCCTTTAGGAATATCGCTGCTGAGTGGGCTTTTGGAGGTGGGAATCAATTCCAATGCCACTACCACCTTTCCCGACGGAACGTCCACTTAGAGATGATGGAATCGGACCACCATTCGCACTAGTAAGGGGGAGTAATCATAACACCTCCACTAATCTATGACTATAAATAGGAGGATTAAGGGAGAAGTAGTGGTTGGCGTGTGTGGAGAGAAAACTGAGAAAAAGAATATAAACACTAGTAGTAACGAAAGTTACTTGGAAGGGGGAAAGAGAGGGGTTAATCTAAACCAGAGGGCGTAAGGGGGTTGCTAGGCAAGGGACCACCCATAGTAAGAAACTCTAAGCCCATTATACAAATTAGTTGTGAGCCCAAATCTAGGCCCATCCCCATTAAAGATATATTGGGCACGCACATTATTAATATCTATTAATCACAACAAAAATTTGTAGATCTAGTATTTTCCTCCTTTTAAAGTCTATAAAAAAATTTATAGATCTAAAATCTAAAAAAAAAAATATACAAGCCCAAAATATTAGCCCAACAACAAAAATTACCAATAGGCAATAGCAAAGCTATAAAAAAAAAAAAAAAATGGGACTAATCAACCAATTTGACCAAAAACAAACAACTTAGCCCTTTAAAAAACTTTAAACAAAATAATTTTGTCCTTACCAACAAAAGACACACTCTACACACACATAAAATAAAAAATAATAAAAGAAAACCTGTACTGGCTAAGCAATAGAGCCAAAAGCCGAAACCACTGCATATAACTAGCAATAAAACCTCCCCCCTAACTCCAAGTCCTGGCTTCGTCCCTGCCCTTAGAGCTACTACTTCAAATGGTTTTAATTGTTGTAGTAAGATAAGTGTGTTTGGTAAGATGGGTTTTAATGGCTGCTTAATGCAGGGCTTGGGACCAAGGCTTTTTTTTTTTTTTTAAGAGAGTTTTAACTTATAGTGTCCACTCCTAATTATTGCTCTTTATTATCAAATCAAGATACCAATTAGTTTTTGGTGTATGCGAGGATTGAATCTCTGATCTTTTATTTGATGACAAAAGACTTTACTAGTTGAGCTAACTAGAACCCACAACAACAAAACTTTTTAGTAGGTCTAAGATGCTCCTACGATCCATCTTTGAATATGTATTAGAGCTTTTATTTGTTGTATTCCTTATGGGATGGAAAACCTTAGATTTTCTTTTCTTTTTTGCTTAGATATTAGGGTGAATTGATTTAATCATAATTTGGGTAATTTGTTGATTAATCCTGATTTACTAAAACCCTTTTGGGCCAAAATGGCAACTAGGGATCCTACTAAATTTGCGAAAGTTCGTTAACGAGCATTAAATGAAGTTGGCATGCTTCTTATGGGTACATGTGGTCAGGCTAAATTTTTAGTCACATAGAGCAGCTCAGGTATCCTTTTCCTTTCGGGTGTAACTTGCTAGCACTTGGGCTTATTCATGGGCCTTTTGATTTTGCAAGTAAAACTAACCAAGTTTGCAAACTTTATATCTTGTGCCCATGTTAAACCAAAAATAAGCTGTAACATCCCATAATTTTATTACTAATTTCTTTCTTATACATAAATTAAAAAGGAGGCCCACAATTAAATGGATTTAATTAATTTCCTTTTGTTTCAGCTGCAACACACAATTGAGCTTTTCTTTTCTTCTCTACAGCTGTGTGTAAGAATTTCAGGTATGGTTTTCTCCTGCTCTAAATTTAGAAAGTTGGAATATTCAATGGCTAGCAATTGTTCTCACGCTTATAGGAAGACATGAGTCTGTGCATCTATTATTTTTGGTACCTAGTAGAATATAATTGGGAAAGCTGACCTATCATTATATTAATGGGAAAGCTGACTTATGATTGTTACAATATTAAAATAGGCATGGAACATAGCCGTATGGCCCTCCACAGGCTTTAAGATTGATTAGATAAAAATAGTATATATACCCATATGTCTTGGAATGGAGCTAATAGGAGTTAGTTTCATGAATATCTATGATTATTTTATGGTTATTAGATACCTTCCTCAGCATCGTTCTAGTGACATTAATTATCATCTCTAAGCCACTGCGATATGCAGCAATGATTTTAAGCCAGAAATCTGATTATGCAGCAATGGTTTTAAGCCCAAAATCTGAATCTATTTAGCCACTGTAACATAGATATTATAAAGAAGTCATATACTAGCTAACTAAGTTCACCAATCTGTCATGCATCTACGCACCTATCATTGTTCAAATACTAGTCCAGCCTTATCATTTATGTTTTGCGGCATCAAGGGAATAATGGGCTATTGGATTGATCAATTCAGATTATAATATGAGGCTTCTAAAGAAAAGTAGTAGATTATATGATGGTTAGACCATATAATGAAATGCTAGAGTTCTATAGAATTGTTGTACTTTCATGCCAATTTATAGATAGTGAAAATATGTGAAATAGAACAATTTGATCAAAGCCGAAAGTGAACAGTAAGTAAATAAACGAAAAATTTTGGAAATATTAGTGTTGTCCAGGATTAAATTGTTTAAGTGTGAAAACAGATTTTTAAGTGGGAAATTGCGGATTGATGAACTTATTTTTGGTGTTACTAGGTTCTAATTCTATTGATTTATTGTGACTCAAGGGTAGTTGGTTTCATTTTTGCAAATAAGAGGTAAGTGGTATTTACTAATTTGGGGATTTTCCCAAAAATAGTTTTGATTATGAAACTATTCTTATATCAAAGAAATATGTTGATATTCTATAAATATATTGATATTCCATAAATGTTTGATGTGCACATTATATGGAAACATTGACTATTTGTAATATGAAAAACTTGTAGGACAACCTAAACTTATTTAAACTTGTATGTGTGGATAAATCTTTGTATTTTTTTGAGTATTATGACTGGATTATTTGTTGTGAGCATCTTGGAGTTGTTTTGAATCCTAAGGCAAGTTGTGATTAAAAGCTCAGTATTGTATTTAGTCCTTAGCAAGGGACAATCATATTGTAACTAGTCCTTAGCAAGGGATGGTCCCAGAGAAGAGGATAATGCACATTTGGTAGCTCCTTAGCAAGGGAATATACCATTAAGGATCTATAAAGGGAACTCCTTAGTAAGGGAGTGCACCTTTAGGTTCCAAAGGAGCCATCCTTAAGAAAGGGGATGAAAATGGGGTTTCAGTCCTAAAAAGGGGATAACACAACTCTGTCAACAGGGTGTAAACGTTGACTATGAGAAAAACATAGGAAATTGTTTGTATAATGGTGTTGGTAAATCATAATGTCTCACAATATAATGATATTTTTTTATATGAAATATTTGATGTTAAAATATTGATGCGTTGCAAGTTATAACTTTGCTGTATGAATTATTTATTTAAAAGGTTTGTTCCCACACCCCAATGTTAGTATTCCACTTATTGAGTTATCTCACCCCTCCTTTTATTCCCCCTTACAGATACATTAGAGGGATCATTGGAGTAGAAATTCTTGGAAGACAACAGTTACAGATTATATTGTGGAATTGAAGATTTTATTATTATTTTAATGGTATTAAATATTGTACTGGAGAATTATTTTGAGGATATTTTATTTTGGTGGGATTAGAGCTCTAACAATTGGGATGAGATTTTAGGTTACTAGTTGCAAAAAAAGAAAAAAAATTTAATTGGTTTCTCTCTCTTCTTTTATTAAATTAATCTTTTCTCTCTCTTTCTCTCTTTTCTCTTTCTTCTTCACCGAACCCAAACACAACACTTCTCCTCCCTTTTTTTTTTAGTTTCTTCCTCAGCCATTTTTTCTCTATTTTTTCTTTCTTCTTCACCTTTCTTCTTCAATGAACTCAGCCCTTCTCTTTTCCCTTCATTTTTTATTTCTTTCTTCCTCCAACTCCTCGCCACACATCATCTTCTGCCCACCAAGCTGCCACTGACCCAAAACAATATTCTTTGGTGAGCTACAGCAAGCTATAATATAAGACAACACATTATCGGTCTTTCTTTTTTCTTTTTACACAAAGTTGTACTTATCGTTGAATTATGACATTTTTTTGCTTTATGAATGATTTGTAAACAGAAATTTTAAGATATTGAAATTATACAAGATAGGTATACCGGTGCTGGAAAAAGTAATGTCCACATGAAAGTGTATGTGAGAAAAAATTGGATGTAAGAGCAATTGCATTAGTCCTTCTAAAAATTTCTGTCTCTTTTACAAAAAAAACCTACTTTTTCTATTTTACACCATCATTTTTACAAAGTACCTATATCAGTTTATCTATTCTACACTCTCTTATATTTAAATAATATTTTTCTCACATTTTATTTATTTATTTCACAACTACCCATATGAACCCACCAACTTTTAACCCACACCACTCTTTTTTTTCTTTTTTTTTCTTAACACTATCTTTCTTTTTTTCATTCTCCTTTCTTTTCTTTCTTCTTTCATCTTTTTCTTCTTCTTCTTCTCCTTCTCCTTCTTCTTCTTTTTCTTCTTCTCATGCTTCTTCTTCTTTTTCAATTTGGGTTTCACTATGGGTGGTGATTTTGGGTTTGCAATTTGGGTTTGATTTTGGGCAAATTTTAGGTGGATTTTTCCGCTGTTGCTGCTGCTTCTTCTTCTTCCTCTTCGGCATTTTCTTCTTCTTCACTTCTGCATTTTGGGTTTGATGGGATTATTTTTTTATTTTTTTTAGAGGAGAGGGTTTGATGAATTTGGGATCTAGATTTAGAATAAATTTGAAGAATTTGATGATTTGTATAAATTTTTTGTTGGATTCAAGAAGATAGAGGAGAAAGAGAGTAGAGGGAGATAGAGAATCAGATGAGAGAGGAGAGAGAATCGGATGAGAGAGAAAAAACAATTAAAAATCAAATAGAAAGCTACAGTAACTGTGAAAATTTGAATGTATATACCACCGTAATTCTAAGCAGTAACATAAGGATGGGATCATGCTATAAGGATGATTTTGTTGCAAATTTGGTGGATTTAGGTTGTGGTAATGGTGGAGGTGGCTGTGGGTTTTGGGTGGCAATGGAGGTGGCTGGGATTTTGGGTATCTTCAGATGAGAGAGGGAGAGGCAAATGAAGTGAGGTGTGAAAGAAATAATATTTAAATGAAGAGGTAAAAAAATAAAATCACTGATGTTGGATGTTTTGTAAAGTAAGAAGGTAAAATAAATAAAGTAGTTTTTTGTGGTGCTAAATAACTAAAAAAATAGCTCCACCAATGTGGATGCTCTAAAGGCAGATATTAACTACTAGAGAGCAGAGACTTAAAAAAGGAAGTTAAGAAAAGGTGAAAACATTCACTAGAGAACAGTCCCCTTTCTTCCATCACCTTCTATTATCTCAACTTTCCCAATGAGACTTAGTTCTTCGTTAATAAGTTTTACCAACCCAAGTGTGTCATAAATTAAAGCCCCCATGCTTCACTTACGGCCACATTTACCTCCAGTTTGTGTGAGAGTTTGCCCAAACATCTTTAGTCTCTTGCTTCTAAGCAGCTATCTATTCAGATGTATATACTCCTTTGAAATTATATTTTGAAATCGCGAAAACACGATTTCAAAGGGAGTGTACTCGGAATGTGCAATAATGAGTGTATAACAAGATTTTTTCTATATATAGAATCAAAATTGTTTGGTTGATATTATAATATTGTGCCACCTAAGATTTTGAAACTTTACAATTTTATACTTAATTATTTTAATGTATAGTATTTTTTTAACAAAATTTTATTTTAGTGATTAGGATATATATTTAATAGAAAAAACTAGCCCATAGCTTATCCTATTAGATTTGTGGGCTACTCGTGGGCCTCAACAGTAAAAGTTCAAGATGTGAGTCATGGGTTATTTGGTGATGCATATATATTTAATTACCAACCCTTTTTAATCCAAATAAATTGCATAATTATATGACATTTTATATTTTATTTATTAATTAATATTAAAATGCACAGGCAAAAACACATCACACCCCTTTTTTTTGTTTTTTGTTTTTTTTTTTGTTTTACAAAGAAGTCATTTATCTTTATTGTTTTAAAATTAGGAAGATATATCAAGATTCAAGTATTCAACTCTACTTTATTCTCTTCACTCCCTCACAATCCAAATAGACCATAAATGTAATCAATAGTTGCACATTGTTGATGGCCATTTTGGAAGCCCAAGTGGAAAGGAGAAGCCCAGCAACACGGACAGAAAAAAGTTGGCAAATGGATAGAAAACTCATTAAGCCCAAGCGGCAAGAATAATGGATCACAGGCCCATGAGATAAACAAATGGGCCTTAAGGAGGTAAATGGGCTTAAAGGAGCCTAGAAAGAGAGAAAAAGCAAACCATGGGCAGTATATGATATGGAAAAGTGAGAATGGGCCACGATAGGCCCAAAGTAATGAAAGCAAAGAAAGTAAGGGGTTGATGGCAAGCCCATGAATTCCAAGGATGAGGGATAATGTAATTCGGCCGGGGAAGCCCAAAGAATTCAGTAAAAGCCCATGGGAATGCAAAGTTAAGAAAAAGGCCGAGGAAGCCCAAGGAAAGCAAACGGGCCCGGGACGTCCAAAGGAAAACAAATGGGACACAGGAGCCCGCCAGTGATGTAATAAAAGAACCAATGGTCATACTGGGCCATTGGGAGAAGAATAAACGGCAGGCCCAAAGAGGGCCAGCAGGATTGAGGCAAAAAACTTTGCAGCATAAATGATAGAGTGGTATGGTAGGAGATGGTAGTAGGAAAAAAGGGTGGGCTGAAGAAAAGCAAAGCCCACCGTCAAGCAAGGCCCAGCCCTTAAGTAGGGCAAGTCATAAAGGAAAAGGGAAGCAGAAAATAGTCAAAAATGAACGGCAGACTGTGCGGGCCAACCACAGCAAATGCATGAGCAGCAGGCAGATTTTGGACATACATGGAAGAGAGGCACACGCAAGGTCCAGACCTCACTAGCCTGTATCCAGCTAATACAGGACATGGTGAGGTCATGGGTTAGAGGTAAGAGGGCATGGTTTGGTGGTGGGGAGAGGGAAAAAACCTATTTTGAGGTTCCTGCTAGAGCTCTTTTGGGGGAAGTGTCCTGCTGGGAAGACATACCACCCAAAGGAGCAAAGCTGAGTTGGAACCACTAGGTGCATGCCATGAGGGATAGGGAGAGAGAAGGCACCCACACCATAGCAGGAAAGGGTACCACGGCAGACAAACAAACAAAATAGTTTTCTTTTGTCTGGCGATGGGGAGTGACACACAAACGGATCAGTAATGGTCGGCAAGTACACCCAGACCAGACAAAGGTGGTTAAGGGCTAAAATAGTAAAATCCGGTCATGATAGGCACTATAAAGAGGCCCTTGTCGTGTACAGGAAAAGGGGACAACAAGCACTACGGTATTAGAAATTTGAAAACCAGGAAATAGAAAACAAGTATTAAGAAAAAGAAGTAGAAAGAAAAAAAGAAAAAAAAAAGAAAGGGGAACATTAGAAGAGAAGGAAAGAAAAAGATAGAGAGTTAGAGTGGCAGGCATGCACTAATAGGTTGATTCCCTCTCTCTCTCTCAAAGTCCTGCTCTTTGCCAGAAACAAAGGGTTCTCTTGTGCACCAACCATTCAGGCCCGCTTCCCTCAAAGTGATTAATTTCCACGATAGGATCTCCCTGGGAGATTATTCACTTTGAGAAGAGGCTTTCTTCCCTCTCTGGTTTTGGTCCTGCGAATCAGATTTAATCTGATTTCTTTCCTCTTTCAATCAACCCATATAATACCCACTTGTTTCCCTTACTTTTCTTATAAAATAATTGTTGTTAAACTGTGATTATCTTTTCTTAAGTAGGGATTATCTGTTTACCTTAATAAAGATGTCAAAGTACTTTATTTTATCTTATTATTATCATATCTGCCTGCCACAATTCGTCTGAAATAGTTTTGCCCGCCGTAAGCATGCTCCTGGTAGACGAGGCATAGTTTGCGTACAAACCGAACCAAATTGAGTTGCAGTTGGACCGGTCTTAACTCCCTTACTCATAATATTTGGGCCCAGTACCATAGGAGGCAGCCCAGCCCGATTTAACCAAAAAAGCCCATTACATTAAATTGGCGACTCCACTGAGGAGTTGAGAAGCAGATAGGGACAGAAGCCCTCGCAAACAAATGCCTCCAAAGTCTAGAACAAGGCGAAATATAAGCGCCGTGCCCTCACAAGCAGAGTCCAGCCAACGACGCCTCACCAATAGCAGCCTAACCAGGCAGAAGGTGCCAACGGAGTAGGGGCTGGACCCCAGCCACAGCCAAGAATCCCTACTGACAATGCCAACATCTTCATTGAAGTTTTGCAGTCCCTGCAACACTCACACCAACAAATGATGGAAGAAATCCGTCAGCTGGAAACAAACAAAACAAAGGAAAAAGGAAGCCAACATGACCCAGAACATGCGGCAGACAAAGAAAAGACACCAGTAGGAGGTGTCCCACAGAATGCAGAACAACGTTTCATCACTATGGCCAAAGTAGCAGCTCTCCTAGAATAAGAGTGAGCCAGAGCGCCTAAGGAGAGATTCTATGCACGAAGGCCTCCTTACCTACTAAGGGTACTCAGCAAACCGTACCCCGAGAGGTATGAGCCGCGGGCCTTTGCATAATACGATGGTAGGAAGGGAAGTGCAGTTGAGCACGTGAGCAAGTTCATTGATACTCTTGGCCTTTACGCCACAGACGAAGACTTGTGTCTTCGAGAATTTTCCAAATCGCTGTGCGACTGGGCATACACCAGGTACATCGGCTTAAAGCCAGGATCAATCCCAACTTAGGATGACATGGTGAACGTATTTTGCACTAAGTACTTCCACGGAGAAGAAACAGTAACGCTTGCAACCCTGCAAGCAAATAAGCAAAGGAATGGTGAAGATTTGATGGAATGCATCAAAAGATTCAGGGATATAGCACTTGATTGCTATGATCATTGTGAAGAAAGAACATTGGTGGAAATGTGTATGACAAACATGATCAGGGAGTACAGGGCAATCCTGGAAAACTTAGAAATCTCCCAGTTTGTACAGTTGTTGCAAAAGGCCAGAAAAACTGCTCAGTCCGTGAAGCCAAGTTCGGACAAAAGAAACACTCTGCAAGCTATGGCAGTATCCATTAGCGAGCGGAGAAGGAAGACTGATGGGAGGGAATATGATACTCCCCCACCAATACCGTGCACTCCAAAAGAATTAGATGTGCTACTAGACAAGTGGATAGCAGATGGAGTTTTCAACCTAATCAAGTTTCTAGAGAACCCACAGAAGAAGAGCGGAGGGACCCACGGTTCTGTCGTTTGCATAACTACGTGCAACATCCTACCGCGGAGTGTTAGGCGCTCCGCAGATTGGTGCACCGCAGGATCAAAGAAGGGACTCTAGAACTATCCCAGCAAGAGGTTCAAAGAAACTCACACCCAAACCACAAAAGGAAGGGTGTAGCAGCGGTAGTGATTTGCGTGGATCCAGGGGAAGACGAAGAAGAAAATCTAGCCTTGCCTGCTGCAGCGATTACCACTTTACAACGAAGCTCCAAATTCAAAAATTTGTTTGACCAGTTGGGGCTCCCAGCAAAGGAAAAAAAGATAGCCACGGAGGCTTTGGTGAGCATCGCCTCCGGGGCAGGTGTAGAATGCTTGTCAGCAGAAATCCCAAATCACTTTTAGTAATGAGGATATAGAGGTGGGATACCCAGATCACCGAAGGCCCCTCTACTTGGCGGCATTTATAAATCAAATCCTCATCAAGAGAGCCTTGGTAGATACAGGTGCTTCTGTAAATCTCATTCCATTGAGCACTTTACAAGCAGTAGGAATTTCGGAAAGAAAGATTCAGGGATGCCCAATGGAAGTGATAGGATTTGGCGGAAGGGGCGAGTACACCACAGGCCACATTTAGTTGTGGTTGAAAGTAGGCCCCATAACTTCTTTAGCTCGATTCCATGTGGTGAAAACAGAGGTCTCCTATCATGTGCTTTTAGGGAGGCCATGGTTGCACAAACACCGATTGGTCTCATCCACCTATCATTAGTGTGTGAAAGGAAGGTTGAATGACAGAATGATACGAATAGCAGCAAACCCCTCGCCGTTCGAACAGGCAGAGGCTCATTTAGTAGAAACTATGTTCTATGACCAATGGGCTCCGTCTAGGGAAACCTCAGTATCAAAGCCACGAGGTACCTTCGTGCCTAAGTGGGAAGACATCCAAGGTGACCCAGAGCCTGACCTAAGGGAGTTGCTAGCACGAAAAAAGAAAAGAAAAGAAGCACCCGCCGTAGAATCAGATGACATACCCCAATGTGTTAGGGTCCGAGGCCTTAATGGCAGGATTACAAATTATGAAGACGCGCGGGGCCCATGAGTGAAATACAAGCGGGCCCCGCCCAAGAGTGGCAGCACAAGAGTTTGGTGTGTTGCGTGGCACAAGAAAGTTCAGGGGAAGAAAGTAATAAATAGAAAGATGAAAAAATCATGGCAAAAAAGGAGGTGCAAGTTGTAGCAGAAGAAGAGTTGGAGGAGGTTGACCTAAGGTCTGATTCACAAGGACCAAGGCCTATCTCAATTAGTGCAAGTCTGACAAAAAAGGAAAAATCAGAGCTGATACTGCTGTTGAAAGAATTCAAAGACGTTTTCGCATGGAATTACAGTGAAATGCCAGGGTTAGACCCTGGGCTAGTGGTGCATACGTTAAATGTGGACCCAGAAGCCAAACCAGTGACCCAGCTTGCTAGGATATTCCATACTGAAATAGAAGGGCAAATAGTTAAAGAAGTGCAGAAATTACTGGCCGCAGGATTCATCAAGCCTATTCAACACCCGCACTGTCTATCCAACATAGTACCAGTAAAGAAGAAGAACAGACAGATAAGATGTTGTGTAGATTTCAGAAATCTCAATAGAGCCTGTCTGAAGGATGAGTTCCCGCTGCCAAACATGGATTTACTAATAGATTCTACGGCAGGAAGCACCATGTTTTCATTCATGAATGGGTTTAATGGATACAATCAGATCAGAATGGCACCAAGGGATGCGGAGAAAATTGCTTTTAGAACACCCATGGGCAGCTTCTACTATACTGTGATGCCCTTTGGGTTAAAAAATGCACGTGCAACTTATCAACGAGTAATGACGACCATATTTCACAACTGATGCATCAGGAACTAGAGGACTACGTGGATGACATAGTGGTTAAATCAAGGAGGAGAGAAGAGCACTTCCATGTGTTGAAAAGGGTATTTGAAAGGTGTAAAGCCTTCAAACTAAGAATGAACCCTCTCAAGTGCGCATTTGGAGTGTCCTCTGGGAAATTCCTGGGCTTCGTGGTTCACAGCAGGGGAATAGATGTGGACCCGGCCAAAGCCACAGCCATAGCCACTATGAGACCACCGGCCACAGTAAAGGAGTTAAAGAGATTCTTAAGGAAGGTCTCGTATATCCGGAGATTCATCCCTGGGTTGGCATCAATCACCTCTACTTTCACCAAATTGCTCAGGAAAGGGCAAAGCTTTGAATGGGGAGAAACGCAGCAGACGGCCTTCAAGAGGCTACAGTAGATCATGATGAACCTCCCAACGGTACAAGCCCCAGTCCATAAAAATTCATTGCTACTCAACTTGGCCGCCAACTCTTATGCCATTGGTGCATTAATCGCCCAAGAGGATGGAGGTGGTGTTGAGCAACCAGTGTACTACATCAGCCGTGCCTTAAAAGATGCAGAAACTCATTACCCAAGGGCAGAAAGGGCATGTCTGGCTATTATGTATGCTTCGTAGAGGTTAAGCCATTATTTCTTGGCCTACGAAGTATGGCTGATGACCAAGTCCCATGCCATCAAGGCTCTGTTGCAACAACCAATCCTCTCAGGCAAAATATCCCAGTGGTTGTTACAATTGTCACAGTATGACTTGAGAATGGGGACACCCAGGGCGGTGAAAAGCCAGGCTATAGTAGATCTATTGGCACAATTTCCGGGAGAAGAAGAATTCCCGTTGGATGATGAAGTTCCAGGGGAAGTAGCCATGGCAGAAGAGGTCAGAGAACAATGGGTAATAAAATTTGATGGGTCTTCTACCACCCAATTAGGGGGGGTGGGAGTAGTTTTGTACCATGAAGAAGATAAGGCAGTAGCACTATCGTTCAAACTGGAATTCCCCTATTCAAATAACACGGTAGAATACGAAGCCTATCTAACCGGGTTGGCCACGGCTCTTGAAATGGGAGTCAAGCACTTAAAGGTAATGGGTGATTCGAACCTAGTGGTTTGCCAGGCCAAAGGGATCTTCTCCCTAAAAGAGCCTAGCCGAGCCTCATACAGAGCAATGGCCCAGAAGATGGAGGAGAAATTTTCAACCTTCGAAATAGAACATGCTTCAAGGAACGAAAACCAGTTTGCAGATGCGTTGGCCGCGCTAGGCTCGCAAATAATATTCGAAGGGGATAACACCAGGGTAGTGGTCAGTAAGAAGGAAGAATCCATTATTAAGGTGTTGAAGGAAAGATTCCTGGAGGAACGGTGTGAAAGGGATTGGTGGATCCCCATAAGGGAAGCCTTGATGAAAGGAGAAGGTGCTGCAGAACTGAAGGTACTGAAAGACTACGCCTTGGTGAGAGGAGAACTGTACCGTAGGATGCCTGGTGGGGTCTTGTCCAGATGCGTGGGGTAGGAGGAGGCCCAGAGAAAGTTGAAAGAAGTACATGACAAGACTTGCGGATCCTGCGGGGAGGTCAGCCTTTACCGAAGACTTCAAAGGGCAGGCTTCTATTGGCCAAGCAAGGGTAAAGACGCAAATTGAGTCCAAACCCAATGTGGGACCTGCCAGCTCGCAGCAGACAGAGAAGAAAGTTACGCTGTGTTCATCAGCGAAGACTGGAGAAGCCCATTCGTGTAGTACTTGGCAGAAGGCACCCTGCCACAAAAACACAGTGAAAGATACAAGCTTAGGAGGTTGGCAACGCGCTATTTTTTGCATAACACGGTCCTTTTCAAAAAAGGGTACGATGGTGACCCCTTAAGATGTTTGGGCCCTGAAGAAGCAAGAGAAATGATAAAAGAAGTGCATTTGGGAGAGTATGGGGAGCACCAGAGGAAGAAAAAGCTTTATAGATGTCTGCTGCAAATGGGCTACTACTGGCCTACCATGAAGAAGGATACGGCAGAATTTGTGAAGAAATGCCACAGTTACCAAGTGCAAGCCAACTTGATTAACACTCACCCGCAGAACTTACATAGCATGGTCACCCCATGACCCTTCCACACTTGGGGGCTTGATTTGGTAGGACTAGTTAACCCACCATCGCGTGGATACATATGGATACTAGTGGCTACGGAATACTTCACTAAGTGGGCAGAGGCAGTGCCACTCCGAAAAGCCACAGGAGGAGTAGTGGCAAACTTCATCAAGTAAAACATAATTGTGAGGTTTGGAGTACCCCACAGGATTATCAGCGACAATGGCACCCCCTTTGTCAACAGTGATGTAAGGAAAATGTTGGAGTTCTACCAAGTCAAGCACCATCGTTCATCGCCCTATTACCCTTAAGGAAATGGGCAAGCAGAGGCAATAAACAAGGTTCTCATAAAGATCATCAATAAAATGAGCCAAGAGTACACAGGAGGATGGGCAACGCACCTTCCAGACGCCCTTTGGGCTTACAGAAAATCACCAAAGTCTGCCACAAGATTTTCACCCTTTTCCTTGGTATACAGGACAGAGATAGTGAGCCCAGCAGAAGTGATGACTCCATCTTTGAGAGTTATATAGATACAGGGGAAGGAAAAAGAGGAAGAAGCCTTTACGACAGAAAGGTGTGAAGATCTAGAAGGACTTGATGAAAGAAGGGAGGAAGCCCAAGAGCGTAGCCACAGATACAGACAAAGGATGACAGAAACCTATGGCAGGATGACTAAAGACAGGGTGTTCGCAGAAGGACGACTTGTATTGAAAGTGGTAGACTATGTCAGGCGAGGTATGGTAAGACCATCTAAGTTTGCACCAAAATGGGAGGGACCCCTCGTGATAAGAGAGACACACTCAAGTGGGTATTATCGTCTAGCCCAGATGAATGGCAAGGACCTAATGGAACCCATCAATGGGAAATGGCTGAAGCGTTATTATGCTTAAGTTAAGGTTATGTAGTTGTCCCTTTCATTCAATGAGTTCAAGGTTTACCTTTTGTTCTTCTTTTTTCCTTCAAGTGACCATGTCATGAGACAAGTTTTGTAACATGCTTTTATGAGTACACAATGAAAAAGACATGAAGTATTATAAAAAGCATTACATGTCATAAGTAATAGCATAAATAGCAACCAAGTGTAGCATCTTAAAAGTTACAAACCCAAACTATGGCAACTATGCCAAATTAGCCAAATAAGTGTTGTAAAAAGAAAATATGTAGATGAAGTGTACTAGGCGGGGTAGTAAAAAAAGGAAAAGAAAAAAAAAGAAAAAAGGGAAACTACATCAACGAAGCCTAGAGATAAGAGGCTGGTCTCCAAAGCTGTTGGACCCACTAATGCTAGCAAGAAGACACTCACGATGACCCTCCAAATCTGCCACCTCCTTCTTCAAAGTCTCGATCCGTGTGTCAATAGCATCTATAGCAGGCTGAACCTTTTTCATGAAAAGGTTCTGGCAATCTCACAGAGATAGTCTAGGATGAACTCCACAGCAAAACCCACACTGATCAGCTCTTGGACCGCAGCTCTCCACTGCAGGATCCTCTCAGAAGAGACAGTATCAACAAAGTTATGTTCAATATCATTCGTTACGCTTCCCAGCAGCTTCAAGAAATGCTCCCTGGCAGAATGACCAAGGCGAAATCCCTGCATGAAGTCCCCCCGGCTATTGAAAACTGCCTCTAAGTGAGAAACGCAATCCTGGGGAACCCTGAAGCCATGGAAGTCCACATAAGGAGGGCCGGAACTCCAAAAGTCGGCAGGATCGAGGTCGTTAATCTCAGGCTGATCAAAATGTGCAAAAAAGGTTGTAGCCTCACCCACGAGGTCTGGAACTATGGTAGAACTGCTGCCTACCTCAAACTGAGAAGGGACAGTAGGCAACGGACCTAACAAGGAGCATGAGACGTAACATGAGAAACCATAAGTTAGGAGCAATAAACTCACAAGAAAGAAATAAGGGAGGAGCCGAGAAACTCACCAGGACCCGTGAGAATGGGGGCTGTGGGAACGGTAGAAACAAATACAGAAGATATGGCAAAAACAGGTACAGAAGATATGGCAAAAACGGGCACTGTGGGAATAGCAGAAATGGGTGCAATGGGTGTGGCAGGAGCAGCAGCTGAAGGCATATCTACGTCTGTTATGGCCCCTGGCCCCTCAAAAGTCTCTGCAAAATACGAAAATAGACATACAAATAAAAGGAAATTGCAGCAAAGGGGAGAGCAAATATATACGTGTAAGGAAGAGATGGCAAAAAAGAGAGAGGAAAGAATGGACTTGGCCAAAAAAAAAAAAAAAGAAGGGAGAAAGGCACATACCCATGAATTCGGTCTCGGGAGGAGCACTCTCTTCGTTGTCAGAGTAAAAAATCCTCTTCTTCAAAACAGGTTCATCGTCTGGGTCCTCAAGGACGTCCTCAGACCCCTCAGAGGACAAGTCCACATCAGGTCCACGTGTGGCAAAGCTGGGAATGGAAGAAAGGGTAACTACCAGTGAAGAACCATCCTTCACAACCTGAGATAGAACTACAAAGGGGTCACTGGTGGAGATGACAAGGGGTGTGACAGGAGAAATAGCCTCGGTCTGAACAGTAGCAGGAGGAATGGCCACCTCTTGGGGAGAGAGTGTCTTGGCAGAAACGGGAATGGCCTCATTAACCTTCCCAGTATGAGTACCCTCGTCTATGGGTACCAGCTCAGTGGGAAGGGTAGTAGCCTCAGCAGAACTCCAGGTGTAGCAGCAGAAGGGGTAGGTGTTGCAAATACTACGTCAGCCCCATCAAAAAAGCCTCCCATAGGTGCAACCATGGAGGCAGAAAGCTTCTCTGTCGTGGGGTGGTATATAGAAAGAGGCTCGGGCTCATCCTAAAAGACGAAAGGAAAAGGATATGAAGATCAAAGGAACTTTTAAGCAAATGAGTCAAACAAAAGCATGTGGTAGATGAAACATGTGCAAAGAAAAAAGAGGAGGAAGAAGAAAAGAAAGGAGATGTACCTCAAACTCAGGTTCATCAAGCAAAATGAGGCGGGTGACTGATGCATCCTTCTTATGCTTAGACTGCAAAGGGAAAAGAGAACAAAAGATAAGGTTAAAAAGAGAAGTCAGCACACGTGTCAGGATTAGCTACAGGAAAGTCAAAAGTATATAAAAGACAAAGCAGAATTAGAGGTAACTTACTCTCCGCTTAGCAACAAACGCAGGGTGAGGGGTTATCTTTCTCTTGCTACCTCGTGTTCTGTTAGAAGGGGGAGCATTTGTAGATGGCCGTGGAATATCAGGTTTGGACTTGCTTGCAGACTTAAGCTTTGCAGGACTCTTCTTACTCGGCACAGAAATATTCGTCACTTTAACTTTCTTCTCCCAGCCCGGAGGATAATCATCGGCGTGCCAATGCCACCCTCTTTTCTCCTCATCCCACTCAAAGATAGGAGACAAATTCTGCTTCCTGACATATGCTAACACAGACTTGGAAGGAAAAAGCAACCGAGGATTGGCCGAGATAATTGCGCTAAGCCCATCAGGAGGAACGAGGGAGAAACCATGACTACCCATCAACTCTTTTTCAAACGAAGTCATCACAGCTTGCCAATATCCATGCATGGCAGGGGTACAAAGACCTTCCCTCAGTGAGCCCGGAATGGTAACTACAGTAAAACGCTAACTCCAAAATTCAAAGGCAGTGGGCCGCAGAAAGGGTCGAACAGAAGTGGGGGACTCCATAAGAAAAGAAAGGTCATCAGGAATGTCCTGGTCTAATCCGAACTGCCTTTTTACCCGGTTGGCAGGATAATGAACAAACCTAATCCCTTCATCGGCCAAATAAGGCAGCCACCCAGCATTAGTGGCCACTAAGTAAGTAATCTCGGTCTCATCAAAACCGGTCAAGGGAGTGGTAGTCCCGGCGGTGTCAACGAACAAACCCATAGCAGAATCTACACATGTATAACTGGCACCTAATTTTCTATAACCTCTCCAAGAAAATCCGACACCTTGATCAAAGGATTTAACAGCAAAATGGTTAATTGGCTTCAAGCCAACCCAGTGAAAGGCCAATGGAAAGTGTGACTCAAATCTACCGCAAAAATCAGTAATGGCCTGCGGACACGATCGATACTTTTCTTTAACGAAATGAAAGGGCCTACACTTCGACAAATGCTTAGCACAACGCTCGTACAGCAGGTGTTGCAAAATAGTACTATGAACGGAGGAGGTGACTATATGGTAGGAGCCTGCTTGGCTCTCATTGCTTCACAGGATATCTAGTTGAACATACAAATGCCCCAAGAACATAGGAGCCAACGGCAGACTAACCCCAGCAGAAATCTTAATAGCCCAACGGAAATATAAAGGCTTCACGGCGTAATGAGGGTGGGACCCAAAAATAAACTTGCAAAGCCAAAACACAACAAAGGCCGCACGACCGGCAGACACAGAGAATTTAGAAGAAGAACGAACCCAATAAGACAACTTGGTGTTCCCACTCATCCTTTTCTTCAACTCAGCCTCCATGACCTCTTCCTCCGGGGAAAGCTCTAAGGTGGCAGGATCAATGTCGCCAAGGATGGGCAAGAGTAACTGGTTGGCTACATCTTCTAAGGTCATGGTGACCTCACCGCAGGAAAAGAAGAAGGTATGGGTGGTGGTACACCACCGGCGGACCAAGTGACAGAGGTTGAAGAGGTCCCGAAAGTTGGATAAGCAGTGGGATGAAACGATGGCCTTCAAAACGCCGGCCCGCTATACCAATCCCATGAAGCCGGTGTTGGATAACTCATTGTCCACCCACTCCCTCCAACCCAAGGCAGTATCCAACCCAAACTCGAAATGGATAGGCACGGGGAGCGAAATGCCCTGGCGAATGACAAGATCGGGGATCGAGTAGGCCAACGGGGCCCAAGAAATGTCCGTATTTCGCCGGCAAAGAGCGAGCCACACACAGCCCGACAGCGGCGGCGCATAATCGCCAGGAATCTTTGGGAAATGGGGATGAATGTCGTACCAGGGATCAATAAGTGGAGCGCACTCACTGTCCGGGTCACGCTCCGTTTCTTCCTCGTCGAAATGGTCCGACTCGGAGTACATGGCCTCCTCGCCTACGTCACGTGCGGCAGGAGGATCGAAGATAACTTCTTTTCCTTTATGGTGGGAGGAGCTTTGGCTTTTCGCCAGTGTCATTGTGCAGAAATTTGATCGAAGAAAACGGATAGGGTGTTTGAGGAAGAGGAAGTGGAGAAGAAAGGGAAAACGGAAAGAGAGTTTTGAAAAGCAAGAAGGAGTTTGTGTTTGGATTACAAAGGGACTCCCTCTTAAATACCTAGGTCATTAATGCCGACACAAAAGGAGGCGATGGGTCAGCCATCAAGAAGAGGATGAAATTAATGAAACGGCGGCTGTGTTTCAAAATAACTGCTAAATTGAGAAATTCGAAGAGACAACACTGTTCACGGCAGAAATATATATATATATATATATGTATGTATGTGTAAGGTAGAGACCACAATTCAAAAAGCCTGCGAAGGAAAAGAAGATGGAAAGACAGAAAGGGCAGAGAAGTTTTTTATTATTATTCACATATGAACCGCAGGAACGCTTCATATGTTCACGGGGCTAAATGTTGATAGCCATTTTGGAAGCCCAAGTGGAAAGGAGAAGTCCAGCAACATGGACAGAAAAGAGTTGGCAAATGGATAGAAAACTCATTAAGCCCAAGTGGCAGAAATAATGGATCACAGGCCTATGAGATAAACAAATGGGCCTTGAGAAGGTAAATGGGCTTAAAGGAGCCCGGAAAGAGAGAAAAAGCAAACCATGGGCAGTATATGATATGGAAAAGTGAGAATGGGCCACGGCAGACCCAAAGTAATGAAAGCAAAGAAAGTAAGGAGTTGATGGCAAGCCCATAAACCCCAAGGATGAGGGATAATGTAATTGGGCCGGGAAAGCCCAAAGAATTCAGTAAAAGCTCATAGGAATGCAAAGTTAAGAAAAGGGCCGAGGAAGCCCAAGGAAAGCAAATGGGCCCGGGACGCCCAAAGGAAAACAAATGGGACACATGAGCCCGCCAGTGATGTAATAAAAGAACCAATGGCCATACTGGGCCATTGGGAGAAGAATAAACGGCAGGCCCAAAGAGGCCCAGTAGGATTGAGGCAAACAACTTCGCAACAGGAATGATAGAGTGGTATGGCAAGAGATGGTAGTAGGAAAAAATGGTGGGCTGAAGAAAAGCAAAACCCACCGTCAAGCAAGGCCCAGCTCCTAAGTAGGGCAAGCCATAAAGGAAAAGGGAACCAAAAAATAGTCAAAAACGGACGGCAGACTATGCAGGCCAACCACGGCAAACGCATAAGCAGCAGACAGATTTTGGACATACATGGAAGAGAGGCACGCGCAAGGCCCAGACTTCACCAGCCTGTACCCAGCCAATACAGGACACGGTGAGGTCATGAGTTAGAGGTAAGAGGGCATGGTTTGGCGGTGGGGAAAGGGAAAAAACCTATTTTGAGGTTCTTGCTAGGGCTCTTTTGGGGAAAGTGTCCTGCTGGGATGACATACCACCCAAAGGAGCAAAGCTAAGTAGGAACCACTAGGTGCATGCCATGAAGGATAGGAAGAGAGAAGGCACCCACACCATAGCAAGAAAGGGTGCCACGGCAGACAAACAAACAAAATAGTTTTCTTTTGTCTGGTGATGGGGAATGGCACACAGACAGACCAGTGGTGGTCGGCAAGTACACTCAGACCAGATAAAGGTGGTTAAGGGCTAAAATAGTAAAATCTGGTCACGGCAGACACTATAAAACGGCCCTTGCCGTGTACAGGAAAAGGGGACGACAAGCACCACGGTATTAGAAATTTGAAAACCAGGAAATAGAAAACAAGTATTAAGAAAAAGAAGTGGAAAGAAAAAAGATAAGAAAGGGGAACATTAGAAGAGAAGGAAAGAAAAAGATAGAGAGTTAGAGCGGCAGGCATGCATCAATAGGTTGATTCCCTCTCTCCCTCTCAAAGTCCTGCTCTCTACTGGAAACAACTGGTTCTCTTGTGCACCAACCATTCAGGTCTGCTTCCCTCAAAGTGATTAATTTCCACGGCAGGATCTCCCTCGGAGATTATTCACTTTGAGAAGAGGCGTTCTTCCCTCTCTGGTTTTGGTCCTGCGGATCAGATTTAATCTAATTTCTTTCCTCTTTCAATCAACCCATATAATACCCACTTATTTCCCTTACTTTTCTTATAAAATAATTGTTGTTAAACTGTGATTATCTTTTCTTAAGTAGAGATTATCTGTTTGCCTTAATAAAGATGTCAAAGTACTTTATTTTATCTTATTATTATCATATTTGCCTGCCACAATTCATCTGAAACAGTTCTGCCCACTGTAAGCGTGCTCCTGGCAAATGAGGCATAGTTTGCACACAAGCCGGACCAAATTGAGTTGCAGTTAGACCGGTCTCAACTCCCTTACTCAGAATATTTGGGCCCAGTACCGCAGGAGGCAACCCAGCCCGATTTAACCAAAAAGGCCCACTACACCCATTAACAAATCATGGTTTGTTTTTATAAGCAAACAATTCATGGTTTTATCTAATCGTGCATTTAAAGAGTCGGTAGTAACCTGAAGGACCTGAAATTATGTTTATGTTGTCAAGATCAATCTTTAATCAAATGTTGAATTTTTCCTCAAAAATAAAAAAAATAAATCACTTGTTGGATTTATAATAAGAACTCCGATGAAGACAATGATGATACGTCGCTATCAAGATTCATCTTGACAACATATACATAAGTTTAGGCCCTTCAGGATACCACCAACTCTTTACATGATTAAATTAAAAATATTGGTATTTATTGAGGATCTAAGGTTCTTGTCTTCTTTATACGAAAATATTTCATTCCATAAACAGAATACAATAAATACCAAGACGGCAAGACCCAAACATTGTATTACTATATATAACTGTAGTGTACTAGACATATGGGTTAATGTGGCTATATCAATGTCTCCAATTCCAGACCATATTTTATATATATATATATACTAATTTACTGTAAAATTTATAAGTAATGCTACAACTACAAACTATTTTACTAACATTTTTACAAATTGTTGATGTGACTGGTTTCTTATTGGTTTTCATCTAAGCTTATCATGAACATCACTTTTTCATTTACCAATAACCACTCACTATATCAGCAGTTTGTAAATTTTTTTTTTATAAAAAAGTTTGTATCTCCAGCTTTACTCAAATTTTATTAGAAAAAGGTTTGCAAATTGATGTAGTATTGGACGCGATTAGTGTCACTTCAATAACATAATAAATATATATTGAAATAGTTTTTGTGAGTGGTGAAACATAAATTTATAAAACTTATTTAGTAAAATTTGTAGTATTTCTAACAAGTTGAAATAAACTATTACTCTAACTAATTTTCGATAAAAAAAGAAAAAAAAGAAGAAGAAGAAGAAGAAGAAGAAGAAGTAGAAAGAAATACACTCTAACTATCTATAACTTTACACATCTAACACATGACAAAATTAATTGAAGCACATGTAGGGAATAATATACAAAGTAATAAAAGAAGAACGAGGATAACACAAAAGACAAAACAGAAATAGATAACTTGGAGGTACAAATTGTTATCCTTAGATAATATTTGACCCCACACTAATGTTGCTAAAGGGTTATTGCAAACTTGTCCCCAGGATACAACTAAGTTATTGGGTTCTACAAATAGCAATTTTGGAGAATAACCACAAAATTTCTTGTGTTTCTTTCTAACTTACTATTTTGTGGAGTTATTTTTCAAGTGAACATAAATCTCTATTTATACCCATAGGGTTAAATTTCATCAAAAAACACGTATGAAGAGTTAAAATGTTTCATAAAACCGTTCATAAGACTTGAATACACATATTATTGCACACTTATTATTTTTTAAACAAAAATCGTAAGTTGAATACACTCTTTTTATTGGAAAAGGTTTCTCTCAAGCTCAATTGGAAAATGTTTCTCTACAAATTAGTTTGAAGAGAAATCCTCTAAACTTTGTTAATATCTTTTTATTTGATGTAAAATTTGAAATTCTAATCGTTGGATTGCATGTTTGCAAAATTTTAAGAAGATCAAATATCAATCACTATGTCATCAATCAGAAGTTTAAATTTCAAGTTTTTGTGATCCAAAATTATGCATAAAAAAATAAGTTTAATGATAGAATAGTAAATAACATCCAATTTGAATGAACTTTGGGATGTGTGTTAGGAACATACGGAACATGCAATCCAATTGTTAGATTTTTAAAATCCAAATCCAATAAAAATATATAGAAGGAGTTTGAAGGGTTTTTCTCCAAAATAGTTTGAAGAGAAACCTTATCCATGGTTGATTATAGCAAGTGCTTGATTTAAACAAGGATTTCCTTAACACCTCTCTCTCTCTCTCTCTCTCTCTCTCTCTCTCTCTCTCTCTCTCTCTCTCTCTCTCTCTCTCTCTCTCTCTCTCTCTCTCTCTCTCTCTCTCTCTCTCTCTCTCTCTCTCTCTCTCCAACACAAACTAGAATTAAGATAATAGCAATGTTATGATAACTTTTTACACAATCATAGGCTGTGTTTTGGTTTGATAATAAAGGACAATCATTAGGAGTGGATGCTATAAGTTGAAACTCTTTAAAAAGAGTACTTAAAATGATTATGTGATAAGTTGTGGTTAAAATATTTTAAAAAAATAAGTTGAGCTTAGAAAATCACTTTTACATAGCCTTATTACTGATACTATTTTTATTTTGTGCTAATCACAACAATTATGAAAAAAATTGTGAAAATTTTTGTATCCCTAAACTTAAACTCTCACTAGTTTATCGTTTTACAGACTTCTTATTTAAATCAAAACTTTTGAAAAAAAAGTGGTTCATGTAGCATAAAGTAGTCAGTATTTTTATAAATAAGTTGGTTAGTGTTAAGAATATCCAAAGCTTAAGTTAAGAGGTCTAATATACAACTTTTTACCCAACTTAGAGCATTCACATTAGTCCGTCCAAAGTTTCCGTCTATTTTAGCATAATAACCTACTTTTTCTATTTTACACAACCACTTTATAAAAAAACAAACATCAGATTATCTATTATACACCATTTTTTTTATTTAAATAATATTTTTTTCACTATTTTTATTTTATTATTTCACACCCCACCCACCTTCACACACTCCAAACTCTTTTCTCTAAACACAGTCTTTCTTTCTTTCTTTTTCTCTTTCTCCTTCTTTTTCTCCTTTCTTCTTTCTTTTCCTCCTTCTCCTTCTTAGTCTCCTCCTTCCTCTTCTTCTTCTTTTGCAATTTGGGTTTGATTATTTATATGGGTTTAATTATTTTTTTTAGGAGAGATTTTGACAAATTTGGAATCTAAATTTGTATAGATTTGTTAATAGATTCAAGAGAAGATAGAAGAGAAAGAGAGCAGAGGAAGAGAGAGAGTCAGATGAGAGAGGAGAAGAGAAGGATGATAGAGGAAAGAAAAAAAATAAATTAAAAAATCATTACCATAATCGTGTAAATATACATGATTACTATAGCAAAAATGGAAATGCACAGTAATATAGAGGCACCGATATGGGTAGATTTTGAGCAAAAATGTATAAAATTATGCATTTTTTCTATTTTGCACTGACTAGTGCAAGTACTTAATGTGATGAGTTGTGATTAGAAGATTCTAAAAAAATAAGTTGAGTTAAGAAATCAATTTCACATGGGGCCATTACTTACCATTTTTATTTTGTATCAATCACAATAATTATAAAAAAAGTTGTGAAAATTTTGTGTCCCTAAACTTATTGGAGATAAACAGGTCCATAACCCAACCAAAACCAAAACAAAGACTAATTCGCCTGACAGGTTGAGTCTAAGAATTAATGGATTCGGACTTTGATATCATGTTAGAGCATCCAATCAAAAAGCTTAAGTTAGTAGATGGAGTGATCTGACAAATACATGTTTCTATAATCAAGAACACACTCAACTAGAATTTTCTTATCAATTAATCCTCCATGAGTTCTTTTTGCTGCAAAAGCAATTGATTTTTTAAGAGGCATTGAAACATTTAAGTACATAGAAAGATAAGGAATACCACAAGTTTGTTATCTCATAAGGTGGTTTTTCACTGACAAATTCCAAAGATACATAATTAGTGTTCATCTTTAGAAGCTTTGTTTTTGGTGAGATAATTTTTGGAGAGTTCTGCAATATTTGCCACTGCGTCAATAGTAACATACGAGGCATTAGCAGCAGCCTCTTCCTTGACATCATACTCTATTGTGCTTTTGATTATGCATGAATCATTGTCTTTCTCTATGACTTCGAATCGAATAAGAAAAAGAGTAAAGCCTAACTCAAGATATCCTCCTTCGATCACTTCTGTTTCTTTAAGGCGCTTCTCATTGTGAAGCTTTGTCAACTTCTCTTTGTAAACAGTAAACAAAGGTGGGCCTAATTCAATAAAAATAAAGTTGAATGAGAAAGATAAAGTAACGATGCAAATTGAAATTAACTTCAAAGAAAAAATAGTTGCATAATCAGTCAATCATTGATTTATCAACAAAAAAAAAAAAAAGTCATTCGTTTCTTTATTTTTCCAAGCAATAAAAGAACCTAAACCCCTTGAGTCTAGATCTCATTTGCACCAAAAATTAATCGATATATTAGTTCGATGATAAAAAACAATCATTATACGGTGGACATTATAGGGACAAATCTTTACTTAATTGAGATAGAACATGAAATTGATTGCATATTTTTAATATTGACCCAAGATTGACCTAAAAATTAGTCTTGCTCTAAATAAGCGATTAATTGACATTATAAAAACAACATTTTAATGCTACACAAACAGATCTTATCTAAATGTCTTTAAGGTTCCAAGAAGTGGTATCTAACAATTTTCACAGAATAAATCTAGGAACATACCCAAATTCACAATATACTGAAGTGGTCATCTAAAATTCTAAATGATGGACACTTTTTGCCCCCCACTTTTTACATAAACATACCTTTTTTTTGTTTTATTACTCACAATGGGTCACTTCATTGAGTTGAAAAAATATTTGCATAATCAGTCATTCATTGATTTATCAAAAAAAGAAAAAATCAGTCATTCATTTCTTTATTTTTCCAAGCAATAAAAGAACCTAAACCCCTTGAGTTTGGATCTCATTTACACCAAAAATTAATTGATATATTAGTTATTTAGTTCAATGATAAAAAACAATCATTATACGGTGGACACTATAGGTTTAATTCTTTACTTAATTGAGATAGAACATGAAATTGATTGCATATTTTTAATATTGACCCAAGATTGACCAAAAAATTAGTCTTTGCTCTAAATAAGCGATTTATTGACATTATAAAAACAACATTTTAATGCTGCACAAACAGATCTTATCTAAATGTCTTTAAGGTTCCAAGAAGTGGTATCTAACAATTTTTGCATAATAAATCTAGGAACATATCCAAATTCACAATATATTGAAGTGGTCGTTTGAGACTCTAAATGATAGACACTTTTTGCCCCCCAACTTTTTACATAAACATACCCTTTTTTTTGTTCCATTACTCACAATGGTTCACTCCATTGAGGTGAAAAAATTGGGCTTGTTCATAGTATTGTTGATTTTCGCAATAGTAAACATCCTCATGACACTTTTTGTATCAAAGCCTATGAACAAATTTTCCTTTTCTTCTTTTAGACTTCTCTTTTGATACCAACTAAAAAAGATCTATTTGGATATCAAGAAAAAAAAATTGACAAAGAACAAAGAAAAAAAAAAAGTTTAAAGGAATTACATTTGCTTCAATGTTTTTGAACAATGTTAATTAATTTTTGCAATAACTGATGGAACGTTTTCGATGTAGGCAAATGGAATTAGTGGCACTATTTATTATACTTACTATTAAAGCCAAACATGCACCACTAGAATTAAAACAGAAAATTTAAAAAGGTAAAAACATTCACCAGCTTCAATTGCTTTGTAATACCTGCAAATGTTAGCTTGAGAATAGTCCCAGCCCCTCCATCACCTTCTATGACATCAATTTTCTCAATGCCACTTGCAGGCTCTTCTTCAACAAGTTTTGCCAACCGAAGCGTGCTGTAAAGCTCCCACGCTTCACTCGCTGGCACGTTCACCTCTAGCTCGTGTGAGAGCTGCCCAAACATCTTTAACTTCTCTTGCTTCTGAACAGAACCCCAGCTAACTGTTATGATGTATTAGGCATGCTCTTTCCTTGTGATATATATATTCTCAAAATTTATCTATGGACAAAGTGAAAATGCTTTAGAATTTTGGGCAAGTCGGCTTCCAAATATTCTTTTGCTGCTCGCATGTTGGTTTGTCATATGAGCTAATAGGAAGAGAACAATGCTAAATGCAATTAGTATAGTCCAATTAACAATTCATGGTTTTATTTATCTAATCATGTGAAGAGTTTGTATCCTAGGCCATTGTTTATGTTGTCAACATCACTCTCGAACGCTTGCAGAATGACTCGAATCTTTTCACGCCGGCTATCATTTTTTTTTTTTTTTTTTTTTTTTTTAATTTCTTTGTGTAGATCATAGCATTTAGTAATATTATGGTTGAATATTTAGAAGAACTCATTAGTGACGTCAAAAGTGGCATTGGATTCTAAGGTTGCGAAAGCGTGATGATTTGAAAATGGTTAGAATTGCTAGGCAGAAGCTCAAGCTTATTGTATTAAATTGTGATTATGCTATTGAATTAGAGTTAGGTGTGGCTATTCGTCAAACTATTGAATTAGAGTTAGGTGTAGCTATTCGTTAAAAAAGAGTTAGGTGTGGCTATATAAACATCTCTGTTATGTTGGTGCCTAGAATAAGCGTAGGCATAATTGCTGGAATCTCAAATCGCTTATTTGAGAATAATAGATTTTATTAGTTGAGCTTACAACATGTTGCTTGCCCTACAACTTAAACCCTTCCCCCCTCCCCCCTCTCTAAGACCTTTAAACACTTTGTACATGGGAAAATGCCAATCACTTACAAGGCCTTTGACCAATTTGAAACATTTAAATACATAAAAAGTTATTCAATACCACAATTCGCAAGTTTGTTATTTAATACGGTTGTATTTCACCAATAAATTGCAAAGATTCATAATTAATGTGTATCTTTAGAAGCTTTGTTTTTGATGAGATGATTTTTGGCGAGCTCTGCAAGTTTTGCCACTGCATCGATGGTGGCATATGATGCATTAGCAGCAGCCTCTTCCTTGACATCATACTCAATTGTGGTTCTCACTATGCATGTATCACTGTCCATCTCGATGACTTCAAAGCGAGTGTGATGAAAAGTAAAGCCTAATTCAAGATATCCTCCTTCAATCACCTCTGCTTCTTTCAAGCGTTTCTCATTGTCAAGCTTTGTGAACTTCTCTTTGTAATAAGTAAATCCAGGTGTGCCTAATTCAAGGAAAGAAAGTTCAATGAAGAGAGATGAAGTAACTATTCAAATTGACAGTTTAAAGAAAACATGGTAGCCTAATCAGTATTTCATTTTTAACTAGCATGAATCGTGCAACTTTCCACTCTATTTTTTTTTTTTTTTAAATCCATTTTATCCTTCAAATTAAATAAGACAAATTTTAAAGTATAATATTAATAGGGTCCTTGCTACTAATGTATTGGATTTTCAATTGGTGTAATTAATGCTTAAAAATTTTCAATTCATTTTCTAATTGTCATCTCTCAACACTCATTCATACTCCGACGGTACCTAATAATTTTCCTGACCTATATGACTAGGTAAGGCTATTGGTGATCCATAATTAATTCAGTATCTTTACTTAATTGAGTTATACACCTTAGCATTAATAAGAATCTTAGACTAAAGGGTCATGTATTAGACTATTAAGTATGCAGTTGTAACCATGGACCAAAAAATCAGTCTTGCTCTAAATATGCAATTGATTGACACTGTAAAAACATCATTTACATGCCACACACATCTCATATGAATATATTCTAAGGTTGCAGGAATTGGAAACTATCAATTTTCGCAATTGAAAACATCCTCATGACAATTTTGATTTCAAATCCTGTCAACAATTTCCCCTTTTCTTCTTTTCTTTTTTTGGATATCTACGTCTGCTTCTATGTTTTTGTAGAATATTAATTACTTTTTGCAATAATTGATGGAAGGTTTTCGTGGTTGGCTGGATAAAATTGGTGGAAATATTAATTATTAGTATTATTTAACTAGTAAAGGGAGTCATTCACCAGATACTATAAACTTAAAAAGAAATTAAAAAAAAGGGTAAAAACATTGATTAACTTCTATGACTTTGAGGTACCTGGTGGCAATGTTAACTTGAGAATGGTCCCAATCCCTCCATCACCTTCAGTGACCTCAAATTTCTGAATGAGAGTTCCGTCTTCTTCAATAAGTTTTGCCAACCGTAGCGTGCCATAAAGCTCCCAGGCTTCACTAGCGGGCACGTTTATCTCCAGCTCGTGTGAGAGTTGCCCAAACATCTTTAACTTCTCAGCAGAACCCAGCTATGTTTTGGGATGTATGAAGTGTTGATGCACAGCACCACAGTTGGATAAGCTTTGTGGATGTGTGGTTATAACTTTTAAAAGAATATATATATATATATATATTTATGGCTAAAGAGTAATATTTCATTTGAGCGTAGTATTTTTAGTCTGCTTTAGTCTTATTTGGTCTACTTTGGTCTCATTTTGTTCACTTCGGTTGATTTGGTTTATTTAGTCTACTTCAGTCTCGTTCAGTCCATTTTAGTTCACTTAGTCTTATTTGGTCCATTTTGGACTAATTTGCCCTTAAATTGATTCACTCTGTAGGTTGTCTTTTAGTTTTGGGCTAAAAATTACAAACAAATATTATAAATTAGAGATATGTGCCCTAAATAAGCAATAAAAATGATAAATATTTAAAAGATTACCTTACCTTAAAATTCAAGTTTCAATAATATAGACATTATACTTCTATATATCAATATGTATTACTATTCAATGCAAATTACATTATATGTTCCATTACATGAAACTTATAAAAATATATAGAAAATAGTTTTAAAAAACATATGCATAATTTAATCTACAAATTTTACATTATATTTTTAAAATAATTTTTATAACATTTTCTCATGTATTGTGGGATGTGGGGGGCAAGGACCGGGATTCAAGTCTCCAGGAGGAAATTTCACACACATATACACTTAGATTAGATTAGAGTAAAAATTCTATCTTGTATCAAAAAAGAAAACACACAATGTGTAGTACCCATTAGGTTGGCACAACTGTGGCACCCATCAGGAAATCGTGCCCTTTCCATATTAGGGGGTTTTGTCCATCTTCACTCGTACATTTCCATGATGGACAATTGTCTTTTGTCCATCGCATTGACAAGTTAGATTTGAAGAGCGGAACCCATTATAGAGAATTTTTATTTGCTCAAGAGTCACATGGGAAGATAATTTAGGGGTTTTCTTTTTCACTATGAGGTATTTTTGATTGCTGCAACTACATAAAGTTGATGTTTCCAGATTGAAGATCTTACTATTGTACTGGTTTCGCTGGGTCCTAGTATTTTGTGGTGAGATTTTATTTACTTTTAAAAATTTATTATTTTATTTTTTTCAATTTATTAGGAACTCAAGTTTTGAGCATAAACTTGAGTATTGTAAATTTGTAATCTCTATTTTATTGTAGGTTTTATTTACTCTATGAATTTTTTTCCTATACATTGGAGGATTTTTCAAATAAATTTGGTTTTCTTATTTTGCTCTATTCATATGTAGTTTTTGTTACATAATTTTTTTTAATGAGTTATATGATTTAAAAAAAATAATAATAATATACATGAATAGTCTTACAATTTGCCACATAATGAATTGGAAAAGATGGATAAGAGATTCCCTTTACTGTTCGCATTTTTTGTCCCATTAAGTTATTAAGCATCCACATTGGTAGAGCCATAAATTTAGCAATTTGACACTACAAAAAGCTATTTTATCTATTTTACTCAATAAAGTTAATACCGTACTGGAGACCATTTTGATTTGATCAAAGAAAAGAAAATACCGGTGTACTATTTTGGAGTTTGCGATATATATATACTAGAGAGTGATCTGTCATTTGGATTCATTGTTTTATTTCCTTTGATGTACTAAATCTGTAAAATAGTGTTCCAATGCTTGTTGTATATTGGCTATTGGTGTTATTGTATTATTTTTAGTGCCACTGTTAAGAGTAATTTGTGTAACGTAAGATGAATAGAGATAATTTATTTTTTATTTTTAAAATAATCATAACGCTGAAATTGAAAATGCACAAAATGAAAAATGCTAGTGATTTTGATTCATTGCAATAGAAGTGTAAAGAAACATGAAACATGGAAGCTCAATTATCATGGAGCAAAGTTTAAATTCTATCATATTTAAACAAGAAAAAAAAAAAGCAAGGGGTTTTTTTAAGTTCTATCATATCTTCTAATTATTGGCCTCTGTTCCTGGTAATGTTCATCACGTTGGTTTATCTTATCTATGCGGAAAAAAGAAAAGAGCTCACGCGTTTCGAAAAGAGGACCTTTATATATTGCTTCTTATTAGTCTTTGTCAACAGTTTTGGTTTATCTTCTTCTTCGAGTTCAATAATTTGAGAGAGAGAGAGAGTGGCGGGTGGGGACGGGGGACAAAGCTTTAATTTTCTGGAGCAGAATGCAGATGTGGGGCTTGGTTACTTTTACGCGTGATATGGCTTTGGCATTCTATGTAAGAAATTTCCAAGAAACCTCCAATCTAATGGATGTGTGGACATGGGGATGAGGTGACCTGGAAATGATTTTAAGCTAAGCTTTGATGCAAACAAAAAAAAAAAAAAAAAATTTATTTCTTGATGTTGCATTAGGAATGTGTTCGAGAATCCCTTATTTAATTGAAATTGAAAATTTTTTACTGAATATACTATAAATAAAGTTAAAAGGTAGTTAAAATAGTATAATGAGATTCATGAATAGTATCAAAAAATACATTGAGACCCATAAATAATAATAATAATAAATTGAATGTACTTTGTCTTTTGAAATTCAGAGTTAGAAACGTTGTCAAGCTCAATTGGTACTTTGAAGCATTTGAGATATCTCAACTTATGTGGAAATAGGAATATCAAGAAATTGCCTGACTCCATTTGCGATCTACAAAATTTGGAAACTTTGATATTATGGGAGTGTGAAGATCTTGAAGAGTCGCCAAGAGATATAAGAAAGATAGTTAGCCTCAGATGTTTTGAAATAACGACAAGACAAACGCATTATAGTGCCAATTGAATAAACCAAAAGCACTGTAGCTCCAGTGCTATCCATCAATAATAGCTTACCTATGATTTGTTGTGAAATTAATGTTAAAATGTTGTGGATTTAGCATTTTTTTTTTTATTTGATATATAAGAAACTGAGATCTCAACAATTGTAAAAATATTGTGATAACAATAAGTGTTGTAACATTTTCTCAAAACATTTATTTTCAATTGTGGTTGATCACAGTCTCATATTTTATTTTTTTTTATTTCGATTTGTAAGAAATTGATACCTCAATAATTGTGAAAATATTATGAAATTTGTTGTGTCAGTATAACAATATAAATGTCAGCTTACATCAATATTTAAAAGAAAAAGAAAAAAAAACAAACCGATTACTGAAAAAAAAAAAATAAATAAACAACTTTAAGCACTGTAACTACAGTACCAGTTGAATAAAAAAAAAAAAAAAAGACTCACAAAACCAAAACACTATTGCAGCTACAGTGCGTGCACAGTTAAAAAAACTGGATGCACAGTGCCGAAGCACTGCGCGTGCATTGGCTCTTTTATTATAAAAATATATAAAAGTCTTCTTTATATAATTTATAATCTATATAGGTTTAATATATTATTCATTTTATATTACCCGAGTATATTCAGGGAAAAAAAAGTACAATATTTACAATAAACAACAAGGGAAGGAAATTGAAGTTTACCCAAAAAAAAAAAAAAAGGGATGAATTGAAGCACACAAAAAAAGAAAAAGAAAGATATACTAATTTAACAAAGTGCATTAAATTGCCACACCACTCCCATCTAGACATCTGATATCATTGACCAAATAGTTAGATAAGAAAATTTGAAAGACACAGAACTGAAAGCACATAGTTGCAATGCATTAGCAGTGGAGAAACCAAAGACGCAAAGGAAAAAAGAGCAGGAAGGAGAATAAAGAAGTTGTAGCGGTAGCTACAATGGAGAGGAATGGGATCTAAATTAGAATAGGGTTTAGAAGAAAACAAAAAAAAAAAAAAAAGATTTGGAGCACAGTATCAGTCATTAGGCACCAAGTTAGTGAGTCACATACCCATTTTTCTTTTTCTTTTTTATCTTTTCTTCTTGTTTGTACCAGTCTGAAACCGCCTTATTTACCAAAATGCCCGGAACATCCTGAATTGACTGGAACAGACCGGTATGACCCGGTATCTAAGGCGGTACGAATCACAGCACTTTCTATACCGGTGCAAGTTTCGGTATGAAAATTTCCCGTCGTACCGGCCGATACAGTATGGAATTGACTACCTTGATTTTACCTTCTCACTTTACAAAACACCCATCATCAGTGATATTATTTTAGCTTTCAACACAAAAAAATATAAATAACACAATAAAATAATATATCCACTACAATAAAATAGTATATTCACTACAACAAATAACAATCACAACCACCACCACCATCGCAACCACCACCGCCACCGTAGCTGCCACAATATTTATTGTGAAAATATTGTGGTAGCATTTCTTAATTTAAATTTCTTATTATTCTTAATTTTATTTTTCTCTTTATCTCTTTATTTGTTTTCATCCATACACATTTCTTTCCTTTCATTTTTTCATTTTTCCTCTTTTTTTCTCCTCCACACACATATACTTCATTTTCACTCTCTTGCACATGTATACTTCCTCATCACTTTATCTTCTTTTTCATTTTTTTTCCTACTTCAGCTCTCTCTCTCTCTCTCTCTCTCTCTCTCTCTCTCTCTCTCTCTCTCTCTCTCTCTCTCTCTCTCTCTCTCTCTCATAGAGATCGGTAGATAACAAAGGCTATAGAGAGTTAGCCTTTTAAATCGACATTCATGCATTCCGCTTCATCCACTCCACCGCCGCTCGTCCTCCCCCTACTGCGGCTCAAATGGTTTAGATTTGCTGTCTTTTTTAAAAAAAATTATGATTTGATTAGTTTTAAGATTGTGATTTGAGTTTGTATTTTGATTGTGATTGAGTTTAGATAGAGATGTTTGAGAGAGAAAAGATCTGGAATGGTTAAGTGGAGGAAGAAAGAAAAAAAAGAATGAAAGGGAGAAGAGAGATCGGCGAGGTCAGCATTGGGCCTGTGAGATTGGTGAGTGAGACAAGGTGGAGGAAGAGAAAAAATTTGAGTGCAAGACATGAAGAGTGGAGAAGTGAAAAGTGAGGAGAGAGGAGCAATGGGCAGAAATGAGGAAGGAGGAGAAAAAAAGAAGAAGAAAATATTATAATATTCTGACTAGTGTAAACGCAACATAAAATAATTTTTTTTTACCTGTAGGGTGTGTTTGTTTAGAGGTGAAATATGGTAGATGGAAAACTTTGGAGAAAAAATGGGAAGGAAAACTTTTTTGGAGTGTGTTTGATTGGGTGGGGAGGAAGAAAAATAAATGGTGGGGCTTAGGTGTTTTCTTCTCGGACCCACCAAAAAGTTTTCTCCCCAAAATTGAGAGAAAACTGAAAGGAGAAAATGAGACTGCTTAATGGACAAAAATGCCCATATGCACTTACACATGGGCAATTCGTTCAATTCCTTTTCTTTTTTGTGCTTTCATGGCAATTGCCTCTTCCTTCTTCTTCTTTTTTTTTTTCTTTTCCTAGAAGTTGCCTTTTTTGTTTTTTGTTTTGGTTTAACTAGACATGATTTTTTTTGGGACATGATTTTTATTTTTTAATAAATTGGGTGATTGCTTTTTTTTTTTTTTTTTTTTTGGTTGTTTGTCACTTTTTTGTTTTAATTGGACATCATTTTTTAACAAGGGTGTATGAATAAATTTATACAAATTCACTTTTTCCATCCCTCCACTTTTCCACTCCCAACTAAACAAAAATGAGAGAAATTAAAATATTTTCTATCCTCCCACTTTTTCATCCTTCCACCATTTTCTATCCTCCAACTTTTCCACTCCAACTAAACGAACCCTTAAACCTTGCAATGCAGCCTTAGTTTTGTAATTAGTGATGCTAAAAATAGCAATATAGTTTTTTAGTACCATCAATAATAATACTCTTACAGTTCATGGTTTTATCTAACCACGTGTAGAGTTGGTATGCTAAGCCATTTTTTATGTTTCCAAGATCACATCTTGGATCTCTAGCTCCAAATAAATCTTTATTGACAACCATGCAAAGAAAAAGTTTTAGGTGTAGGGAGGTAGATTAGTCATGATATTTAGTAATATTATGGATGGATGAAAACTCTTGTATACAGTACTGTGTTACACACAAACTGAAAATGTGAAAATTTTCAATTTATAAAAACTCAGTGTGCATGTGAACACTGATGATGATATCAAAAATCAAGGACGGAACCATGTACAAGAAGAGGGGGCTGTGCCCCCCAAATTTTTTTAAAATATTAAATAATAGGCATATATTTAAGATTTTAAAAAATAAGTCCATGAAAAATTATATTTGCCCTTCTCAAGAAAATTATATTTTCCCCCCTCAACTTCGAATCCTAGTTTCGTCCCTGTCAAAAATGACGTATTGGACACTGAGGTGATGATGATGTCAAGGTGGTTTTACCGCGAATGAAAGAAGAAAAATTGATTCAAGAAAGTTTAATTCTTGAATCACTTCTTAATGATATGCTTCGGATTCATTTAGATAATTAAGATCAAATTCTAGGTTTTGGTTCAGGAAGGATTCAACGTAGTCATTATGATTCAATATATGTTTGAATTTTGATAAGACTTACGACATTTTTTTTTTTTTTTTTGGGAGAAACCAGTCTGCAAGCCGGACTGGGCTTTTATTAAAATCAAAAAGAAAGAGCCTTAAGGGACATCATAAATGCCCAAGGGAGCTATATCCCCAGGACAATCTTCCAACCAAACCTGAAAATCTAAACCAACACTAGCTCGCTTAGCCAAAGCATCGACTACTTTGTTACAGCTACGATTAACATAACAAAAGTCTGAATGAAATAAAAGGGAAGATTGATCAATAATGTCACCAACAATGTGGCCATACAGGGACTGATTTGTCGAACCATGTTTGATAGCTTGAATCACCACCGCTGCATCACCTTCAAAAATCACATCATGAAGGCCAATCTCGATGGCAAATTGAACTGCATGTCTATAAGCTAGTGCTTCTATTGCTGCTACGGACTGAGCGCGTGGAATGCGCATTGCTAGTGCACCAATGACAGCACCTTTGTTGTCTCGAATGATCATACCCAAGCTCGCCGAGTTAGTGCGCTTGAAAACTGCTCCATCGAAGTTGGCTTTGTATTGGTTCTGATCTGGAGGGCTCCAGTGAAGCTGGTTCGGGACCTGGACAATCACAGGGTCTTTATCTTGACAGTTGAGGAAGTCCTACATCATCCCAGCAGCTACGGCGAAGACCTGGTTCAGTGGGCGAGTCGAATGGCATTCCTACGGTTCCACAGAAGCCAAGCAGTGAGTGCAAAAATCTTCACTCAGTAATCTTCATGTACCTGCAAAAACCTTGAGAAAAGGCTAGTAAAATCCCCTAGAGGGGGGGGGGGGGGAGGCTGATTGGTGAGCCCAGCTAAGAGTGCTCCACATGCTTGCTACTTCTGTATAGCCCCAAACAACATGCAAAATGTCCTCAGGATGGGTTTTGCAGATGTTGCAGCAATCAAATTGGACAATGTGGCGACGAAGCAGGTTGTCCATCGTAGGGAAAGAGTTATTGCAGGCACGCCAAATGAAATACTTTACCTTGTTGGGGGTTCGTAGCATCCAGACACCTCTCCAAAGGGACTTCTGGGGGTGCGGATTAGCGCTACCTGGACTGTTGGCCGAAGCATCACTAGCCAGCAGTTTGTAAGCACTTCGGGTAGTAAAGACACTTGAGGGCGTTTTTGACCAAATTAGGCTGTCAAGGGGCAATCTAATACTCAGGAGAATGCTCAAGATTACCTTAGCATCATGAGGTAAGAACAGATGCCGTATATCATCAGTTTTCCACGCCCCCGGATTTAGCATCAATAAGGCTGCTTACCTTTGCATCAGGGGGGATGGAGGGAAGTGGTGAACTAACCGACCTGTATACTTGGTTAGGGAGCCATTTGTCCTCTGTTATGCATACTAACTTACCATCCCCAATCCCCCACACCATTCCTCTCCTCACCACATCTCGGGCACTTAAAATGCTTTTCCATGTCTATGAGCCATTAGTCGAGTCCGTAGCTTCAAGAATAGAGCAGTTGGGGAAGAATCTAGCTTTAAACACTTTGTGACACAATGACTCCGGATTTTTCAACATTCTCCATACTTGTTTTGCTAACAAAGCCTCATTGAATTTCTCAATCTCCTTAAGACCCATTCCCCCAAACTCCTTAGCTAGACAAAGGCGCTCCCACTTTACCCAATAAACTTTCCTATTTTCACCATTATAACCCCACCAAAACTTTCAGATCATAATCTCAATTTCTTTAATCAAACCATTTGGGAGTCTAAAACAACTCATTGAGTATGTTGGAATGGCTTGGATCACAGATTCTATAAGAACCTCTCTGCCTACTTGTGAAATGAGTTTTTCCTTCCAACCTTGAAGCTTCTTCCAAACACGCTCCTTAATATAGACAAAGCTTTGTTTCTTAGCTCTGCCTACAAATGTAGGTAACCCCAAGTATTTCTCATACTACAAATAGATGGCATCCCCAAAAGTTGTTGAATACTCGCCTGAAGTTCTGGTTGAGTATTAGTGCTGAAGAAAATGTTGGTTTTTTCTCTATTAATTTTCTGTCCCGAACCTTTCTCATAGACTAATAAGATGTCAAGTATAACTTGGTATTTCTGACTCTTTTGCTTGGCAGAAAATGACATTGTCATCTGCAAAGAAAAGATAAGGCACCCAAGGATCATTTTTGCAAATCGACACCCCTCTAAGGGAACCATCAGATTCAGCGAAGTAAGCCTTGAAGCCCCATGGCACAGACTAGGAACAAATATGGTGACAGTGGGTCTCCCTATCGCAATCCCCTGCTGGGTTTGATGTGACCACCTGGATCTCCATTGAGTAATTCAAAATAAGATAGTGATTTAATACAAGACGTGATAGTAGCCACAAACCTCCCATGAAACCCCAAGTGCAAAATTGTCTTTTCTAGGAAATCCCATTCAACTCTGTCATAAGCTTTGCTCATGTCGAGCTTGAGAGCCATATACCCCAACTTCCCTTGAGTTTTCCATTTTAGGTAATGGAGTGTTTCAAAAGCCACTAATACATTGTTAGTAATTAGCCTCCCCGAAAGAAAAGCACTCTGTGAATCAAAAACTACATATGGCAAAATTAATTTCAGATGGTTAACCAAGACTTTAGCAATGAGTTTGTAGACCACATTACAAAGACTAATATGTCTAAAATCAAAAACTTTCCTAGGATCTTTAATTTTGGGGATAAGGGCAATGAAAGTAGTGTTTAAAGATTCAGGAATAATACCTGATTTCAGGGCTGTCAAAAAAACTTCAATTACATCTTTACCAACAATATGCCAAAAAAATTTATAAAAAATGGGAGACATACCATCCGGACTTGGAGCAGTTAGGGGTGCCATCTGGTTGAGTGCTTTTTGGATCTCCTCTGCCATGTAAGGCCAAACCAGCCTACTATTCATCTCCTCAGTGACAGAAAAGAGTACGCCACTTAAGATTTCATCAAAGCTTGGGGGATTCAAAGTAGTGAACATATTAGTGAAATAGTTATCAACCAAGCTACCCATGTGGTCTTTATCTTCAAACCAACGTCCAAACTCATCCTCAAACCCCAAGATGTAATTTCTTTTGTTGCGTTGATTGGCCCTACAGTGGAAGTACTTATTATTTTGGTCACCCTCCTTCAACCACTCAACATGGGATCTTTGTTTCCACATTGCTTCTTCTTTTGCCTTAAGCACTTGGATGTCATCACGGAGCACATGAATCTGAGTGGGATTTGTTCTGTACGGACCAACCTCTTCAGCAGCACACAAATCCTTTAACTTATTGGCTAGTGTAGTTTTCACTTGCCCAAAGGTGACACGGTTCCAAATCTTAAGGTTTTTTGACAAGTGGAGATTTTTTTTGATAGCACACACTTCTGTACTATGTCATTCACATCTGCCCATGATTCTTTAATCACATTCTCACAAGTTTTGTCTTTTAGTCACATTGCCTCAAATCTGAATGGTCGCCCTTTCCTATAGAAACGTTTTTGCTCAGCATCTGAAATAAGGAGAATCAGTTTATGGTCTAAATGGAAGCACTCCATGTGGTGAACTCGAGACATAGTAAAATTAAGGATCCAATCCACTATTGCTACCCCATGGTCTAGCCAGATCCATACATTGTGATCTCCTGGTCTTCTGTTACACCAAGTGAATGGGAAGCCATTAAACCCAATGTTTTTGAATGTCAAAAATCCAAAGCATCTCAAAACCCCTGCATTTGTCTCTCAGGTTGATCCAACCATCCTTGTTTCAAGAATCTCATTGAAATCCCCCACACAAAACCATGGTAGGGTGAGACGTTAGCTCAAATCTCTAAGCAAATTCCAGGAATTTTCTCGATTGGCTGTTGTCGGGGACGTTTTTGCGACAAGGGCCGAAAATGTGAGAATGGCCCAAATCTCCCCTTGGGTTCTTTAGAAGTGTTTATTTGTGGAGAATCAAGCCCAAAATTCCAAATGTATAATGAACAAAAGGCTAATGGTTTTTTGACAAGAGAAAATCAAAATGCTAATAATGAAAGTGCAGAAAAAGCATAAAAATATAACAGGTCTGAAACTTCAACCCACAGTCACACAAAAGAAGAAATTAAGGAAGGTCATGAGGAAGAGAGGGAAGGTTCCCCTGTACCCATATTTCCACCCCTAAGGTTCAGAATTGTGAGAATGTCTCTTGGCTAAGTGGGTTTTTGCTCTCAAGTTTCAGCTCTTTAGGTAGAACGTGGCCTCCTCTCTTTTGAATCTGATTGGGGCCTTTTGTATTGAACTTGGGGTGCTCTAAGTGACTGGTTTATGGTCAATAGAAGAGGCTTTGAACCCCAAGGTCTCAATCAAAGAGGTTATGGTCAGATTTGCTTTAATTGGGTAAGAGAGTTGGCTTGCTTTTTACATGATTTTGGAAATAAAGTGGCTAACTCCATTAGCTATTCTTTCCTTGTCATTGTAGGCTTTTGATAGCTGCATTTGGGTGGCTGAGTGGGCTAGGCTGTTCAGCCTTTTTCTTAGGGTCAACTGTGTTTTGGTGTGGGAAATGGAGATGGGCTGAAAATTAGGGGCACAGTCACCTAGAGCATGAAAGCTCTTTTGAGGTGGAAATTTTGAATACAAGACCTCCTCCATGAGCCTGAGGTGCTACCAGTATCCCTTGCCCACTTGGTAGCACGCATGGACTAGGCTCATGCAAAAGGTCGGAAAGGAAACGACCCATACCCTCCAAACCACACTTCCTCAATTTCCCCAATAAGTCGCATGGGCTTGGGCCATGCTTTAAAAGAATAAAATAAAACATAATACATGAATTGGGCTTGTACGAAATGTGTCGCGAAAATGGGTATCAATAGCTGTATCAGGGTCCCCATAGAAACCCGTGAAACGCCAAGCATCATCCATTCCTTGATTCACCACCCCGTCAATATGATTATCAGAAGACATAAGTACATCCAAGTCTATATCATTTTTCCAGAGTAAAGCTAGCCCTTCACCCCTATTATGACGGGGTACAACAAAAAAATTAGCAAACTATATCTTACGGCTAATCCTTGCAATAACCTCTTTTTCAACCTTGGTCTCTATTAGGAAGACTAATTTGGGATCTTTGTTGCTAACTAAAGCAACTAGTTCAGCTTCTGTCTGTGGGTTCCTAAGCCCACGACAGTTCCAACTAAGGCAACTCATTGAGCTTGGTGGTGCTGGAGACCAGCCACCACCTAAATATTTTCTTTGTTCACACCACTCATTGCAATCACACGTTTCTTTTTTGTGGCCTTAAGATCTGAAAGCTCCAACTCTGGTCTACGACTCTCTTGGTCATCCATATCAATACTTATACTATCTTCCCTACCTTCTCGTGCTAATTTTTTCCATGTTTTCTTGGACCCCAATGGAACTATTGTTTCTACCTGATTTGTTATCTCCACTAGGGGGTGTTTTTAGCATTGAAAGTGAAAGGACTAGCCAACCCCTTCATATCTACTACCCCCCCAGCAACATGCTCCAAAGTATGTGGAGTTGTGAGATCAGGTTACTTACCTCCCAAAATTGCTATCTCCCTATTCAAGTCCATCATATCCACAGCAGTTGTCTTCAAAAAGACTTCAATGGTATTAGAGAAATTAGAGAAATCCACACATGTTGGCTTGGCATCCATGGTTGTTACATCATCCGAAAAATGGTCCATGCCATCCACATTATCTTCACTACGTGCAAAGCCCCTTCGAACATTCGGTACCTTGGTTGACGCTTATTTTTCTCCATAGCTGGCCCTTTTTTTCCACTGTGGTGTCCCATGAGAGCTGCCTGAGACCACCACAACAGTTTTTCAAGATTGCCTTATCGAGTCAGCACATAACTATTCTCCATACTGCTGATTGTCTTTCTTCAATTTCCCCTTTCCTTGAAGCCACACTGCACAATCTCTCTCACTATGGTTTACCCTTCTACACCAATAGCAGAAGTTAGGAAGTCGTTCAAATTTGAGAAGAGCCTAGCCGACGCTCCTCTACAGACCACAACTTGCAACACCTTGGGAGAGGCTTGGTGATATCTATAGTAACGTGAATTCGCAACATTATGGAGTTGCACCCAAAACGTAGCAGAATCAAAGGCTAGCAATGGAACTGATTCCACATCCACAGCACGTTGAAATACCACCATACTTTTATCATAAGACCATGGTTCAAACTCCAGCACTCTTTCTAAATCCATCATGTAAAAAAAAAAAAAAAAAACTTGTGAGATAGTCAAAATTGTCAAATCATTTAATATTGTACATAAGAGAAATAAGAGAATTTTGAAAACAAAACTTAATGATATTTGTTTCTTATATTATCACAACCCGAATTCATCCTGGAAAATTGTAATTTGGATCTGTCACTAGGATAAAGTATATCATGGTTGAGGAAGTGGGCCTCTCACAATCGTGTGGGTCCCACACCCATGGGCCCATAGCCTTGTGAGAGGCCCCTTCCATTGACTGAGCCAGCGTACAAGATAATTTTCATATCATTTGGGAAGCTATAAAATTCAAGAAAAAGCAATGTGTGATTTAAAAAAAAAAAAAAAATCATATTTCATAACTTACTAAGATGACAATTGACAAATACTGATTAGTAAAATTATTACTTTCACATGAATCCCATTACTAACATAATTTTTATTTTACATGAATCTCTTCCTAAAAAAGTGAAATTATTAACATTTTGTTATATATATTTTCTGTACATATATTTCGAAATGTTAATAACACTCACATTGCCCTAGTTACCAAAGTAAAGGACCCATAGTACAGTACTCATTCAGAGTTTGGATTAATGGAATCGAAGCTCTTGTTAGTGAAAAAAGAGTCCTCAATCTTGGGCTCAAGTCCAAACAAGCGATTAGGATGAGTTTGGACAGCAGAAGGTTTTCCCACTGTGTAGCCCAATAAACTAACAAAAAAGAAAAATGGCATCAACAATATTTTAATGTGGCCAAACTATTAACTTAATAGACACTTCTTAATATTTCCAACTAAAATGTCTAGAATTCAAATTCCTCATCTTCCATTTTAAGGTAACATGGTGAAACAACAATTAATTTGTAGTTCATATCGCAGTCATAATTTATATTAAACAATTTACCTCCCAATGGGTAAAATTCTTCAATATAATATTCTCTTATAACCAATATTTTTCTTTAAGAAACTCCAAGCTGAATTTTACCAAATTCGGGCACATCTACAAATGGGCAATTTGGATAGATAAGGATTTATTAATTCAACTCAATCTGGCTCTCCTAAAAGAGCTTATTGAAATAGCAATTACACATAGGCACAAAGCTTATATTACTATACCCAACTTTCCCTCAAAAAAACGAAAGGTAGGTTACCTTACCTCGCTAGGATAAATTTCATTATTATCCCAAAATATCAATTCTTGGAAAGTAAAAAACTCTCATCTTAGGGCTTTGTATTGAGGATTTTTTTTTCTTTTTGTCTCATGATTACCAAATGTAGCAGCTAAGAAATTTTCCTTCCAGTGGACAATATTTGCCATGTCCCAATCCCAAATATAGGCTAACTTTCTGAAAAGTAGAAGTGTTCATCTCAAATTCAATAACTGCCCTATATCGAATTCAATCAACCCTAATCAAATTGTGTAAGAATCTTGACTTTATAAAAAGCAAACAATTTAGCTGTTTGACTTTATATGTACCTATATTCCAAACAAAAACAAAAACAAAAAAAAACAAAACAATATACATCTATATCTACAAATATATTGCTATATCTCTAAAGGATTTTAATAATTCTTGGCATTTCTTTGGTGTTTTTAACAGAGACATCTTTGTTCGGATCCCTTCTCCCCGTTGTAACTTTCGAATTATTAAAAAATAAAGAATTAATTAATTAAAAAAAAAAAAAAACTATATCTCTATAAGATTCTATCTCAAAATCGTTGCATTGTTAAGCTTTTTAGATAAGTTGTAACTATCATTTTAGATACTAAGAGTCTTGTAAGTTGTAGCTCAATTGGTTAACACTTTTTTTATATTTCCTACAGAGACATCATGGTTCAAAGTCCTTCTCCCCCATTGTAACTATATATTGAATTATTAAATTTTTTTTATTAAAATAAAATAACCTCAACATTTTTGGACAGTCTCAAAATTGGGCTGGCTGACCCTTGTTCAGTCCAATATCATACTATCATCTAGACTTGCAATTTTGGGCCTCCAATACTATTCACCAGAGTTCAGCCCATGCCAAAATTTACGTCCATTTTTATCCAAAAATTCACCATCATCAGCATCTTAGCTATTTACATTAAAACTCAATGGGCTTCATTAAGTTCAAATCATTGTTGTTTGACTAATATATGAAGCACCCATCTACCAAAAAACGCAAATGACATAACAGACCCAATCATGTTCACCTAAACAAGGGCAATTATACATGTTAACATCCCTAAAAGAGGCTTACCCCATACCTTACAGGGTTGAATTTCGATATCCCAAAATGTTACTGCTAGGAAAGTAAACAAACCTTTTAAATTAGGTCATTACGTTACGGAACGGTATTCTCTCTCTTATAGATTTATAGTCCAACAATTGCTGACACATACATTGTTTCCTTGAAACTTGAAAGGGTGTCGTTGTTATGGTACGTTGTTAAGGAGAAAATACTCAAAAACATTCTTAAGTACCAGTTACCGCTCTGTTTAGATTAAGACTTTAGAGCCCAAGCCACTCTGATTTAAGAGTGCTTCAACTTGTTACTTTATCTAAGACTAAGAAGTAGTTAAACAACTTAATTTGTTTGATTTTTATCAACTCGATTTACTCTTTACGCAAACGGCTTTCTTGCTGGCTTTCCCATAAATGCTACGCAGATATCCTATATGGAATACAAATTTGATATCTCACTTTTTGTGTTCCATGTTATACTTTACCAATCATAATTTGTTATCTGTTTGCCTGTTTTTTATTTTAAATTTTGGTTATTTTATAAAGAAAGTCAAATGAATACATGACAAATTGTGATTAGCAAAGTATAAATTGATACATATAAAATGAGATAGAGAATTTGTACTTTCTCAAAAAAAAGATAGAGAATTTGTATTCCCCGATATGGGCCTCAAAATGGGAAGGGGGGAGTAAAATACTATATGAAAATAGACATTTTTAAAATAAAAAAGGTAAATTATGGGGAGAAGAAGGTGTGGTTTCAATCATAAATTTGAGGCACTACAAAAGATGTCATTAGGCCTATTACCAGTTTACCACTAGACTATCAATTGGATACTAACCCAAGTACCCAACCCTGAAAGGCTTACTAGTACAACATGATTACTTTTATGCAATGGAAAGTGCCTTCCATTCAAAGTGACTTGTTGCAAAGTCGAGTTTAAAAATCAATCTCTCAAAAAAAAAATGGAAGTAAAATTGTCTACCTATCACTTTTTAAAACCTCATAATTAGAATTTGTACACTGGACATGGCTTTAAATAATTGATACATCATGGTCTCTTCATGTTATTTAGCATGAACATGATATTTAACTCCAACTTCAAGAGTTTCAAAGCCAATGAACATTACATGAATTGAAATAAGATATAGTAATAAGTTTATGGTAAAGACCAATTAATTTATACAAAATGTGAAGGGAAAATTACATTTTAAACTATGTACAATTTAAATCTTATAGTTTTAAAAGTTTCAATTCAAATCCTGACTTTTAAGATAGACTACTACAAATTACATCCTCTAATGTCATTAGTTTTTGTTATTGGTTATGATGGGTGTTCGCATTGTAATATGATGCACTCACACGTACAATAATCCTATTTGGCAGATGGTGTTGCTTCACAAACACAAAATTGCTTCTATATGGAATAACTGATATTTCAATGAGATTGTAACGCTGATATACTACTCGTATCTACTCCCAAGGGTTGCAAGATTATCTATAAATAATCAGCGCATTCATTTGCAATTCATTTGCAACAAGACATCATTTATTCTCTCTGACAAATTACTATAAGATTGAGTTTTTGATTACCACCCTAACCCTAATATGATTTTCATCCATGTTCACACACTAACGTTAGTGATTAATGATTAATCTATGGGTATCATACATGAGAGTTGGCATTGGGCAAAACCATGGAGACCATAGTGCATACTAACTGGAGGCTGAGCTAACATAGTTATGGTGCGAACAAATGGGAAATGTTAGTGTGTGGTTGTGATGGGTGGTCAATTAAACCATAATATTGAGGGTAACAACCCCATTTGGTGAATGTTGTTACTTCACAGGCACATGTTTGTTTATGTAGAGAATAATCCGTATTTGGGTAAGGTTCTAACTCTCGGTTTTGATAATTGATATACCATAGATGTGTCTATTCCCAAGGTATGCAAGCTTCCCTATAAGCATGTATATATTCACAAAACTGAGTCTATGATCACCACCAACCGTTTAAAATTGAACTTTGAACTTTTAAAATCGAATCGATTAAAAACTTTCACATCTTGTTAATTAGATTATGAAACCCCTTCTCTTTTAAACTATTTTCTTCTTTGGTAAACACCTTGCAGGGGTAAGTAACCTTTTGACAATATCTTCTAATTAATGATGGCATGCATCTGATTTTGAACGGCCATTTAACTAATCTCATGGAAAGCACATCCAAGAGTTTGCGTCTTAACCTTCACAGTGCTTTTAAGTAAATTTTTTTGACCAAACTCTTCTAGCAATCACATCGACCCTTGGACAAAATATGTTGGAAATGTTAGATTATAATCACCAAAAGTTCTAATAATTATCATTATAATTATGTTAATTTAACTAGAACAATCTATTTCAGGCAAATTCTATGAAGTGTGGAAATGGAAATGGTGTTTACCTGCCCAAGCTACCCTATTCAAGGAAATCATGGTTAATTAAAAAGCATGAAGAGGCAACTTTGGTTAAGGTTAAATGAACATTTCTAATTATTACTTTTGTAAATTTTTTAATGGGTTTGTTAAGAGAGAGATATATATTAATGTAGAAATAATATAAGTGACTTGTGAATGTAGATAATGAGGTAAGGTTAGGAGGAAAAGCTTGGCAAAGCTCTACTATCCCTTTAACCCCCATATTGACTAGTGAAACCCCTATGATGTCACAAAGGGGATATAACTATGATATCTAACCAACAAAGACCTTTGTGGGCAGAGGTGAAAGAAACTTGGTATTCATCGATGATCGAACCACTAGAAATAGCTGCTCCTCCAATCCCTTGCAAATCATGCCAAGTATATCAAAGTCAGCTACTCTTAATTACTCTTTAAGCAATATGGAGACGTTACAAAATAGGATTGTAATGGAGCCAACTCGTTTGCTATTTAATTGCTTGAAGCAAGATTCTATTAGATTCTCTTTATTCTTTACATTTGGTATTATTAGTAATTATAATAATTAAAAAAAATTATTGAAAATGTTAGTGTTTAAAAAGGCTCTTAAACATGGTTTTAAAAACCGAACCGGTCATCGAACCGTTTTTTTTTTAATTTCCGGTTCAACCCCGGTTTTTGACCGGTTTTTGGCCGGTTTTCCGGTTATTGACCGGTTATTGACCGGTTTTGAGGCTTTTAACCGGACCGGATTGGCTCCCGGTTCCCGGTTGAACCGGTCGGACCGGCCGGTCCGGTCCGGTTTTTAAAACAATGCTCTTAAACAAGTTAGTGCTATTGAAAATTATTGCTCAATTAATTGAGCCTTGTTATTAAAATGTTTAAGAGCCTTGTTTAAAGAAGTTAGTGTTGTTTAAGAGCCTTTTTTTTTCTTTTTTTCTTTTTTATAATGTTAGGATTGAAAATGTTATTGAAAATTATTGCAACTCAATTAATTTAGCTCTTAAACAAGGCTCTGAAAATGATATTCTTATTAGCTCAAACACATGCTTCACATGGTAATCAATTATCTGTTTCTTTTTTGATAATATGTTGCTGACTGAATGCATGCCCTTAATTATAAACTCCAAACTTAGAGCTCAACCTTAAACTCAACTCACTATCCTAATCAAGTGGAAAATTAAGTTTAGCATGATTGTTTAATAACGTTTCAAGCAAGACGCAACTAGAATTTTTTAGCTTAATTAAGGCAAAGATCAACTTGAGCTTAAATATAATTGATCGAATCTTCATTTGGTAGCAAAGATTTTTCTTCCTTACTAAACATGAAGAAAGTAACACTATCATTGAGAGGGCAATTGTGACAATATGTGAAGGAAAATTGAGAAGGTGAAATTCAACACACGAAACTAGAAAGAAAAAGATCGATGACGACCTAGAAGAAATTCTCATTGACTGTCTTTCCCAAGGACATATTTAGTAGTGTGGTCTCCACTCTCCTAGCTTCTGGACTGTCAATTCCAATTTCTTAGACTTTTTTTTTTTAATATTTGGCTGTTTACCGACAATCTTTTTCCAAACCCATATGACGATGATAATGTTCTCTATATGTTATTGCTATAATTATTATTTTTTTCCTAGTACCATTATTATTATACTTTCCTCAAACTTAACACATGCAACATGTTAGAGGGACACTCATTGCAAATTGCAATTAGTCAAAAAAAAAAAAAAATTGTGCTTGTTGATTAATAGGGTTAAAATGCATAATTATTTAAATTATGCTTCATTAAGTATGAATTTCAACTCTCAATCTCACTATTATACCTACATTGTTTTTGCTAAGATAGCATTGACATTACTTATTATTATTATTTTTTTAATCTTTTTAACATGTGAGGAAAAAAAAAAAAAAAAAAAAAAAAAACCAGTTTGTTTTAAATTATTCCGTGTTCCATTATAGACAAGTTAGAATCAATTTATATCTAAATTTGGTTTGTTTTGCTGTAAAACTTTTTATTGAAAATATTTTCAGCATTTTATCTTTAAAAACTTCATAAAACATTTTAGAAAAATACACAGTGACAATCCCCCTATTTGGTGGCTGGGCTACTAGAGCCAGTGGTCCAATAGCCAGTGCTGCTGGTCCAGTGACTAGAGCTGCTAGAGCTAGTGGTGCAGTCACTGAACAAGCAGCTTCAAAGGCTAAGCCGTTGTTTTTGACGGTTTGTACTTGAAAATTTTTACATGTCATACTAAGAACCTAAAAATATTTTACATAAAATGTTTTCATTGAAAATATTTTACAATGAAACAAACGAAGCTTCTTAGATAATTTCACACACAAATTTTCTCTCAATCTTCTTTTGAAAGGCAAAGTTTCTCTCAATTATAACTATTTATCTTCAGAAATCTCAAACTAATTGATTTTTCTGTAACTTGACTTTGACTATATTTTTATTTTTTTTATATAAAACCTCACAAATGTAGGATTTTTTTGGAGCCACCCGACCCTATCAAGTAAACCTGGATGCACAAGCCATCCACACATACCTGTGCTTCAATTGAGTCCAGATCAATCTCCAACTAGGGGCCAAATTTGAGATATTTGAATTTACTACTCATCCTAAAACGAGTAATACTTAGGTATTCTCGGAGAATGGGGAATAGTGTTTTTTCCTCTCACATTTATGGTGGAGTCCACTCATTAAATTCATAGTGGGGTCCACCATGAATGTGAGAGGAGAGAGCACCATTTATCCATATTCTGAGAGTATCTAAGAATTTTCCTTCTGAGACGCCCTTTGACCACTCCTATAATTGCATGCATAGCTAATGCAACTCCAAATATAAAAAGGAATGAGAAAGTTAATGACCAAAATAACTTGGAAAGTTGCCAATTCTGAATTCAATCCTCGGGACCAAAAATATTAATTAGGTTATACGAATAAATAAAAAAACAGCTTCTGAATTATTATATATCCATATCTTAGTAGAATAGAAGATCCATTGTTTAAGCTTTGTGTTGGAAATTTGGAATCCTTGTTCCCTACATATGGAAGATAAGGTCTTTTTCAATCTGTATACTATATCTGTCGTACAAAAACATGCAATTACTATATTATCAACATGCAACCAACGATTATGGTTACAACTCACAAGTCACAACATACATGAAGCAGTGACAACATCCATGATATAGTAAAGGATCTCTCTCTCTCTCTCTCTCTCTCTCTCTCTCTCTTAAGGAGTTGAATGATAACAAGCTTTTCATTTTGAATGACTACTTGAGAATCGAGATTGATGGGGTCCTAATTATTATAAGGTTTGTTTGGTGAGAAGGAGATGAACTATTCAATGTCGACACTCAAGATTAGTTGAGGTTGCTTTATCTGAAACAAGTTTTTTGTATTTTTTTTATTTTTATTTTTTTAATATATACATATATATACATCAATAAAAAACGGATAATACTTCCAAAGTTTCTGGTAGATCAATGATGGTCGATGATGTATAGAGATTGAAATATATTGCAGCTATTGAGGCGGCTGTTTAGACCATTCAGTGTAATGGGATTTCGATTTCACGTAGCAAATCTTTTCAGAAAGAAAATCGGAATTGTTTGAAGCTATAGTCTACTTGATTTGTGGACTTTGTTCGTCTGACTGGTTGATAATTAGTATTTTTTTTTTTTTTAGTAAGATTTTTTCTTGATTATTAATTAGTATTATTATTTTAACTATTATTGCATTCGAATTTGGTTATGTTATTGGTCAGGACGTACGCAAGCAACATCATTGGGACTACCTAATGAGATTGAATAAAAGACTCATTAAATAAAAGATGGCCCTAGACTGGACCTCATGGTTTCAAACTTTCAATTGCAGAAATATTAGAACTTTGTTCCTGGTTTTTAATTAAAGACTTTTGGTACGACCTTAAAGAAATAGGCCCTATTTGGTAGGGGTTTTTTTCACGAATTAATACTAAAGGTTTTTTTTTTTTTTTTTAAGCAAGCAATATACTATTATTTTATAATGAACCATATCTTTCCACGAAATTTATAAAACGACTTGTGTTTTATAGGTTACTTATGAGAAACAGTCTTCTCATATATTTTCTAAAAGTCTATTGTTTATTTCCAAATTGATGACCCTCACTCCAATCTCACTTAAGAACGTGTGAGGAGGGATATAGATCTGGAAAAATTGAATCTGGACATTTTTTGATTCATGAAAGAATGGATCAATCCCAACCATTGTAAGTTCGGGTTGAGTCGGGTTAATCCGCATGTCACGCAAATTGCCCATTTTTTAACGTATGAAATATGAATACTTTTTTGTTGTTGTTGTTGTTGTTTTTTTTTTTCAATTTCAGAGTAGCTCAAATCTCTACACTTAACACAGTAACACATGAGTAACTTTTTTCCCCTAATCTCTTTTCTTTCGTTTATGCTCACTTTTAGTATTTAAGATAAAATTCTTATTCGGTATCAATATTGCCAAAGAATATAGAATTTTGCACCTGAAGTTGGTTCCATTGATTTGAAAGTAATATTTAATCTATTTGTTAAATATAGTTATAAAATTATATCGTTTACCATGTCCATGTTTAAGCCTTCAAATTATAACACTGAAGAGAAGACAAAAAATTATAATAATCAATCTAATTTATGAAAAATAAAACCTTGTTCTTCCAGCTAATGAATGAATAGAAAAGATTCTTTCAATTGGGACAAAACAAGTACGTGTAGTTTATAATTATTGTTGACTTGCTTGGCGAATGGAAAAGTAGTACAAATATAATAAATTAACAGATAAAGAAGGCTAAATTAATTAAAAGAAATATTAAAAAACGTTTTCCGGTTGAGAGGGTTCAAAATCTTTCTTTCCCATTACACATAACATACATGTATAATATAACCCATACTAAGAAATTGGGGAGAAAATTGGCCTTTGTCCCTTTCGCGCAAAAAATCTAGCATTTTGTTCCATTTTCCAAACTAATTAGGGAAATGTCCCTGTTTTGAAACTCGATTTTCTCGAAATCGAGTTTTACCGTCACTATAGGTATGGGGCAATCAAACTTAAAAAAAAAAAAAAAAAAAAAAAAAACCTTGCATGGAACTCAAGTTCATGGAGCTCGAGTTCCAAAACGCTACTATAGGACTCCTTAAAACGTCACTATAGGGCTTCAAAATTTTTTTTTTTTTTTTTTAATTTTCAGTTTGTTATAACCCGATTGTCCAAAATTTGAGTTTTAAATTGAAACTCAATTATCCAAAAATCGAATTTTAAATTGAAACTCGATTTTTAGAAAATCTAGTTTCAAAATAGGGGTATTTTCCTAATTAGTTTGAAAAATGAGGCAAAGTGCTGGATTTTTTTAAAAAAAAAAAAAGAGCAAAAGCCCATTTTCTCCAAGAAATTGGACACCAAGAAGCTGTGGCTACTAGCAGTACCAACTCTAGGCCATAGGTGAGGGATGTTTCTTGATGTTGTTATGACTTATAAGCATTGAGTACCAATTAAAGGAAAAGGGAATACGATTGTTTTTTAATTGACATTTACATCAAAGGGTGGTACGTGGATCTTTTCTTTCTTTCTTTCTTTCTTTCTTTCTTTCTTTTTTTTCTTTTATTTATATTCATAGGAAGAATAACTTATTCTTTGACCCCCAACTCCCAACCACATGCTTACTCCAACATTGGTGAAAATTTTTCCAAATGCCAATTGCTTAATTAGAAGCGTCCAACATAAAAATACATCTAGTTAACTAACAAGAGTATTCAAGCGGTGGACTTATTAGTCTAGAATGTAACGTAAACTCAAAAGTTTCTGATTCAATTCATTAATCATTATATTATTGATTCAAAGAATTTTTAATTGACGTCTCATAGATAGAGTTGAATAATTTAGTAAAAAATTAAGACATAACTTCTTTATAAAAAAGAAAAAAAATACATTTAATTTATTTTTTTCTTTTTAAGAATGGATAATATATACATGTAGTTAACATGGATAATTGGATATAAAGGTGGAGAAAGCTGTCCGACATGACAAAAACTCATAATAATCATAATAATATAAAAAATAGTCGTTAAAACTTAGAAGTGTGTTAGGACGAGGTGGGTCCCACACCGAAAGACTGAATAGTTTTGCGTGTCTAATATGCTTATCACAAACAGCTTTCTTCTCTATCGCTCCAAGGAAATAGAGCTCTTTGACCCTCTAAAACCCTGCCACGTGGAAAACGACCTTTATTGGTGTGAGTTCGTTGCTGATGTGTCCCCTCCCGTAGCTCTTTAACGTAACTTGCACAGTAAGTTGTCAATGGCTACAATCTATACATATATATAAACTAAGACCTCTTTTTTTTTTAGAGAGTTTCAACCTATGACGTCCACTTCTGATGATACTCTTTATCATCAGACCAAGACACCAATCGGTTTTTGGTATAGGCGGGGATTGAACTCCAGATCTCTTATTCAACCATCAGAGATTTTACAAGTTGAGTTAACTGAAACCCACAAACTAAGACCTCTTTAATTTGCCTTATTCAACAGTAAACGTCATATTATAGTTGACAATTTGGAAGTAATTAATACCATTTGTTATTACTAACTTACCCCTTCCATAATTTGTACCACATGATTTTTTTTTTTTTAATTCCGTTAATATCCAATTATTCGTCTTGATTTTTAATAAGTTCAACCGTTAAAATTTCTTATTTGAAGATTCAAACCTTACATTTACTAAAAATTAATTAGTGTCTTAATCTAGTAATAAAGAGCAATTTTCATACTTTTGATGTCATGATTGAAATTTTGTCGCATATCTATCAAAAACAAAATTATCCATATCTACTCATGTTGGGATGTACAAAAGCTTGAGTACGTTGACCGCTTATTGCATGGCACTGGAAATCACAGAGCTGAATCGGGTTAGGTAAAAATTATAGAGGCCAACCAGCATGGGTGAAAATAAAAAAGAGGGGCTGAAGAAAATTGATACTGAACCCACTATTTCTTCTTCTTCTTTTTTTTATCTTTCCTTCAAAATGATAATAGAAAAGTCATGCCACAGTCAAAACACATTATTTCTAAAGAACAATAGTGTTTATTGCACACCGTGTGCACGCAAATACACACCGCCCAAATATACTAGAACGTGACTTTGAGTCTTGTTTTCAAAAAACCCTTTTAGTAAATGAGGCATGAGACATGTTGTAGTTCGCTGAGATGAATGACTTCCATGATTAAACTAATGTGAATTAAGACTATTTGATTTTACCGCTGGCTTTTTGTTCCTGTCCTTTACTGTATGCGGGAGGGGGTTGGAATATAAGGAATTATTAAAGATTTTTTAAATCGCTAAGATGGCTGATGAGAGAAGAGAGTTGGTAATTGTAATTAAAGTTCTTAAGTAATGTTCGGGGAAATAATGATGATAATATGATTGCATTATTAATTTAGAGAGTAGTCATTGAAGATTATAGCAACCTATGTGAACATATGATCAAATAAACCTACAGAAATGTGGAATAGCTTGGTCCTAGGCTAAATGGCTAATTAAGAAGGTTGGTTAAGGTTACGATCGCTTCAACCTGGCCAAAACTTTGCATGAGGAACAGTCAAAAGTTGAATGCTTGGACAGTTGGACTTTGCCTTTAACACGTACAGTCCAAGTTCAACCCAGGCCAGGCTATAGCTTTAGCTACCCAATCAAAAGGATCCTCTTCATTTTCTTTGAAATGGATTAGGGACCATTCATTTAATTAGTTCAAATTTTATTTCTTGAATATGACGTAATAGAGAGTGTAGTATCGTGTCATTTAAAATTTTAACTAACATGATATTGGACAGAGTAATTTTGAACTTTTTATGCTTCATTGGAATTATAAAATTACTTTATTTTAAATGAAAAATGATACTAGATCATTTAGGGGCCGTTTGGTAACGTTGTTTTAGCAACATTGTTTATATTTTTTAGAAATACATGTGGATGAAAAATATATGAAAATACGTGTAATGTTGTTTAAAAACTAAAAACATGTTATTAAACTTCTATACCAAATGGCCCCTTATAGACTCAGAATTCAAGAAAGATCTATTAGTTAGTTTACCAAAATGCTTAGCATTTCCCAAATCTCCACTCTCGAAAGGTAATAAGTTCATAATACACTTCCTGCCATTAAAGCCATTACAGTGTTTACATATTCTCCTTCGAAAAAATAAAAACCATATTTCATACATTTTAGTAAAAAAAGGCTTTTTTTTTTTTTTTTTTTTTGGGAAAAATACCTGTATAAGAACATATAACTGTCCAAAACAATGGGCCCCAAATTACTTTTAATTATAACGGTGAAAAAGATGAGTAAAGTCTCCGACGCCTCTCAAAGTTGTAGTATTCCAAAGGCATGACCATGCGAATAAAATAAGGACAAAACTTGGAACTTGTTAGTTATATACTTATATTAGAAAATTACATGTCAAAATGTCATCTCATGGAAAAGAATGCTTCTACTTTACACTATGCCTAAACTATGTTATTTCCAAACATCCCACACACACTATATAACTAGGACTTCCCTGTTATATTTCCAACATTACTGATCCAACACCTTTATGCCCCAGCTGCTCACAAAACTCCAAGGTCTGTTTCTTTTGCTCATTTTTTTTTTGTTATCTCAACTCCAAGACAACCTAAGGACAAAATTACTCATTAGGATTTGACACATAGAAAAAGCATTTAATGGAAAATAATTCTTCATCCTAAAAATATTTTTGTCTGTCTCTGCAGAAATGATGGGGAGATCACCAAGCAGTGATGAGAATGGCTTAAAGAAGGGGCCATGGACACCAGAGGAGGATCAAAAGCTGGTAGATTACATTCAGAAACATGGTCATGGGAGTTGGAGAGCGCTTCCAAAGCTTGCAGGATTGAACAGATGTGGAAAGAGTTGCCGGCTTAGGTGGACTAATTATCTGAGGCCTGATATCAAGAGGGGCAAGTTTTCTGAGGAAGAAGAACAAATAATCATCAATTTACATGCAGTACTCGGAAATAAGTAATCCTTCTAAAACTTATCATATCTTCATGAAGTACTCGGAAATAAGAATCCTGATAAAACTTTTCATTGAATTTTTATGTAAAATACTTTCCTTGTCATGGATAATATGGTAGCTGCATTATTTACATGGTATTTATTTTTATATTTATTTATTTATTTTTTATGAACTGAAAATTTTACATGGTATTTCTATTACTTCACTTGCACAGTTTTCCAAAAATAGTAAGCTTCATTGAGTTAAAGAAAAGGAACCCTTTAGACTAAATAATATTGAATGACATTTCAAAGTGATTATAAATGCTTTGTGGTTCATTGTAGGTGGTCGGCCATAGCTACCAATCTTCCAGGGCGGACTGATAATGAAATTAAGAACTTTTGGAACACCCATTTGAAGAAAAAGCTTCTACAAATGGGCATAGACCCAGTCACCCACAGGCCAAGAACTGACCTCAATATTCTTTCCAATCTGCCACAATTGCTTGCTGCTGCTAATTTTGCCAATTTGACAAACCCTTGGGACAATGTTCTTAGGCTGCAATCAGATGCCACACAACTTGCAAAGATTCAAGTGCTGAATAACATAATCCAAGTCCTAAGTGCTAGTCCTTCAAATATAGAAGCAATCAATCATTTGGTGTCGTCATCGATTCCGGAACATCAACTATATGAGTACTTGCAAATGAACTCAAAGCTTGAAGGACTTGTCAATGGCTCAGTTGGTTTTCCTACACAAAGCCTTACTCAAATGCAGGTCAATCTTCCAAACTTTGAGATTCCCCAGCTAGCACAACCCACTGCTTCTCAGCCTGTAAATGGCTTGAAAAATTGTAATGGCAATAACAGTGATTGTCACCAACTTGGTCCCTCATATTTCATCCCACCTCCACCTTCAAATGCACTTCCTAACTTAGTTTCACCCTCGCCTGAGTGCTCCATTGTCAGTCAAATTGAAAACAAGATTAACCCAAATGATATATCTAATCCTTCATCCACTTCTACCACCTTTGAACCTTTGGGAGATATGATGGATGATGAAGCAAGTGATTCTTACTGGAAAGATTTTATTGAGTAAGTGTTTCCCTTCAGTTATCAAAATGCCTAGATTTCATGTTGTACTTACAATTTACATGTCTGGTGGATACATGATAATCAACTTAGTGTTGCTTCTCTTTATAGAATTTTTTTGGCAAAAGAATAAATGCTTGATTATTTATTTATTCTTTTTTTTTTTTTTCCTTTTTAACTGTTCACTTGTTTAATCAAATTTCTTATTTATGAATATCTTTTACTGCAGACAAGCTTCTTCGCAGCCATGGCCAATCTCATAGAAGGACGCACTTTCCCTTTATATTACAAGAGTTAGATTCATTTGTAAACCAAATATATACATGTTGTTCATTATATATATGAGCTGGATTTGCTAGACTTTTGCTATGCCATATATATAACATCCCATTGTATGAAAGGTACAATATCATTCATGTAATCATTTTCTTACACAGTATACGTTTTTGTTGTATATTAGATCCTTTGATTAATTACAGAAATATAAACTCAGTGTGATCTCTATATTATCTTCTTCTTTTTTTCTGTCTGTTCTTAATTATATCTAGAACATCATGAATCACGATAAACCTGTGCATGGTACATCAAGATATAAAACGGTCAAAATGGTTTTGAAAAAGTCATGATGAACGATTGGTACTTTTATTTGTAAACTTCCATACTCCTTCAATGATTGAAAATGTAAACTTCATCTGGGCCCAGTGAACTAATTAATGTCATCTTTCCGTGAACACCAAGTGAATTCTCATTTTCAATGAAACAAGAAACACACAGACACACAGACAGAGAGAGACATGGCTCAAACATAATCAAACAGTGGGTGAATTTAAAACAGGTTAGTTGTAGAGAGCTTGGGACACGAAATATATTCGGGAAAATGACACATCTTCTCGAAGTAGAAGGGGTAGTCTGACCTTTTGTTAAGGACAAACTCATGTCAAACATGATCTCTAATGTAGACAGTCACAAACCCTAAGACAAAAATGCCCAGATCGAGCTTCTTTATCTGTAATGTGTTGGCTTTGTCTCTCTCTGATGAGGAGCTTAGAAAGTAGCTAATAGCCACACAATATTAGGATTAAAATATAAGAAAAAGTAAGATTAAAATAATGACTAGAGTCCAAATGACTATGCTTTAACTAATTGATAATTATATCTGTCTTTTGGTAAAAAGTCAAGACTTTTTGTTGCCTATTAGGTGAGGATATTTCCTTTTGATTTAAGCCATTGATGCAACACTCAAGCAAGCAATTCACAAAGCTAACAACTACCCCTCCCCTTCTCCCTATTATATAGTAAACTTATTATTTTTGTCCATAGATTGCACGTTGCAAGTTAATAATTTACTCATATGAACTATTCTTTTTATATAGGCCTCTTGATTTTGAGAATGTTGTCCTTTATTTTTATTTTTCCTGTTTTTCCAGAAATCAAGTACGGTGCCTTGAGAGAGGTGAAACATCTTTATAAAAAAAAGGTTCTAACAACATATACATGAGCTTATGAGAAATCCCATTAGCACAAGCTAACCTTTTCTAAGAAGGGACTTCATGATAGTAGTAGGTACCCCTCATTGACCTTTAAATAACAACTAGCCCACCTACCTTGCCAAATACTAGATTCCATCCTATCTAAGATTTGATGTCAAATTTTTTTTTTTTTTTTTTTTTTGAGACATCACAATTTCAATTAATAACACTGAAAATGCAGGTGAAACAATTTAATGCTTATGACTAAAATTTATTCAAAAACACAAGTTTCCTTTCAAAGACTAGATTAAGGACCCCTCCAATTTTAACATTAGTTTTCTTTTATATACTCATTCTATGAAGGAGTTTAATTGATATACGTGGGAGATTGGTCCTTGCGTTTTGCATGATAGTGCTATCTTGAAATGTGCTTCTTGTCTTTATGTATGACAATGCTAGCTAGTAATGCACCACTTCGTTCTTCTTAGTGTACGTGTCTCCATGCTGGACAGACTCTACTGCCTTGAACCTTCTTAGTGTAGTGTAGGGTTAGGTAGGATGGCCCAAGGACATCATGGGTTTGAAAGAACCATAACACCCCTAAGCCCAGCCCTTGTGACACAGTACAATCGACAATTAATTTTTTAAGTATATGTCCACAAAATAATGTTTTAAATGACTGTTCACTAATTGCTACTAATTGGCTCAGTCTTTATCCATCACTCTTATTATCATTAAATAAAATAAATCTAAGTATTTAATAATTAAATAATTAGGATAAACTCTATGCGACACATTAAGTCTCCTAATAGAGATAATATTACATAGTCCCATTTGGGCTACTTGGCTTTTAAATAAATTAATGAGTGATAGTTATTGTAATATGGTCATTGTATTATCTACATTATCTGGTTTTGAAATACTCCCACTCAAATAAAGAATCCAGTAGATATACCATGTTTGTATTTATACTTTATGTACATAAAATAGACATTATATCTTTTGTTATCTAAGAATAACTAAATATATTTCCAAAATGCCAAACAATTAGTGAAAAATTAAACATCAAATAAGCTACCAAGTCTAATATGTTCCACATGGTCTTTATACTATATGGCTGACAAACCTTTAGTCATGGGATCAACAATCATTAGCTCTGTAGTGATATGTTCTATGAATACCTTTTGTTTCTTAACATTCTATCTACCACTAAATTACTCTATGCTGATATATTTCAAATTCCACTCTTATTATTCTTAGAGAAGAAAATTGCACAACCAAATTGTCTTCAAAAATCTTAAACCTATACTAAAGTTCCTTAATCATAACCTCGTGTTGTAGCTTCATAGCATGCAACAAATTATGTCTCTATAGTCTATGGTAGATGAAGTAGCAATTGTTTGTTCATTAATTCTCCATGATATAAAATCTTTAGAAAGAAGAAAAATAAATCCTTAAGTTGAGACTTTCTTCTGTCTACAAATCCACCAATAATCAAGTGTACATATGTCAATCAGGTGGCAGGAACAAGTTAAATGTTTAATTTTATATATATATATATATATATATATATATATATATATATATTGTGCGCACCAAAAACGAGGTTGGCAGGCTAGTCTTCACTTGGGCTCACAATCTATTTGTGATATGAGCTTTGGATTTCCTATTTTGGGTAGTTCCTAGCACAGAGACCCAACACAATAACCTCCCTTCAGAATTCCTCTTCTCTCACTACAACCTCTTTTCTATTGCTCCCTCTTCTCCCTGTTTCTTCTCCCCACCATCCCACCATTTTTCCTCCTCAGCTTCTCATATTTATTATTTATAGCCTAATAATTAGTGGAAAGACTATGATTACCTCCAACGTTAGTGCAATAGGAGGTCCAATGTCGTTAATTGTAAGTGGGCGTTTAGGTGGGAGTGGGGTGTGGTGAGAGTGGCTTTGGAAATGGTTCCCACTTCAGTAGATATGCTCGGCAGAAATACTTAGTAAGGCACTGCCCGGCATACAAGAGATGGTGTCCCCGAGCGCCTTTCTACTTGCTTGGGATGTGGTTTGCCGAGCAATGCCCCAGGCGGCGAAAGAGGGTGCGTGCTAATTGAAATTATCCACTCCACAGGCTTTTGGGCAATGTGAGGCCTGGGGTAGTGACTTTTGTGGGCTCGGGCTCGGGCCTTAGGATGAAAGAGGTTGATGCCATGGGCCACACTGTTGAGTCAGGATCCAAGGCCCAGTTGGGCCAAGATATCACAGTGCTGTACATATATATATATAATCAAAGTTAAAGAGTGGTAATTTAGATTTTAGCTAAAATTACAATATGCTTAATGAGCATTTGAAATCAATCATTCTTTTTCTCAAACTATTAAGAGTATCTTTTTTTTCTTTGTTGAATATGATATAATCTAAGTATCTTGTTTTCAAAAAGTATGGACTTTGTTGGATTTATGTTTTGTGTTTTAGAGCAAAGTTCAAACTTTGTCTTCACTCTACCTGCTATTCCACATATTAGATCTCATTTATTAAGGGAAAATCTTGGCCACATTGGGGGAGGGGGGGGGGGGGGGGGGGGGCGTTAAAATCTTCGGTCCCACTTTTGTGTTCCATTTTATATATATACCTAAAATGTCAATTGAATTGTATAAGGCTCTTAGTATTTTGTGTTCTACTTTCTTCTCCACCGATCACAACTTACCACATTTTTTTTTCTCCTTATAAAATAATCATAGTTTAAAAATGGTAAAAAGAAAAATAGAAAAATACATATTACCCACCAGTGTTTATGTCTAATTTCACCTTACATACCTCATGTGCCTTTTTCTTGGGACAAAAAATCCTACCTATACTCATTTTTCTTTCGGGTTTCAACAAGTTAATAGGTTTAGGTCCAATTTTGTCATAAATATTTTAAAAATTATAGTGGGAAAGAAAGGAAAGGAAATGATAAAATATCATATATATTTACAATCATAATCCTCTTGCGTTCAATTTAAGAAGTACATACAAAATAACATCGTAATGTCAAAACTAACAATTAAAAAAAATTAATATAAGTGGAACCTCCTCCAAATTTCTCCAATTTGGGAGAATTAAGAATGAGAGGTTTGGAGTATCTTACCCCTCAAATCCCCTCAAACTCTTTCTCTCCTCCCTTTAAAAAAACATCCAAATTAAATGAATTAAATCACCCTCATCTCCTTCTCTGCACTTCCCATTCCTCACCTCCATCCAAACACATTGTTACACTATTTTTAGAAGACCAAGTTATGCGTACCCCTGAGCATTTATGTTAGACTATACCTAGAATAAAGAAATGATAATTGATGGTATGTGGTCAGCTCCTTCTCCATGTTTAGTCTTCCTCCTTTTATAGACTAAAGAGGAACAATAAGGAATTTGATTTTTATCTTGTTGTACTTCTTCTCCTAATCTTTCATTCTATTAATATTTCCAATAAATGTCACATGGTATAATTGCCAAACTCACATGTGACATAATTATCAAGGCTACGTGTGGTATAAGATATTAAATTCTATAAAGACTTGGTGTAAACTATTTGGTTTACACTTTCTAATAAGCATATGTTACATCATCATATTACTAAAACATAAATATATCTAATTACACAGGATAACATCTCAATAAACATCATATTTTAAATTTTAAGTAAAAGGTTGATGTAATATTATTAAATGTGGTAGGATATATTAAGTTTTAAATAAATGGTTGATGTGGCAATTTCTTCCCATTCTTATCAAATTTGAACTTGTGGCATATTATTGGTCAAGTGCATTCACAAACCAAGACTAGTTATTCCTCGATGGTACTCGATCAAACACATTCTTGAAACCAAGACCAATCACAACTTAGTCTTTAGCTCACAAATATGTTGGCCAAAATGGGATTTTACCCCTTTTTCACAAACTTTCTAGCAAAATGCCTCATGTCTGAAACTAATTAGGGAAATGTCCCTGTTTTGAAACTCGATTTTCTAAAAATCGAGTTTCAAATGTAAAACTCGATTTTTGGAATATCGAGCTATAGCGAACATGGACTTAGAAAAAAAAATTCTTGGAACTCGAGTTCCACTTTAATTTTTTCAAGGAACTCGAGTTCCATGAACTCGAGTACTTCACATGGAACTCGAGTTCCAGAATTTTTTTTTTTTTTTATAATTTTCAGTTCCCTATAACTCGATTGTCCAAAAATCGAGTTTCAAAACAGAGGCATTTCCCTAAATAGTTTCAAATATGGGGCATTTTGCTGAAAAATTTTGGCGAAAGGGACAAATACCCATTTTCTCCCAAATATGTTATACATAGGTTAATATTTGGAATTGCATATTTTAATAGATGCAATTCCAAATATTGGTCTCACACTCAAGATTCTATCTCCCAATAATGTCAAATCCTACCTTTTATGTTGTAAACAATGCGAAGAACAAAGTTAAAAAAAAAAATACCGGTTTAGAAGAATATCATGTAACCTATTCTGTGACAACTAAAATGATCATTTACATGTATTTTAATAACATATAATTTATCAAGTTATTTAAATAAGACACATGATTAATTATAATTCTATTTAACGAAAAAATAAATCTTGTAATTATAAACATATGTGAATGTCAAAAATCTTGTATGTAGTTGAACCAGATTCTCATAGCATTTTCAACAAAGATGTTTTGGGTTTAATAAATCTCCCTCTTCTCCTTTGTAACTATAGAACTTTTTAAATTATTAAAAAAAAGTGAATGGTCATCTGCATTGTCACCTTCGTTTTGTTTGTTTGTTTTTTTTTTTTTTTTTTTTTTTTAGAGAATTCTAATGATTAAGAAAATATTTATTATACGCAAAAGTAACTAACCAAAAAGGCAACAAAAGGTCTATCCTTGCTCTAGCCACCTTAGAACTTTGTATCACCTTGTATTAATCACACCATAGTTTGTGATGCTTTCAACAATTTAAAGAACGGAGAAAATTCAATTCTGAACTGGTACGGTATTCTTCGCCTAATCTACACCCTACTTGGTGAAACTTATTGATTTTTGAGATGCAGTTAATTTAAGTAATTGAAATGACAGAAGGATGGACTTTTGGGAGCTTCTGAAAACTACTTGATCGAGATGCTGCAATGAAAATGGAAATGTGAATGTTAACTACATAACTCCTCTTTAATAACGATAAGTATTGTGTCAAGTTGTCAACTCGGTAGATGAGAAACTCAAAATTATTTGGTAATAAATGATGGGTCATGCTAATGAGTGCCCTTAGGACACTCATTAATAATCCATTTTAGGAAAGTTTTGATACCACTTTTATGGAAAATGAAAAAAGCTGTCAAAATATTAATTACTTTTTTTTCATTTCCTATAAAAACTTTCTTTAAATGGATTATTAACTAGTGCCCTAAGGGCACTGGTTAGCATTTCCCATAAAGGATATCACATCAGCGTCAAAATCCAATAAGTGAGAGACGTGTTTACAAAAAATAACTATCTCACTAATAAATGAAAGACATTTACTAGTAAATAGTTATTTTACGGACAAAATGAGCTTCTGCCCTTTTCGGGTAAATTAATTAGCCTTTTACCCTTCTTCCCAAACTAAATAGGGAAATGCCCTTCCTTTGAAAATCGAGTTAAACTCTATAGTGATATTTTCAAGGACCTATAGTGACGTTTTTAAGGACCTATAGTGGCGTTTTGTAACTTGATATCCATGAAATCGAGTTATAGGCAATTTTATTGCCTATAACTCGATTTCATGGATATCAAGTTACAAAACGTCACTATAGGTTCTTAAAACGTCACTATAGCTCTCCAGAATTTTTTTTTTTTTAACTCGATTTTGAGAAAATCGAGTTTCAAAAGAGAGGCATTTCCCTAATTAGTTTGGAAAGAAAGGCAAAAGGCTAATTAATTTGCCCGAAAAGGGTAGAAGCCCATTTTGTCCGTTATTTTACACACGTCTTTCGTTTATTAAATTTTGATACGAATGACGTAGTACCATTTAATATACATTTTTCCAAAGTAGGGGCATGCTATTCCCAGCTTTCTCTTTGATTTTTTGTTATAACAAAAAGGTTAGACAATGATAAAAGTTAATCCCTTTGTAGAGTTCCCATTTATTACAGCAAGTTTCGAGCATAGCTCTCATACCAGTAGGATCTAAAAATATGGGACCATTTTGAATGGTCATAACCCCAATTGTCCAAGAGATACGACTTAGATTTCTGAACACGGTCAACCAATTATCATAAATGACAATACCTACACACAAAATTCTAGCAACTCGTATTGTTTTTTATTTATTTATTTATTTATTTACATAATTTAAAAACAATAAATTAAAAAAAAAATGACGTTATCAAGTCGTAAAAACTATACGTATAATGGTCATGAAGTCCATGCAGGAATGTATTACATGTGAAATTTTTTTCGACCAAGATAAAAAATCAGATTTAATTGGATGGAGATAGAAGGACAGGATCAAGTGTTGCAAGGAGGACTATAACATGAATAAACCTTTTAGACCTATAAAATAGAAATTTTGTCAAGAGTCTTGTAAGTTATAACTTAACTGGAATGTTTTGATATTTTCAATTGAGACATCCATAGTTCAGGTCCCCTTTTCTTTAATTATCAAATTATCAAAAAAAAAAAAAAATGGAACCTCATTTTTTCGGCTTTGTCCCCTATAACAATATCCAATATTTTGATGTCTCTTTGTGCACTCTTTCCGTCTCCAATTGGTCAAATAACCAAAATTTCTAATCCTAGTTTTTTTTTTAAATGATACTTCTTCTTTTTAAAAAAAATCTATAGTTGAGCAGGGGCGGCGTTACGTGCTGGCCAGGGGGTTCAAATGAACCCCCTGGCCTGGCAATTTTATATATATATAAAATTTAAAAAATAAATAAATAAAAATTGTTTTGACTCCCCTAAAATAAATATTTGAACTCACCCTCACCTTAAATTTTGTTTAAATTCAGCTAAAATAAACTTGAATATAATCATTTTAATACTACTTTCACAATATTTTCACAATATATAATTAACTTCATAATGGAGGGTAAGTGACAAGTTGTAACTAGTTTTTACTTTGACTCATAACTGACATCACTTTTTTACCTTTCTTTTTTTGCTAATATATCACCTTTTTTTTACCTACCTTTAACAACTTGTCACCTATATTTTGTTGTGAAATTTTTGTGTAAGTGTTGTGTCAACAGCATTACTCTTAAAATATTTAATTTTATAATAAAAAATGTTTCAAAATTTTGCTTATTCGTTAAAAAATAAATATATAAATAAACATCCTATCTAGGACTTTGACTTACTTTTCCATTGACAGCAAAATGAAGTTGTTTTTCCTTACACTTTTCTTCCTCATCAGCAAAAAATTACACTATCGTTCCAACCATCATATCTATATTTAATCTGTGATTATTTCCTCATTTTCTCTATCTCTCTTTCTCCGTTCTCTGTTTTCTTAGCTTTTATCTTTGTTTGATCAAGTAGTTTTCTTAACTTTTATCTCTGTTTGCTCCAATTTCAAGAGAGTGACCACATGTATGGTTAAAAAGTCATACACTTCAAAAGTAAAAATTTATATCAGTTTTTTTTTTCTTAGTTTCACATACTCCTAGTCCTACTCCTAGGTTTGTTATTATTCTTCGTTATCCACACACATATACACTTACATTAAATTAAAGTAGAACTTCTATTTTGTATCCAAAAAAAAATTTATTCTTCTTTATCATATATTTTTATTTAATTAATATTACATATAAATATAATAAGTTATTATGCATTTAATGGTTGTTGTCTTACTAATCTTTAAACTATTAATAAATTTTTTAGACTATTATACGATATAGCTGTATTGTATATGTGGGGACCGGCCCAAAATAACAGGTTGGGCCCAAGCCCATCCGAGGACTCAGGCCCATCCGAGGAGCCAGCGTGACTAAGCAATCCTTATTCAAGTCCGCTTGGAGCAAAGAAAACGTGTCCGAGGAGTAATTTCTCCTCGGATACTGGAAATCCGAAGCAAAGGCACGTCCAAGCCACTACAGCCCATCTTCCAAATACGTAAAAAGGAAGGAAACCCGAAATATCTCAACAAAGGCTATCACCACCACATTAAATGCATTACAACTACTCTCCTGGCTGCATTAATGTGGAGAAGACCCCTGAACAGTACTACCTTGGCTACCGCAACTCACAAAGAACTGAAGGAGGTGTCTGATGGGACAGGTGCTCAAGTGGGGGTTTGGATGATCAACAAGTGTGAAGCCCAAATGACTGGAAAGAGCCTATATAATGGGTAGAAGTCCACCAAAAGAAGGGACAGAGAAAAAGGAGTGAGAAAAAAAAGCATTAAGAGGAATCCTATTGTACTGATCTGTATCCGTGAATGAAGTCTTTAGTCCTATAATTCTTAGGAACTTTCCGGCACAGTGGCGTTGGTTCTTGTTCATGTATTCTCTTAACCCATGCTTCAAACTGTTTAAACCTACTTAAACAAAGTTCTTTAACCCATACTCTACAACATTCATTGTATTGGGATTTTTGGGTCAAGACTCCAAACGACAAGGGTCTGGGTCCCAAAAAATTGTGTCCCCACAATTGGCGCCATCTGTGGGAAGAACTTAGGTGTTAGTAAGTACGACGTTTAAGCATGGCAGAATTAGGTCCACACCAGGAGAATCCCCACCAAGCTAGCCCTCAACTGACAGAACCTATTAGGTCTCAACGGCAAAATAATCCTCCCAACCCAGGAACGAATCCAGGTAATAGAAGGAATCATGAGGGAAGCGTACATACTACCCAGACCAGCCAAAGCCATATCCAAACGGGCAGCCGTGTATCCCAAAGGCGAAATAATCATCAGGCCATGCAACGAAAGATAGAAGACCTGAAGAGAAAGCTGTGCCGTGCACGACAGAGGCGATCACCCTCCAGCTCGGATGTGTCCTCTAATGAGGAGGAGGACGTTAGTTACAAATGAAGGTCAAGAACTCCACCAAGTGAAACTTTTTCTTACCAGAAGGAATTGCACCCTGCACGAGGTTATGAGAGCCAATCTATCAAGGGATTGGGAAATGACGCCATGAACAAAGCATTGGATCAGATCTCCAGATCACCCTTCGCGCGCAGGATAGAGGGGGCTAAGTTACCCCGGCGCTTCCATCAACCTACGTTTATCATCTATAACGGACGAGCAGACCCCGTAGAGCACGTAAGCCAGTTTAACCAGAGAATGGCTATCCATTCCCAAGATGAGGCTTTGATGTGTAAAGTTTTTCCGTCCAGCTTAGGACCAGTAGCGATGAGATGGTTCAATACCTTGAAGACGAGCTCCATAGATTCTTATAAACAACTCACTCAGGCTTTTTGCTCCCGCTTCATTACAAACAGCAGAGTCCCTCGACCCCTAAGTTCATTATTGTCCTTGACCATGCACGAAGGGGAAACCTTAAAGGCATATTCAGATAGATATTGGGAGATATATAACGAGATGGATGAAAACCACGATGACGTCGCCATCAGCACATTCAAAAGTGGTCTCCCCATCGAGCACGGCCTAAGGAAGTCTCTAACTGGTAAACCTGTCACCAGCGTTCGCCAGCTGATGGACAGGATTGACAAGTACAAAAGGGTGGAAGAGGACCAGCTGCAGGGCAAGGGAAAGGAAAAGATCATTCCCCCCAAAGGAAATGATCACAGGTCGGAACGATATAACCATAACCAGCCGAGGAGAGATTTTTCGAGGCAGGCCGGACAAAGCAACATGCAAACGATCAATGCCGTGTTTAGGGAGCCAGTATAGCAAATTCTGGAGAAAGTCAGGAACGAACCTTTCTTCAGATGGCCAGGAAAAATGGCTGGGGATCCTTCGAAATGTAACCAGAACCTGTATTGTCACTATCATTAAGACCATGGGCATACCACTGAGGATTGCAGGAATTTATGGAATCACCTAGATCAGCTGGTCCGAGAAGGAAAGTTACGTCACCTTTTACACCCCTCAAGCAGTCATCTGGGCCAGGCAATGCAAGAGCCTCGAAAGGATGTGTCATTATGACCTCCCACGGGGACGATACATGTCATCCTCACCGCTCCAGGAAGAACCGGCTCATTTCCTTCCAGGGTGCTGTCCATGGCTCGGCTCTCCGCCGAGGACAGGGAGGGAGAATTCAAAAGGTCCAAGAAGGGAAGCTCTCTAATATTAGGATTCTCGGACGAAGATAAGAGGAGAACTATCCAACCTCACGACGATGCCTTAGTGGTTACGCTTAGAATCGGAGGTTTTGATGTAAGGAGGGTACTGGTAGACCCTGGCAGCGCAGTAGAGGTAATGTACCCTGATCTATACAAAGGGCTGAACTTAAGGCCGGAGGATTTGACGGCTTATGACTCACCCCTTATCAGCTTTGAAGGGAAGACTGTTGTACCAAAAGGGCAGATCAGATTGCCCATACAAATCGGATCAGAAGTGGTGGAGGTGGACTTTATCATGGTCGATGCTTACTCGCCCTACACAGTGATAGTAGCCAGGCCATGGATCCATGCCCTGGACGCCGTATCTTCCACACTTCATCAAAAGGTAAAATACCCGTCTAGAGGCCAAGTGGAAGAGATTCGTGGAGATCAGGCCATGGCCAGGCAATGTATGGTGGCCGCCGTCTCACGCCGGTCCAATGCCGAATCCTCGACTTCTGAAAACTTATAGCAATCAACCACCTCGGCAGGGCAAGTCAGTGAGCCAGCCGAGGAGATAAGGTGTGAAGGTTTGGAAAGATTTACTGTTGACAATGACCCAGAGAGATTTTTCCAGGTCGGCTCGGAGTTGCCTCCTCAAGAGAAAGAGGAATTGGTCGGGTTTCTGAGGAGAAATGTTGATGTGTTTGCATGGGACGCTTACGATGCCCCGGGGGTTGACCCTAGTCTCATTTGTCACCATTTGAATGTTAACCCATCTTCCATTCCAAAGAAGTAACCACCCCGACATCCCTCGAAAGAACATGTCAGTGTCGTTAGAGACGAAGTGACGAAGCTAAAAAGGGCAGGGGCTATCAAAGAAGTCTTTTACCCCGAATGGCTGGCAAATACGGTAGTGGTAAGAAAGAAAACGGGGAAGTGGCGAGTCTGCGTGGACTTCACAGACTTGAACAAAGCATGCCCGAAAGACCCATTCCCGTTACCGCGAATCGACCGATTGGTAGATGCGACTATAGGCCACCCTCGAATGAGCTTCCTAGGCGCCTTCCAGGGCTATCATCAGATACCACTGGCATTAAAGGATCAGGCGAAAACAGCGTTCATGACACCCATCAGGAACTACCACTATAAGGTGATGCCTTTCAGACTGAAGAACGCAGGGTCAACCTACCAAAGGATGATGACCAGGATGTTCGAACCTCAGCTAGGCAAGGTTATAGAAGTCTACATAGACGATATGGTGGTAAAAAGTAAGGTGGTGTCCGAGCACGTGAAAGACCTAGAGATCATCTTTGGCATCTTAAGGAACATAAGTTACGGCTCAATGCTTCCAAGTGTTCATTCGGGATCGGATCTAGGAAATTCCCGAGCTATATGGTAACTCACAGAGGAATAGAGGTAAGCCCAGATCAAATCAAGGCGATTAATAGCCTACAGGCTCCTCAGAATCCGAAAGAAGTGCAAAAACTCACTGGCATGATCGCTGCGTTGAATCGGTTCATCTCTAGATCCGCAAACCGATGTCGACCTTTCTACCTCTTGATAAACAAGTGGAAAGGATTTGAATGGTCTGAGGACTGTGCACTAGCCTTCCAGCAACTTAAAAAGTACCTGTCACGGCCACCCATCATGTCAAGTCCTGAGGCCGACGAGGTCCTGTTCGCATACATAACAGTGGCCTCTTATGCTGTAAGCCTAGTGTTGATACGGGTGGATAATGGGATACAGCGACCGATATACTACGTAAGTAAATCGTTACACGAAGCTGAAGTACGCTACCTACCACTGGAAAAGGCAATTCTTGCGGTAGTACATGCAACGCGAAAACTTCCCCACTACTTTCAGGCACATACGGTCATTACCTTAACTCAACTCCCCCTCCGATCGGTGCTCCGGAGCACCAATTACATAGGAAGAATTGCCATGTGGAGTACGCTTCTAGGGGCTTTCGATATTAAATAAATGCCTAGAACCTCTATCAAAGGCCAAGTCCTCGCGGATCTGGTCGCTGAGTTTGCTGAGCCTGCTGTAGAAGCAGTAGCCGAAGAGGAAAACATGGATGAAAAATCGGTCGGCACAGTCTCTGCACAAGGAACCTCGCGATGGAAGGTCTATGTGGATGGCGCGGCAAACCAAAAAGGATCAGGAGTAGGGCTAGTTCTAATATCGCCCGAGAGGATTACTATTGAAAAGTCATTGAGACTTGGGTTCTCGGCTACCAACAATGAGGCCGAGTACGAGGCTTTGCTGCAAGGAATGGTCATGGTGCGAAAAATGGGCGGAAAAGCGTTAGAAGTGTTCTCGGACTCCAGGCTGGTCGTAGGCTAGGTGATAGGCGAGATAGAGGCCAGGGATGCAAGAATGCAGGAATACCTCGATCAAGTTAAACACCTGCAATCAGACTTCGGCTTTTTTAATTTAACCCATGTCTCTAGAAGTGGGAATACACACGCGGATTCGCTGGCCACTCTAGCCACGTCTTCTGCACAAGATCTACCCCGAGTAATCCTTGTTGAAGACTTGTGCAAGACAGGTACAGTTAAGGGGGATACCGTCTGAATCCATCAAGTTAGAAGGAGTCCGAGTTGGATGGACCCCATAGTGAACTTCCTCAAAGATGATGTACTACCCGAAGAGAAATTGGAGGCCGAGAAGATACGGAGGAATACTCCTCAGTTTTGGTTGTCAGAGGACCATAAGCTATACAAGCGCTCCTACTCTGGGCCATACTTACTATGCATACGCCCTGAGGCATCAGAATCATTGCTTGAAGAGCTGCATGAGGGAATTTATGGGAGTCACATGGGAGGAAGATCGCTAGCACACAGAGCACTCACCCAGGGGTACTGGTGGCCGAATATGCAGAGAGAGGCCCAAGAATATGCAAAAAAGTGTGATCAATGTCAGAGGTTTGCCCTAAATATCCACCAACCAGGGGGAGTCCTTAACCCCTTCTCTAGCCCTTGGCCATTCGCTTAGTGGGGCCTTGATATTGTCGGCCTTTTCCCAAAAGCAGCAGGGAATAAGCGATACATAATAGTCGGCACCGATTATTTCACCAAATGGGTAGAGGCTGAACCTTTGGCCAACATCAGGGACGTGGATGCCAAGAAATTCATTTAGAAAAATATCATTATGCGCTTCGGAACCCCTCACACCCTCATCTCGGACAACGGTCTTCAATTTGATAGTAAAAATTTTAGAGAATACTGCTGTGAATTTGGGATCACAAACCGATATTCCACTCCTGCCTACCCCCAAGGTAACGGGCAAGCCGAGGCCACGAACAAAGTCATAGTCAGCGGGCAGAAAAAGAGGTTGGATGATGCCAAGGGGAGATGGGTGGAAGAGCTGCCACACGTTTTATGAACCTATCGGACGACACCGCGACGGTCAATGGGAGAAACCCCTTTTTTAATGACTTATGGGGCTGAAGTCGTACTCCCACTCGAGGCCAACTTCCCTATATTGAAATCTAGCACCTTTACCCCAAAAGACAATGACGAGTTACTGGGGAGAAGTCTAGACTTAGTTGAGGAAAGAAGGGAAAAGGCGATGATCCATATGGCCTATTATCACCAAAAATTAAAGCAGGGGTATGATATTAACGTAAAGCCGCGACCCTTAAGTCCAGGCGACCTCGTGATGAGAAAGATTCTCGGCAGCACTAAGAACCCCTCCTGGGGCAAGCTGGGACCCAACTGGGAAGGACCGTATCGCATCACATCTGTGGCCGGAATAGGTGCTTATTACCTAGAAGACTTAGATGAAAAAACTGTACCCCGCCTGTGGAATGTAAATAATCTAAGAAGATATTATTATTAATGAAAACAGCTCTGCCTTTGTTTTGTTTCGTGATCATCGCATATCCATTGGTCCATTTCCATCTATCCAAGTTAAGGCATCTATTCATGTTAAACAGAACCTAAGTCCAGCATGGATCCTCGGACCACAGACTTAAGGGAAATTAACAACTTAAGGCATCTAGCCAAGTTTTAAACAGAATCTAAGTCCTGCATGGATCCTCGGACCACAGACTTAGGGGAAATTAACAACTTAAGGCATCTATTCATGTTAAACAGAACCTAAGTCCTGCATGGATCCTCGGACCACAGACTTAGGGAAAATTACAACTTACGGCATCTATTCATGTTAAACAGAACCTAAGTCCTGCATGGATCATCGGACCACAGACTTAGGGGAAATTAACAACTTATGGCATCCATCCAAGTTTTAAACAGAACCTAAGTCCTGCATGGATCCTCGGACCATAGACTTAGGGGAAATTAATAACTTAAGGCATCCATCCAAGTTTTAAACAAAACCTAAGTCCTGCATGGATTCTTGGACCACAGACTTGGGGGAAATTAACAACTTAAGGCATCTAGCCAAGTTTTAAACAGAACCTAAGTTCTGCATGGATCCTCGGACCACAGACTTAAGGGAAATTAACAACTTAAGGCATCTAGCCAAGTTTTAAACAAAACCTAAGTCCTGCATGGATCCTTAAACCACAAACTTAGGGGAAATTAACAACTTAAGGCATCTAGCCAAGTTTTAAACAGAACCTAAGTCCTGCATGGATTCTCAGGCCACAAACTTACGGGAAATTAACAACTTAAGGCATCTATTCATGTTAAACAGAACCTAAGTCCTGCATGGATCCTCAGACCACAGACTTAGGAGAAATTAACAACTTATGGCATCCATCCAAGTTTTAAACAGAACCTAAGTCCTGCACGGATCTTCGGACCACAGACTTAGGGGAAATTAATAACTTAAGGCATCCATCCAAGTTTTAAACAGAACCTAAGTCCTGCATGAATCCTCGGACCACAGACTTAGGGAAAATTAACAACTTAAGGCATCTATTCATGTTAAACAGAACCTAAGTCCTGCATGGATCCTCGGACCACAGACTTAGGGGAAATTAACAACTTAAGGCATCTATTCATGTTAAACAGAACTTAAGTCCTGCATGGATCCTCGGACCATAGACTTAGGGGAAATTAACAACTTATGACATCCATCCAAGTTTTAAACAAAACCTAAGTCCTGCATGGATTCTCGGATCACAGACTTAGGGGAAATTAACAACTTATGGCATCCATCCAAGTTTTAAACAGAACCTAAGTCCTGCATGGATCCTCAGACCACAGACTTAGGGGAAATTAATAACTTAAGGCATCCATCCAAGTTTTAAACAGAACCTAAGTCTTGCATGGATCCTCGGACCACAGACTTAGGGGAAATTAACAACTTAAGGCATCTAGCCAAGTTTTAAACAGAACCTAAGTCCTGCATGGATCCTCGGACCACAGACTTAGGGGAAATTAACAACTTAAGGCATCTAGCCAAGTTTTAAACAGAACCTAAGTCCTGCATGGATCCTCGGACCACAGACTTAGGGGAAATTAACAACTTAAGGCATCTATTCATGTTAAACAAAACCTAAGTCCTGCATGGATCCTCGGACCACAGACTTAGGGGAAATTAACAACTTAAGGCATCTATTCAGGTTAAACAGAACCTAAGTCCTGCATGGATCCTCAGACCACAGATTTAGGGGAAATTAACAACTTAAGGCATCTATTCATGTTAAACAGAACCTAAGTCCTGCATGGATCCTCGGACCACAGACTTAGGGGAAATTAACAACTTTTGGCATCCATCCAAGTTTTAAACAGAACCTAAGTCCTGCATGGATCCTCGAACCACGGACTCAGGGAAAATTAATAACTTAAGGCATCCATCCAAGTTTTAAACAGAACCTAAGTCCTGCATGGATCCTCGGACCACAGACTTAGGGGAAATTAACAACTTAAGGCATCTATTCATGTTAAACAGAACCTAAATCCTGCATGGATCCTCGGATCACAGATTTAGGGGAAATTAACAACTTAAGGCATCTATTCATGTTAAACAGAACCTAAATCCTGCATGGATCCTCGGACCACAGATTTAGGGGAAATTAACAACTTAAGGCATCTATGCATGTTAAACAGATTCTAAGTCCTGCATGGATCCTCGGACCACAGATTTAGGGAAAATTAACAACTTATGGCATCCATCCAAGTTTTAAACAGAACCTAAGTCCTGCATGGATCCTCGGACCACAGACTTAGGGGAAATTAATAACTTAAGGCATCCATCCAAGTTTTAAATAGAACCTAAGTCCTACATGGATCCTCGGACCACAGACTTAGGGGAAATTAACAACTTAAGGCATCTAGCCAAGTTTTAAACAGAACCTAACTCCTGCATGGATCTTCGGACCACAGACTTAGGGGAAATTAACAACTTATGGCATCTATCCAAGTTTTAAACAGAACCTAAGTCCTGCATGGATCCTCGGACCACAAACTTAGGGGAAATTAATAACTTATGGCATCTATCCAAGTTTTAAACAGAACCTAAGTCCTGCATGGATCCTCGGACCACAGGCTTTGGGGAAATTAACAACTCAGGACTCCCGTGCAATTTTAAGGTACGTTCGTAATTTCGCATAATAGTACTTTTTGTTCTAAATTCGCCACACGGCACCTCCTTTTCTCATTTGTTTATATTGATAGAATCTTAAGGATTGTTGCAAACATTAACTAGAGGAACAGTAGTATTAACTTTGAACCAAATAGTGAAATTATATCAACGTTCTATATTAATAAGCCAAGATCAATACAAAGGGAAGTCTTTACAAAAGAACAAAAATAAGACAACTCCCGTTCCAAAGAAAATACAGTAATAAAAATCCGAAAAGCTAAGCCTTAGCAGAAGATTTCTCTTTCTGCTCTGGCTAAGGAAGGGGAACCTCTTCGGCTTGGGAATCTGCCCAAGGACCCTCGGAGACGGACTCCTTGGCAGGATCCTTGGCCTTATCGAGCAGAGGGATGGCATCAGGAATAACCATGGCCTGCTCAGAAGCTGTAGGGGCGCCGTTAGGGATCTCTCGGATCTCAGCAGGGAAGATAACCTTCTCGGGCAACCTCAAGGCCGAGTCTGCAGGAACCCCTGCAGCATCAAGGGCATGAGCCCATGAGATGCTGCAGTAATCCCTACATACCTCTGGAAGCTCTTTAGAGAGCCTGGCTTCAATCTCCTCAGCCCCAAGCTGATAAGAAGCTTTCTTTTCAGCCTCGGATGTTTCCCGAACTAGCTAAGCCTCCTCTTTAGCTAGCCGGACCTCCTCCGCAGCCTTTTGTAACGCGGCCTTGAGATCCAACACTATTTGCCTTTCAGTGGCAAGGTTGATCTCGGTCACGTGCAATTTTTGGCGCTGATCCCCGGCTTGGGTTTCAGCGTTCTTCAATCCAGCCAGAGCGCTCTTACAGCCTTTCTCCGCTTCTTTGAACTTCTCCGAAAGTTCAAAATTCTCCTACTTGAGGGACCCCACGGATTTCTCCACCTTGGCACGAGACTGGGCCTCAGCTTCAACCAAACTGCGATTGTTGCAGCAGTACTCCTCGACCACAAACACTTGCTAAGTAATCTGCCCACAAAACAACAAAACAATATCTTAGAATGCGACAAGGTCTAATGATTTTACCAAAGGCTAGAAAAGTCACTTTACCATTACAAGGTCCCTCTTGAGGGATAAAAAGAGCTTAGGCTGAGAGAACCGCCTATAGGCCTCCATGTCCCGGGGAAGGAGCACTGGCTGCTCTAGGGCCTCAGCTATATATCTTGCTCGGCCCCTATTGTATTCTCGGATCGAGGCAGTATAAGGAATAGCGACCCCGTCCACTTCGAGCTTCGGGCTCCAATTGCGCGGATTAACACGCACTTCGGCCCGGTTCCCTTCCTCCCGGCTTTCTACGAAGAGAGCCCTTTTATCCCTCTGCTCCTGGGTTGTTTTCTGCTGCTTTCCCTGACGAGGGACCACCTCGCCTTCCTCGAGGGTTTCAACCGGCCTTTTCTTCTTCAGATCCGGGTTAACTTTTAGGCCGGGATCGGAAGGGAGTTGAGGAGCAACGGGAGGAAGAGTAGTGGTCTGGGACTTGGAAGGCACCTTTGATGATTGACCTTTGCCTCGGGAGGCCAACAACTCTCGTAGGCTTTTTCCCTTGTTGGAAGCCATATTATCTACCTCCTCGTCTGAAGAGTTGTCCGAGCAGGCAATAATAAAAGGGGCGCCGACCACGGAGTTTCTATCCTGCTCTCCTCCAACGTCAGAAAGTACGATCAGGGGGGTTTTTGGGACGTCCTCCTCAAAGTAGAACTCGTCTATCTCCCCCTCAAGAGAAAGACGAGATGATTCAGTCTCCTCTTCGACACTCACTGCAACTTCTGGATTATCTTGTTGAGGTAGTTGTACAACGGGCTGAGGATTCTGAATACCAAGCAACACGACCGGTCTAAGATCGTCTCGAGCCAAAAACTTTGGTATTGACACGTCGATCCTCGCCAACCTCGGACTACCAGCTCTTATAGAGTGGCTGACGTCTTGGAAAACACGGGATAAGGGCTCGTAGCCCAAAATCAGGTGAGCCGCACGAAGTTGCTCGTCGTCGTAAACGTAGATCTCTGACCTCAAAAGATAGTTCAAGGCCTGAATGTTTACATGGCTTAGCCGAGAAGCGACGTGAGCTCTATCTGCAAAACGGCCGAGAAGAAAAATACAGTTAAAATCGCAAAAAGATTTTGTTTTAATTTTCAATTAAAAGAAAAGAAGACTAAAAGGGTTAAGCCCCCCTTCCCAGGGGATTGATCCTAAAGGCACCGCACCTGGATCTCCTGCCCGAGTTAGACAGTGAGGACCATCGCTCCACTCTCCCGAGGCAATAAGGAAGTCATCCTTCATACCCTTATTAGATTTAGGAAGACAGGAAATTAGTCTAACGATCTCGGATCGAGATTTAAGGTAGTACCCCGCTTTCTCGAGATGATGGCATTCGTACAGGTGAACTACGTCATGCCATGTAAGGCCTAAATTCATGCCTCGTTCAGGACATCTATACTGCCTAAAATCCTGAACAAGTTGGGAGCGCACTGGTATGGTGTCAATCTATGGTTACGCAAATAGTCCTGAGTAATACTACGCATGGGAAGCGTCATTCCTCCTTCTATAAAAGCGATCATAGGAATGACTACTTCACCCACTTGCCTATCGATCAGCACTCCTTCTAGAGGACAGTACTCTAAAGCCACCCCCTGCGGGATGCGATACTTTGCCCTAAAGGCCTCCATGGCGGCCGGAGTATCTACTAGACACTTGAATCTACCCATCTAACCGAACCGGCGGGCCGAGGAGGTTGGCCGAGATGAAATTGAGGCTACAGTGAGGAAGTAGAACTTACGGGTGTCCCTGCGACAACCTCTGAAACACTTAGGAATCTCTTCGGGGAAGAACACCTCACAGAAATAGTTACAGAATTTCGAAGGTCTGGGCACCGGAGTTCTCTGGAGTTCTTTGAACTTATCTATTAATGAAACGAAAAGAAAAACAAGTCTCCTCAGGGCTTTATATAGCAAGGGGGAAAGAGGAAATCGCTCCCGCTCAAGAACTCTGGGAAAAATGTCAACCGTTAGATCTGCGCCTCGCCGTTAGATAGGGAAGACATAAAGCCGCCTGGAGTAAATAGCCGCACCTCGTAAATTGTAGCACGTCAAAAGTAACTGTCCTCACATGTGTGAATCAGGAATTAATTAATTCCCTCCTTCGTAATATCAAAACCCCATTTTTCGCCTCGGAGAGAGATCAAAAACCGAAGTTTTTAGGGGCTATTATGGGGACCGGCCCAAAATAATAGGTTGGGCCCAAGCCCATCCGAGGAGCTAGCGTGACTAAGTAATCCTTATTCAAGCCCACTTGGGGCAAAGAAAACGTGTCCGAGGAGTAATTTCTCCTCGGATACTGGAAATCCGAAGCAAAGGCACGTCCAAGCCACTACAGCCCATCTTCCAAATACGTAAAAAGGAAGGAAACCCGAAATATCTCAGCAAAGGCTGTCACCACCACATTAAATGCATTACAACTACTCTCCTGACCACATTAATGTGGAGAAGACCCCTGAACAGTGCTACCTTGGCTACCGCAACTCACAAAGAACTGAAGGAGGTGTCTGATGGGACAGGTGCTCAAGTGGGGGTTTGGATGATCAATAAGTGTGAAGCCCAGATGACTGGAAAGAGCCTATATAATGGGTAGAAGTCCACCAAGAGAAGGGACAGAGAAAAAGGAGTGAGAAAAAAAAAGCATTAAGAGGAATCCTATTGTACTGATCTGTATCCGTGAATGAAGTCTTTAGTCCTATAATTCTTGGGGACTTTCCGGCACAGTGGCGTTGGTTCTTGTTCATGTATTCTCTTAACCCATGCTTCAAACTATTTAAACCTACTTAAACAAAGTTCTTTAACCCATACTCTACAACATTCGTTGTGTTGGGATTTTTGGGTCAAGACTCCAAACGACAAGGGTCTGGGTCCCAAAAAATTGTGTCCCCACAGTATACTAAATTGTATTTATTTTGGATTATTGTTTATAATATGGAAGTTGTATATATATATATATATATATATATATATATATATATATATATAATAAAATAAAAATTAATCATTTTATTTTTTAATCGCCTCATGACAAATTCCTAACTTCACCACTACTGACCCCCTAGAAAAAAATCCTGGAGCCGCCACTGTAGTTGAGGGTATAGCCTTATAGGGGAATTTGAAGTTTAAGCCTGAGTTAAATGGTACTTAGTTTGTAAAGAAAGCTGGAAATTCACATTCACATTTTGCGCATACCATAATTATAACCTCTTTGTAAGTGAAAATTGCATGCCTCAAGTTAATTCCTCAAAAAGAAAATGAACCAAAAAAAAAAAAAATCCTATTTTTTCAAACAATTTTGTGCACTCAAAAATAATTTTAAAAACCAAAACGAACAAAGAATTGAAAAATGAGACTGGTTATCATTTAGCTGGTCCGACTAGGGTCGGAAAAGTGATCAAACCAATGATGTCATAATTAATATAATTAAAATATTTAAATAATTTTTATGTGAATTTTGAATTTTCATAAGTTATATTAAAAAATATATTGCTTTTTTTTTTTTTTTCCAATTACTAGTTGTTGACAAAATAAAGTTTGCTATTTAAGCTTCATATTTTTATTTTTATAAATAATAGTTTAACAATTTAACTTTAACTTTTAGCTACTTATTCAAGGAACCCAAAAAAAAAAAAAAAAAAAAAAAAAACCGAAAACAAAGATGTAAACGTAAACGGCAGAATGATTAGACAAGTCAATTTTGTTCCCAGTCATAGTGTCACACAAGTTTACTCTTCTTTTTTCCCCCTAAATTTAACTTTAACTTTTAGCTACTTATTCAAGGAACACTACCCCCCCCACCAAAAAAAAAAAAAAAAACATAAATAATGTAAACGTAAACATAAATGACAGAATGATTAGACAAGTCAATTTTGTTCCCAGTCATAGTGTCACACAAGTTTACTCTTCTTTTTTTTCCCCTAAATTTATCACCACACGTTACCACTTAACTTTAGATCAGATTCAAATTTCTTTTACTTTTTAGTCTTCTTTCCCCCCACAGTCTCTTCGGTAAGACATGAAGACATCTCTCTCTCTCTCTCTCTCTCTCTCTCTCTCTCTCTCTCTCAAAAGATAAATTCTTTCTCAACATTTAGTAATTCCAATCAAAGGCTCAATACATTTCATCCAACAAAAGTTTTCATTTTATTTTATTTTCATCCACATATTTGAGATTTTCCCGATCTCATTTTAGTTCAGATCTAAGAAGTTTGTACAATTTTTTTTTTTTTTTTCAATTATAAGAACCAGTTTAACCACACCAATTCTCGGTTTTGCCGATTGAACCACCGATTTTCGATTTTTCTTGCTTTTTCTTTAATGTTTTAGTTTTTAATGATAACCGGCCCAGATCAATTTTTAATGATTTCTGATTTTTCTTGCTTTTTCTTTAAGCCAGCCAATCTAGTCCAGTTTTTAAAACCATAACTTCAAAACTCCTCTTTAATTACTAGTTGTTGACAAAATAAAGTTTGCTATTTAAGCTTCATATTTTTATTTTTATAAATAATAGTTTAACAATTTAACTTTAACTTTTAGCTACTTATTCAAGGAACCCAAAAAAAAAAAAAAAAAAAAAAAAAACCGAAAATGTAAACATAAATGACAGAATGATTAGACAAATCAATTCCGTTCCCAGTCATAGTGTCACACAAGTTAACTCTTCTTTTTTTCCCCTAAATTTAACTTTAACTTTTAGCTACTTATTAAGGAACCCAAAAAAAAAAATGAAAACGAAAACGAAAACGTAAACGACAGAATGATTAGACAAGTCAATTCCGTTCCCAATCATAGTGTCACACAAGTTTACTCTTCTTTTTTTCCCCTAAATTTATCACTACACGTTACCACTTAACTTCAGATTAGATTCAAATTTCTTTTACTTTTTAGTCTTCTTTCCCCCACAGTCTTTTCGGTAAGACATGAAGACATTTCTCTCTCTCAAAACAAATTCTTTCTCAACATTTAGTAATTCCAATCAAAGTCCAATCAAAGGCTCAATACATTTCATCCAACAAAATTTTTCACTTTATTTTATTTTCACCCACATATTTGAGATTTCCCCAATCTCATTTCAGTTCAAATCTAAGAAGTTTGCACAATTTGGTTCTGGTTTTTTTTTTTTTTTTTTCCTTCAATTATAAGAACCAGTTTAACCACACCAATTCTCAGTTTTGCTGATTGAACCACCAATTTCCAATTTTTCTTGCTTTTTCTTTAATGTTTAGTTTTTAATGATAACCGGCCCAGATCATTTTTTAATGATTTTCGATTTTTTTTGCTTTTTCTTTAAGCCAGCCAATCCAGTCCAGTTTTTAAAACCATAAGTCAAAACTCCTCCATGTCATTTTGAAATTTTGCCGAAAAAATAAAATAAAAAAACAAACAAACAGGAGAGCCCAACAATTGAAATTCTAGACAGTAGCAATAAAGATGACGCTCAGTGCCATTGAGTAAGAACCAGATTAGGAGATTCTTAAACATAATTCATAAGACTGGAGACTGATAACATTTGGGAAGAGGAGAGATAGAGAAAAGTCACGGGGATCTGAGAGGTCTGCATTTGGAGTTGGGCCTCCAAATCCAAGCCCCTCATTTCTCAAGATGGATGTCAGATTCAAGCCCACAAAATTTTTACTAAACTATTAAAGTAGATTTTCTTTCTTATTTCCTACATTTACTCTTTTCTTTTTCTTTTTTCCTATTGAAGTCCAAGAACACTCTCCTCTTTCTAGAACCTAGATACTTCAATAGGTAACACCACCGAGATGATGCTCAGTGCCATCGCATATGCTTTTCGAGTATCCTACAATTAATCGAGTACTTAAGATTCAAACGTCTTATAAGTTATAAGGTTACAGGAATACTTTGTTACCATAACTCTAAAATCTACAAAAACACCAAAGAGTAGAACTACAAGAATACTTTGTTGCCTAGTGTCACCACATCGTTGCAAAGATCTACAATTTATTTACTTTGAAATAGCAGAATCCTTATAAATTTGGTCATGAAGGTACATGCCCCACATTACTGAACAGGGAAGACCAAGCTATTTATATAGGGATGCTTAAGACACAATCGGGAGTGCCAAAAATGACCCCAAAAAAAAGTATGAAGTCATAGATCATGTTTAATGTTTGGGGTAGGGGATGAAAGAAGAAATGGATTACATGTCATCAAATCACAATGGAATCGCAGAAACTCTATAGAACACCCAAAATCAGAAATCAAATATAAGATTGACAAAATGCTGAACTAACCTCCCATTTATTTTAACTGTAAGTCTGTAACATGCTACTAGAATGACAAAACCCTGATATCAGCACCTTATCTTTCCAATAAGTTCAATATTTATTAGGAAAAAAAAAAAAAAAAAAGGAAGTTACAAACTTACAATAATGTAATGCTAGTCCACACACGGTACACGAAGAACAGAGTCTAGAGTTGAACAGAGGACAGTCACTAACAAAAACGTCCTTCACAATTATTTTATAATGGGTAAAGATGAAGCTTATACATTAGACTAGAACACAAGGGGCCTCACCTATGCAGCAGCCTGTAAAGCATACCACAAAAAACAATGCCCTAAATAATAAATGAGATGGTAGCCAGCAGGCCAAATAGGAAACCAGTTACTCCAAAGAAAATGTATCAGAAATCTGACTGACATTTCCATCAAAATTTTACAAAATTAGCAAGCTTGGCAAAAACCATTGAACCTCCTAAATTTTAGCATTTCTTTCTAGACTTTTTCACATTGATTTCTATTTAAATGGAAACATGAGGAAGATGAAATATTGTTCCTTTTTTCTTTCCCAAAACTACATAATCTTATTCTTTAGCCCATGACTACCCTCTCAAAAGACAGGGATGCACACGTTCCACACAGCTCCTCATATCTTATTCACAAGAACCAACATCAGCAATCACTCACCAGAATTGAACACAATCACCAAAACTTGCCAGCATTTAGTCAAATACAAATTGACCCTAATGACTTATCCCCAAGTACCATCTAACGTCTGTTAATTTCAACTCGAAAACTCTGAAGATTCCTTCCAATACACTAACCTGGATGCAGCTATATTATCAGCCATATGAGCATCAAATTACATACTTAAAAAAAAAAAACATCATTAGAAGTTATCCTATCAACACATTAGCAGCAGGGACTGGGTAAGAAATCACAAATTTTGAAGTTAAATGATTAAATTACAAGGCAGATCAGCAGGGACTATTTGAAATCACAGGTTTGGAAGCTAAGTGATCTGATTGTAAAGTTGATTTTATCTGCTTAAGGCATTGACAACTCCTTCCTCTTGCTAAGTGACTAGATTAGGAGTTTTTATTTCAATCTTCTTAATGAATTGACAAATACTTTGTCTTCTTTCTTCTCCTAATCCCTTGACCACAAAGAAATTGGAAGAAGAACGCAGCAGAGTAGAATGGAAATAAGGTAAAGTAAATGGAGAATGAGAGAAACAGAAGCAGAGTAGATGCATAATTTTAGTTCTGCCCTTAGAGCATCAAATGTTTCTACGTTTTTCCCCAATTTGGAAATTTATTTATAAATTTCCATTACTTAGCATTCATAATGCATACAGTCATTAATGTTATGCTATTTTAGATGCTGAAGATTGGATATGAAAGCTCCTGGTGAACAAGGGCAATGCAAAAAAATGTTTTAGGCTTCTGTTTTTGGAAGGGAGGATGGATCCTAGGAAGCAGACACACAACAAAGACCAAAATCCCTGGTGTTCCTTGCCCAACACATATGAACACAAATACTTTATGGACACTGCCGCCTGCCTGTTTGGAGAATATAAAAAACTATGCATTTAACCACTAATCCCTTTAAAAATTGATATCTAGCCCATGTTATGCAGATCTAAAAGTAAAGACTCTGTAGATGTCATGTATCAATCCTATATCCCTATTATAGAAACTTCAATACACCAAAGAAAGTGGAATGGAACTCATTCATGCTAATATGGCAATAAATTTACATCACTTATTTATTCAAGCAAACCAGGACAACTGAAGCAAATATCATACTATGCAAAATAATCATGAAAGCAGCCAAAGTGTTTTTTTTTTTCCTGTCTATGTGTGTGTGTGGAAGAAAGCAAGCATAGTTGAAGTATGAAAAGGAAGACAGTCCATTGTTTCTTGAATTATTTAGAGATTCACCAAAATGGCTAATCCATTCCAATGCAAGAAATAAATAGATGGCAATTTATAGAATAAATAGCAAAATTCATACATTCAATTTGATAGGTAAAACATACTTGGCAAAACATATCCCTGGAATAAGCGCTTCTGAATTAGGGCTATCTGATAGGTGCCTAAACAATATATGAAATTCGCCACAAAAAAAGAAGAAGCCAAAAAGGTACTCTGAGAGTCAAGAACTTGATCCATCCAGCTGAGTAAACCATCAATGATTAACCCAACCGCGTCACCTTGCTTATTCACACCCCCCCCCCCCCCCCCCCCCCACACACACAAAGCATTACTCACACAAGTGTTTTGCTCTCTTCAATCTCGCCACCTCTCACCTCTTGATTCTCCTTCGCCTCCAATTCTACATTCCTCCTCTTCTCTTCCACAACATCACAGAAAAAATCCACAAAAACAGACTCATACTCGGGCATCTTAGCGAACCCAGGAAAGTAATTGATATCAATAACAAAGTAGCTATTCCCATCTCTACTATCCCTAATCAAATCAAAGTTAAAAAGCCTAAGCCCCATTGCCTCCCTCAACCCATTGGCTAACGCCGTCACAAACTCCGAAGGCGGCATTTCCGCCTCCTCCACAAGCTTCTCCACTCCAGAAATATATCCCTCCACCTCAGAAGAAGAATCATTTTTCGCAAACAAATTCGATATCTGCTTAAACAACAACAAACCCTCGTCCGGCGCCATATTATTCAGTGTCCCTTCAGATATATCCGGCAACGATTTTCTCTTCACGCATTTAACGTGATCTCCCACCACATACACCTTGAAAATCACTCCGCCGTGGTTCACAAATTCTTGCATCACGAATGGTTTCTTCAGTTTCAGTTTCTTCAGCCCGTTCTCGTTGAACACCAAGAACATCTCGTGTGACTTGGCACTGCCGTCGACCGACACCTGTTTCGCTATGAACGGAAACTTGAACCCTATTTCGTCAATCGAATCCACAAGATTCTCCGACTCTTCCAATACTCTTTGATTTGGAACCCCGAGGGTTTGGTTCCCTTGAGGGATTTTCAAGCTGGTCACCACATCGAGCATGGAGGCACGGCTGTGGAGATGGTCGATTGCTTCCGGTGGGTCGATTACGACGACGTTTGGTTGATGGAGAGAGAGTTGCTGCACTTGGTTGTTCCAATCGGAGCCGTAGATTTTGTGGATGATGCAATCGAACGGTCCCTGTTGAGCTAAGGGTTTGGTGGGGTCGATTTCGATGAGATCGATGCCGCGTTGTTTGGCCTGATTGATTAAAGAGTTTTGGATGAAGCGTTGCCCATCCTTGGGGGAAAGAGCGTAGCCTATGCGGTACATTGGAGAAGACATTTTTTTTAACTTAATTTGTGTTTGGGAGGAGAGAAAGTAAGAGAGGGAAAATTCAATTCGTAAGAGTTGATTTAGAGCTCAGTTTCAGTGTTTTTGAGAATGAACGGCAGACAGTGATTTGGATATCTGTGACAGAAAGTTGCTATTGCGGAGAACGAACGCGATGCTGTGGTGCAGCCGAAAGGTGTTATCGGGTCCCGCATACGTGCTGCTGTGACTCAAGGTATCAATTGACAGAGGTCGCTGCAGTTTCTGCATGCTGAGATAGGTGGCAAAAAACTGAAGTGACGCATTTCCGGCTTACATGCATGGCATATGATTAATTTTGAGTGAAATTTCTCCGTCAATTTAACGTTTCTCACGCATATTTATTGTTATGAATAGCTATAGCCGATTTAAAATACTATTTTATTTATTTTAATATCTTATTTTATAATTAGTTTCTAAGAGGTTGTTTATTTTATTTTATTTATTTAAGTTTTTTTTATATAAAAAGTTAATAATTTACCTCCATTATAATTTGAGATTATTACATTTTTTAATTAAAAAAAATCTAGAAATGTGATGAAAAATTATTTTATTTGCAAACACATAACACTCATCGCGTCCTTATGTATTATTTGAAGTTGGAAAATATAGTACTCTCAAATCATAATGGATACAAATTATTAACTTTTTCAAAAAAATAGAAGAGCCTTGCTTACGTGCTTATAGGCTAGTAAATAATAATAATTTCAGTATTTTTCGAGTTTCAACTTCCAACCTAAACTTTTGGATCCATGAATGATGCCCCATCCAGGTTACTCCTCTCAGGTTTTGTAACTTACATTTTTCATACTCTGTCCAATTCTCATGCCATATCAGCACACTCTATATGAGGTGGGTCCCAGAAAAGTGTAATTCTTACTTCTTATCATATTTATTTGGTTAATAAATCACTAATCCATATGATGCACAGGCAAATCATATCATAGAAGTGATTTGATCTTGTCAAGAATTAATTAGATCAATTTTGATAGACTCCAAGTGATTTTAACCTATTCTTAGTTTAGATTTATTTTTTATTTTATTAATTTTTTTTTTTATGGTATCTCTAGTGCCTTTTGTGGCTATAATTTTTTAAAAAAATAAATAAGAAATAATTTCAGTTCATGGTGATTATTTTTTATCATTAAGTTAATATATCAATTAATTTTTTGTATATCAAATCAAATTTTTATTAGTTGAGCTATTTGGAATCTCGTTCATGGCTATTATGCTTGATATATAGTTACTTTTCAATATGATAGGAATTAAAGACAAATTTAACAAAATTGCTGCAACATGTGATCACGAAGTTGCCTTGCTAAAATAACAAAAACAAAAATTTCTTGTAATGGAGCTTTATCTCAAATAAAATAATTTGTGCAATACTATAAAAGTAAAATAACCCTTCTATTTCAACCTCGCCTCTTCTTTCACATATCACTCTCTTTCAGATATATATTTATGTTTCTGGGATATGGTTAGACTTGCTTCAAGTTAATTAGAATATTGTTGCTTCCACTCAAACAGTGGTGTGAATACGATTAATAGTAGCACCAGCTCTAACATAACACGTCCTACAATCAGCTTACATGTTGAAGCCAGAATTAACGAATAGTTTTTAGAGCATATAACTGAACAAAACCGATCCATTTTTGAGACTTTCAATAAATAAATGAATACAGCATACTAGGCAAAACATATCTCTTAAATTCGCACTTGAAGTATTCGAAAGGTACCACTATGTGGCGCAGTGAATATAATATATGGAATTGACACAAAAAACATAAAGGTTCTCAAGAGTCAGAACTTGATCCATCCAGTAAAGCATTGGACAACATACATCATCCAGATTCTTGACCCAACAACCCAGTAATGATTAATCCAACCTTGTCACCTCGCTCATGCATTACTCACACAATTCTTCTTCCTCATGATGATTCTCCTTCACATCCAATTCCACCTCCCCATCACTATTCTTCTTCCTCTTCTCTTGCACAACATCACAGAAAAAATCCACAAAACAAGACTCATACTCCGGCATGTTCACGTACCCAGGAAAGTAATTAATATCAATAACAAAGTACCTATGCCCATCTCTACTATCCCTAATCAAATCAAAGTTAAAAAGCCTAAGCCCCATTGCCTCCCTCAACCCTTTGGCTAACTCCATCACAAACTCCAAGGGCGGCATTTCCGCCTTCTCCACAAGCTCATCCACTCCACAACAATATTCATCCACCTCATCAGAAGAACCTCCCTCCGCTTCATTATTTTTCGCAATCAAATTCGATATCTTCGAAAACAACAAGAAACCCTCATCCTCCGCTATGCTACTCAGTGTCTCTTCGCATATATCCGGCAACGAACTCCTCTTCACGTATTTCACGTGATCGCCCACCACGTACACCTTGAAAATCACTCCGCCGTGGTTTACAAATTCTTGCATCACAATCGGTTTTTTCAGTTTCAGTTTCTTCAACCCGTTCTCGTTGAACACCAAGAACATCTCGTGTGACTTGGCACTGCCGTCGACCGATATCGGTTTCGCTATCACCGGAAACTTGAGCCCTATTTCTTCAATCGAATCCGTAAGATTCTCCGACTCGTCCAGTACTCTTTGATTTGGAACCCCAAACGTTTGGTTCCCTTGCGGGATTTTCAAGCTGGTAACCACATCAAGCATGCAGACACGGTTGTGGAGATGCTCGATTGCTTGCGGCGGGTCGATTACGACGACGTTTGGGTGATCGACAGAGAGTTGCTGCAATTGGTTGTTCCAGTCGGGGCCATAGTGTTTGTGGATGATGCAATCGAAAGGTCCCTGCTGAGTTAATGGTTTGGTGGGATCTATTTCGATGAGATCGATGCCGCGTTGTTTGGCGTGATCGATTAAAGAGTTTTGAATGATGCTGTGCACGTCCTTTGGGGAAAGAGAATAGCCTATGCGGTACATTGGACAAAAAGATGGAGTTGGAGAAGACATTTTCTTTTTTTTTTTTTAAGTTTGTGTTTGGGTGGAGAGAAAGTAAGAGATGGAAAATTCAATTTATAAGAGTTGATTTAGCTGAGTTTCAGTGTTTTGAGTTGTTGATTTTATTTCTGAGAAAGTCGTTATATATTGCGGAGAACCAACGCGAAATAAAGCCGCTCATTGCGGAGAACGAACGCCATGACAGGATGCAGCTAACGGTTGTTATCGGGTCCCGCATATTTGCTGCTGTGAAGGTATCAATTAGGGCAAGGATTCGACGGCAAGAATTTCAAAGTTCAAGTGGAACTCAAGTTTCTTGTTATATAAAACTTGAGCTTCAAGAGTTCTTTAAAAATTCGAATAAGTAGGAGATAAGCTCAATTAATATTCTTTAAATTTTTGAGCAAGTGGTGTGTTCTAATCACTTCCAATTTTGTTTCTTTTGTTGTCTTATCTCAGTTACTGTTCTTAGCTGTTGTGCATAAAATAAAAGGAACAAGTGGGAGATAAGCTCCGACGTGATCTGAAAACGAAGAGAAGAGAGAGACATTCACACACCAATCTTTTTGTCTTGTCTTGTCTCCCATGTGCGTGTAGGACAAATAGAAGTAAGACAAGAGTTGGAACAAAAGAAAAAAAATGAGCCAAGTGCATAAAAAAAAAAAAAGGAAAAAAAAAAAGAAAAAGAAAAAGGAGCGGTAGGCCATCAGCTATCATGTAAGTTATAACAAAGAACTTGAGTTTATAAAACTTGAGTTCTATGTTTCATGTACCTCAAGTTTTACGTGAACTTATTAATTAAAAAATACTAGATTAGTGAGTGTCACTTGGGACATTTTTAAAGAACTCGAATTACAAAACAGTGATAGATTGTTAAATATTTCACTCAAACATAATATTTGACCATTTTTGCCAGGATTTGCTATAAGATAAGTTTCTGGAGTTACTGCATACTAGGCTAGGTGGCAAAAACCTAAAGTGAAACATATCCAGCTCACATGCAAGGCACATGATCAATTTTGAGCGAAATTTCTCCATCATTTCTCTCTCTTGCTCCTCTCTGTCAAACAGCTTAGGAAAAATAATAATCAAATTCTTAGGAAAAAAAAAAAACAAGCTCACATGAAAGGCACATAGAGATGGTGTTTCTGTACCTCCTACCTGTAATTAAGTTCTGTAGCTCTCTCATATTTATTGTTATGGATAGTTATGGGGTAAGGGAGTAGGACATGTACTTTTGGAGGCTTATTTATTTGTTATGTTTTCTTTTGTTGCTTTTTATTTTTTATTTTTTTATCCTTGTTTCTTAATTTGTTTCTTTATTTATTTGACCTATATTTTTATCCCTTTTAATGTTGGTCTATATGCAAGAGTAGATGTTCTTATATTGTTTTGCTTAATCCTTCAGGAGTTTGCAAAAGAGACTAAACAAGAGCAATTCTCTAGGAATGAAGATTGAGGAAAAGTTCTCATTGAGGGGTAGATGGAGAAGGAATTGTAGCTTGCTCAGGTTGATTTTGCTGTTGTAGATCAGGTTGCCAAGATAGAGCCAATACTTGAAGGGAGTCTAGCATCAGCTTGGAGGCATCAGTTAATTGATGATAGATTAAATTTCTTATTATGTCATAAGGTTATCAAATAAAGACTTCTTCGTCTTTAGGAATATTTAGAAGGTGGTTGAACTTGTATTTTGGTTTATTAGCAGTTAAGTTTATTTATTGTTATCAGTTGAGGTTGTAATTGGATAGTGAAGAATGAATAAAGCTGTGAAGCATGAGTAAAAAAAACAAGCTGATTTTAGAAGAAGCTGTCTTTCACTTCTTTCTTATAAATTGGACGGGTGCTGCATCTAAATTTCTAGTGTTCCTTGCCCAACACATAATGGACACAGATACTTTATGGACATGGCGGCCGACTGCGTGTTCAACACGTGGTTGGAGAATATAAAAAATTATGCAATTAACCATTAATCCCTTTTAAAATTGATATCTAGCCCAAATTATGCAAATCTAAAATAAAGACCGTGTAGATGTCATGTATCAGTCTTATGAATAATTTTTAGATACTCTTAGAATACGAAGAAATGGTATTCCCTCTTCTCACATTCATAGTGGGGTGCATTCATTAAATTCATAGTGGAGTCTACCATAAATGTAAGAGAAGGGAGTACAATTTCTCTGTACTCTAGGAATACCTAAGAATTTTCCCAATCCTGTATCCCTATTTTTGAAACTTCAACACACCAAAGAAAGCGGAATGGAACTCTTTCATGCTAATATGGCAATAAATTTACATCACTTATTTATTCAAGAAACCAGGACAACTGAAGCAAATATCATACTATGCATAATAATCAAGAAATCAGGACAGCCCATTGGTTCTTGAATTATTAACTGATTCATGATGAAATGGCTAATCCATTCCCATGTAAGAAATAAATAGATGGTAACATAGGAAAGAAATAGCAAATTTCTTGCATTCAATGTGCTATCATTTTTCGCGACCTATAAAAATATGTGCAAGTATCCTAACATGAGCAAAACTTATCCCTTAAATTAACACTTCAAGTATCCAAAAGGTACCTCTATGTGGCTCGGCGAAAATAATATATGGAATTGGCACAAAAAGTCTAAAGGTTCTCGAGAGTCAGAACTTGATCCATCCAGCTGAGTAAAGCATTGGTCAGCATACACCATCCAGATTCTTGAGCCAAACCCATTAATGATTAATCCAACTGAGTCACCTCGCTTATACACACACAGACATGCATTACTCACACAAGTTTTTATCTTCAATCTCACCACTTCTCACCTCACGATTCTCCTTCACATTCAATTCCACTTCCCCATCACTATTCTTCCTCCTCTTCTCTTCCACAACATCCCAGAAAAAATCCACAAAAACAGACTCATACTCGGGCATTTTCACGTACCCGGGAAAGTAATTAATATCAATAACAAAGTACCTATTCCCATCTCTACTATCCCTAATCAAATCAAAGTTAAAAAGCCTAAGCCCCATTGCCACCCTCAACCCCTTGGCTAACACCATCACAAAATCTAAAGGCGGCATTTCCGCCTTCTCAACATGCTTCTCCACTTCAGAACAACATTTATCCACTTCATTTCTTGTAACAACCTTCTTCACTTCAGAACCTAGGTTGCACGGACAGGCCATTTTTGGCATCGTGTCCGTGTCCGACACGTGTCGGACACCGGAATGGGTACGACGCGTCGGATTCCGGTGTCCGGCAGTGTCTCTGTTTTTTTTTTTTTTCGTTTCTCCGACACGGCATCGACGCGGCTCAGACACAGTGCCGACGCAGCTCCAACGCGTTCGACACGCCAGCAGTGCAAAAAGAAGAAAAAACACAGATTTTGACAGGTGGACTTACCTACACCATTGATTTTGTGATATCCCTAAAACATTAAGGCAAGTTTAGGGTCTGTTTGGATAGAACTTATTTTGCTGAAACTGAAAACTGAAAATACTATAGCAAAATAATTTTTAAATGTGTGAATAGTGTTGTGGGACCCATTTTTAATGAAAAAGTTGATAAAAAGTGGAGATTGTGGAACCCATGAACAGTGCACAAGTGCACTGTTCACAGAAGAACAGGTCAACCATTGCGGCTGAAAAGAAAAAAAAAAAAATGGAGGAAACGCAGACGCAGCATAAGTGCTATCCAAACGAGCACTTAGAGTCTGAAAGTTGAAACTACAGCTCTCAACTCAAGTTCTTCACTTCTTCTCAACCCACCCTCCCTCTGTCGCTGCCAACCTGCCGCTGCCCTCTGTCCCTCGCCGGAGTTAGATCGGCGAGCTCCAACGCCGTGCTCTCTCCCCTCTGTCCTCTGTCCCTTCCGATCTCTCTCTCTCTCTCGGCGTGGACAACTAAGCAGGTCCGATCTCTTTCTCTTCTCTCTCTATTTTTTTTTTTTTTTTCTTTCTTTCTTCCTTTCAGATATTGATTTTGGTGAATGGGTTGGGTATACTGTTATAACGCATTATATAATATAAGTTGCGTTTTGTTTTTTGTTTTTTTTTTTCACTGCTTCCGTGGCCCGTGGGTGCTCTGTCCTATTTTTTTTTATTTTTTTATATAAGTTAAATACTTCAAATTGCCTGCTTATATATTATATAATATATAATACTAATATATTATATAACTTATATTATATAATTTAAATTCTAGACATAAACGTATTTTATGTCTAAAAATATTAAAAAATATGCCTAAATATAAAATTTAATTAATTATTTAACCGCCGTGTCCCCGCCGTGTCGTGTCCTTATTTTTCAAAAATTGTCGTATCCCTGTATCCGTGTCCGTGTCCATGTCCGTGTCCGTGCAACATAGTTCAGAACAGCATCCCTCCATTTCATTTTTCACAACCAAATTTGATACTTGCGATAACAACAACAAACCCTCTCCCTCACCCTCACCCTCACCGTCTGCCATATTATTCACTTTTTCCTCAGATATATCTAGCAACGATCTCCTCTTCACGCATTTAACGTGTTCTACCACTACATACACTTTAAAAATCACTCTGCCGTGGTTTACAAATTCTTTCATCGCAATTGGTTTTTTTAATTTCTTTAACCCGTTCTTGTTTAACACCAAGAACATCTCGTGTGACTCTGCACTGCCATCAGCCAATATTGGTTTTGCAATCAACGGAAACTTCAGCCCAACTTCTCCAATCAAATCCATAAGATTCTCAGACTCATACACTACTCTTTGATTTGGAACCCCAAAGGTCTGGTTTCCTTGAAGGAGTTTTAGGGTGTGTTTGTTTAGAGATGAAATAGAGTGGGTGGAAAACCTTGAAAGAAAATAAGAAGGAAAACTTTTTTTAGTATATTTGGTTAGGCGAGGAGAAAGGAAAATAAATTGTGGTTTCAGATGTTTTCTCTCCAAGCCCATCAAAAAGTTCTCTCCAAAATGGTAAGAAAACTAAGGATGGTGAATTTTTTCTTAATTAACAAAAATGCTGGTGTACACATTTTTCAATGTGCCTTTTTTTTTTTTTTTTTCTTTTCCCTGGGCAGTACGTTGCCCTTTTTCTTTTTCTCTCTTTTATTTATTTATTTATTTTCTAGTGCCTGGCATGCCTCTTTCTTTCATTTTTTTTTTCCGGCCAGTAACATCGCCACTTCTTTTCTTTTTTTTGGAGGATATTATTTTTATTTTTTAATAAATTTTGATGATTGCTCTTTTTTTTTTTGGTTGTTTGACATTTTTTTGTTTTAATTAAGCATCATCCTTTAATAAAAGTATATAAATAAATTTATTCAAACTCATTTTTTTCATCCTTCCATTTTTCTACTCTCAACCAAACAAAAAGGAGAGAAAATAAAATATTTTCTATCCTCCCACTTTTCCACTTCTTCAACTAAACAGACTTTTAACCCAATGACCATATCAAGCATGGAGACACGGTTGAGGATACGCTCGGTGGCTTGAGGCAGGTCAATTACGATGACGTTTGGGTGATGGAGAGAGAGTAGGTGCAATTGGTGGTTCCAATCAGGACTACAGAGTTCGTTGATGATACAATCGAAGGGTCCTTGTTGAGTTAAGGGTATGGTAGGGTCAATTTTGATGAGGTCGATGCCTTGTTGTATGGTAGGGTCAATTTTGATGAGATCGATGCCTTGTTGTTTGGCTTGATTGATGAGACAGTTTTGGATGAATCTTTGCATCTTCATGGGGGAAGCAGCGTACCCTATGGAGTACCTTGGAGATGAAGATGAAGATGACATTTTTATTTTCTGCTTGGAAGGAGAGAGAGTAATAAGAGAGGGAAAATTCAATTTGTACAGTGACAGGAAGAGTGTTGAATGTTGATTGCAGTTTCAGAGTTTTGACTTTTGACTTGGATTCGACGTTATTGCGGAGAAGGAACGCAGGGACTTTCTACGTGCTGCTGTGAAGGTATCTTCGGGTAGAATATATGAATCTTCCTCTTCCTAAATCTTTGTTTTATATTTTATTTTATATTTTCTTAGAAACAATACCCAAGGATTACAAAAAATTGTAACAAAAGAATAAACATTTTTTTGTCAAAATCGTGTCTTCACATCAGAGTGCATCATCAAAGACTATCTTCTTCCCTTTCCTTGGCATTAATTTCTGGTTCAATAATAGTCCAACAAAAATGTGCTTCTTATTACAAGCCTGTCTATCCTGCAAAAATAAAAAATGCCTTTTATCTGACCTAACAAGCTTGTTATTACCTTTGTATGTGAATACAAGAAGCTCCTGTACATCTTCCAACAGAGCTCATTTTATCACAAAGTATAGAGTTACTTACTACAAATAAGTAATACTTTTTTTTTTTTTGATAAGACAATAATTAGTACGTTTAAGTATTGATTTTGTTAAGAAATAACAAGATAGTAAATGCATATGTCCGTAATCTTGCTCAACGGGCCTTCTATTATAACAAGGTCGGACCTATTTCTAGACAGTAACCATCGAGACAATGCTCATTGCCATTGAGCAAGAACCAGATTAGGAGATTCTTGACCATAAGACTGGAGACTGATGCTCAGTGCCATTGAGTATGTAATCGAGTACTTACGATTCAAACGTCTAATAAACTTACAAGGCACTGAAATTTTCAGACGTTACTATAACCAAACCAGATGCATCACCATCATTAAGCCAATACCATAACTACAAGAAAACTGTGTCACCACATCTTTGCAAAGATCTCCAATTGATTTTGAAATAGCAGAATCCATAAAAATTTGGTCATGAAGGTACATGCCCCACATTACTGAACAGGGAAGCTTAAGATACAATCAGGAGTGCCAAAAAATGACCCCCAAAAAAAAATGAAGTCATTTATCATGTTTAATGTTTGGAAATGGATTACATGTCATCAAATCACAATGGAATCACTGCAACTCCATAGAACACCATGGTGCTGGGAGCACCCAAAATCAGAAATCAAATATAAGATTGACAAAATACTGAACTAACCTCCCCCCCCCCCCCCCCTTCCCATTTATATTAACAGTAAGATGCTACTAGAATGACCAAACCCTGATACCAGCATCTTATTTTTCCAATAACTTAAATATTTATCAGAAAAAAAGAAAAAGAAAAAAGAAAGGGAAGTAACAAACTCAGAATAATGTAATGCTAGTCCACAGTCAGTATGAAGATCAGAGTCTAGCATTGGACAGAGGACAGTCACTAACAAAAACTTCCTTCACAATTATTTTATAATAGGTAAAGAGGAAGCTTAACATAAGATTAGAACAGAAGGGACCTCATCTATGCAGCAGCCTGTAAAACGTACCACAAGAAACAATGCCCTAAATAATAAATGAGAAGTTCGCCCGCAGGCCAAATAGGAAACCAGTTACGCCAAAAGAAAATGTCTCAAAATCTCACTGTCATTTCCATAAAAATTTACCAAAATTAGCTAGCTCAGCAAAAACCATTGAACCTCCTAAATTTTAGAATTTCTTCCTAGACTTTATCAAATTGATTTCAATTTAAAGGGAAACATGAGGGAGATGAAATATTGTTCCTTTTTTTTTTCCCCCAAACAACAAATTTTATTATTTAAGCTTCTGTTTTTGGAAGAGAGGATGGATCCTAGGAAGCAGAGACACAGCAAACACCCTGGTATTCCTTGCCAACACGTATGGACACAAATACTTCAGTGACACAGCTGCCTGCTTGTTCAACACATGTCTGGAGAATATATAAAAAATGCATTTAACCACTAATCCCTTTTAAAATTGATATCTAGCCCATGTTATGTAGATCTAAAATAAAGACTGTAGACAATCTCTACTATAGAAACTTCAATACACCAAAGAAAGCGGAATGGAACTCATTCATGCTAATATGGGAATAAATTCACAACACATATTTATTCAAGCAAACCCAGTACAACTGAAGCAAATATCATACTATACAAAATAACAAAGAAAGCAGCCAAAGTGTTTTTTTTTTCCTGTCTTTCTTTGTGTGTGTGTGTGTGTGTGGAAGAAAGCAACCATAGTTGAAGTAGGAAAAGAAAGACAATCCATTGGTTATTAAATTATTTACAGATTCACCAAAATGACTAATCCAATCCAATGCAAGAAATAAATAGATGGCAACATATAAAAGAAATAGTAAACTTCATGCATTCAATTTGCTAACGTTTTCTGTGGCCTATAAAAATGTGTGCAAGTATCCAACCTGAACATGTTTGGCAAACCATTTCCCTTAAATTAGCACTTCAAGTAACTGAAAGGTGGATTGAATTCGGGCTTCAAGCCTTCAACTATTTGAAAGGTACCTCCTTCTGGCGAAATCAAAACAATATATCGAATTCACACAAAAAGCTGAAAAGGTACTTGTGCGTCAAGACTTGATCCATTCAGCTGAGTAAACCATAAATGCTTAACCCAACCGCGTTACCTTGCTTATTCACACACACACAAAGCATTACTCACACAAGTGATTTTTCTCTTCAATCTCACTACCTCTCACCTCTTGATTCTCCTTCACATCCAATTCCACCTTCCTCCTCTTCTCTTCCACAAGATCACAAAAAAAGTCCACCAAAACCGACTCATAGTCGGGCATTTTAGCATACCCAGGAAAGTAATTGATATCAATAACAAAGTACCTATTCCCATCTCGACTATCCCTAATCAAATCAAAGTTAAAAAGCCTAAGCCCCAGCGCCTCCCTCAACCCTTGGGCTAACTCCATCACAAACTCCAAAGGTGGCATTTCCGCCTTCTCCACAAGCTCATCCACTTCAGAGAAACAACATCCCTTCCCTTTATTTCTCGCAATAACAGCCTTCTCCAGCTCAGAACATCCCCCAACTTCATTTTTCGCGACCAAATTCGATATCTGTGAAAACAACAACAAACCCTCATCCACCGCCGTACTATTCAGTTTTTCTTCAGATATATCCAGCAACGATCTCCTCTTCACGCGTTTAACGTGTTCTCCCACCACATACACCTTGAAAATCACTCCGCCGTGGTTTACAAATTCTTGAATCACAATTGGTGTTTTCAGCTTCTTCAACCCGTTCTCGTTGAACACCAAGGACATCTCGTGCGACGTGGCACTGCCGTCGGCCGTTACCGGTTTCGCTATCAACGGAAACTTCAGCCCTGCTTTTTCAATCGAATCCATAAGATTCTCAGACTCATACACTACTCTCTGATTTGGAACCCCAAACGTTTGGCTCCCTTGAGGGATTTTCAAGCTGGTAACCACATCGAGCATGGAGGTTCGATCGTGGAGACGCTCGATGGATTCCGGAGAGTCGATTACGACGACGTTTGGGTGATGGAGAGAGAGTTGCTGCAATTGGTCGTTCCAATCGGGGCTGCTGTAGAGTTTGTGGATGACGCAATCGAACGGTCCCTGTTGGGTTAAGGGTTTTGTGGAGTCGATTTTGATGAGATCGATGCCGCGTTGTTTGGCTTGGTTGATTAAAGAGTTTTGGATGAAGCTTTGAACTTTTTTGGGTAAAAGAGCGTAGCCTATGCGGTACCTTTGAGAAGACCGAGAAGAAGAACATGGAGATGGAGAAGACATTTTTATTTAATTTGTGTTTGGGTAGAGAGAAAGTAAGAAAGAGAGGGAAAATTGTTTGGTTTGGAGAGTACTCAAATGGGTTTTTTTTAAAAATAACTATAAAACTCATACTATATTATAAGTTAGACAACGTTTCAAACTTATTGCATTTCTAACAATTCGAGTCCAGTGAACTCGATTTACCCAGAAAGCTAATATGGACAAAGTAGGAAATCGAGTTTAGTGAACTCAGTTTCAGTGTACAGAAACCAAGTTTAATAAACTCGATTTCTATGTATAGAAATCGAGTTTAATAAAACTGAGAATTCTTCTCATATCATTTCTACTCAAAAACCCATTAATCTCAACTCAATTCACGTTACACCCAAAAAAAAAAAAAAAAAAAAAAAAAAAAAACATAAGAAACAGAAAATAAGCAAAACCAACAACAACAACCCATTTCTCTAAAACCCAAAGACAACCCAAAAACCACATAGAAGAGATCAAATGAGAATGATACCCTGCGGTTGTTGGGACGGCGACGGCGACAGAACGGAGGGGCGACGACATCAAAGCGGAGGGGCGATGACGACGAAGCAGAGGGGCAACGGCAACGGAGCATGTGACGGCGACGGAGTCTCAGCTCCGGTCATTCCCGCTTCGTCGCCTTCCGTCTCTCTCACTCTCATTCCCTCTCTTGTAGCTCCGTCGCTGTCACCTGCTCCATCGCTGTTGCCCCTCTGCTCCGTCGTCATCGCCCCTCCGCTCCAATGCCGTCGCCCTTCCGTTCCCGTTGCCGTCGCTGTCACCGTCCCAACAACTGCAGGGTATCATTCTCATTTGATCTCTTCTATGTGGTTTTTGGGTTGTCTTTGTGTTTTAGAGAAATGGGTTGTTGTTGTTGGTTTTGCTTATTTTCTGTTTCTTATGTTCTTTTTTTTTTTTTTTGGGTGTAATGTGAATTGAGTTGAGATTAATGGGTTTTTGAGCAGAAATGATATGAGCAAAATTCTCAGTTTTATTGAACTCGGTTTCTATACATAGAAATCGAGTTTAATAAACTCGGTTTCTATGTATAGAAATCGAGTTTGTTAAACTCGGTTTCTGTACACAGAAACTGAGTTCACTAAACTCGGTTTCTATCTCGATTTCTATGTATAGAAACCGAGTTCAGTAAACTCGATTTCCTACTTTGTCCACATCAGCTTTCTGGGTAAATCGAGTCCACTGGACTTGAATTGTTAGAAATGCAATAAGTTTGAAACGTTGTCTAACTTATAATATAGTATGAGTTTTATAGTTATTTTTTTAAAAAACCCTCATATCTCAACACTCAAACTCATTACCCAATTCTCATATTTCTAACTCAAAATTTTCCCAAAATCTACATGCAATCTGTTTGGATGGAAATCCTCAGCAGTATTTCAATTCAAAAACTCAACTTTGAAGTAAAGTTGTGGTACCTATGAAAATTATTGCTCAGCAAAATGCACAGAACAACTATTGTGAGTACCCGCGTAGACTTTCTCTCTCCACTTCAGAACCCATTCACATCTTCATCTCTTTAAACAAAACCTAACATAAATTTGGCTTTCCTCTATCTCTCTGTTTTCTCAAAGCTGTTGTATGGCTACATGGATGAAGTTTCTTTATATGTTAATGGGTTTTATGAAAAGCAGATCTAATAGAAAATCCAACAACAAAAAGGTGGAAAAAAAAAGTTAGAAATTATAGAGAGAATCAGATCAGATCAGGATTTAGGGAGTTAGGAATTTAGAAATTATAGAAAGTTCCAAGAAATTTTCCCCCGATCCACTACGGAAGTGCTTACACAGTTGAGTTTACCGTGAGATGCGAGACCCACTGCAAACTTCACAACACACACGAACATGGAAGAGGAGAGATGGAAACTTCAGAGTTTGCAAGACCCAGACCGGTTCTTCAGTTATCGGAGTTGTTCTTCACTTCTAAGGATGCAAGAAGGAAAGATATCTCTTCAATTTTTTGGAAGAGATGAAGCTCCAAACTAAAAGAAATGAGTTAAGGAAGGATTTTTTTTTTTTTTTTAAATAACTATAAAATCTAAACTATTTTATTAGTTAGCCAAGGTTTGAAACTATTTTGGTAATTAACAAATCGAGTCCAAAGGAGACGATTTTGGTGTATAAATCGAGTATATTGCACTCGATTTCCCATTGCACAAACTGTCCACGTAGGCCTGGAAATCGAGCTCAAAGGACTCGCTTTACCTTCATGGAAATCGAGCTCAGAGGACTTGCTTTACGTTTATGGAAATCGAGCTCAAAGCACTCGATTTCAGTTCAGCCCACACTTACACGGATTTTTTTTCTTGTTCTTCCTTTCCTTTTTTTCTCCAAATGTCGTCCCACTCTCCACTTCCAAGTCCCAAAAACCCATGAACAAATCAAATCCAAAACAAATCAAACCCACTCTCCATATTTTTATCTACGCATCGCCTGAAGCTTTCGGCGCCTGGGTTTGGTCAGATCGGCGCCTGGGTTGCTGGGTTTTTGCATCGTTGCGGCGGTGAGACACGTTCGATCTCTGTGTTTTGCATCGCCTGAAGCTTTCGCCGCCTGGGTTTGGTCAAAATCGGCGCCTGGGTTTCATTGTTGCTTCTTTCTTCTTCGCTTTGAACTCTCTGGGTTGCTGGGTTTTGTATCTCACCATCTCTGGGTTAATAAATCGAGTCCATTGGGCTCGGTTTCCATGAACAAAAACCGAGTCCAGTAGACTCGATTTCTTTGCTTAGAAACCGAGTCCAATGAACTCGATTTCTATGCTTAGAAACCGAGTCCAATGGACTCGATTTCTGGCCTACGTGGCCGATCTGGCCACCTCAGCTGCTGGCAAAATAATAAAATAACAAACTAGAAATTGAGTCCTCTAAACTCGAATTGTTAGAAACCCAATTAGTTTAAAACGTTTCCCAACTAATGATATTTTTTGCGTTTTGTAGTTATTTTCTAAAAAATCTCGTTAAGGAAAGTCAAGCTAAGGATCCGTTTGTTTTGAAGGATGGAAAAGTGAGATGGTAGAAAATAGAAGGAAGATAGAAAAGTTTTTAGTTTTCTTTGTTTGTGTTTGTTTAAGTGGTCGGAAAAGTAGAGGGATGGAAAACTTTTTTGTTTAGTTGAAAATAAGGTTTGTATAAATTTACCATCATATTCCTCTTAAAAAAATTGTGTATAGATGAAAGTAGACATTTCAAATAATAGCATAAGGAATCATCCAAAATATTTTCTTAAAAAAAAAAAAATAAAAATTAAGAAAAAAAAAAAAAGAAGGAAAAGAAGAAGAACCCCTTGACAAAACCAAAGAAAAAAAAAACAAAACAAAAACAAAAAGCAAACATTACAAAGTAAAAGTCAAAAAAAAAAAAAAAAAAGAGCAAGCCAACGTTACAAAGGAAAAGTCAAGGAAAAAAAAAAGCGTTAATTAAAGATGGGGATGATTATGTCCAAATATTTTTTTCGCTTTTCACTCTAATTTTCTCTCCAATTTGGAGAGATTGTATTTTGAAGGAGATGAGAGAAAACTTGTGAAGGAACAACATAAGTTTGGTGTGTGCATAGTGATTGTGCTGTTGTAATGCATGTGAAACTCTGACTTTGATGTTGACAATACATACACGTGGGACCCAAGTAAATGAGCAAAATTATGAAATTGTCATCGTAACTCAATTTTGAGAATCCGGAAACATCAAAAACTTGTTCTCATTTTCCATAATTCTAACTCAATTTTTTGAGTCATGAGTTATGGAAATTGAGATTAGAAATGAAACCAAACAACTGCAACTAGTGTGAGTCCCACGAAAAATGAGTGAAGAGTTATGAAAATTAAGTGATGAGTAATGAAATCAGGGCAAACGAAACAGGGCCTCAATTTCTAAGGGTTGATTTTTTTTTTTGAGAAACCACCCCTGAATAAAGGGGGAAGGAAAATTCATTACTGCAATTCAGAGATATACACAGGTACAATATCAGGGGGGATGTCTTCCATCCAAGCATGAAAAGGGGGAAAATTACAAGCTGATCTTGCTAGTCTATGGGCAACTTTATTCCCTAGCCTACGAGTGTGACTAAAGGATAAACTCCTGAAAGCTGAAGCGAAGAAGTTGATATCCTTGATGATGTGACCGAAGCTTGAAGACTCCCAACCTCCTTTGGATAGCGCATTAATGCACGTTTCTGAATCACCTTCCAAAATAATCTGATCTAGACTAAGTTCTTGCGCAAAACCAATGGCGCTGCGCGCTGCCAACACTTCCACCGTCTCTACTGAAGTAGGCAGCAGAATAATTTGTGTAAAGGCAGCCATAACAAGACCTTTGTCGTTTCGGATGATGCAACCAATACCAGCTAGGCTTTTCTCCTTAAAAATTGCCCCATCGAAGTTCACCTTCAGCCAACCCACAGGTGGGGGGAGCCATTTGGCATTGGTGAGAGCTTTTTTGGCTAGTGGGAGCTCAGACGAAGCTCTCTGAAATTCCAGCAGGTTGTCCATGGCTAAGGGCAGAAGTTTCCACATAGGGGCTGAACTGTCACCAACTCTAAGTTGGTTTCTACGGGTCCAAATCTGCGACACAGTCATGGCAAACAAATCAACAAGATCCCTTTGAGATTGACAGAGCTGGATGACATCCAGAAATGAGCTGCAATCTTTGGAAAGCTTCTTTAACCAACCAAAGGTGCCTCCCCCAAACTGAATTTAATTCAGTGCAAGACCAAAGGGCATGAAAGGAGGTTTCGCTCTCACTATTACAACCGGGACAGATGTCATCAACAAGCACTTTACGTTTTAAAAGATTGGCCTTTGAGGGAAGAGAATCTGAACCCGCTCTCCAAAGCAAAGTCTTAACTCTGTTCGGAACATGAAGACTCCAAATGCCCTTCCAAATTTTCTTGATAGGGGTTAAATCAGATGGAGAAGGAGACTCACTCAACTCTTCATTCATAAGGAGTCTGTATGCCGAACAAACAGTGTATTTGCCTCCAGGAGAGTGAGGCCAGAACACCTTATCATCACAGTCACAAATGCTGAAGGGGATGGATTTAATAATAGCCGCCTCGTGAGGAATGAAAATGTTGTCAATTGCTTCCTGGAGCCAACACCGCTTCTCTTTATCAATTAGGATAGCTACCTGAGCATCATTGCCGAGGAAGTCTCTTGGCGACACCACTTTCTTGTTGAATGGATCGGGGAGCCAGCTATCATGATAGATCCGAATCAAGGCACCATTTCCCACCCTCCATTGCAGCCCTTTGCTGATCACGTCTCTGCCTTTTAAGATGCTCTTCCAAGCAAAAGATCCGTTACCCTCTTTAGCATAAAAAATGGATCCATTTGGGAAGAATTTTTCCTTAAAGAATCTATGAAACAAAGAGGAATGATTGACCGTTAGTCGCCAGACTTGTTTTGCCAGCATGGCAACATTGAATTTCTGAAGCTCCTTAAAACCTAGCCCTCCTAAACTTTTTGGCTGGCACAAAGTTTTCCACTTAGACTAGTGGATCTTTCTTTGATTACCCCTTTGACCCCATCAAAAATTCCTAATTAAAGCCTCAATATCAGAACAGAGAGTGAGAGGGAGTTTGAAGCAACTCATGGCAAAGGTTGGGATCGCCTGAATCACCGATTTGAGGAGAACTTCCCTACCAGCTTGGGAAAGAAGTTGTTCTTTCCAACCTTGGAGTTTTGCTGCAACTTTTTCCTTGATATAAAGCAGGCTAGCTTTCTTCTTCTTCCCTACTAGCGAGGGGAGGCCAAGATAATGATCAAATTGCTTACTCTCTTGCACACCTAGCGAAGATTTGATCTGATCCAGAATGTTAGAAGGGGTGGATTTGCTGAAGAAAAGGCCGGTCTTGTTCCGGTTCAGCTTTTGGCCGGAAGCCCTTTCATAGCATTCCAAAAGGTCTTGGATTTTTTGACATTCGACAAGCGAGGCTTTGCAGAAAATTAAACTGTCATCCGCGAAGAATAGATGAGTCAATCGAGGGCCCTTTTTGCATATGGACACACCCCGGATTTGCCTAGCTTCCGCTGCCCTATGGAGCAGAAAATGAAGACCTTCAGAGCACAGTAGAAATAAGTAGGGCGACAAAGGATCCCCTTGACGTAAGCCTCTAGAGGGATGGATCACTTGGGTAGGCTCACCATTAATGAGAATAGAGTAAGTGACAGTCAAAATACATTCCATGATTAGATTAACCCACTTGACATCAAAACCCATTCTTTTCATGATGTTCTCTAGGAAAATCCATTCCACCCGGTCGTAGGCTTTGCTCATGTCTAACTTCAGAGCCATAAACCCAGACTTACCCTTTTGATGGTGTTTCATGTAGTGCAGGGTTTCAAAAGCCATGAGGATGTTGTCTGTTATAACCCTGCCAGCTTGGAAGGCACTCTGGTTCTCAGATATCACTTGAGGGAGGATAGCTTTCAATCTGTTAGCTAATACTTTAGCAACAATTTTGTATATTACATTACACAGGCTGATCGGCCTAAATTCAGTAATAAGTTCAGGGGATTTAACTTTAGGAATCAGGGTAATATTTGTGCAGTTAATTTCTCTAGGGATTTTACAGTTGTTAAGACAATCAAGCACAGCAGCACAGATATCTTCACCAATTAAGGACCAAAAAGATTGATAAAATAAAGGAGGCATACCGTCGGGGCCTGGGGCTGTGATGGGCTTCATCTCATTTATCGTTGCTTCTACTTCTGCTCTGATAAAGGGCCTAAGGAGGCGAGTATTCATTTCCTCAGAGACAGAGGGTTGAACTGCCTCCAAGATAACTGAAAAATCAGAAGGTTGGGATGAAGTGAATAAGGAGCGGTAGTACTCAAAGGCTATCTCTTTGATCTCGCTATTCTCCGTGCACCATAAATTGACAGAGTTTTTAAGGCCTGAGATTCTATTCCTTCTGCATCTATGAGAGGCCTTACTATGGAAGAAGCTTGTGTTCCGGTCCCCACATTTAAGGAAAAGAGCCCTGGACCTCTGTTGCCACATTTTACTCTCTTTGTCTAGAAGATCATTAAGATTGGCCCTTAGGACATTAACCACTCCATAATCAAGATTACCCTTGGCAGCATTGATCTCAGCCTTGGAAAGTTGTTTGCCTATTGATTCCAGTTGCTTCCTAATGCTGCCAAACGACTGGCGGCTCCAATCCAAGAGCTTCTCGCCACACACTTTGATCTTTGAGGCAATTTGCACCATAGAAGCCTTCATCGAAGTAGGCCCCCAAGCATAGTTAACAGTTTTGCTACACCCATCCTCACTAAGCCACATTTGTTCAAATTTAAAAGGACGGTCAGGATGGGGAGTAATACCTTCCAATTTAATCAGTATGGCTTTGTGATCGGAGGAATGGGTGCGGAGGTGCTGAACCTTAGAGCCGGGGAAAAGAGAGAACCAAGCATTGTCCGCCACCGCCCTGTCCAATCTTTCAAGGACCAAACCGCCAGCACGTTTGCCTCTCCAAGTGAATTTATCCCCCACGAAACCGAGGTCCATAAGCCCACAGACGTCGAGAGCATCCCTGAATTCCTTCATCATTCCCTCTTGTCTAGCACCCAGACCAAGCTTCTCATGGGACCAGAGAATCTCATTGAAATCTCCGGCACACATCCACGGCAAAGGGGATCGCCAGTGGAGGTCGCAAAGAAGGGACCAGGTCTCGTGTTTCCTGGCCTTGTCAACAAACCCATAAACACCAGAGAAATGCCATTGAATCTCTGAACTTTCCCCAACAGTAGCATCGATGTGGTTCGGCGAAGAGGACATCACTTCAATCTTAATTGACTTTTTCCAAAACAAAGCCAAACAACCAGTCTTACCAGCACTAGGACTGATCCAACAGTGATCAAACTTCAACTCATTACATAAACGACGCAGCCTAGCTTCACCTACCCAAGTTTCGGCCAAAAACAGGGCAGAGGGGACTTGTGCTTGAGTGACTACCTCAAGCTCTCGGGTTGTGCGCAGGTTCCCAAGCCCACGCACATTCCAGACAAGCCAACTCATCTTTTACGGCGGGGCTGGAGGTCAGCCACCGCCTCTGGTAAGGAGTTTTCATCTTGTGCAGCGCCGATATGGCCTCTGCGTTTTGGAGGAATGGAGGAATCTAATTGATCAAGGGAGATGCGTTTGCCCACAGTAACAACTGAGTTCTGACTTTCCTTGAGATGGGCTGGCCTTTGAATTCTTAACCATTTACCTTCAGACTAGGTTTTGGCCATCTTGATGTCTATGTCCAAATTCGTTAGATCGTTGAGAGGAGTGGGCTCGTTATGCTGGACATGAGAAAATTCAACTGTTGGGCCAGGCGAGTGGGCTTGGTGTGGCGGGTTAATCTGCTCTTTCACGGGTAAGGCATTTTTTGGGCCCATTGGGGAAGCCTCCATCCTGTCAAAGCAGTGGATGTCACTGTCAAGGTCTTGGATGACCTTTTCGAAGTCACCAAGGTTCGAAAATTTCAGCGGGGGAACTTCCTTGGAACTAACAAAAGATTTTTGGAGCGGAAAATCTGCTTCCTTGACAGCTTCAAATTTTTCCTTGTCAGAAATTTTAAAGGATGACCTCGGGGGATATGGAGAAGTTTCAGAGGCGGGTTGCTGTTCTCTTGCCGGAAGGATGGGTTGTTGTGTTTCGATGGGGTGGGTGGTAGTGCTCTGTTTTTTCTTCGCAAAGAAACCTTGAACCGAGATCACATTTTTCCTCGAAGTAAAAAAGGGAGGAGCACGTAGCCATGACCCGAATTGTTGTTCTTCAGGGTTTAGGCTTCCTTCACTTTCAATCCACTTCTCGCAGTCCCTATCATTGTGGGTGAGACAGCCGCACCAATAACAGAGGTTGGGGAGACGTTCATACTTGAAAGAGACCCAATGCGTCTTCCCATCCTCAAGCGATATGCGTCTGCCTCTACAGAGAGGTTTAGATATATCAACCATGACTCTGACCCTTATGAAACTCCCGCCCTCATTATCTGAGTCTACGCTGGGTTGTAGGATTGTTCCTACTGTCTCACAAATCTGCTCTGCAACTTCTTTGTTCCTGAACCTTAATGGAATATCATAGACCTGGACCCAAAATGCAACCTTATTAAGCTCGGAGGCATTGATTGGGATTTCCTTATTGTAGCGAGCTAGGACCATAATGTGTTTGTCGAAGCTCCAAGGCTCCGACGAGAGGATCCGCTCGACATCTGAGTTGTTTTCAAAAGAAAAAAGGGTAACATGGTTCCCAATGTTTCTGACTTTGAACCCCGATTTAGATCACCACAGAGGAGAGAAAGTGTTGGCAATGGCTTCTAGGTTCAAGGGGCGTCTGGTTAGGAATCTAGCGACAATACCGACTTCATTGACTGCTTGCTCGCTTTTAAGGCTTAGTCCGAGTCCCTCATTTTCCGACAGAGATAAAGAACTCCAATGTTTTGTTAAGTATTCCATATTTAGGGAAGGAGATCCAGTACGATGCTCTTGTAGTGTTTCCCAACCCCAGGAAAAAAACCCAACTAGCCTTGAACTAACACTGTTAATGCAAGGGACAGACTTTCCTTCCAAAGGAAGGGACTTCAGTGCCACGGCTTGGCAGAGGCTTACAGAGAAAACCTTACCAAGACAAGCAACCACTCTCCAGTCGGTTTTGGATTTCTGAGATTTAGTTCTGAGTGTGTTTTGACTTTTTTTTTTTTTTTTTTTAAAGATTTGGATTTCTGAGAAAGTTGTTATTGCGAACAACTAACGCAATGACGTGGTGCAGCTGAGAGGTGTGATCGAGGCCTGCAACGTGCTGCTGTGACCATGAAAGGTATCAATTATCATCGAGTAAAATATAGGAAAATGTATTGTTTATTAAATGTTATCACATTATTTGAACCAAAATTTAATAAATAAAAAAAACTTATATAAAAATAATTACCCGCTAACACGTTACACGTCTTTCATTTGATACCAAATACCTTCAGTAGAACTAGAATATATAAATCTTCTCTAACTATTACTATTATTATTATTATTATTATTATTTAATTTTGGAGAGAAATATGAAATATTTTCTTAGAAATAATATCCAAGGATTACAAAAAATTCCATTTAAATAATAACTAGCATCATTGACACGCGAGCTCAAGAGAGTTTTATGTGTTTGTCCATAATTAAAATAATCAAGACAAATGACACCTAGAAAAATTTTCTATTTTCATTTTTTAATTATTAACAAACGCACTAATCTCATTAAAGATTAAACAGACACAAAATTCGGATGAATGAAAAGTTGACATTAAGAACAAAATATTCTTTCACCTCAAAAAAAAAAAGAACAAAATATTCTAAGCATGCACATGAGATGGGACAAGTAAATCATCTAATACTAAACAAAAAAAAGTCCAACGTCAAGACAAATTTAACCTTTTACATCATGTACTAAACATATTAAAATTGTTTAATCTTACAACTGTGAAAGATTTGAGAAGCTTTAAAGCCATAGCACAAATTCCATAAATTTAAACTACTTTAAAGTATTGGATCCTACATATCAAAATTCACTACATTATGTTTCAATGTGCCAAGCATTCCTATGATCATTGTTAAATTAAAAAAATGATCAAGGTTAAAAGAGGAAGAGGAAGAAGATGAAAGAATAAAGGCACATATTTTACAATTGGATGGAACAAGAACGCCTGTAGGCAAGGACAGGGGAAGGCAAAACCATGTGAAGGAATCTAAGACACTTTCCCAATCAGAAAATAATAAATATAGCAACAGATCGAAAGCATCTGATACCTTTCATGCCTGTAATGAAATAGCATCAACCTTAGTGTATGCCACACCCTTAACCTTCTTACTTGAACTCTCTTTAGATTTCTTTGATTTCCGTTTCTTCGAAGACACCTTTGGTTCTTCAGAAGTCTGTTTTTGCTCTGAATCAAAATTTTCTGTCAAAATCATGTCATCCATATCCTTCACATCAGAGTGCATCAAAGACTCGTCTTCTTCCCTTTCCTTAGCATTATTTTCGGGTTCAATAACTGACATTCCTGTCAGAGTATAGTCCAACAAAAATGTGCTTCTTACATGCCTGTCTATCCTGCTAAAATGCCTGTGAGAATATGGTATGAGACCTTCAAGGAGTTCCCCTATGCCTTTTATCTGAAACATAATGGTAATTAAATACGTTATTGAACAACACTCTTCATTTCTCCACTTCAGAACAACATCCCTCATCTTCATTTCTCGCTACTTTAAATCTAAGCCCATTATATAACAAAAAAGTATATATATATATATATATATATGTTCAATTAATAAATATTAATAAATACGAAGTCAAATTAGAAAATTTATAGAGAAAAACATGCCTAATTTGAATAGAATTTGTTTAGAAAAGATCAAACTTAATTTAATTAGAAAGTAAATTAAACTAGCAAAAGTAAATTCTATATAGTTTAAACAACATAGTTTACTAGAAACTATAAAAACCAAATTAAAAAATATATTATTTGAATGATGACATGGGAAAATATGAGCTTTTAAAAGCCAATGTGGCAAAGTTAACATGGCACCATTAAGAAGTCAATTAAAGGCCATAGGCTTCCATTATATATATATATATATATAGATGATTGATTTGTATTCAAGGTTTTGGGCCCCACAAATGAGGTTCCTCACACCCTGCTGGTGTCCAGAAGACTAGAATTCTGAGTTTATATACCATTTCTATGGTTATTTCAACCTACTGAGACACAATATTTTGAAACGCTATACAGAAGAGGAATACTTAAAAAGACCAGTACCTCAATTATCTCTGTTGGAGGAAGGATGTTGAAAACTCTGAAAAGCACAAATTGTGCAACATGACAGAGCTTCGGCTTTGTATTCCATTCTCGAACATATTCAAACAGTAAACGAAACTCTCCCTTGCCAATGGCATTAAGAGCTTTATCCATCTGATTTTCAGCCTCTCTCTTCCTGCAGAGGACTAGGCTATAAGAAATATATACACAATAGGAAGAGGGGAGGCGGAAGGGGGGGGGGGGGGGGGGGGGGGGGTTAAGATGTTCCTAACCTGAAAAGTTCAGCAAACAATTCAAAAAGTTTATGAGGCCTGCGAAGTTCAAATGCAATTTGGATTGCTTTAGTGTAGTCAGCATCTGATACAGCATTTTCCAATTCTTGACCTTTCAGAACCCCTTCCTCCTGCATATTAATATGACACCGACTTCTATATGTAAGATATTGTTACAATATTTAGTCAAAATTCATAAAGATATCAGGTCTAAAAACTAAAGACCCCAAATATGAAACATCAACACAATAAGCTAAACTTAAAATATAGAAAGTGGACATTCCAACATATCATGTCTAAATAATAAAGACCCAAATAAGGACTATATAGTTCCACTCATTGATAGAGACCCTTATGAAAGTAATGCCTACAATGTATCGAAGCAATCAGAAACAGCAAGATGACAGTAGCAATAGTAGAAAATTGATAATCATCAGAAAAAGAAAAGACAATAATAAAATATGAGATCAGGATAAAATGATAGTTACAGAGTCCATATAATAATCAAAGACCAACCAACCTATATGTCTGTACATTGCTGTATATCAATTACAGACAACTGCAGTTGCTGCCAGACTTACATAAATGACAGAACCATGATAACAGTACTCATAATAGTGCAACTTATTCACAGTTTTAAAAGAAACCTTAAAAAGTGGATTAATAAATGCCAGATGCCCTATCAAATTCAGCTGACCAGTTACTAGTATAGTGCAGTGCATGTAATTTGCCTAGGAGCTCAATACGTCCAATTGTATTATTTTGTGATTCAGGAACTTAGCATAACAACAAAATTCTGAAAATCCATGACAAAGTTCAAGCATCATTTATACTTATTTGTACCAAAGAAAAAGCTACTATATTCAAAATTTTCAATGAATGGCCAAAATTTCATTAAGTCCAAGTATCAGAGTTCCAACAAACAGAGAACAAGCTAGGGCTGAACAGGAACCCACGTAACCCGACCTGACAGGCTTTGGGCAGGTCATGAGGTCATTCGGGTTGAGTCCAGGTCCCACATTCTGATCAGCCTTGGGTCTCACCAGTGTATCCCGACCCGCCCAATCCTAAAATTGATTTTTTTTTTTTTTTTCTTCTTTTGAGTTTTTACACCTTTGGGAGCTTGATTAGTTTTTTATTAGCATGAGTCAATATTTGAGTTAATAAATGTGCTATTTTCACAAAGAACTGTCCGTTAATTTACCTGCCTGAGACCCAACCCAACCCGGATGTGCAGGTTCAGGTGAGTGGGATTTCATGTCATCTCTATCAGGCTGGGTTGCTAGTCAGGTCTAAACCCAACCTGACCCAGCCCGTGCTCATTCCTAGGAAAAACACTCTCTCAACTTCTAGAAATTTAATTTTCATCAATCAACATTATAAATTTTTGGCAAGATATAATTTAAAATGCCAGGAAGGTGAAAACATCTACTCTTGCTGGAAAGGATTGTATTATTGGCATAGCATTAGCATCATTTGGGATGCAACTCCTAAACATCTTATGAGGGCCATTTGGGGGGAACAGAATAACCCACCTTTTTGGGCCACTTGATTGAATGTTGTACTATGATTTTGAGGGGAGGGGGTTATCTTGTAATTCTCTATTTGATTTCAGGGGTCTCTTAAATCTACATTAGTGATTCTTTAGGAGCCCCTATTATTTGAGCTCTCTTTTTCTTTTATAATATTCTTTACTATACTAAAAAAATGATTTTCAAGGTAAGGCACAAAAATAGCAGGTAAGACAACTCACCTCTTTACGGAAAGCCTCCTCTTTGTCATCAGAAGTACAATCATACCACAAATTAATGACAGCATCACTGCCACCAGTAGCAAGCATTTCTGTCTTCTTCCCAATAGCCAGTGCCCAAACCTGCAGGCTAAATCCTGTGAGCAAAAGAGAAGGGCAAGCAAAAATCTAATTGCAGAAGAGAGAAACAATCCCACAACAATACAAAACTGCTTCCCCCACCCCCCCCCCCCCCCCCCCCCCCACTCAGATAACAAAACCAGGCTATTATGGGAGTGCAAATGGATAAAGAATTCAAAACAGGGTAATGATAAATGGTGAATCAAATTTAAAAACTACAACTATGACTTGAGGATGCAAATAAGTGAAGAATCCATAGAATTATGTGAATGGCCGTTGCCACAATTGCACCAATCAATACTTTAACTGCCCTAGCAAAATGCATCTGCCAAGTTGGCACAGCAAAAAAAAACAAAAATCCTACAATCACACCTTAATCTTTTTCATTTTCCAAAACAACCACATAAAGAGGATAACATGTTAAATAACTGAAATAGCTCCGTGCTGCTTGCTGAGTCATATTTAGGGACAGAAACAAGACATATTAAGAAGACCCCAGCACATATGGAACATGGCTTTGGTGCCATTACAGGATTATGAAGATAACTCACATCAAATTTGAATGAGGGTCAGCCACCCCCACCACCCACAAAGGGAAGGGTAGCTTCAGTGCTGTTTTGTTTAAAATTTTATTATACACCTCGAACTATAATAGACATAACCTTGAACAGTTTTCTTTTCCAGTGATCCCTTCAATGAATCATGGGAATTGAACAGACACCTCTTTTTATCAAAAGATCAATCCTCTTCATGTATGTTTTTCATTGATGTGAGATTAATCTTTCTTTTTGTTTTATTTGGAGTTACGTAGCTAATAACATCTTCAGTGAAGGATCTTTTAGCATCTTGGAGAAGAGGCATCGAAGTGCACTGCAGATGTTTGGAATGCTATTCCCGTATATTTGATGTGGTGTATTTGGAAGGAGCATAATTCTAGTATGTTTGAAGGATTTGAAGCCTTATTGATCCATCTAAACTTCTCATTCTTAAGATCACTATTTGATTGGATATTGGGAATTTTGTTTCTTCCTCTTTTTTGGAATTTTTAGATCTATGTAACTTTAGATCCTAGATTAGTTGCTCTTGTATGATTCCCATGTACCAGGGCTTCACCCTCTTTTCTTTTAAAATACATCTGTAGTTGCTCTTAATAATAATAATAACAATAATATGCTAATTTCCATTTTTTATTGGACAGAGTTGTCCTGCAAACAGGTTTGGAGGAATCTCGTCCAAACCACTACAGGTCAATTCATAAAACCAGCTTGTTTGTGATCTGTTTTTTTTGTGGTGCACAACCTAAATTAGGAGTTTTGGACCCTCCATGTTGATGATCAAAACACCATATGTACTGATGGACACCATCCCGATGTCAGGCATGAATTTCACAGTACATCAAAAACATATACAATCCAGGTGAACCGATCATGACATATTCAGAAGTGTTTTTACATCCAAGAAAGCAGAAGATGAGGCTTCATCTTCCTTCTCACTTATATGCAGAAAATAAACATGCAGATAATAAACCATATAACAGGTTTAATGAGACTTTTTTTTCATGACATAGATCCACAGAATGAGATAACCCATAAGATCAAGCATTACTCTACATGATCTTGAGGATAAAAATGAGAAGAGATTTTGTTAGAAAGACTAATATAATTATTAAAATAGTAGCTGCTTCCACACCTTGTCCTCGTGCTTATCATATGTAGCAATGCACTCGTTGGTTTTCACTGTCCATAGTTTTACCAGACCATCAGCACCTGAAAATGATTTTTTAGTTGAATACATGTCATGTGAACAGTAGATAAAGACCAAATAGGTAACTATTAGCCACATTACCACAAGAAACAAATTGGGTCCCACGAGTAAGAAAGGACGCTCTTAATACACTTGATGTATGCCCTTCAAATGTTTTCAAGCATGAACCATCAGATATTGACCAAATCTTTATCGTTTTATCACCAGATGCAGTTATGACACATTGCTCAACAGGAGAAAACTCTACCGACCAAATTCCCCTTTTATGCCCTTTAAGTACAACTACAGATACCAGATCTGGAAGCCTCCAAATGCAAGCAGTGCGATCCTATTCATCACACAAACACCCCCAAAAAAGGAGGAAATTTAGTAAATAAACCTAATGAAGCAACTTTATCAAGGAAAACAGAAAATTACATAAGGCAGGCAATACCTACAGCATGTACACTTTCTTTGGAGAAAAAAAATTAATTGCTAAAAATAAAAACAAAAGGCAAAGAAGATGTGCCTTAAAAATTACAAACCTGAGAACCGCTGCAAACTAAGCTATCATTTGGTGCAACAGCTAGACAATTAATATCCTTATCATGAGCCGCTACAACTGCCTTTGCTTTTAAATTAAGTGGTTGTTCGACCCCATCTAAGAGACCGTCCAAACTCCACACTTTCAGTGTACGATCACTAGAACAAATAAAGATGTAGGTTAAAAAATAGAGAAATAATAGTTCCCAAAAATATTAGGGGAGAGTGCAACATAAGGTTACTAGTGTAAAACACGAGCACCAATTTAAGTTACATAATGATGGAAGAGCAGAGAACAATTATTGTTGCATTAAATGATCCATGAGTGGCCAAATATATACAGAGGATCAGTGTGCTATTCAATGCCATTCAAAGCAAAACTAGGAGAAAAGAGGAATTTGAGAATGAAAAAATAGCAGAAAATTCAAAAAAAAAAAAGGAATAGGAGAAATATAAACTTTAGCAAAACAAAAAGTTCAAGATCCATACTTATCTATCCCATGTCAAGATTAAACCATCATAAATGCATTCAATTGCAACACAAAATTGTTGAAGTTCACCAGAGTACTTCTGCAGCTCTATCATCTTAGATACTCCAAAACCCATACACACAGACAGATATATTTTTGAGGTTTAGAAATGAATCTTTGTCATTAATACCTCTGTGTGTGTGTGTGTGTGTGTGTGAGCTTTCATATCCTAGCCTAAATAGAGCACTTCTATGGTTACCAATAATATTGTACTAAATTAATAATGTGACCACCATTAAATTTTCCACAATTGAAACTTTGAAAAAAAAAATTTTAAGTTTTAATATGCTGACTCCAATCACTTTTACTTCATTTGTGCATAACAAACATGGTTTTCTAATGAACTAGTCATGGCCTAATATAGCCATGTTGCTCGAATAACATTTAAAGATTTAACAAAAAATCGACCTTAAAATGAAAACCCTTTAAAGCATATTTATTTTCTCCCTGAAATGAGATCTGCCTTCTTCAGGGTAAAGTTATGCTACATGACATTTAAAACAATTCTAAATTCTCAGCATTTAATTGTAACCCTTGAGAGCAAGTGTACAGGAATCAGGATGGAAAGAGGAACTTATGATTTGAATAATCAGAAATTTAGTTCAGGCAAGGACCCCAGAGCCCAATAGATATCACCTAGCCCTTTTACCAGGAATTAATTCAATACGCAGGTCTGTAAGGATTGTGATACAAAGCAAAGGACCAGTATAATTCACAATGAATTACACTTTCTTAACTTTATGAAAAGCTCACCATAGAATCATTACCTAGTATTTCCATCCCAACTAAATAACCCTTTAGTATAAGTACTCTTGTCCTAAAGCTTACCAGTTACCACCCCTAGAGTAGTGGCTAATACAATGGAAGCAACAACATGATAAAAGCACATCAAAAGAGTTCAAAGTACATATGAATGAAATGGTCAGATGGAATTTCATGGTAAAGGGATTGCATGGGTAAAACTCACCTACTACCACTAACAAAGAAGTTCTTCTGCTTCTTTGAGAAAGCTACGGCTCCAACAGCTCCCATATGACCTACACCAACTCCAACGCAACATCTGCTTTCTGATTCCCACAGTCTAACCTATATAGAGAATGGAATTAGAAATATAGAAACATATGGCATACTACATACAACATACAACATAGAGCATACAAATCATCTCAGAGAGAGGAGGGAGGAGTGGAGAGAGAGAGTGCACTGTCCAATAATAAATGAAGAAACAAAGTAAAGTGATTTTCCCCATCACAGCCATATTTCTATTTGTCAATTTTTTTCCCCTTATGATTGGTAAGTTACGCACCCAAGTGGTCTTGATCATACTGCATTAACTCCACATTGTTCTTACAAGGAGGACATGTCATTTGAGCTTAAGCTCATTGGCTTCTGTTTAATATTACTTAGAGAGTGCAGACTACATGATTATAAAAAATCAAACCAAGTCCACTACAGGTACCTTGAGAGCAGAAGAAAATAGAACTTACATTGTTATCCTTACTTCCAGTTACAATAAGTGTTCTTCCAGAACTAGATACACAGGTGTCAAGGCATAGAACAGTTTCAGTATGACCAGCCAATACATAAGAACATGACATGGCCATTAGGTCATACACTCGTACCTGCATGAGTCCAAATTGAGATACATATTAGGAATCAAAATCACAAAACTAACATCATACTTTCTTCCAGTAGCACAAGTAAGAATTCTCTCCATCCTAGAGGACATAGTGGCCACATCCATGCAACCTTGCCTAGCTTATGCATTGAGGAGACCACAAATATATTATCAATTTAATTACTGCTTATAACTGCATTGTATGTTTTTACCTATTATTACACACCACTCATCCAACACAAATGTCACTTTTCGTGAACAACAAAATGTTTCAACGCAAAATTGCTTGAAAATAAAGGTAATCGATGATGGGAAAAAAAAAAAAAAAAAAGAAGATAATTGCTACAAATCTCTTAAAAAGGTAAAAATGAGCATGATAATAAAACCTAATAATTGCTGAAACCATTTTTCAGAATGTACAATTACTCTAGCTCCCGATAACAGAAGCACAGGTCTTCACTCTTCCAAGACATAAATGGCTATGAGTTGTTCTGAAGTGACACACATAAAACTCTCCTAGGAGGCTGGAGAACATTCATAGTCAGAACTAATAAAGATGAAAGAATTTAGGGTGGTAACATTCAAAGTTCTCTTGCAAACACGGAAACCAGAAAAAAGGTGAAAAAAGAAACAATGATAAGATCGAATTATCATATTGAATTTTTCAGTGACCGATTATTCAGATCTTACATCCTCTAGATGCAAGCTACCAGTACAAAAAATGTTGAGATAGGTAAGAATCAACACATTTACCTGTTCAAGATTTGTGGCAACCGCCAGAAACTGTTCCTCTTCACCTAAAAATTTCATATCCACAATCTCTTCATTGTATCCTACAAGTCTTCTGCTTAGGATTAATTTAAACATCTCTTCTGGGTGTTCTACTGGGGAATAGAAAAGAAACTGCTGATCAGCAGTCACACAAAGCAACCCTTGATCAAAAGGCAGCATAACTGCAGAAGTGAAGCCCCTATCCATGTCTGAGCTGTCAGTAACATCTGATGACTTTTGCTCAAACAAGCAAACTGCCCTGTTAAAATGAAAAATATATATATATATATATATATATATATATAAACTCATCAAACTGCTGTTCATTCTAAATGAGAAACAATCATGAGAACTAAAAATACAAGTCCCAGAGGCCTCGCAACCATTTATCTGAAAAAAAATCCGTACAAACTACAAACTAATAGGAAAACAACTTGATGTTGTCTTACCTTTCAGAGTTCCATATTCTTACAATCCCACGTTCACCAACTGTGATAAAATGAATTTCTGATGAACTACTTGCTTTCTTCCCACTTCGCTGAGAGAATATAGCCAGGCTTGAAGCAAAGGGGCTTCCAGAGTGAATTGTACAAACAGCTTCAAGTACCTCATATGTTAACACAGTCTTTTTGAAACCATAGTCATGAAGATCCCACAAGTTTACAACCTGCAAAAATCCTACACCTCATTTTTCAGCTGACACTAAATGGTTTCCAACTATATAAAATTAGAAGCAACCAATACAAGTAAATAATGTTTTAAGACAACAGAAACCAAAAAAAGTTCCAGCATTTTGACATAAACTCATTCACAACTGCTTGTGACATTAAGTACAACAATCTAGTCAAGAAATAAAGTCCCCTATGCCATAAGAAATGACCAGCGCTAAGTTTTCAGTTAGACAGAAGACACTGCAAAGAGACCAAAGTGTAGATGCAACTGGCTAGCTAAGGTAACTTTACTTCACTCAGCCTAAAAGGTAGTTATCGATAATGCCTTCGAAAGGCGTTCTCAGTTGCAAAATAATAGATGGATTTGGTCAAGAGAAGATGTAAATTCATTATACACAAGATGGATTTTGGTCAGATTTATTGCCCTCCAACGTCAATGACTTAAAATAAATAAAAGGGCCGCTACATGGATATATTAAAGAAAAAGCAAATGGCAAACTTAAAGTATGAGAAAGTGAATTTACACAATATATAATAAGAGTATCATAAGTATATTAAAATAACCACATCTGTGAGCAAAGATTTTTCTTTTTTTAAAAAAAAAAAATTGAACCATGCCTTATCTCTTCCAGCAGTGAGCAAGATCCATCCATCCTCAGATATAGCCATAGAAGTTACTGCTGACTCATGTTTTCTAAAAGTTGCAAGACATTCCTTGGTCAAAAGATCCCACACTCGTACTGTTGCATCAGCACCTCCAGAGAAAAACTATAAACACAAGACAGAATGATAAGCTAATAATGCAAGAAAAATGCAATAGAGAAGACTTAATGGTTAAAAAGAATAAAAGTAGTCAAATATTTTACATTTTCCTCAAATGGTATTACTTCAAGAGAATATCAGTCATGGTAATTTCTTTTAGAATGATAATTGTTTAAATCCCTAATATAACTAATGTACTATTTCTTTTCGTTAGTGCATTCACAGAAATTGCACAGCTGCACACACTTGCAAATAAAAAAGGGCATATGGATCACATGCTGCTTGAGTGCAATTAAAACATTGGGTAGCAGATAGAGTTGTAAAAAATGTGGATAGAAGTTACAAAAAATGTAGAAGATAAAAATATATCAAATTGAAATTAAAGTCTCTCTCATATTCAACGTAACTAAGGCACAAACCAAATTTGACATTCCATTTAAAAATTGGGAGAGGAGGGCAACAGAATTTCAATTCACATACACAGCAACATACAATAAGGTTCCTGTAACTATTGCTTGAAGTGGAAGGTTCTGAGTGCATGTAAGCAAAAACATGAGTACATGACACAGTTTCACACCAGATTCATTACAGGCATCAAGACTTGCAAAGTCCACTCCAATAAGGAATCGTCCAATTTCTCAGTATCACATTTTTAGAGTACGTGGATAAATCTACACAATAGGAACATTCCGAAACTGAAAATGCCATAATAACTGGACAGGAATTTCCAAGCTATGTTTCCATGAATTTTTCAGCTTTGACACATTATTTATAATGCAACAGAAACAGCCTTAGATCAAACTTCAGTTTCCAAGATTCTTCCTTCTAGGATGTGAAAATATGAGATCCAAGGGACCAATAGCAACTTAAGAGATACTTTTTTTTTTTTGGGCAATGCTTCAAATACCTTTGGAAGAAAAAATAAGACGAGGCTGATGAGCCACAGCTGGAGATTCCATTGGCGAACAAGTAAAGAGCAGGATAGTATATGTGGTTTTAGGGTTTGCATAGTTAATTCTGTATTAATTTTCTCCAAAAAATTTTAGCATGAAGAACCCAATAAGCCAATATTGGAAACCCCTAGTATTATTAAATCCATGACACACTGAATTGCACCCAAAAAAAAACCAGCCTTGAATATAACAAAGACTTAAAGAAGCATCAAACTGAAGCAAGCAATAAAACAGTTTAGTGTAATGAGTGAAACAAAGATACCGCAAATAATCAACAAATGTCACCTCTGGAACACTGCAAACAGCAAAATTAAAACAAAAAATTTTTCCTTTAAGTAGGAACTTACCAGTAATTTATCCGGATCAGGATGGAACATAATACTAGAAACAACCCCTTTGTGACCCTTGAAGGAGTGAGTGCAAAAGCCACCATCAACGTCCCAAACAAAGACGTTCCCATCAGCCCCTGCAGTAGCAAGCAATCCCCCCGACACATGGCAAGCCATAGCCATCACTGGACTATTATGTCCCTACTCAATGCCAACAAAAAATTAAAAAATCATAATCAGAAAAGGAGTATGCACAACTATAATTAATAGTTATAGGGTATTTGAACCCTGAGAATCCATTGGAAACTCCAAAAGGTGCCAATTGAGCTACAATGACTCTTGGAAACTGTAATGAAGATTATATATCTTTCAATTATCATCAAACCAAATGAAAATTCACTTTTGGTTTTATCAACAACAAACAAGCCTTTGTCTCAAATGTTTTGTTTTCCGTCATTCTATTATATCGAAAATCATAGTAAGATGTCATTTTTTACTACTTCTACTAAACAACCCAATTCAATGAACCCCACCAAAAAATAAAAAATAAAAATTATTGAAAAATGACCTTCCAAGAACGGACGTTGTTGAGGGTGGACAAATCCCAGACTCTAATCTGATGACTGTGGCCGGCGGAGAAGAGCAATTTGTCATCTGGGCTAAGCGCCAAGGCCGTGTGGGCCTCTGAGTCGCTGTCGATGGTCGACCTTATCGACGCGTTCGATGAATCGACGATTCTGATCGATTCATCGCAGGCGCAGGCGATGAATGAGCCGTCTGATGAGACGGCGAACGGCCCACCTGTGTAGAATTGTTCAAGTGAAGGCACGCACCGATAATTCTTCTTCAAGGTTAGGGAAGCCATGAGAGAGAGAAGAAGAAGAAGAAAAAGAAGTTTTAGGGTTTAAGGGGTTGAGCAGAGCAGAGGTGGAGGCTAGGGTTTAAGCCTCAAGGGGTTTACAAAGTGAAACACAAAAACATAAAACTCATTTGGTCACGGACACGGTGCGAACTGACGGAACTAATGTCCTGTGGACTGTGACGGCACAAAAAAAAAAAAAAAAAAAAAAATTATTATTATGCACCTTATGGCTATTTACTTTAAAATATCAATGTTATCAACATAATTGTTCTTGCTCATCAAAAATAATTGTTAATAGTTTCTCAGAAAAGAAAAAGAATTGTTAATATAATTTGTTTCAAATGTTGCTGAAATTTCAAGAAACTTAAAAAATAATAGAATGATTATAAAATTCTATTAAATGAAAGTTTCTAATAAAAGTTGGGTTTTTTATAATTTGTGCTTATACTAGTCGATGTAAGTGATTAAGTGTTAATCACTTACATAGGGCACACTATAAATAAATAAAACTCCCACAAATTATACATATATGTGTGTTAATTCAAACCACAAATTTTTTCAAGATGATGTGATTAACGAAAAATTCTTGAAAAAAAAAAAAAAAAAAAACACATGAGCCAGTTAGCTACAGGAAATTTTCTAAGAATAAACGTAAAATTTTGGTGATTTTTATTGGCACAACATAATCTAACCTAAAGTATAAACTAAGGAATTAAGAAAGTTTAATTTGAGAATTTAGATTTGATTGTCAAATTGCAATTCCATCAAGCTATCAGTTTAGATTTTATCTTATAGTTGTTAGTACAATTTGAATGATTACTTATCACTATATTAATATTAAATTTCGACAATTGATTTCATGATTCATCAATTGAATTGACAATGCTAGAACTTGGCATTATTTTGGCTGAGCTTGAATATGATTATCTTCAATTTGATTAGAGTATCGTTTGTTTAAAATTAAAGGGAAAATATTGTACTTTAAGGCTAATGTTATGTTTAGATGAGTTCTATGGAAAACGTTCTCAATTTTATCTTATATTGAGCATATCATAATCATAATCATCAATAAAATCACCAAGAAAATTTCAATTTATTTAGGACATTAAGCAAGCAATTTTGTGTTTTTATTTAAGGATGAAATTGTGGGTTCGACATATGATTTTAGGCTTTTTCTTCTTGGCAAGGAAGCTCACCAATTTGGTTTAAAGTCTGGTTTTATATCACAATTTCATCTTTAAAAAGTGACTAAGTAATGATTTATAGAAGTGTCACATTTTCCTTGGGCACGTGTTTGATTCAAAAGTTCTTGTATTAACACAACAAAATTTCATAAAAATTTGCACAATATGCTGATATGTCAATCCAACATAGGTCATTAAAATAAAATAAAATTATATTTAGACCCACCACAACTTAAAATAAAAGCATTATAAAAATGTCTTGAAATTTTGTAATGACCCTAAACTTTTGATTGATTCAATGAGTTATAGTTATGCTATTCTCTTCTACCCACAGAGATGTAGCCAAGTGTAAAGTTGGTTTAATGAAGTATACACCATTTAGCGCGAAACAATATTTGTTATTGTGAATCAATCTCTGGACGCTGGGAGACAACTTTCATGTCATAACTCTAAAATGAACACCATTTAGCGAAAAACAATATTTGTTATTGTGAATCAATCTATGGACACTGGGAGACAACTTTCGTGTCACAACTCTAAAATGAATAGCTATGAGTTGTGGAGTAAAAGGAGCAAAAGCTTGACAATGAAACAGTAGACATGAAAGGTTTTTTTTTTTTAACAAGTGGAGAAGGGGATTTAAACTTCTAATTCTTCTCATATGGGAGAGCAAGCAACACCATTATTGAGATACAAGCCTCTTGGCCAAGAACTTTTAGCCCTCGTACTTGGAAAGACTAATACCTAGAATCGTCAGGAGTCAATTGATATACTTGTTAAAACTATTCCAAAAAAATAACACTTTTAGGTCTAGACCCAACAAGGTATAGTCTCATCCACGATGAAAGCCATGTGTAGAATAAGCTGGGAAGGAGTTATGGACTAAAGAGAGGTAAAAATGATCCTTCCCAAACCAGTTTACTATCCAACTAATCTTTTGAGCAAAATATATATAGCAAGGCCACAGTCTTGCTCTAAAATAATCCAGAAGAGTATACATAAATGTAAGTTCAGGTCTATTCAAAGATGTGGGAGGAAGATTCATCTGCTGCTCCTCTATCAAAAAAATGCAATCAAACTTGATCCACGCTGAAACAAAACAGCAGGCATAAACAGCTTCTATCAGAGCTGTGAAATGGACAAGGCCTGCCACATTAAAAGCAAAAAATGGACAAACTATATACTACCTGTTTAAGAAACATGCTGGGTGGCACAGACCTTTCAAGAACCCAAACAAGTAGCCTTTTTCTGTAGTAAGAAAAACAACAGTATCAGAAATCACCAACTCCCCCAGCCATTGCTTGCTATTTGCAATGCTGGCTGGTTTTGGGATAACATGGGAGCAAATTGAAACAAACTTGTAGGGAATGAGATCTGCAAGATTCGCACCATAAGATGCAGGGTTCTCAAGAGAAAAATAAACAGACCATCTGTCCATCCCCTCGTCAAGGCATATGAGTATGCTCTCAATAAAACAAAACCTAAATACTAGCAAAAAGAACCATTCATCACTACATTGAACAAGAACAGAACAGTACTTTCAGTAACAAAATTGGAAATAAAAAAAACAAATCAAGACCAGGGAACCCAATTCCAGAGAAACAACTGCCATGCAAAAGGAGAAGATGATTAGTAATAAGTACATGACTTGCTCAGCCTAAGCAAAAAGAACTTGTCAATTGCCCATTGCCCTTAAGAGACACTCGCCCAACACGCCAAATCTGTAGTAGATACCATACTTGCCATCAGTTTAAAAAAGAAATAATAAGCTCATAAAGTCATCCTAATAATACATGAACCAATACCATTTGCAACAATAAGATCAAGATATAGAGTAACAAAGTTCCACAATAATATATAGAATGCTTTCATGGTAACAAGAAAGTTCCAACAACCACCTTAAATGGCCTGGTCAAAGAAGCTATTCATCTTTTTCTACCACCACGCTCTCTTAAAGAAAGTGTAAGTGTTTCTCCTGCTCCAACATTATAATATGCCAGCGACATATTGTCCTTGAGAAAGCCAGGTTTTCCACTCAATTTCTGTTTATTGGCAGGAAGCTGGATCTCCCCTGCAATTTTCTCCTTGAGGCTGCCAACAGTTTCAGATAAAGACTGCACTGTAATCTCCAGAAGCTGCCCTTTAAGATTTCCTTCATCAACATTGGGAGCAGAGACAGCAATACGGACAGGCCCCTGCAAAAATGAAAATCATTCTCAATCAGGGAATCTAGAAACCATTGGTATAGAAAATGTTACAGAAGTGAAAAGAGGCAAAGGGAAAGACTCCACATACCGGATGCTGTGCAAGAAACTGGTCTTCTGGAATAAGCAAAGAATCATCAAGCTTCTGCCTCTTTGGCTCTGGTTCTTCAGGAAGTGGTGGAGGAGCTTCCTCGGGTGGTGGTGGTGGAGGCATTCCTTGAGGCAAAGGTGGTGGAGGCATCATAGACATGTTAGGTTGGGTTACAGGAAGAGGGGCATAAGGTCGGGGAACTTGCATCGGTGTAAACTGAGAACCTGGTGGATGTGGTACAGGAATACTAGGAGCATTCATAGACATTGATGGTGGCATTGGGGGTGGTCGATTCACCATAAGAGATTGCTGTCCAGAAGTCATTGTCATTGGGGGTGGAGGTGGTCGAACCGAAGGAATCATTTGCATAACTGGTGGCCTGGGCATGGGTACAGGGAGCCCACCACTAGGTGCAGCAGAATACTGTACTGGGTTAACACGAAGAAGATTCATGGCTAGTGCAGGTGGTGGAGGAAGTGGACGAATGGATGGCACACCAGGTCTAGGAGGAGGAGCCGCAGGACCAGGAAGGTTTCTTCCATCATTATTAGAACCATCATTTTGATCCTCTCCAATATTCTGTGACATGGCCTGGTTAGCAGTGCGACCAATGCTTCCAGTGTGACCATCCCATATGACTTGCTTTGGTTGCTCATCTTTCTTCTTCTCAATCTCAGCCTTGACAGCATTAGAGACTTCTTCCTCTGTGGTACCAAATATATCCGGACGTGTTCGTGCAAGTCCCACAATGTTCCTAGATATCTCATCATCCTGAGCAAGTGTGGTCTCCCTAATCTTAGCAAACATCCTTTCTTTTTGTTCTTTGTACTTGGGATCAATGAGGGAAATCCTCATGTGTTCAGACATCTCATTATTAGGGATTAGCTCACCAGTAATTGGAGAAACAACAAATTTTGTTGGGTCTCTTTCTGCAGGTATCCTGTCCTCTGGTCTCTTCCAGTTCTTCACAATTCTCATTGGTGGTTCTGGTTCTTCTCTTACCTTCATCTCATTTTGCTTTCCATCATCATTCTCTTCAAGACTAGTTGCCCTCATGCCCTCTTCAACAAGCTGCACTTCTTCCTCATCCATTTCCATTTCCACCTCCTTTCCTGGCTCAACAATATCAGTATCTTCTTCCATAGCCGACACCTTACTTCTCCTTATAACCTCCTCAATGGTCATTGGAGGGGGTAAGTCCTCATCCTCATCATCCACAAAGTCTATCGATTCAACCACAACAAAATCATGCCAATCAATCATAGCCATCTCTATCCTTTCCTGCTCCTTTTCATCCTCAGCTTTCTGCCTTGCCTGCTCTTGTGAACGCTCCCACTCAAGCCGATTCACACATCGTTCAAGCACAGTTGTCATGTCAGCAACACTCTTCTTTAGCTTATCCGTCAAACCCTTTGGAGGCATCAAAACTTTCGAATACGCATCCGCAAGTGAAGTGAAAAACATGAACATACTGTGAGTTGGTTTCAAAAAATGAAACTGGGGGTTATTAATTTCCCTACTAGTCAACCCCGTCAAGAATGACTTCCCATTCCGAGCCACAAACTGTGCTGTGAGCTTAATTATATCCAATTCCTCCCCAGTAATCCCTTCAGGAAGCCTAACAGTATACTGCTCAGCTTCCGGGGGATCAAGAACTTTACGAACAGGTTTAAACAAAGCAGAAAGATCAGCCTTCGCTGCCTCAATAGCATCGGTAGTAGTAGGAGGAGCAGATGGTGCTGATGACTCAGTAGCCACAGGCAGAGCAGAATCACCAGGCTGCTGTGCCGGAGACAGATTCTGAGCACGAAATTCCGATAAACGATGTTGATAATAAGCATGGTAAGGATCAGAAGAATTCAAAAAATTGAACTTGACATTGCCAGCATTGTTAGCAATAATCCTCTTTTCAAACTCAGGACCATTCTTGGCAACAAACTGGGACGTTTTGTCAACAATGGTTCTGATATCCGGCGGAGGATGAATTATACCAATAGTTCTCGTGTGTGACGCCACCGACACGGGCACGAGAGCTGACTCGTTTGATGATGGTTTTTCATCATCATCAGTCAATTGAGCTGGCGGTAAGGGCCCAAGATTTCCATCAGAGGGTGGAGCAGGAAGGGGCAAAATTGGCAAAGCACCTAACATTTTCTACTATTCAAAACAAACAAACAAAACCCCTCGACAAATCCAAGTAACACAACAACCTTGTTCAACGAAGATTCATTCCAACCAACCACAAATTATTGCTACCTGCGAATCATAAGAGAAACAACAACAAAAAAAACACTTTCAAAGCTTCTCTATGAAAACCCAAGTTGTCAAAAAACACTAATAAAACAATAAATAAAAAAATCCCCATTTCATGAACTGATTTGCAGTGTTTTTTTTTTTTGGCTTGTTTAATACCTATTTTTCAGTTATATGGTATGGAAATAAAGAAACAGAGATTTTAAAGGGAAAAAAAAATGGTAAAGAAAGATAGTGGGTAGGTTAAGTGAGAGGAAAACCTAATCGAAAGAGAAAAATAAAAGTAAATAAAGATTGAAATCTCACAGATCTTAGAGAAGAAAGGAGAAATCTAGAGAGAGAGAGAGAGAGAGAACATACCAGAGAGAGTCGGTGGAAGTGTTTTTTGGGGAAGGCGGCGTGGGGCCTTTCTGGGTGTTGCGAGCAGGAGAGGGCGTTTGTGCGTGGGAGTTGGAAGAGAGGAGGAAATACAATTTTAGATTTTCACTCATGTTATGGTTTTTTATTTTTTGGGGAAGTAAAATATTTTTTTTTTTCTTTTCAAAATTAGGGATTTCCCAATGTACAAAATCTAAGAAATTGTATCAATTTTTCACCTTTTTTTTTTCTTTTTTTTCTTTTTTTCACTTTCTTAGAAAGTAAAGCAAAGTGGTGATGGAGCAATGTTATACCTTGGGCCTTGGGGCCACGGTTTCCCCCAAAATTTAAATTTTTTTTAATTTTTTATTATAGCACAAAAATATATCAAATTATGCCTCGGTATGGCCCTTACTTTTTTTTATTACACTACTTAATTATATTTTGTTAAAATTCGTATTTTGATAACCAAACAGTAAATTACATGTTTTTTTTATGTTTTTAATATATATGCAAATTTTTATTTTGTTCACATGTTTTTTTTTTCTTTGATTCATAAACTTATCCTTTGTATATAATTTTTAATTTTAAATATCATAAAATTTAAAATTTAGTAGATGATATGATTTTTTTTTTCTTTTTGATATATTGCTTTAATCTAACAATGGAATTGTAAAAAATACATCCAATAGAAAGATAAGTTGTATATTATCCAATAAATATGAAGTGTGGATTATAGCCATGGAGGATTCCTATTCTTTTTTGCTTCAAATATGTCATTTTCTCTCTTTGAATTCTCATCATTTTCTTCTTATTGCTTGTTTTCTTTCAATAATATCATTATTTTTATTATCTTGCAATATTATTCATTAAAGAAAATTATCTTGTGATATTTGTAAGTGTTGAATATGGGACTTGGGTATTAGATTTGTTGGTGATTTGGACATTTGTGATAGATTGGTTATGCCTAAGGCTAAACATTGATCTGCTGAGTCAGGATTAGGGGGGGGGGGTGTTTGAATGGAATCGTGTGGATCGTCTTTCTGGCAATGTCGACAGTAATCTCTATCGAGGTGGTTGTCAATTGCTAACAAAATCTTGCAAGCCAAACCCATAGATCTAAACACCAAAACCCACAAATCAAACTCATATCAGGTCTTACCTTGTTGGCTCTTAAATGGGTTAAGAAGAAGTAGATATACTTTCATTCTACACGAGTCGTGAACACATTTGGTTGTAACACAACCATGGACCACCACACATGATGGTTTATGACAGTGACTCAACAAGAGAGAGAGAGGTGGAAAGGAACAAATTTGACTACAATAAATTTCAAATTTAGGGAAGGGAATAGAAAAACTAGCTAGGGTGCCAGTTGACATCTCAAAGCCACACCCCCCCCCCCCCCCCCCCCCCAAACCCCCCCAACATTCATTATTGGAGCCTTGTCGAGTGGTTCTAGCTATGCGGCATTGGTTATTTCTGTTGGTCTGGATTAAGGTATGAACGCCCTAGTTATGTTAGTGTTCGACACCTCCACAAACCTTGTCGTGGTTTCAATGTCGTCAAATTGAGGCCAGATTATTATTATTATTATTTTTTTAGGGGGGGGGGGTTTGGGTTTTTGTTTAAACCGAACTCTTGATTTTATTTTCAAATTTGGATATATATATATATATATATATATATAAAAGTGATAGAGTATAGAGATTTGAATATGAAAATTGAAGTTAGGTTGTGTACCTGTGTTTGATTGCCAAGAAGAAAAGAAACAATGAGTTGAGGGATAAATGTGTCCATAAAATATATAATCCTTTAATTCAATTTAGTCCAAATTGAAGGAAATGTAGTAAATAAAATTTTTTGAATTAAATTATAACAAGATAGGGCAAAAAAAAAAAAAGAGAGTTCGCATTGGAAATGAGTCGTGGAAGGAAAGTTTTTTACATTCTTCAGTCATTGAAAGTACGCTCAGGAGGGAAAGAAAGAGAATTTCTCAAACTATGTGAGAGGACAAAACTCATATACATGATCAGAGGTATAACTATATGAAAAGAGGATACATTGTTGTACTGTACTCAGTGTTCTGACAAAAGCAAGAGATACACAGACAAAAGGGTTACTTTATCAGAATGAGAATTCCTCAGGTATTTCTTGATATTTGCCAGATAAAAAGCTCTTGTACTTGCCTTGAAGATCTCCACCTGATAAAGATATTATGAATTAATCCATCAAGTAAGAGTTCCCTTAACAATTTAAACGGGGGGGCAAGAGAAGCAACAAAGAGCTACCTTTCACTTCAAATGGGGGGATGCTCTTGGACAGAGTTGATTCCACTAACTTAACAAGATCCTTGCCTGAAAATTTAACAAATGACACCACATTAAAACAAGTACCTATGCTAAATAATCTAATTCAAGTAAAATGGATTACCAGAAAGTTGGTCCAATGGAAAACGAAAGAGAAGAAAAGTTAAGGACTCCAGCAAAGCAGGGTCTATATATTCATTTTGTAGTAACAATGTCATAATGTTCTTTATGTATTAAAAGGGTAAGATAATCATGCTATGTTAAAAATAATAAAGATCTTGGGGCAGAAAGCATTAATTGATACAAACCTACAACTATCGAATCCCTTGGGGATGTCTCACCACAACAAGAAAGATGGGAATTTAGACTCTATAATATTTCTGAGGCACTGTACAAAATTACAGTATAACTACATGCCTGTCCTTGTATTCTTCTTTTCCCCCCTTGATAAATAATCTTTCCTTTTTGTTTTGGCATTTATAACTGTAAACGGAATGTATAAAGTAGCATCTCTTATTTCTTTCAACAGATGCAATATCCTTCCCTTCCCACAATAAAAGAATCTGTACTTTGCTTAGAAAGGCGGCAGATGAGAAAGACCCAAAAAAAAAAAAAAAAAAACCTAAACCACTTAGAAACAGTAATCATATTAGGAGAGGAGAAGAAACAGAAAAAAAAAAGGGGTGCTGTTTACAGAGCTGATCAGACAGTTACTTTCAAAAGGTTGGCTCCTATCAATGAAACAGTTGAACTAATGCTAGTTCTTTACTTACCATTTATACTCTTTTCCCCCTCGTTGACATTAATCAGGAAGGATGAGATTTGGTTCTCTTGCAACTGGAGAAAGATTTTAAAAGATAAATTAGACCAAATAAACATAACCAAATACAATTATATTAATTTAAGTTGGACAATATGCATGCATTAAATGAAAAAGTTCAATATTTGCCTTGGACAAAAGAGCCTTTGAAAGTTCTAACGGGTCACTAGATGAAGGACCATTGCTGTATGCAGGAGTGAACTTCCCGTCTTGATAGCCTGCTAGGAAGTGATAAGCTGCTTGGCCAGGAGAGAGCTTTGATACAGAAGGGATGATTCCGGAACTGCTTCAACAGAAAGGAGGTATTACACATGGGCCAATGTATGGTAGGAAAGAGGAGTAACATGAAAGAAAATTTGGATGAATTTCCAATAATTAACTTAGTTCTAAAATTTGTTGCAATATATATGTATAAAAGAGTACAAGGCAAAGAAATTTTTTTTCCTAAAGAATGGTAAGTTTACCATACAAGAATAACCATCAAAACGACCATAAGCTGCTTCCCAAACTCCTTTCTACCCCACTCCCCAAAACAAAACACACCAAACAAAAGGCTTAAAAAAATTTAAATATTCCATTCCAAATGGACAAAGCTTAAATTTATTAATTCATCCTAGTCCTCAATTCACTCGAACCTTTGACAAACATAATCTCCACGCGTGCATATTGCATTCATCTTTCTCCAATCACCCATACTTTTCCTCTTTCCCCTTCTTCAGCATTATCAAATAAGGGTAATTCACCTCTAGGCTGCCCTCTGACCCAACAAAGAATGATTGGCCTTAGGATCAGAGGAGGACCAAGTAACTTCTTGAGCAAGAGTTCCACAATCCTTTATTTGGACTTAACAAACACAAGCTAGGCATTTTAACATCATTTCTTTTAAAGTGACATAGATCAATGATAAAAATTGGCTTTCTCATATACAGAATATCTAGGCCTTTAAAAGGTGGGTTTCAATCATAATAGATGTAGGGATTATGGGTTTAGGGTTCTATGATTTGGATTAATGGTAGGGAAGACGGGTTATTTGCAGTATTAAAATTGTTCCAAGGAAGAGGATATTATGAAATAAAATGCTAGTGACCTTTCTAGATGGTTGTTCTAGAGATTTGGGATTGAATCTCACATTCCATTTTAATAATAAAATGGAAGAGGGGAGACAACAATCACAGATATTGATGTTGTTTCACCATAATTATCCAAGTAGTTATTGGGGCCTTCTCAAATTAAGTGATTAGTTCTCAGTGCAAGTTCTTGCTAGTTTTCAGCTTATATTGATTTCCTTAAAATGTTCCCTGGAAACCAAAATCTAAAGAGTGCATGTTAAAAACAACCATGCCATCCAATCAACAGTACATCTTCAACAAAACAGCTGGAAGAAAATAATTTGAAACACATGCCATGTGTTTCCACATGCCTTTTCCTTAATGGGTAAAAGGTAGTGTTAGTGAATTAGCAGGAAAGCAGATTTTCAACTTAGGCCTCTAGTTCAACACCAATGATGCTTTAACACCTAGCTAGACACCACTGCTCAAGTGCAGCGTGTGTAATAGTATCATATTTGCTCTATTTACATAGAAAATGGTCCTTTGCCCTGGCCTGCTCAATTTGACCAACTAGCTTTCAATAGTGCTATCAATTTTACAAATTTTGATTTTCAGTTGAACACAACCATTATAATGGCTGGTCCAAGCTGACCCACATTCTACATAACTGGTCCACAACTTTTGCATCACAGCTATCGATCATGCACTACCTTGTTACATATGCACTGTGCAAAAATCATTTGGACAGGAGCCATTAAGAATTTCATAGACCTATCCATATCATTAAGTAAAGGGACTAAAGAACCTTTACATGGTTTTGTTACCTATCAGAAGATCCAAGGATAACAGCAGCTGGCAGTTTGAATAAATTCGAGCCACTAGATTTTCCACTTTGAAAAAATGGTGCAACACCTTGAGAAGAAAGAATTACACCAGCATCTGCAGACACCAAGGAATCTTTGCACCTCTGAATGGTTTCTTCGGACGCAAACAAAAGAATCACTGAATCACCAGATACTAGAAGCCTGAAATTTACCTACTGCAGATGTAAATAGGCATGCATAAAACTAGAATTATAATAATGTGTAAAGATTGGAGAACATTGCCTTGCAGATAGAGGAAGGCCTCCCCGTGCAGATATTACTGGTCCAGCCAAGGCAGCTAGTGCTTCTTTAATTCCATTTGTATCTGAAAATGCTTTACCACATAAAACAAGTGATGATCGCTCAATATCAGCAGCTATAAATCCCCTAGTTCCTTGAGATCCCAGACCAATAGTGTCCCCCACCCCTGCACTGCATGGTCAAACACCAAAATTGGAATAACAAAAGTAGGTAGGTGTTTTTGATAAGTTAACAACAATTATTAGAAGAAAATTACTAATGAAGCTGAATGGTCAAAATCAATATTGGTGAGCTTTGGATTAACACAATTGGGAAGCTATCATATCCCATGTATGTTGGGACCATGAATTTGTCAACAAGAAGAACAGTGGATGAAGCACAATTCTCGTGGCCTCCTACATTGCCAGTAGTGACACATGGAAAATGTTTTTTTTTTTTTTTTTTTTTTTTTGAAATTTTTAAAAAGGACGTTTACTAAAGGTTGAAACAAAAAAGAGTTGTAAGACTTGACAGTCAATAGATGCCTGATGTAGTACAAGATATGAGTTTTCATTTTTATTTTAGGTTAATTTTTTAATTTTTATGTAATTTTCTTTATTTTAGGTTTAGGGCTATTACTCTTTGATTTTAGGTGTATTTAATGCTTTCCTAGTCAAATTAGAGTCATATTAAGGTAGCGTATCAATTAGGATCAATTTAGGAGTATTCTTACTTGGAAAATAAGTTTCTGTAGCCTTTAAATAGGCATGCAATATGTTTCTACCTAATTTACCAAACACATTTTATTTATATAAAAAAAAAATAGGCATGCAATATATAAAATGAAAATTTAATTTCAGACTTCAGAATATCAATAATATTTTCAATTACTAGGGAAGCACTTAAAATCAATAAGATTTAGATTCCCATTAACTCTGTTTCAAAAATCAGCCTAGGCATACCCAGGCATTCTCCTAGGCAAGATCATGCATTTTGCATTACAAAGCTTAAAGTATGGGGCTTATACTTCTAGGCATTTGATACATATTAGAGTTAGATAAAGCATGTATAGAAAGTGGTAGTAAGTACCTTATAGAAGTAGCAACATAAACAGTTAAAGGACAAGAATCATGTGAAACCGCACGTGTTGGAGTCTTCCAAAGAACATTTGACAGTGATAATACAGCAGCAGGACTATCACTTATTACACGAACTTTTGCATCACATTTTGGTGATGAACCAATAGCCCCATCATGAACAAAAACATCTGAGATGGATGATATATGACTTGTAACCTGCTAAAACCAAGTAATATAAGGGAAATCAGATAAATATTGAGCACTATTCTGAGAAGTAGCATGCATGATAAGGAGAATACACTTTTTCTGTACGCTATCATCTGAGACTAGTGTAAACCAGGAAGGTGCAAATGGTGTTAGACCGATTATATTTAAATAGGCAGTGCTATAAATATCTTTCTTCCATATAGAAGAACAATTCTTACAAAAAACCATGGAGACTTCTATTGCCAAATCACCAGTACATTACAGGATAGAAGAGTACAAAAAAGAAAAATTCTGCAAGGTGATTGCACTTCTTGGTACTTTAGAAATAAAGTGATGATCCATTGATCATAAGTAAACGAACCCAAACTTATTGTTCAAATGAGATGCAATATCTCTGGAATTATTCAGAAATTATAAATGCAGTTATTACAAATTACCTATAACAAACTTGGAAAAATCAACTTTGGATACCTCCTCCTCCTCCTCCTCAGAGAGAGAGAGAGAGAGAGGGAGAAGCAGTTTTGAGTGGGCATATTCCTTTGTGGATACCACTATAAATATTTAAAGAACTGAAGTTGAAAATTCTCTAAGAATATTATTTTCAAGGTAGCAATTCCTTGCAAATTGAATAATATGCAACAAGAAAAAAATCACATTCTAACAAACTTATACAACTTGATATTCTTCAAAATTATGTCCATGTCATATAAATGGAAGTATAAACAACATAAACTTAATGATAGAGAGTGACAAGAAAGAAAAGAGGATATCAATGTCAAAAGCTAAAACATGCCTGTTTCAAAAGTTTGCTAAATTCTGCCTTGGAAATTTCTGAAGATCCTCCAACAAAACTTCCTCTAACATAAACAGGAAGTCTTGACAAGGACTCTAACAAGAAAAATGGGGAATATCATAGCAGTCAATATAAAGGAATGAAATAAACAGTTTTAGAAATTAATATGTGAAAATATAACCTGCAATGGTTGCACCCCTTTTTTGTAGTTCGGAATAGTTCAAATTTTGAAAAGCTTTGTCCTTCACAATTATGCCTTTTCTAGCCAAAGCCCAGTTAAGACCATAAGAAAATCCAGGGCCCACCCTGCATTTAAGAAGGCTTGAGGAACATATACAAAGATTGCAAATCCCATAACCTACAAAGTGTTTCTGACAGTGTTTACACACCATAGAGTTTGTTACCTAGCAATTGAAGTTAATTACACAAGTGAAATCGCATAGCTAAAAGTCTAACACATCCATTAACCAAAAAGCCTATGACACTCCATGTCAACAAAGAAAGAGGAAACATAGTGAGAATGTTCTATTAAAAGTTAAAACCTCCTCAAGGTATTTCACTAATTCCATCCCAATGCAAATATCAATGTCACCCTAATCTGATTGATATATGTTCACACGCCTTCATTTTCCTCTAAGTCACTACAGCGAGGAGTTCTACAGCATTTCTGATTATTAATCATAATAAAATTATTGTCAATGAGATCTAGTTCAAATGATGCCTCCTCCCCTTGTAAAACGCAAGATGGAGGGAAAAGTGGTGGGATCAAAACTCACTGGGTGCATGTGTAATTACCAATAAAAAATCTTAATAAAATTTTCTTCCATACATGTTGATCTCAATTTATGTTTGTGCTTTCAAATTTTTGTGCATCTTTTACTGATATGGTAACCAATTTTCTCAAAGGTCTTAAAGACCAAAATGAGTAATTGCAAATTCCCTTATATACCCAAGAAGGGGAATTTGCTGCCAAACCTTACAAGTTACAATACCAACAGAACCTTTTTTTTTTTTTTGTGTGGAGAATCCAACCAAACCAATCTAAATTCTAATGCTATCAAGAAAGATGGGATCCATGACATTAACAACAGATTAGAAATTGTGTCAAGCCTCAAAATATTCAACAATATTAGAAAAAATTGATCTTATATGGTAAAATGCTATCTAATTCAGGTTGATGCTTGCAAAGCTCATCATAATGGATAAGATGAGGATTCAATGACTGTTATAAAAGCAATTACATTAGACTAGGTTTGTCTATCAATCAGGAGTTCCAGACAGATGATAGTCATAGATGGTCTATCAGCCAAATGAATGATGCAGTAAAAGAGCAATCATATTAGGTAGGATTCACTGACAGTTATAAAATAAATTATATCAGGTAAGCTCTTTCTGTCAAGCAGGAATTTCAGGCAAATGTTACAAGACATTGATGGTCTATCAGCTAAACCCTCTCCACACTTCACCCTCTAAGTTATCATGTGTCACAGCTAATGATCCCAACACAAAGTATTATATAAGTACCCTAACAATGGTTTACAAACAAAGGTGCACACACAAGGTAGCACAAACACACATGGCATACCACATGGGCACTTGTCTTTTGCGAAAAATACAAACTCAAGGCTAATTTCAGCAGAGTATCGATTATAATCTTAAGGTCATCAGGCTAAGGATCACCTTGGAAACACAACTGTTTCAGCTTTCTCCTCAGCAAGTGGGGCAGAAACTGCATTCTGCAAAACCCCAAAAGTAAAGAGATTGTCAGATGATGTCTAGTTCTATTTATGTTTGGTTGACAAAAAATAAAAGAAAAGCGGGATAAAATATCAAGAACATCAGTCAAACATGTGCGATGCAACATTTAAGTGTCTCTCAGTATTGCCATTTTATTACATCTAATCTTCAAGATATCATATCAAACATTTTTCTAAAACCTTTACTGTCTCCAATCCCACAGCATATATAACCTTATCCACTTTCAAAAAACCCTTCCAAAACATTCATAATCTTTTTTTTTTCCCCAAAAATCCACTGCACGAGACTCTTTAATCTCCTAATGGGGTCTATATCCATTACTCATATTGTATTGTAAATAACTGTAGCTTCACATTTTCCTTCTCTATGCTAATATTTTCATAAAGAAACCATCTTTATTTCACTCAATTGCAAACCGATTAACATTAATCTAACTAAACAACACAAGACCATAAACTTGCATTTCCAAAATCTCACTCACTCACATCAATCCAACCAAACAGATACGTATTTATACAGCTCAGTCCAGCAGACCCATATCCCAAAAACCAGAAAAAAAAAAAAAAATCAACAGAATCAATAAAAGAATCATCTAACATGTACAAATTTCAGCTTCCAAAATGAAATCTTGCACTAATATCGAAACAAAAAACCAACATTTAAAAAAAAAAAAAAAAAAAAAAAAAAACGACGTTTCCAGAGTCAAATGAAATGGAACAAAATTCATATAAAACACAGGTGAACATATATATATAAAATAAAAGACTAAAAGAGAGACTGAGAGAGGGAAAGGGGGGCTGACGCATCGGGAGGAGGGCAAGAAAGGGTTGGATGTTGAGGAGGAGGAGGAGCGAGCGAGTGAGGTTGAGCTATGGAGGAATCGTTTAAGAACTAGATTCCTCATCATCCTTCCCTTTACTCAGTCTTTTAGAGCTTACGATATATCAGTGATGCGAACGAAGCAAATGAATATCACGTCACACCCACTGCATGAACCAAAGAAATATGACACAAAAGGAGAATGCTTACAAACTTTTTTACAAACTTCCTAGGATCACGTGAAGTTGTACAACCTTGGTGGCAATTCGCTACTTCTATCACTCACAAGTCACACCTCGTCATGCATTGGATTCTGACAAACATTGTGCAATTTTATGTTGTCCTAACATTACTTGAGAGGTGAGTGGTCAATGCTAAAGTAAAAAATGTTGCCCTTCAATAATGGTTGACGCAAATATATGGTGTTTTATATATAGTAATAATTAGATATTTTCTGAGTATTGTGACATGATACTTATTTTTCTTACAAATATAATAAATTTTACTAATTAAATTCATAATAAGATTGATCATAAATGTGAGAGAAATGAGCATCACCAAAATTATCTTATAATTTTTCTAGTTTTTACTTTACTAGGTTTTATGTTAAGTGAGCGTTTACTTTGGACGTTTTGCTGCTAAAAAGCGTTTGCGTTTTGGACATGGGACCCACGCTACAGTAAACGCGTCCCTTTTTTTTTTTTTTTTTTGTTTTCTCGCATTTCAGGAGTAATCACTACTGTTCAGCCGCATATGTTGACTTTTCCACTATGAACAGTGTATTTGTGCACTGTTCACAGACCCACAAATTCCACTTTTCACAATTTTTTCATTAAAAATAGGTCTCACGATACTATTTACACATTTAAAAAATATTTCGCTACAGTGTTTTTAGTTTCAGTTTTCAGTTTCAGCAAAAATAAGCTCAATCCAAACGGACCCTAAATGTGTGAAAATTACCTAAAAGCTAGTAATTTACTTTTAAAAAAACTAGTTCTATTCAAAATTTTCTTTTAAAAAAAAAGTTTGAGAAATAAAGCAAACGGCAAGACAAGAAGCCTGATACCAAGGGACACGTAGGGAGAGTGAGCAACAGAATAGGGTTGAAGTTGACAAAATGGACGGTACAAATGGGCCGGGTCATTCATCAATGTTGAGGGTATCATTGCATATGGGCTAGGTCTTGGATTTTATTTCGCTTCGATTCGATACACATTTTGAAACAAGTACATTACATATATAATCTACTCCAATAGATGCAATAGGAATCATGGGCCTCTCGTCCCATCCTCTCTTTACACTGGCAGTAGTGTAGTGTGTAGATTGAGGTGAACGTATCTAGTTATTCCTAGCGGGGTGGTTCTAATACTTACGTAGTTGACCAAAAAGTTTTCTAAAAAATAAGTCATTTAAAAAAAAGTTTTGAAAATTTATCTCATTTTTGTTTGTTTAATAACATATAGGAAAACATTTGTCGGTATTTGGTACACTCAAAGAAGTAGTATCATAGTTCTCCAAAAAAAAAAAAAAAAAGTAGTATCATTTTTTTTTTGTGCAATTCAAAATCATGTATATTATTTCTGAAATAATACTCCAAATGGTTATAAGTGTTTTAATTCCCAAATCTGTAACAAGTACAGATAATTCCCAACCAGCCACTTCGCAGCTTCTAACTCATTCAAATATAGATAAAGAGCCCAAATATCCAACACACTAATAAAGAACCCAAACTCCACTAGTTCAACGACGCCCTTACTTTTCAATCAAAGAAAATGAAAATTTAAAAAAAAAAAAAAATCACAGATAATTCGAAACCTTAGATTCACTAATTTTGTAGAAAAATGATAGCAAATTTGCAAAAGAAATCAAAATAACTGCAAGTAAACTTATTGTGATTTTCGAGTAACCAGATTCCTATAATTGTCAAAGAGGATTTAGGGCTTTACGAGAGTGAAAGTGGGAGGGGGCGATAGGCTTATAAAGGGAAGAGAGATAGAGATGATGGGAGAGAGAGAAAGAGAGGGGGGAAGGGGGGGGGCGCTTACTAGTGAAGCCCAACATGAGAATGAGGTTGTTTTCTGTTGATCAATTTTTAGTTTTCCTTTGACCCACATTTTTTAATACTACCAAATATTGAAAAACAGGGAAAACAATCTTTAAAGAACGTTTTCCACTGAAACAAATGAAGCAGCATAACATAGAAATGAGATGAGAGAGAAATTGGAGACACGGCAATAAAAGAGAGAGATGAGTGTTTTGAGCGGTGATAATATAGTAAGGGTAAAAAAAGATCATATCTAATAAATTAGAGATGGCTACAATTTTAACTATGACGATGACGCTTCTTAAACTCTAATTAGTTTTCTGGCCTTAGTTTCACTTCCAATGACTCCTTGTCGTATCACATATGTCGCTGTCGCTGGTGGTGGTGGTGTATGATATGGGTTGGTGGGTTTGTAAGAGATTACAAAAGGCTGTGGGTAAAGGGAAATAAATTATTTGTGATGTGGCATGATTCTTATTGTTAGATTCCTTATATGCCACATGTCTTTTATCTAACTAAAAATGAGAGGAAATGAGAGGATTTTTAATGCGAGGGGAGCCAAACCTATTGAAAAAGAAGAAGTTATTTTTTACTTTTTTTTATATTAAAAAAAAAAACCCACTTTTGGCTTCTTTATTTTTTTAAAGAAGATTTTGGCTTCTTTATGTGAGTTTGTGATACATTTAATATCTATAATATTTTATTTTGTGTCATAGTGGGTGATGGAAAATCCTACAAGGCATCCACCCTTAATTTTTTGAGTGAAAAATACAATTAATATGGATAGTATTAAATTTTATGTCATGTTTATCCAAAAATTTGGTAATATCTGGATGTCATGGTAATGCAATATTGATATATTAATTTTTTTTTAATATATGTACAATTTCAAAACCTTCTAATGAAAAAGCTATATATTTTAAAATAGAAATGACATGTCCATAACATTTTTACAATATTTTTACAACAAATCCTAAGTGGCAGGTTGTTACTGGTTGTTATTGTTGGTGAAAAAAAGTAATCTTAGTGTTAGGTTCAAATTTGAACCAATAACAACTAACCACCTATGATTTGTCGTGAAAATGTTGTGAAAATGTTGTGGATGTAGTACTTCTTATTTTAAAATTGACTTTTGGGATTCTTTCTTATTTGTAATACCATTAAATTTAAACGTGTTTTATCATATATAACATTTAGTAATGCAATATATTTTTTTTACATGTTTATAGGGAGAAACATAATTTTTTCTTCTTTTGGTTAAAGAGGAAAAAAAAAAAAAAATTTAACATATATAGTGTAATTTTTTATTAAGAAAGATTAAATAATTGGATTAATTTAATAAAACCCGTTTACACTTGAATTAAAAACAAATATTAAGAAATAAACTTTATAAATGTCAAATATGTATAACTGTAGTTTAATTAAGAGTATATTTAAGGAGACTCATTATGACATGTCAATTATTTATGATGTCTACAGATTGATATTTTCCATTTACATCACTCTAAAATGTGATATTAATAGGGGTGTTCGGGGTGCGGTGCGGTGCGGTTTTGGGCCATTTTTAGCACCGCACTTTGCGGTGCAGTTTAGCTAAAACCATAACTGCACCGCACCTTGTTTTTGTGGTCACATGTGCAGTGCGGTGCGGTGTGGTGCGGTTTAGAGTTTAACCAAAACCATAACCGCACCGCACCTTATTTTTGCGCGTCACATGTGTAATACTATGTATAAAATGCGGTTTGAAGTCGGTATATATTTCAAAATTTGGGCTTTTCCTACTTAGCCCAAAACTAATTTTTCCTTTTTTTTTGGCCAAGTTTTAAATTATTGAGCTAGTTTTTCTTTATTTTGGGTTGGCTTTTCTAGTCAACACTTGCTAGGGTTATTAAACTTTTTTTTTTTTTTTGAAAACTAGGGTTATTAAACTATTAATATTATATTTAATATTAAAAATACATAAATATATTAATATATAGAGAAGGTGCGGTGCGGTGCGGTTTGTGCGGTTTTCTTATTATAAAACCGCAAACCGCACTGTACCATGCGGTGTGGTGCGGTGCGGTGCACTATTACTTGTGGTGCGGTGCGGTTATGCCATTTTGCGGGTGGTTTTGGTGCGGTTTGTGCGGTTTATGCGGTTTGGTGAACACCCCTAGTGACATATATTGTTATAAGCTTTTACTTCATTAGTATAGCTAGCATATTCCTCATCCACTCATTTGTGATTTGTCAATGCACGACCTGTTATCATTAAAAATGCAAATTTTATCCAAAATGCTGCTTACACAAAAAATAATTAAATAAATAAAATATCCATAATCAATATTGTACTTATTGCTATCTAAAAAGCCTTTTTTTAATGCTTAATAATAATAATAATAATAATAATAATAATAATAATAATAATAATAATACTCTTGAAGGATTATGTCCCTTAGAGCATTCACATCAGCTCTCGGATAGTTGTGTATAAATGTGTAAAATACACATTTTGACCATTTTTACACATTTTGAAGCAAAAAATACACTACATCAGTCTTTGTAAAATCATCTAAACTCGTGTATAATTTTGGACGAGCTACAGTACCTGTGTAAATTTACACGGGCACTGTAGCTCGTTTATAACTTAAAATAATATTATATGTACAGTATTATATGTACAGAAACTCATTTTCGCTCTTTTTTTCTCTCTCATTTCACTGAGCACACCAACGCCTCTCTCACTCTCAGCTTCCCTCTCCCTCTTGAGTTCTTCCTCTCATATTCTTTTGATCATTCTCATCACCGAATTCTTTTGCTCATTCTCATCACCATGGGAAATAAAATGTGATCGGTTGAGGAGTTTTGCAGTTCCGGTGAGGAGGGTGGATCATTGGGTTGACGGAATCTTCTCTATTGACAGACGTTGGGGCTGATTTCTCTAAAAAAGGTATGGGTTTTTCTCATTGAGATTTTAGAGTTTTTTGGTTTCAATCAAGATTCTTGGGAGTTTCTCTAAACTAATTTTTTTGGGGGTTTCTTGTTTCAAATTTTTTCTGGTTTGGGGTTTTTTTTTTATGGATTCTTCGGAGCACACCTGAAGTTATTTTTGAGAGCTGGTGTGCTGTTTTAGTACCTCCATGGGATAGTTCTACATAAACGAGTTTTAATTTATGAACTTTGTTCTTGATAGGTCAAAAAAGTTTCAATCTATGTTTTAATTTATGAACTTTGCTCTGTTTGATGTTCATAGTTACAGAGTTCTAGCTGATTTACTGTGTGGATATTTGGTTGTTAGCTTTATTGCCGTGATTACCTTGTATTTGGTTAGTTAGCTGCTGAGATTTTGTGCCTGGTCAGTGTGTATATATAATTGGACTTGGCTGTGTAGTTTAGCTGGTTTTGTCAAGTTGTTGTTTGGGGTAGCTTGCCCTGTATTGTAGCCTTTGGCTGGTTTGAGAATAGAAAGGGATGAGGGCTTCTTTGTCCAAGTTCTTTATTAGTTTTTCTTTTACTACATTTTCAGATTATGTATATATCACATGCTTATAGTCATAGATAAAGATAATTCCAAGACATGCCAGTTCTCGTTGGTTTAGGTGGTAGTGGAACTTTAATTGAGATATGCAACAAAAAGTCTCTGGTTGTTCTTCTTGAATGAACACTCTGATGACTTGAGAGACTTTCAAAAAAAGACAAGTGAATACTAAACAGTGATTGTTAACTAATTTATTAATTTTGGGACCCCCTTTGGGGGGTGGTTATGGTGATAGATTGAATGAAATTCTCAACCCCTAAAGTTTGAAATAATCAAATCTTTAAGTTAGGTAACTGAATTTGAAAGCTCTTTCAAAAGGGTCAACCTCAACCTCAACTGCAAAAGTCTTAGTAACAGTATTAGCACTAAGTAGCTGCAGCTAGAAGCACCCACCAACACGGAGATGGCGATTAGGAGCTCCCTACAGTGTCCAATCTTCAATTGATTTAACCAAAAATAGATCACTGGAAGTATTTTTTTATTTTTTTATTTTATACTAAATAGTTGTTTTTCTAATTGGTTGCTTGTATGGAAAATAAAAGGAATTTAAATTTGGAAGAGAAGAAAGTTTGGAATAAGAAGAAAAATATTCATAAAGAAAAGATGTAATATGTACATTTCAATATAGGAAGGAATTTAGCATTTTTGTCTGTGAATTTAGCATTTGATATAAACATTTTAGTACCATGCGTTCTTTATTGTATTCTTTTAAATTTCATTCTTACACATGGATTTTGCTAAAATTTATTTGCAATATGGCGGCTGCTCAAGTACTTATTAAAAAAAAAAAAAATGATGCCTAGCAAATTAGAATTCCATGTGGGTTTTATCTTGTGTTTGAGGTTTGAGGTTTGAGGTTGAATACTTATTATTTCTATGGTTGAATTCCATGTTCTCAATTTTGTTGCTTTGAGGTTTGATTTTCTTGTGTTTGTACATGAATTGGTCAATGAATTAGACCATAAGGGTGCTTGGTTATGAATTAGACCATAAGGGTGCTTCATCTATGCTTGGTTGTGATTGCTTGGTTGTGGTTGAATTCCATGCTCTCAATGCCTTTTCTTTTTTGTTTTCAATTTTGTTGCTTATTAGTGCCGCTTCTAAATTACTTTGGTGTTTGTTAGGTGATGGACTCACAAAATCAAAATCCCTTCTTCCTTGACATTTTACAAGACAATGAACAAGGTTTTGAGTCTTTTGACAGCAGTAATTTGATGTCCACTTCGCATTCAGACGTCAATGTCCATCAATCTCCACCCCAAGTTGAAATGGGACAATCTATACCCCCTATTGCAAAAAAATCAACTACTAAGAGAGGTCAACGGGGAATCAACTTCACCATAGATGAGACATTAAGCAAGTGTCGGCGTGACTTAATGTTAGCTTAGATGCCGTGACATCGACGGACCAAAAACGCACAACATTTTGGGAGAGAATTTGGTCTACCTTCCACAATGACAAGAAATTTAACCGCACTAAGGATTCTTTAAATAGTCGGTGGTCAACAATTCAAAAGGAGACCAACAAGTTCTGTGGATGCTTGGCCCAAATTGAGAACCGGAATGAAAGCGGTAAAACTGAGCATGACAAGGTATTTAAACTCAACATTTAATATGTATTGTACATCAAAACACTTTTAGTTTTATGATTCTTATTATTTTTAATTTTTTGACTTTTGTAGATTGAAGATGCAAAAACTATGTATCAAGTTAATTGCAAAAGTGCATTTCAATTGGAGCATTGTTGGAGAATTTTGAGGAACGAAGCTAAGTGGTTGGTTCTAAGAGATAGTTTGAAGGCCCGCACAAGACAACCAGCCACACGACCAGCCACACAACCAGCCATACAACCAGCCACACAATCCTTTGCAAGCTCAATAAATGTAGATGAAGATAATGAAGAGATGAACTCCGGCGAAACCTTGGAGAGACCTATAGGCAAGAAGGCCGAAAAGGAGAAATTAAAGAAAAGAAAGAATTGTGATGACGTGATCCCAACACTTTCCTCCCAATTGGACAAAATCAAGGAAGAAAAGAGAAGAATGCATGAGGAGAAAAAGGAAAGTATGCACATTGCATTAGAAGAACGAAGAGAGGCAATGCGCATTGCATCCGAAGAACGAAGACAGTTGATTCGTATCAAGGAAGAGAAGAATGAAGTAGAAAAGAGTAAAATGGAAGATGAACTTATGATGAAAGATACAAGAACTATGGATCCTAAGCAAAAAGAATACATTCGTCTACGTCGTTTGGAAATCTTGGAGAGGTTAAGGTCTAAATATGCATCATAATGGAATATTATTATTGACAACCAATTTTTTGTATATTGCAAAGATACTAGCACATAATTTTTTGTAGTCTTTACTTGTGCAAGGAAATAGATGCAATGTTGTAAATTTTGTATTGTGCTGGTTGTACTTGCTGAATTATTGGTTGTAAATGTTATTTGAATGTAAATATGCTATTTTATTGGTTGCTGATTTTATTAGTTGTATATGCTATTTTTCTGCACTTTCTCAACAGGTGGCTGTACTTGCATTGTGTCATTTTTCTGCATAATGTGATTTTTCTGCATAATGTGATTTTTCTGCATAATTATTTTTCTGCATAATGTCATTTTTCTGCATAATGTGATTTTTCTGCATAGTGTTATTGTTCTGCAGTGTTATTTTTCTGCATACTATCATTTTTCTGCATAATGTGATTTTTCTGCATAATGTGATTTTTCTGCATAGTGTTATTGTTCTGCAGTGTTATTTTTCTGCATACTATCATTTTTCTGCATTCTGTCATTTTTCTGCATAATGTGATTTTTCTGCATAATGTGATTTTTCTGCATAGTGTTATTGTTCTGTAGTGTTATTTTTCTGCATACTATCATTTTTCTGCATAATGTGATTTTTCTGCATAATTATTTTTTTGCATAGTGTTATTTTTCTGCATAGTGTCATTTTTCTGCATAGTGTTATTGTTCTGCAGTGTTATTTTTCTGCATACTGTCATTTTTCTGCATAATGTGATTTTTCTGCATAATGTGATTTTTTTGCATAGTGTCATTTTTCTGCATAGTGTTATTGTTCTGCAGTGTTATTTTTCTGCATACTGTCATTTTTCTGCATAATGTGATTTTTCTGCATAATGTGATTTTTCTGCATAATTATTTTTCTGCATAATGTCATTTTTCTGCATAATGTGATTTTTCTGCATAATTATTTTTCTGCATAGTGTCATTTTTCTGCATAGTGTTATTGTTCTGCAGTGTTATTTTTCTGCATACTATCATTTTTCTGCATAATGTGATTTTTCTGCATAATTATTTTTCTGCATAGTGTCATTTTTCTGCATAGTGTTATTGTTCTGCAGTGTTATTTTTCTGCATACTATCATTTTTCTGCATAATGTGATTTTTCTGCATAATTATTTTTCTGCATAATGTCATTTTTCTGCATAATATGATTTTTCTGCATAGTGTTATTGTTCTGCAGTGTTATTTTTCTGCATACTATCATCTTTAATTCTTCTATGGCAATAGCTAGAGTAAGTTCCGTCTCATCATCATCAGAAGATGAGTCAAATGGAGGCTCATCATTTGGAAAAATAAAATCAATGTCATAATGGAAATCCATTAAGAGAGAACAAAAACCGAATGGAATAGATAATTTTGTAGAAGTGGGTGGAAATTAGAGAGAAAATGGTCATATTTATAGAGCAAGAATGTGACTTGAGTTTGAATTTCAAAAATTTGACCTTTAGGTTTGAATTTACCATTGGGTTTAAAGTTAAAAAATATGACTTTTAGGTTTGAATTTACCATTGGGTTTAAAGTTAAAAAATATGACCTGTGGCAGAGCCAAGGGGGTGCGAGAGGGGGCAGTTGCCCCCCCTGACTCCTTTAAAAAGTGCCTTGCTACCTACTATGTGATGTGCATTTAATTAGTTTGGCCCCTGTAAGTGGAATAAATAGAAAAAGCACTCCTGCTATCATGAAACAGCCCGGACACCAGAAAGAAAGAATGGAAAAAAATGCTTCTCAATTCCCTCACACAATCACGCTTTCACCTATTTTACTATTCTTAAATAGTATTTATTTCAAGTAGTTTTGATCTTGTCCCATCCATTATACTGCTTACAGTACTTTTCTTTCCTATTTTAATTTTTATTTTCTTTTCTTATTATAATTCTAATACTATAAACATAACATTTTTCACAATAAATTTCACAATTATGAAAATAACTGTGAAGGGTGAACAACTTACATTGATGGAGCCACCACTTTATTTCCTTCACAACTCACAGTCCACTATTTTAACAATTGTAAAATATATTGTGAAAAAATTGTGTTTGTATGACAATTCAATTAGTAGGTTCTATAGTTAACTTTTGTAGATTGATTTATTTATTTTAAGCAATCAAATTATGTCTAAATTTTATGTATTTAAATTAATTTCTCACTTTGGTTGTTAGTAACTATGATTGATTATTTTTGTTTCTTTGTTTTAATAATATGAGATATACTTGTAGTTACAATTGTCTATTTATTTTGTTATTATTATTGATCAATTAATATTTTTAGATTAATTTTGTTCTTAGTATTGTTTTGCCCCCCCTAAACTGAAATCCTAGCTCCGCCACTGAATATGACCTTTAGGTTTGAATTTACAATTTGGTTTAAAGTTAAAAAAAAATATGACCTTTAGGTTTGAATATATCATTTGGTTTAAAGTTAAAAAAAAATGACCTTTAGGTTTGAATATATCATTGGGTTTAAAGTTAAAAAAAAATATAATCTTTAGGTTTGAATTTACCATTGGGTTTAAAGTTGGGTTTAAAGTTAAAAAAAATATGATCTTTAGGTTTGAATTTACCATTGGGTTTAAAGTTAAAAAAAAAAAAATGACCTTTAGGTTTGAATTACCATTGGATTTAAAATTAAAAAAATATGACATTTATGTTTGAATTTACCATTGGGTTTAAAGTTAGGTTTGAATTTACCGTTTGAATTTCAAAATTATGACTGGTGGATATAACAATAAAAATTATGACCGTTGGGTAAAAAAAAAAAAAAATGACCGTTGATCGGAGACATCGATTCAACAGCATCAATTCGGTCACCGATTCTAGTAATACGGTGGTCGGAGACATCGATTCGGCGGCAGTCGTCGGAGACATCGATTCGGCGACGGTCGTCGGAGACATTGATTCGGCGACGGTCGTCATAGACATCGATTCGGCGGCGGTCGTCGGAGACATCGATTCGACAGCGGTCATCGGAGACATCGATTCGACGGCGGTCGTTGGAGACACTATTACAACAATCGGCCCACCGGTGATGGCGGTACAATGGTCAGAGACACCAATCCGGTGGGCCATCAAACCTCCACCACAAGCGGCTCTATTGGCCAAGCCACCGGTGTTGGTAGTTTACTTAAAATATAAGTTTAAATTAAAAAAGTATAACCATTAGGGAAAATAATAAAAAATTGATGAATAATGAATATTTTATTGAATAGTCTTGTAAAATAGATAAACTGATGTGGGTGTTTTGTAAAAGTAATTGTGTAAAATAGAAAAAGTAGGTTTTTTGTGTAAAATAGACGGAATCTTTTCCACGAGCTGATGTGAATGCTCTTACTCGGCAAGTCCCAAATATTGATGCATATATATGTGCGTGTGTGTGAACTCCCCTTCTTTCTTTCTTTCTTTTTTTTTTTTTTTTTTGCACTCTTTCTTTGTCTCCCTCACTCTAGATCTTTTTCTTGCTTTATATATCCAGCTTAAATGTATCTGGATTCTACACTTGGAGGGTTGGGATCACATTCCTAGAATTCTTGTCTCATCTAGAACATACTAGCAAGATTTACATTGAAATCTTAGCTGTGCCACCACTATTCATGGTCATTTCCTCATTAATGTGGCCAGAGAAGTAGTTGTCTTGCATTTAATGCGGAAAGGATGGCTTCTATATCTTTCTTTCTTCATCTTTCTGATATTCCATGCAAGTCGATTTTCTTTCCTTTCTAGCAGTTTAGCTTTGTGTCCTTTATATAACTAGTGCTTGTCCCTCTGAGGTTCGAAGTATGTCCTCAGAATCCTCATCATGTAAGTTACCCCAACCTCCCTTCAAATTGTGAGATCACCTCCCTAGATCATTTTTTCGGATTTTAGCTCCTCGAAAATAACTTTGACCGCTTGTTTACCTATTTTGGATCCTCGTCCACCCATAATAGCCCTCCAGAACCTCATTTTTTGTCCCTGACTTAGAAAAGTGAGGTTTTGGTTAATAAACACTGTTGTAATATGCTTGCAAGAGATCCTACGTGAGTGCGTCCTTTCAACTGACTACGACACGGTGCTGACACTTTGGAATCCGCAACTCCGTAATAAATGCAACAGGTGGCTCATTGTCCCCCACGTTCCACGGTGAGTTCGCAATTGAATGCCTCTTAGTTCCCCACCAAAGAGGCAGGAGAGTTACCGCTCTTTTGTTACGTCCTATATGTAGGGAAATGGGGGATTCTTATCTCCATTTCACTTCCCTAGAAGCAAAAAAGAATACGAATACGCTCCTCACTCCTGGTAACTTTGCCTGAGAAGCTCTTCTTCCCTAAATTCGTAAGTGTGCATTTTTATTAAAAGGATTCTTCCCTTATTCTTTCATACTGGTAGATTTTTCTTTTTTCCTAAATGGGTAGATTTTTTAGTTTGGTTGATACTCCCGAACACCGAGAGGAGTTTAAGAGATACTATAGGATTCCTAGCAATGTGTTAATACAACATTGTAATTTAGGTGAATGGCATGAAAAAAGGCCTACTAAAGCTATTGTAATTCCCATGATTGCCTTCATTAAAGGGGGCATAAGGATTCCCATGGGTAGAGTCACTAGGGATTTTTAAAATCTTTTTAGACTTTGTCCCACCCAATGCGCCCTAAACATGTTTAGGATATTAGGTAGTGTAGATACAATGAATGAAAGGTTAGGTATATACCTCACCCATCACGATGTAAACTGGGTGTATAGTTGTCAAAAGAGTAGCGACGCAGGGTACACTTAAAAACTAGGGTTCCTGCTGTTAGGCTAATCTCTTACCTCCCTGAGACAAACAAGGGCATGGACGAGGAATTTTTCATCGTTTCAGGAGAATGGCATGACAGACTCCATTGCCCTACCATGGATGGAACTCCAGGTGGGATGGCTTAGGGATACTCAAAAGACTTTGTGCTAACTTAGGAAATACTACAAACAATTTACTTACATGCAAGCCATTTTTTTTTTAATTATTAAAACTTGATTTTATTTGGCCTAAAGACTAACATCAATTCTAAATTTATCTTCTTCAGAGAAAAAAGCTATTGCCAAGAGACGAAGTTTGGTGAACTTCGATTTACTGAACCGAGTTTTGAGGTCTGAGATCTTCTTACACTGGGACGGTCAATTCCGTGTGGCTCACATTATTTTGGGCTTCAAGCTATCTCCAACCACTTCCAAGTGTCCAAGCACGTGATCAAGGCTCGAGATTCTTGTCTTGCTTGAGTTGATGTAGCCGTTGAGTGATTCATTAGTAAAACTCCTCTAGTGGGAACGCAATTAGTTGAGCTTCCTACGTTCAAAGACCCTCAACCAATTGTTGAAGAAATTACATCTTCAGACGAAAATGCTGAGACAGAATCTAAGGATAATACTCCAGAAGAAAGTACTGAAAGCCTCATCGAGACGAAGATTTCAAGGTTTTCTACCGTACATACAAGACTAAGGAGGAAGCATCCAGCTCGCATCTAGTTGCAGCCGTCATTAGTGAGAACCAAGAGGCAACTGAAGTACTTGAAGCAATGGTAATAGAAAAGAGGTTGCTAGATTTACTTTCTTTGTTAGAGTCCCATGCTGGGACTACTATCTTTGAAATTTCAGTGGTTCCCATACCCCTCACGCCAATTCCTCCTCCTTCCCCACAAACTGAACCGACTGAGAAAAAATGGAAAAAGAACAAAAAATGAGGGAAAGGATCTATCGAGGAGTGCAAAGTCTAGGAGGATACTCCTCCTAAGCCAACCAAGGTGGTTAAGCCGACTTGAGTCCAACAAAGGAAGCAGTTTCCAAGCGCCGATCTCGGGTTCCAAGCTAGAACCCCTCTTTTGTGTTGGACGACTCACCTCTCCCTGAGGATTCTTCAATCCGTAACTTTGACAATGGGAGAGCGGGCTATGTGGCCGATTTAGTGGAGCAAGCGCTTCTTCTTCCCAGCGACATGGATGAACTCCGTAACTTGAAGAAACATGAACTATTCCTATCCATAAAGAGGGACTTAGCTCTGGTAAGACCCCATTCTACTTGTTCTTTTATTTTAGCAACCTCATTACCATAGTCTTGTTAGTTTTTCATATACTTACTTATTAATTCCTATCCTATTTATATGTGCACAATCCACCCAAGCGGCGCATGTAGCGGAGGAATGGGTTGACCAAGCTCTCTGTGAGCAGAAGGAAGAAGAATCCAAACGTTACGCTGCACAGAAATCTCCCACCCAAACTGACGAGAAGTTAAAGGAGACTCTCCTTAAATTGTCAGAATGTGACAAGGCTAGGAAGAGCGTTGAGACCTCAATAGAAAGTATAGAGAGGCAGGCATAGAGCTAGCTTGCGATTGCTCGGATGACCATTTTCGAATTGAAGAAAGAACTAAATCAGAAGAACGAGGAAATGAGTAAGGTCGAGCAAATTGCTTACGAGCAAGGGCAAAAGGAGACTGAGTCCCATCTTAAGTCTCAAATCCTAGTGGTATGCCATAGTTTTTACCTTCAGACTTGGGTTGAGGCCCTTAACGCTACTGGAGTAGACCCTTCTTCCGAGTTGAGGAATCTAGAAAAAGGTGTTCTATCCCCCAACAATTAGGGCGTGCCCAGCCACTCAACCCCCTGCCAACACTACTGCTCCAACATAGGCTAGCTCTGCTGAGAACCCTCCACCTAAGTCCAACACCACTGTCCCAGCCAAACCCAAATCATTCAAGTAGCTTGCCTCAAAGTCCAGTGCAATTTCTCCCCAAAGCTCTGAGGTTTGCGACCAAGACATCCCCAGTGGAAGAAAGTTCCTTCGCAACTAAAGCGGTTCCTTCTGCTCCGACTCCAACTAATGAGACACAACCCTCTAAGTAAGCAAGGAAGCAGAAGACTCCCAAGTCCCAATGCCTAGTGAGAGTAATAGCTAGTCTGCCTTGTTACTTTTTTTTTTTTTTTTTTGATTTTATCTGAACTTTATTTAATGAAGAACTTTTGCTAGGAATTCACTTTATTCAAATATACTCATATTTTACGATTTCCCATTTGTTTACCATACCCTTTTATAAATAATGAACTTGGTACTGATTCATAAATAGTTAAATGTTCAGATAATGCCTAAGTGTTAATTTGCCCGAGGTAGATGATATGAGAAACCGAACCTAACCAAGGTTATGTTGAACATTAAACATAGTCTTAGTGTTAATTTACTCAAGGCAGGCGATCTGAGGAGTCGAACCTGGCCGAGGTTCTGTTTAACATAAAAAAAATCTAAGTGTTAATTGACTCAAGGCAGGTGATTCGAGGAATTGAACCTGGCTGAGGTTCTGTTTAACATAAAATATAATCTAAGTGTTAATTTACCTAATGCAGGTGATCAGAGGAATTGAACCTGGCCAAGGTTCTGTTTAACATAAAATATAATCTAAGTGCTAATTTACCTAAGACAGGTGATCTGAGGAATCGAACCCAGTCGAGGTTCTATTTAACATAAAAAATAATGTAAGTGTTATTTTAACCAAGGCAGGTGATCTGAGGAATCGAACTTGGCCGAGGTTCTGTTTAACATAAAATATAATCTAAATGTTAATTTACCCAAGATAGGCAATTCGAGGAATCAAACCTGGCCGAGGTTCTGTTGAACATAAAAAATAATCTAAGTGTTAATTTACCCAAGGCAGGTGATCTGAGAAATCGAACCTGGCCGAGGTTCTGTTTAACATAAAAAATAACCTAAGGAATACAACCAAAGTCATAAAAATACATTTGACTGTATATGATATATGATTCCTTACAATACTGTAGAACTAGAAATAATACTTTCGCAAATTGTTCACATTCCATGGGCGAGGTACAACAAGTTTGTCCAAATCTTCTAGCCGATAAGCCCCCACTCCTGCTACTAAAGTTACTCGATAAGGCCCCTCCCAATTAGGGCCCAATTTTCCCAAGAGGGATTCTTTGCACTTCTAACGACCTTTTGCAAGACCAGATCTCCTGGAATGAAAGTCCTAACTTTTACCCTTTTTTCAAACCCCTGCTTAAGCTTTTGTTGGTATTACGCCAATCTAACTGCAGCAACTTCCCTTAGTTCCTCAGTCAAATCGAGGCTATGGGCTAGGAATTGCTCGTTGTCGTCACCAAGGGGTTGGTTGGACATTAGAGTTGGGAATCCTGTTTCTGTAGGAATAACCGCTTTGGATCCATAGGTTATGGAAAAAGGGGTCTCACCTGTAGATCTTCTAGGCGTCATGCGGTAGGTCCACAGAACATGAGGTAGCTAGTCAACCCACTTTCCCTTTACTTCTTCCAATCTCTTCTTCAAACCATCCACAATAACTTTATTTGTGGCTTTTGCTTGCCCATTACTCTGGGGATATGAAGGAGTAGAGTATTTGTTCTTTATTCCTAAGTCACAACAGTACCTTCGAAAGGCCTTGTTGTCGAACTGAAGTCCATTATCCGAAATAAGAGTGCTCGGGACCCCAAATCTTGTGATGATATTCTGCCAAACAAACCTTTTCACGTCTTGATCTCGAATGTTTTCCAATGGTTTAGCTTCCACCCATTTAGTGAAATAGTCAGTAGCAACAAGGAGATACCTGGGATTCCCTGTGGCTCTAAGGAAAGGTCCAACGATGTCCAAACCCCATTGGGCAAAAGGCCAAGGGCTACTTAGTGGATTCAATAGTCCTCCTGGCTGATGAATGTTAGGAGCATACCTTTGACATTGGTCACATTTCTTAACATAATCCTGTGAGCTTTTCTGCATGCTCAGCCACCAATATCCTTGCGTTAAAGCTCTATGAGCAAGTGACATTCCCCTCGTATGGCTACCACAAATTCCCTTGTGTAGTTCTTCCAGCAACATATCCACTGCTTCAGGATGAACAATAACAAGTATGGTCCCAAGTATGAGCGTTTGTACAGCTTTTGGTCTTCAGAAAGCCAAAATCTTGGTTCTTTTCTACGAACCTTTTTCGCCTCAACCTTGTCCTTCGCTAGAATCCCATCTTTTAGGAATGCAACCAATGGGTCCTGCTAGCTGGGGCCAATCCTCGTAAAATTAACTCCTATTGGAGGCAGCTCATCATAAGCAGGCAACACATAACTCTCAACGAGTATGATCCGAGGCAGGTCCTCCCTACTAACCGTAGCTAGAGTTGTAAGCGAATTAGCATGGGAGTTCTTGCCTCGAGGGACTTGCTTAAGTGTAAAGGATTGAAAGTACCTCGACAATAGCTTAACTCAATTTAAGTACCAAAGCATCCTCGGGTCCTTCGCCTTGTACTCACCTTGGACTTATCCAACTACGAGCCTTGAATCACAATATGCTCTTAAAGTCTTACCCCCACGTTTTTGCACAGTAATTAATCCTGCTAATAAAGCCTCATACTTTGCCTCATTATTTGTTGCCAAAAAATCGAGCTTGAGTGACTTCTCCAAAGTAATCCCATCTAGTGAAATCATCACGATTCCTATTCCTGATCCCTTCTGGTTTGCCGCACCATCCACGAATAGTTGCCAAGTACGATGAACTACAACAGTCTTCGCATGTACTGCCTCTTCAGGTTTTACCCCTTCCTCTAAGTTTCCTAGTTCCTCGATAAATTCTGCCACTAAATTTGCCAAAACTTAGCCCTGCACGGCTGTTCGGGGCATATACTTGACATCAAATGCTCAGAGCATGGCTCCCCATTTTGCCACTCTTCCCATATAATTTAAGTAAAAAAAAAAAATGGTGTGGGCTTGAAAGTAATGAGGCATCTTCTTGTGGCATGGATTGTAGCAAGAATTGCCTTTTCCAAATGGAGATACCTAACCTCGGCCTTTTGGAGGGACTTGCTAAAGTAATATATTGGTTTCTAAACTCCTTCATCTATATGTATCAAGACCAAACTCATAGCATGTCGGGCCACAGCCACATAGGCATATAACACCTCTTTTTTCTCTGGCCTGGACAGGACTGGTGGATGGGCCAGATACGCCTTCAACTCCACAAAGGCCCTAGCACATTCTTCAGACCACATAAAATCTTGCCATTTGTGCAAGAGTTGGAAGAATGGTCTACATTGTTCTGAAGATCTTGATATAAACCTGTTCAGAGCTGCTGTCATCCCAGTCAGGCGCTGAACTTCTTTCGGGTTCCGAGGAGGATGCAAACCATGAATAGCCTTAATCTGATCGGGGTTAACCTCAATCTCGCGATTGGTTATCATATAGCCTAAAAAATTTCCTGACCCAACTCCAAAAGAACATTTTGAAGCATATAGACGTAGCTTGTGTTTTCTTAAGATTACAAAAATGTCATCGAGGTCTGACAGATGGTCGGTCTCTTCTTTGCTTTTCACTACCATATCATCAATATAGGCTTCCACATTCTTTTGCAACTGACTCTCAAACATTCTCGTCACCATTCTTTGGTACATGGACCCAGCGTTCTTTAGTCCGAATGGCATTACTCTATAATGGTAGTTTCCCATTAGAGTGAGGAAGGCAGTTTTCTCTTGATCCAACAACGCCAAGGGATCTAGTGGTATCCCTAAAAAGCATCTAGGAAACTCATCCTAGGATGTCCAAATGTTGCATCCACCAACTGATCTATTCTGAGAATCGAAAACGGGTCCCTTGGACAGGCCTTATTGAGATCTGTGAAATCTATGCATACTCTCCACTTTCCCAACTTCTTTTTCACCACCACCGTATTGGCCAACCATTCAGGGTAGAAAACCTCTTTGATTGCTCCAGCCTATTGTGAGAGACCTCGAAAGTAGCATCCCTTAAAAAAAGAGATTTGGGTACCTTTTAGGGCACCTCTCTTTTTGGGTAAGTGGTATGGGGTTGCCACTTATTTTTTTATACAAAAAATAAGAAAAAATAAATACATGATTGAATTGTTCTCTTCATTGATTGAATAAATATCACATATTTGATAAACTTGAAAATTACATAGCTTTGGGTTTTAGTTACAATCTACCAAAAATACACGGCTTGTTGTCCTAGTCACATTCTACCCAAAAATAAACAAAGACAAGGCTAGATCTACTTAGACAAAGACCTAAATCCGGAGGCTAGGTTATGGAATGGGAAAGTGATAGGCACTCATTTTGCCCAGACAAAGTCTGGTCTTCTAGACTTTTGTGACCAATGTACCTTTTTATGCATGTCATGAATAATATGTTGAACATGTGAATTAAAAACTAAATCACACAAATTTATTTATGAATGAAGTATCTTCTTTTGTTTTTAAAAAAATTCAGATCTATTTTGATTGGTAAAAAAATTGATTTTGATTTGTCAAAATACCAGATCTGTTTTGTAGTATGTAGAAAAAGTAGTTTTTGATGATAAAAATCCAGATCTATTTTTATTACATAAAATAAAGTCTTTTGATTTGAAAAAACATCATATATGAATTTATGAGCTAAAAACAGTGGTTTTTGATAACAGAAAAATCAGATCTGTTTTATGATGAAATAAAAAAAAGGGTTTTTGACAATAGAAAAACCAGATCTGTTTTTTATATGTTTTAAAAGAATGAAAAATATATATATATTTTTTAAGAAGAGAGTTTCACTCATAATTTAAATTCATGCAAAATGAATAAAACAAACACAAAAACAACAAGGTTTTATCTTTTTCTTTATTTCAAAAATCTGCATATGTTTTAAGAAAAATCAGATTTATATCTTAAGAAAGATACAAATCAGTTTTGATGTGAGAAAAATTTAGCTTTGCATCTAAGGAAGATGCAGATCTCTTTTATTTTGAAGAAAAATTCAGATCTACGTCTAAGAAACGATGCAAATCTGTTTTTATATTGAGAAAAACTTAGATCTACATCTAGAAAAGATGCAGATCTGTTTTTCAATTGAGAAAAATTCAGATTTGCATCTAAAAAAGATGCAAATCTATTTTATTTTGAAAAAAAAAAAAGATTTGACTACATGCAGATCTTTAAAACTAAGAAACAAATTATATCAACAATGAAGGAATCAAGAACATATTTTCATGAACTAAATTAACAAGGTAAAATATGAATATCTAAAACAATTAAACATGCATCATCATGATAAAGATAAGCATCAAAACAAAAGGGTTAGAAAACAACCTCTTGCATGAGCACACTTTGTTCATGGGAGGATGTTTTAGGGTTCAAAGAAACTTATTCAATTATCTTTGAAACCTAAAAACCCTAATTTAAGAGGCAACACTCAGAGAGAGGATCAGAAAATATGAGCAATTTGAGAGCCTAAAACGTATGCCTCTTAGAGTGTAAAAAAAAAAAGGGTGTTGAATTATGAGGTTTAGTCTCTATTTATAGAGATCAGAGGGCTCTAAAAAATAGGTATGGATGATTAGGGTTTGAATCCAGACGCATCCTTTTGCGGAAAGGTCGAAAAGGGTGTGCCTTATCGTCACCCAAAAGCCATTGGGCCAAAGCCCAAATCATGGAAATTCAGCCCTTTTAGAGTGCCGTTCGACACTCCAAAAGTGCCGAATTTCCCTTTGGACTCCGAACACTCTTTCGTGTTCGGGTGTTGTTTGGACTCGTCCTCTAGGGTTTTTTGGCCGGTCCTTGTACCTAGACGTGTTTTCATCTTCTGTTTATGATTTTTCATCTCTTTTTTTTGGATAATTTAGGCTATTTAAGAACAATTATATTGTAGATAAATACCCTAAAATAAATCTTGATAAAGTTCAGATTATCCATAATTTTAATGTTATCCAATTATCCCTTTTATTCCTATGCATGCAATGCTATTTTAAACACTAATTATCAACCAATCACAAAATTATCTAATTAATTTTAATTATTTAACCAATCAAAATTAATTTAAATTTATCATGTGTGGTCGATTCTACCTAGACACAATGCATGTTGACCGTGCAAACTTGATCATGCGATATCTTTCGATTCGATGGTCCAATTTGGAAACCGGAAAAACCGTTGTGACCTTTAGAATCTCAAGATCATTTTTATGATATGCAATGAATGAATTAATGCATGTAATGCAAAGACAATTTGGTGCATGTAATGCAAGAACGATTTGATGTATGTTATGCAATCATGATTTTAAAGTACATGGATGGTCATTCAAGTCATTTTCCTTGATTAAATCATGGGTGCAAAATTAAGTGTCTACACCTATTTAAGCTTACAGACCTCATCTTTTATAGCTTCAGAGTGTTTTTTGGATGACCGCCGAGGTAATTGTTTCTTTGGTGTTGCACTTGGGTTAGCATTCAGATGATGACAAATAAATTCGGGATCAATCCTAGGTGCTACATATGCACTCCATGCGAAAATATCAAAATTATCCTTCAAAAAATCAATTAGCTATGCTTTGTCCTTTGCTGGGAGTAGAGCCTCGGCTTGAAAATATCTGTCCATGTGTTCCCTAATAATGACCCTTTCCAACTCCTCACATGATACTGAATTTTTCGAGGATGTTGGCGACCCGAACTGTGATTGCTACAACGTTGGGACCATTGTAGAAGAACTCAACTCAGTAACGTGATGATCAATCGCTACCACCATGCATTGTCTAGCTGTTGATTGACTTCCCACTAATTCAAGCACCCCTCAATTAGTGAGATACCTCACGTTAACGTGCAACGTAGATGGGACCACCCCCATGGCATGAAGCCATGGTCTGGCCAAGATGGCAGTGTACGACGAAAAGGCACCTACTAATATGAAATCTACATTCACCATTCTGTCCCCAGTCAAAATGGGCAATCAGATTCTCCCCTTAGGGATAATGACGTTCCTATCGAACCTAATTAGCGGGGCGTCATATTGGTCCAAATCTTCGAGTTTGAGTCCTAGACCTTTAAACAGGTCCGGGTACATTATTTTAGCCCCACTGCCTTGGTCAATCATCACCCTTTTGACATCATACCTTGTTATTTGCAAGGTCACCACCAGGGCATCGCCATATGGCTGAATGGTTCCTAACTTATCTTCTTCAAAAAATCCTATGATTGGTTGATCTGAGATTCTGGGCCTTTTATTCGAGGCTTCTCCCTCAAGGCCTTCCACTTGTGATGACACCAGCATTATCCCACTAGTTGGATGAGGCTCCTCTCTTGGGGTCGCAAAGATGACATTTATTGTCCCCAAAGATGCCTGGGGTGCACCATCATTATGTAATCCAATCTCGGACTGATCTACCTAATTATTTGACTATTGTAGGAATTGCTTCAATTTACCAACTTTAACCAACTGATCTAGAAAGGCTTGCAAAGTTTTGCAGTCTTCAGTCGTATGGCCCCGGTCCTGGTGATATTGGCAATATAAGCTCTAATTTCTTTTAGTGGGGTTGCCCCCCATCTTATTTGGTCATTTAAAATAAGGCTCATGCTTAATCTTATCTAGCACTTGATATATCGGCTCCTTAAACACTGAATTCACCACTTGAGGAGCCACAACATTATGGGGTGCTTGATTATAATACTCCCTCCTCAGTTGGGAGGACGAGAACTGGCCTCCTGAGCTATCCCTTCGATTAGTGGTGGAAACCTTAGTTTTACCCCTGACGGAGTTTTGATTATCCTCGACCCTTTTATGCTCTTCAATCTGGTCCATCAATTGGTGCATATTTTGAGGTGGTTTCATGATAAGTGAATTCTACAAATCGGAGTTTGTTGGAAGACGCACTTTAAAAGTTAGCACGGTGACGTCCTCAAAATTTCTGTCAATTTCATTATAAATTTCCCAGTAACGGTCAGAATAAGTCTTCAGTGTTTCTCCCTCTCTCATTGACATTGAAAGTAAAGAGTCCAAAGGTCTGGGGACTCGACTACAGGTCAAGAATCTTGCCCCAAAGGCCCTGGTTAACTCCTCAAAAGAATGTATCGATCCCTTCGCAAGATTGTCAAACCACCTTATTGCCACTGGACCAAGGCTTGAGGGGAAAACCTTACACATCAAAGCTTTATTCTTGAAGTGAATAGCCATTCTTTGGTTAAAGTGGCTCACATGTTTAATAGGTCAGTCCTACCATTGTAGTTGGTGAAGGTAGGCTGGTGGAAACGGCGAAGGAGCTTAGCTTGCTCGATACGCTGAGAAAATGGAGAGCGAGATATCTGAAGGAGAGCTTTGCCCATGGCATCATGCCCCTAACCCCTCCTTGGTGGGGTTCCAGATTTCTTACAATGATGCCTCAGTCCTGAAGTATGCCGAGATGATGATGTGAATGAATCACTGGGTGGAGTCTTGCTCCTAGGTCGATAACTTTCATCACTGCCAATACTTGGGCCTAAAGGAGGAGTCCTGTCATCCCTCACTCGAGTCCTGCGTTGAAGACGTCTATGTAACTGTTCTAATTTCCTTTCCAAGCTATGCACTTCTTCGTCTAGCGATTGATGACTAGCCTCTTGCTACCTCATTCTCCTTGAAGAAAAAGAAGATTCTCCTTGCCTATGCACGTGAGCCTCATGGTGATCTTTCCTCCGCTCCAAATTAACGAAGTGGTCCTTGCTCTGGGAGCCAACATATTCCACTGATTCACTTCGTCTTTGACCAGACATAGTTAAGAAGTTGTACAAGGATATTCAAAGAGACTTTCCCACAGATGATGCAATTGTGGTGGGCAAAAAGTGAAAAAACAACTTTATGTCTTAAATGATGATTCTTGCTATTTACTATCACAATTAATTTCTTTTGAGATGGGAAGTCAAGTCTATTTTATAATACCCAATGCAAAGATTAGGAAGGCTTATGTCATTGAATTAAGGGAGATATGGTATTTATTTCATTGATGTTCAGTTTGAAAGCTAATTAAAGAAAAACACAAGTGTTGATCCTCGGGTCTAATCCAAGGAGGATATTTCAAGAATGGATGAACTCCCTTTCTTTCTTTCTTTTTTTGCACTCTTTCTTTGTCTCCCCCACTCCAGATCTTTTTCTTGCTTTATATATCCAGCTTAAATGTATCTGGATTCTACACTTGGAGGGTTGGGATCACATTCCTAGAATTCTTGTCTCATCTAGAACATACCAGCAAGCTTTACACTGAAATCTTAGCTGTGCCATCACTGTTCATGGTCACTTCCTCATTAATGCGGCTAGAGAAGTGGTTGTCTTGCATTTAGTGCAGAGGGAATGTCTTCTATATCATTCTTTTTTCATCTTTCTCGTATTCCTTGCCAAGTCGGTTTTCTTTCCTTTTTGGCGGTTTAGCTTTGTGTCCTTTATATAACTAGTGCTCATCCCTCTGAGGTCTGAAGTATGTCCTTGAAATCCTCATCATGTAAGTTATCCCAACCTCCCTTCAAATTGTGAGATCACCTCCTTAGATAATTTTTTCGGATTTTAGCTCCTCGAAAATAACTTTGACCTCCTGTTTACCTATTTTGGATCCTCGTCCCCCCACAATATATATGTATATATATATATATATATATATATATAACTATAAATTCCATCCTCTCTTATTTTTTACTTGGCTAAAAATAAAATCAGATTTGTCAAAATGATACATAAATATTTTTGTTGTTGTTCCCCTGACCCCATAACAAAAGAAGATCAAATAAAATTTTGTGAGAGCATAGGGATTAGTCTAATAATCTAAGACTCTGAGATACAAAAGATTTAACTTAAAACTTTGGACCATTATTAATTGCAAGGGCCATAAGGTTGACCTTAGAACGTAGTCTTTATGTCCTTACCTGTTTAATTATACATCAATTGGCTTAGCTAGCATATTCCCATCCTCCTATATATATGCACTGTCATTGACCCATTGCCATCTCTCTTTCTCTCACCATTAATTATTAGCCCCACGAAAGTGAGCAAATGCAACTATGCAAGCTTCAGTCCTTTCAAACCAATCTCTTTCATAAACCCCATTAATATTAATACTACCAATCGTTCTGTCCTTACGTTCTTCTTTCTCATTTCTTCAACTTCCACCTTCCCCAACCATCAACTAACTAGTACATTACTTCAATAATCTTTCTTTATGTTATTTTCTCTGTTATAAATACTACTACATCTCATTTGTTTACTTCATCTTGAAGACACTTCCTCCTCATCTTCCCCTATAGCCTTAGCTATCTATCTAGCTATCTCCCATGGCTCCAGCTTCTTTCACTCAGAACTCAAAGACAGTTTGTGTAATGGACGCTTCTGGCAGCTTAGGCTCCACCCTTGTGGAGCGGCTTTTGCATAAAGGCTACACAGTCCACGCCGCTGTCCAAAACCATGGTTTGCTATTGCTTTTCTTCATTTTAACTATTTATTTACTTAATTATTTCTTTCATCAAAATCAATATTGTTTTATCTAGCTCTTTGTGCACCAGACTTGTTTTCCACTACTTTTCTCTCTTCGTAGCTTTCATTTTTGGAAAATATGTTGCATAATAAGGTACTTTTTTGTTTGAAACTATAGTTTTACGAATCACTAGAAGCAACCCATCCACACTGTTGCCATTGACAATCTTTAGGAAACATGTCAGATCGATGTGAGGAGAATTTTGTGTGTATTTTCTAGAAAACCATCTTTAAAAATCCAGAAGCAATTTGCCCATTTCGTTACAAATAACATGGGAGAAATTATAGTTTATTTTGCACATTCACATCATTTTCCAGACAGTTGAACTGATAGAGTGCAACTGCAAGCGGACCTTATTGGGTTTGCTGTCCAATTATATTATTATTATTTTTAGAATTTATAATATGTAGTGCTTATGTTTACAATGCCACAGCCGACTACTAATTATGTTTACAAAGACTTATTTTGCCCCATATGTTTTATGGGAATCAGGTGAATTACAATGTTTTGAAGGGGAGCATTATGATAATAAGAAATTGAGGGTTTTTCATTCAGACCCTTTGGACTACCATAGCATTATGGATGCCTTGAAGGGATGCTCTGGCTTATTCTACTCCTTCGAGCCTTCTTCTGATCAGCCCACTTATGATGTATGCCTACTACTTCAGATAGTACTCTTCATGTTTTCATATATCTATTATAAATTCTTTTTTGTTTAGTAAAAATTCAGGTGAATTGACCCCAGATTTAAGCCCATAGATAAAGGGTAGAATATCAAGATAGTTAATGGAATAACTATTATACCAGAAAATTCGGATTTCTTTGGTGATAGATAACATAATTTTTAATAATTAACAAAATAAAGTTAGACAACTCGGGGTTTAAGTGATAATCCAATGGTATTGTTATCTTTTGATACTCAATGGCTATGGTTTAAACTTGAATCGTACCTCACTGGTCCTTACCCACTTGAGAGGGAGAGAAAAGATGGCCTGTCCAACTTTTTCTTCTTCTTCTTAATTAGTTTCAAATAAATATTACAAATAAAAAAGGATTCTCCAAGACCTAGAGACCTAAAATAGTCTCTTGAATTTGTATATGATTATAAATTCAATATTATTCAAGAACACAAACAAACCCAAGGACACCATATCTTACTTAATGATAATGTCTTTTAGTTTTAGGGTCACTTCCTAACATATGTACACCTAAAATTAAATCCGATGTAGAGTTAACGTAACTTGCATCATTTCATTAAAACTCCCAACCAATACTATGTACGAATTGGTCCAGTACTATGACAGCTAGGGTGGGCACTGGGCATGTAATTTGGGGTTGAAAATTCAAATAAATGAAAATTAAAGGATGATTCTTCAAAATTAAGTAGCTGTGGGTGCTCCATGCATGCAATTAATTATAAGGGCGTGTTTGGTGCAGGAATTTATGGCGGAGGTTGAGGTCAGGGCAGCTCACAATGTGCTGGAAGCTTGTGCAAGAACAGACACTATAGACAAAGTAGTCTTTACATCATCTGCTACCGCCGTTATATGGAGAGATGACCGGAATACGATGTCGTCTGATATTGATGAGAGGCATTGGAGTGACATTAATCTTTGTAGAAAATTCAAGGTACCAATGCATTAACCATGCTGCAAAAAATTGTTTAAATTAATATTCAAATGCATGAGATGTATGTGTAATATGATGTGTGTATAAATATATTCAATATGCTAATTTAGATTTTGTTTACTATTATAATTAGTTTATGACTTTTCCAACCTTCCAACGGTGCTTGCTTCCTAACTTTTATACTTGTTTGTTTGTGGTTTGAATTAACTTATTTTTATATCAATGGTAAAGTTAAACGTATGGCATAAAGATATTGGTTTAAGAAATATTTTTAGAAATATTTAATGGAAAAATAAAAAGTAATTAAAATTTTAAGTAATACTACAGTCACAAACTATTTTATAACATTTTTACAGATTGTTGTTGTGACCAACTTCTTACTGGTTCTCATCTAGGCCCACTAATATCATTATTTTTTTATTTATCAATAATCATTCATCATATCAGTAGTTTGTAAAAAAATTTGTATCTCTAGCATTTTCCTAAATTTTTTATGGCTTTTTATATTTTTAATTAAAGTGATGTCAAAACTTTCCTAAAATGATATATTAATAATTTCTCTAAAGGCACCTATTAACATGACCATTTTATCAATTTATTTTGCTTATTGTGTAAAAGTATAATTTCACATTGAAAAAGATGATTTAAATGTATGTCTGAATTTCATTTGAAATGGATTTGGAGTAGGTTCCTAGACTTTTATGTCGTAGATTGTATAGAATTGGAAAAATTATTAAAGATTGGTTGCCTTATGGTTGGAACTATAAGATTGGGCAAACCTTATGAATTTCCATGGGTTTTAATTAATTGAATTGGTAAAATATTTTTTATTGGATAAAGAATTAGTGAGTTTAGCAAGAAAAAGAAAAAAAGGAATTTGTGTTCAAATCTTGTATATATAAAAAAAAAGAGTTAGTTGATGTCTTGATTTGATAATAAAAAGCAATTATAATGGATGTAATATTAAAATTTTAAAATTTATAATATTTTTATATTAACACAACTAAAAAAAAAGAAAAAAAAGATAATAATCCTGATTTAGTTTTTATAGGATTGGACAAACAATGGGGAAATTATTGTGTACTCCTAGAGTACCATAAATGCGTACTCCCTCCTCCAATATAAATGACGGGTCCCATTAATTAAATTCATGTTGAGACCCACTATTTATGTGAGAGGGAGAGTATGCATTTATGGTATTCCGGGAGTACCTAATAATTTTTGTAAAAAGTTGTTGCCTTATAGTTGGATTGGATCTATAAGATAAGAACAGCATGACAAACTATTAAAGAGTGGTTGACTTATTATGGGTGGACATAAAGATGCAACCGCTTGAATGGTTTGGAATTTCAATTTTTGATTAACAATTTATCACACATTTTGAAATTGGATTGGATCTTTATACAGTCACACATTTTGATTAACAATTTATCACTTCATCGACAATTTCAATTACTTTTTAGCACTTATTAATCACAATGTAAACTACTCCCTCTGTCCCACTTTGTTTGTCCTGTTTGAAAAGTCAAACTTTTTAAGGGAACATCATTTATTGTTTTGTCTACCTTTTAAAAATCTATAAGTTTCCAAAACTATCATTAAATAAATTTATCAAAAAATTGAATTATTAAGAAAATAGGGGTATAATAGGAACATTAGTAAATTAATAACTTTTATTTTTAAAAACAGGACAATATTTTGAAACATCCCAAAATAGAATAGAGGACAAATAAAGTGGGACGAAGGGAGTATAACATATTGCAGTTTAAATTAGATTTCACATGCAATTGAATTGACAAAATTTTGCATTTGATTAGTTGTGGCACGCTTTATCAAAGACCCTGGCCGAGAAGACAGCATGGGCCTTAGCCATGGATCGAGGTGTGAACATGGTGTCCATAAACGGAGGGTTCCTGATGGCTCCTCCTCATCTGACAATCAAAAACCCATACTTGAAAGGAGCGGCTGAGATGTACGAAGATGGTGTATTTGTTACTGTGAATCTCAACTTCATTGTGGACTCTCACATCTGCATCTTTGAAAATGTCTCATCTTATGGCCGATATCTCTGCTTCAACCATGTCATCAGTTGCAACAAAGATGCCACAAAGCTTGCTCACATATTATTGCCACCCTCTGAAGCCTGTTCTCCTGAAAGGTTTGTATGGTTTTGGTCATCTCAAAAGTTGTTCCAAAATCCTATGTAACTTCTAGTGGGACATTTTGCAATCATTGGTGTTATGAATAAGCTTGGTAACCTGATAGTTATATCTTTTAATTGAGGATTTAAAATCTGGATGTCTTGGAAATATTAGGAAGTGTCAAGTAGTTGATCTCCATAACTCATATAGTTTAGTATTATTAGTGAATGCGAGCCTTGAGAATCAATTCATACAGTCTAATGAAGTTGATAAAAGATAATTCAATAGTAGAAAAATATATTAATAATAATAGAAGAAAAATATTTTAATAATAATTAAATAAAATTAAGGAAAATGATCCGATTCCCATTTAAATCCTCCCTGTCTCTAATTTTTTCATGTGTTGCATCTAGCTAGGTGCTACGGCCTTAATAATTTTGTCCATTTAAGCTCTACTCTATATATGCATAGACTATAGAAACATATTTATTTGATTATTATTATTATTATTATTTTTGGGTAGATTGGAGGACACAAGAGTGTACCAGCAAAGGATAAGCAACAAGAAACTAAACAAATTGATGGTGGATTTTGAAAGTTGACCTCAGGAAGATTGATTTGCAGCTTCAACAAGCAGAGACCATCTCTTTCTTTCTTTCTTTTTTTGGGTATGCTGAGGTTTCTTTAATTTTGGTATAATTGCGTTACTAAAACGTGAAAAATTAGCTTTTTTATTTTTTTTTTGGGTGAAAGGTTAGTTCTAGGTATGGGACTGCTTAAATTCCTTTATGAAATCTTGCAGTCAAAAAATGAATGTTACCGTTAATGGTCTGGAAGGAATTGATCTTGCATCCAAATATGTGATTTTCACAAGAAGGATATACTGAGCATATTGAAACTACATCTTTCCCGTTACTCTTCTTCTTCTTCCTTTTTATTTTTTATTTTTTAATTTTTTTTATGCCTTAACTAAATCAGTTAGAAACTTAGAATATAAATGACTAAAACCATCACTACAATACGTCCCTAATCTTTATTTTACATTTGAAATCTTTATAATGCATACCAAAAAGGCAATCAAACATATATCATCACATTATCTTAAACAAGCAATCGCCTACAGCAGTGTAAATTTGATAGATTATATAGCATTTACTATATCCTTGCTTGTCCTGGTGAGACTGTAGCCCTAGGAAAGTGGATTTGGAGTTGATAATAGTTGAGAAACCATGTGCATAGATGGTCTACATTCTGGATTAGCATGCAAGCATGCAATTGCCAGCTTTGTGACCATCAGTTGACTCTCAACCTGAACTATGGGAGGTGGAAGCATATGTCTAACAAATATTTTGAAAATAAATTCTCCCCACCAATTGAAGCGGATAGAATTGGGATCATTTCACCCGGATGTCTTCCTTTGATCTCTTCAATAGCCAAAACTCCAAAGCTATAGACATTGCATTTCTCAATTACCTTCATTTGTATAAGCAAGCTCTACAAACAAACAGAATATCATGCCAATATGTTCATATGCTCTATGTTCAACATTAGTTAAAAAATGGAGTACATTACCTGGTGCAACATATCCATATGTGCCAGCAAGTGAAGTCCAATTGGACTTCAAAATTGGAATTTCTTCACTACCACTATGTTTCTTGATATTAGACTTGCTTTATAAATGGTTCCATTCCCTCCCTTCCCAATGCAAAACATAGAATCAAAACCCTTGGTTGTTCCAAGGATTTCCTTGTACATTGCTCTTCCATCAAAAGTTGATATCAAAAAGACCTTTTAATTGTGCCTATTATTTGTTTAGTTTGCATGTTGACTGTTCCTCTTTCTTTGTAAAAAGAAGAAGAATATTCCAATGAATGCCAATACAAGTAGAAGTGTTCCTAAAAGAGGGAAAATGATTAGCAAAATGACTTTATGTCCCTCTTTCAGAATATGTTTTTCTTCCACACAAGTTTGCAATCCTTTATTTCCTTCTTAGGCTTCTATTGTAGTATCTTGAAATGATTTGCTATTGAGAAGAGGACCTTTCAATTCATTGTAGGATATGTTCTTGTTGGGGAGATAAACACCTTGGGGAGACTTCTTGAATAGTTAATGTAATATGAGCTCAACTGTGGACATCACTTAACCCAAAAAGCCTAAGCCTTATAGGTATGAGCTCAACTATGTTATATTAACCACTTATTCTTCTCATCATTATTCAATGTAAATCTCCACTCATATGTGTACATCCAATATGATACACAACAAGCCGTGCATTTCTTCAAAAGTAGCGGGAATTAAATCATAGAGATATTGTGGGAGAAGTTCAGTAGCTCCAAGCTTTGTAAATTTCCAATTTGGAAAGATATCTCTCCCTTAAGCGAGTTATAGCTCAAATCTAGTTGGGACAAGTGTGCTAAATTACACAAATCAACTGGAATGCCTTGGCCAAACTTGTTGTTGCTCATATTCAAGTAGTTTAGCTTCAAAAGGTTCCCTATATATCTGGGGATTGAGTTAGTGATTGTTGGTAGATATATCTAGATACTCAAGTTTTGTTAATGATTCGAGCACTAGAGATATATCCCCATGAAAATTGATTTCCATTCAACATCAACTTCAACACATAAGTCAACTTTCCAAATTACTTTGGAAGCTTCCCAACTAATCGATTATAAGAAAGATCAAGTAATTGGAGTTGAGTTGAATCTCCCATTTCAAGTAGTATGCTACCAGTAATATTGTTCCCAACAATCAGTAAGGTGCTTAGTTGTGGGCACCGACTCCAATTGTGTGAGATTTCACCATAAAATCTATTGTAACTTAGGTCCATGTATCGCAAGTTTCTATAGACACCGAAATCTTCAGATACATTTCCAAAGAGTTGGTTTCTTTCAAGGTGGACTCTAAATAAGCTTGTACAATTTCTCAAGGTTTTGGGTATTGGACCTAGAAGTTGGTTGTTGAAGGTAGTGATGTTTTGAAGGTTTGTATCTAGTTGTAGCACTACTAACTGAGAAGTCTATGCTAATTGGCTTTATTCAGTGACAAATTTGTATGTATTTATTTTCAGTTTTAATGTATCTTTCTAGGACTTAATTATATTTGGGGTAGAAGTACTTGAGCCTCATTTGTTGTTTGGAATGCTGCATTTGGAGTCATCTCACGACCTCAGGCAACCTCTTTGCCTGCGAGTGACATGTGGCAAAATTTCAAGATTAGAGTGATGACTAAGCAAGTTATGATCATGTCACGAATAGCCAAGCCACGTTAAGCTCGCGAATTGCAAGCGGTCATTGTACTCTGCTCTTTGTACATTTCTGGCCACTGTGATTTTGCTAGCACACACCATCACAAACTTCTGTGTGTGGTTAGGCCTTTCAGATAAGAGTCTTAACAAACCTTAGAACATAAGTTCAATATCCAAGAGGTCAACCCTTGTAAGAAAAGAGAGAGATTTTAGTTTTGAGCAAAAACAACTCTATCATCTTTTTTCTATCTCTTTCAGTCATTGACCAAGATTTTGTATTCCTTCATCTCATCCACACATAGACCCTGTGAGTTGAGTGAAGGTTCTTAGAAACTTGAGAAGTCACTTTCAAAATCCAATTCATATTGGTGGTCTTTCCATTGATGCTTCAATCGAGGTTCTTTGGTAAGGTAGAAAGAGAAAGAACTCGATGAAGTCGATTGCTCACTGGAGCTTGGAGGGCTCAAGTATACTTAGGCTTATAGGCTTGGATAGTTCATAATGATCTATTGTACAACAACTATCTTATGTAGTGGAGATTTTTGACGAGTGGTCGGCGGAGAGGTTTTCCGCTTGGGGTTTCGGGTTTTCCTCTTCCTAAAAACTTTTTGGTGTTTAGTTGTGGTTTGTTTGCTATTCACCCTCTTTCCATATTGCTCTATATGACATGCTTTGTGTAGCTTAGTTCTTGGTGTATGGAAATTGGTTATTCAATTATACTTGGACTAATTCATTAGTTTAGCTTAAAAGTGATCTAGCCATAATTAGCATGGTTTAGGGTTCTAAATATTTTGCTAGGTTTGCTTTAGAATCTTTCACTAACTTCATCAAATTTCCTATCTCTTGAGGGATGGGACCAGAAATTTGGTTTTTGCAGAGGAATAAAACTTCTGTCCCTCAAATTGCCCAAGGATATTGGAATATTACCATTTAACTAATTGTTGTCTAGTTGAAGACTTATCATGGATATCAATCTCCTAATAATATGAAAATTGAGCCAGAGAGGTTACATTGAAAGCTTAAAGAGAAAAGAGACTACAGATTCCCTATTTTTGGGGGGATGGAGCTAGAGAGCTGATTTTCATACATATGCAACCATGTAAGCTTTTCTAAGCTTCTAGTGCTAAAAGGAATGAGACATATTAGGCTATTGTTGTTCATGTCAAGTTCAACTAAATTGGAGAGGTTTCCTATTTCCCTAGGAGCAAAACCATATATTTGATTATCATATGAGTACTGTGATGCCCCAATATGATTGATTGTGTGATGTGTGTGGGTGTGTGATGAGTCCCACATCGGGTATTTACTGGGTTGAATTGGGCTTTATTAACAACTACAAGGAGTCTTAATTATGACTAGTCCTTTTGAGGTATAACGCAGATGTGGCTAGCGCTTTTCCTTGGGTCATTATATATGGTATCAGAGCCGGCTCGGTAATCCCATGTGGGCTCAGAGACACTACCCCACAAAGTGGGCCCTAACGAGGACGTTAGGGATTTAAGTGGGGGAGATTGTGATGCCCCAATATGATTGATTATGTGATGTGTGTGGGTGTGTGATGAGTCCCACATCGGATATTTACTGGGTTGAACTAGGCTTTATTAACAACTATAAGGAGCCTTAATTGTGACTAGTCCTTTTGAGGTATAGCGCAGATGTGGCTAGCGCTTTTCCTTGGGTCATTACGCGCTAGCCACATTTGCGCTATACCTCAAAAGGACTAGTCATAATTGAGGCTCTTTGTAATTGTTAATAAAACCAAAATCTACCCAGTAAATACCCGATGTGGGACTCATCACACACCCACACATATCATACAATCAATCAAATTGGAGTATCACAATCTCTCCCACTTAAATTGGGGTATCACAATCTGCCCTACTTAAATCCCTAACATCCTCGTTAGGGCTCACTTTGTGGGGTAGTGCCTCTGAGCCCACATGGGATTACTGGGCCGGCTTTGATACCATATGTAATGACCCAAGAAAAAGCGCTAGCCACATCTGTGCTATACCTCAAAAGAACTAGTCACAATTGATGCTCCTTGTAGTTGTTAATAAAGCCCAGTTCAACCCAGTAAATACCCGATGTGGGACTCATCACACATCCACACACATCACACAATCAATCATATTGGGGCATCACAAATACAAATAAACTAAGTTACTTAGATTACCTAAAGAAGAAGGAATGGAACATGAAAGGAAATTATCATTGAAAAATAAGTAGACTAGGTTGCTCAAATTGCCTAAAGATGCAAGAATGCAGCCATGAAGATGGTTGGCATACAAAGAAAGGGCATTGATAGACTTTAACTGATCTATTTCTGGAGTAATTGAGCCGTTTAACTAATTTTCAGCAAAATCTAACACCTCAAGATTGGTCAGTAGTCCAATCTATGGTGGGATTTCCCCCAGATAACTTATTAGATGACAGATCAAGGTGTGTGAGTTTGGATAGTTTACTAATTTCAATGGGGGTTGTACCAAAGAGTTCATTCATGCTGAGATCTAAGAATTGCAAGGTTGGGAAGAGATGAGAATGAAAATCCATGAACCGTACCTTCCAAGCCTGAGTTAGTCATGTTTAAACCAAACACTTCCTGCTTGGCTGCAAGAAATGCTTAACCAACTGCACCGGATTGAGCTCGTATTTTGATTGTTTGAAGAATTGGTTGCATAATTACGGACATTCCATGAAGGCAGGGGTGGCTGGGTTTCATTTCGAAGACTGGCTTTCCAATTGAGTAGAGCATTTGCCTCTTCATTCACCTAAAGAGAAGCAACATTGAATGAGGAATGTAACATGGCCAACGTTACTAGAGAAAAGAGGCAAAACACTTTTTTCAAGCTAGTGAATGCCATGGGGGTTTGTTTTTCAGGTTGCAAACTAGTTCAGAATTCCTCTTTTTTATTTTTTATTTATTATTATTATTATTATTATTTTTTTATTTTTGGAGAAGAATTCTATTTAAAATGTCTAAGCCCCCCCACACTATTTATAAGTTTAAGATTTGGTTGTGTCTTGTGCAATCAGTTCTCACGATGAATCGAGAAAGAAAAAAGGGATTTGATATAATGGGATCATTGAATTTACAGTTCTTCTAATTTGATCTTGTATCCCATGATACAAGTGTTCCGTTGGATTCTTTTTTATCTTATTTGGTCTTGTATTTTTATGTTTTTTGTGTTTTTGGAGGAGAGAGACATAAAAGTGGAACACAATTACATACTTAATTTTGTTTTTAACAGAAATGGGTTACGAAAATCTAACTGAGCTAATTTCAAGTGGGTAAAGTATTAAATTTCAAACCACAGGTAGGCAACTTAAATTTTGGCCAAAGTACAGGTAGGTAAGTTGTAATTTGCCCTTAATAAAATAAAGGAAAATGTTTGGCTCCAATCACCAAGAGGAAGATGACATGTGTCTTGGTATGTGTATAAGAATAAATGTTATCTTTCTATTGGTGGTTGGGGAAAAATTTTATCCTAAAATAAATACTTTATGTAGCAATCTTGACTAAACTAACTTCTAAAGAGGCTAAGTATAAGGAGGTTAAAAAAAGTATGATATTTTTTACAATTTATTGCAGAGATTTTTTTTTTGGAGATGTCATTGTAGAGATTAGGTAGATATTTTCTGATTGAAAAATAATCCACTTTTGAGTTTTGACCCCAATTACTGCTAATTACCAATTTTAAACAATTTCCACAGTTATGTCCAGTTAATTGATTAGCCAATAGATTAATTGCATGGATATGCACCACAAAATAGCAAATCCAACAAACTCACACAACCAATTGTGTATGTTGAGGTTCGTTTCAATTTCGGTCTAATTCAACACTATAAAGTTCTTTATCCATGGTACATTTGTTAGAAATCTGGCTAAACCAGCAACTAAACCGGTGGATTTAAAGAAGATATGCAGAAGATGACTTGTGCGACATGTAGCTTAGGCTCATCGATGTTTTCTACTTCAATTCGTATAAGTGTAATATTTTTATACACGTGCAGATCACGTGATTCTTTTAAGTCCTTAATACACATTAGCAAAAAAACAAAACACACAAAAATAGTCTTGCTGTCAGTCTCTAATTGGAAGTTAGTGGGGTTAGTTATTTCCGTTAATACTGTATTTAACGGTAAGGAAGGTTGTTAGATTCGTTTTTCTATCTTTGCTTAGTCTCTTTTGCTCTGTTTCAAGTGTAAATAGAGCACCTTGATGTATTTTATTCCGGCTAATCAATAAACTTACTCAGCAAGTTTCTTGCACAATAGCTCTTTTAACTACAATTTTTGGTCTATCTATCTCTAATGACAATGACATCTTGCAAACAAGAATTGTTACCATCAGTTATTGACAATTGGCTTGCAAACAAAGTGCAAACTATAACTAAAATTTTTCCATCTACCCTTTTATATAACTCAGTTGGAATATAAATGACTAAAACAAAAAGATCACTATTAATCTCTTTTTTACTACATTTGAATTATTTATGCATATACCAAAATAACCAATCAAAAATGTACAATCACAATGCCCTTAAATTTGTGTTTCCAGCAGCACATTTTTAATACTTGTACGTAATTAAAGATTTGGTTAGCAGCATAAATTTGACAAAATATAGTGTCCCATAAAATTCATATTCTTTCATGTTCTTTCTTGTCCTAGTCAGAGTCGGACAGTGGATGGCTCTAAGAAAGTGCACTTCAGCTTGATGACACCTGAGAGACCATGTGCATAGTTGGTCTAGATTCTGGATTCGCTCGTAAGCATTCAATTGCCAGCTTTATGATGAGTATCAGTTGATTCTCAGCCTGCAGCATGGGAGGTGGAATGTGTAGGTCAAATAAATCTTTCAACAAAATATTCTCCTCCACGGATGAAGCTGATAGAATGGAGATGATTTCAACAGGATGCCTTCCTTTGATCACTTCAATAGCCAAAACTCCAAAGCTAAACACATCACATTTCTCAGTTATCTTCATAGTATAAGCAAGCTCTACAAAAAAAGTAGAATATTATGCCAATGTATTGATATAATCTATGTTCTATAATGATTGAAGAAATAAGTATATTACCTGGTGCAACATATCCATATGTGCCAGCAAATGAAGTCCAATTGGATAAGTCTCGATTAAGAAGCTTAGCTGTGCCAAAGTCTGAAACATGTGCCTCATAATCTGAATCCAGCAAAACATTTTTGCTTGATATGTCCCTGTGAACAATTGGTGGTAAGCAATCATGGTGCATGTAAGATAGAGCATGAGCCAAACCTTTGATGATATTCATCCTCTTATTCCAGTCCAACTCCTTTGCTCCTCCATCACTGCTCAAAATTGTGGCCAAGCTACCCCTTTCAAAGTTCTCATAAATTGAAATCGAGTGTTGTGATTGTGAACAAATGCCGTGCAATTTTACGATGTTTCGGTGGCATATTTTTGTTAATGCCCTTATCTCATTGAAGAACTCTTTTTGTTGTACAATCTCACCATCACACAAGGATTGGAGTTTCTTTACTGCCATTGTGTTTCCTGATGTTAGAGTTGCTTTATACATGGTTCCATGTTTACCCTTCCCAATACAAAACATATCATTAAAACCCTGCGTTGCTTCAATGATTTCCTTGTGCATTGCTTTTCCATCAAAAGTTGATATCAAAAACACTTTTTCATTGTGTGTGTTAGTTGTTTGATCTATATGAGGGTCCTTCCTATTTCTTTGCAAAATGAGGAAAACTCCAAGAAACATCAATATGAGTGATAGTGTTCCAAAAAGAGGGAAAATGATTAACAAAAAGATTTTGGGTCTCGTCTTTGAAACTGGTCTTCCTACCACACAGGGTTGCAATCCTGTAACATTTCCACACAATCTTTTATTTCCTCGTAGTGCTTCTATGCAAGCATCTTGAAATGCTTTGGTATTGGGAAGAGGGCCCTCCAACTTATTATAGGATATGTCCACATATGACAAACCACGCATCTCTTCGAAAGCAATCGGAATAAAACCAGAGAGGTTATTGTGGGAGAAATTCAACATTCCCTAAGCTGTTAAGCTTGCCAATTTGTGAAGGTATCTTTCCTTCGAGCGAGTTATGACTCAAATCTAGCTGGGACAACTGAGCTAAATTACATATTTCAATTGGAATATCATGGCAAAACTTGTTGTTGCTCATATTCAAATAGTGTAGTTTCAAAAAGTTCCCTATAATTCTAGGGATCGAGTTGTCAAATCTATTACTAGATAGATCCAGATACTCAAGATTTGTCAATGATCCAAGCTCTGGAGATAATTTCACCAGAAAGTTGGTTTCCATTCAACTTCAATTTCAACAAAGAAGTCAACTTCCCAAATTCCTTTGGTAGCTTCCCAACCAACCGATTGTAAGAAAGATCAAGTTGTAGGGAATTAAACCGAATTCCCAACCTGTGAGAAACAAAAATAGAGAAAAACACACGCCAAAGAAAAACAATCACACGCACAAGACAATATTTACGTGGTTCGGCAATTTGCCTACGTCCACGGAGTTGCAGGGATTTCACTATTATCAGGGAAGAATATAGAGTACAAAATTTCGGCAACAATACTTTTTTTCTCTCTAACCCTCAAGAATGCGGCAACAACAACCTACAATCTTAAAAACCCTAATCACGGCCTATCGGTCCAAGCCTCTGCTCCATGGACTAAGCCTCAGTAAATCTCCCATTAAAAACCACGCAACATTATTCGGGTCGGGTCGGGTCGGGTCGGGTTGTCAAACCGGATCAAACAAAACTAGGCTCCACAAAGCCCAACACAAGTACATGGTGTTAAGTGAAGTTTCCAATTTCAGGTGGTATGCCACCACCAATACCATTCCCAGCAATCAGCAGGGTGCCTAGTTGCGGGCACCTACTCCAACTGTGAGAGATTTCACCAAAAAATCTATTGTAACTTAGATCCATGTGTCCCAGGTTTCTATAAACACCAAAATCTTTAGATAAATTCCCAAAGAGTTGGTTTTGTTCAAGGTGGACTCTAATTAAACTCATGCAAGTCTTCAAGGTTTTTGGTATTGGACCTATGAGATGGTTGTCATATGCAGAAAAGTTTTGGAGAGATCCACTTTGGCATAAGTTTTGAGGCAAAGAACCATTAAAGTGGTTTGTTTGCAACTGCAGCGTAGTCAACTTTGTGAGATTTCCTATCTCTTGAGGAATAGGACCACAAAATTGGTTATCATGGAGGAATAGACCTGCTAAGTAACTTAAATTACCCAAGGAAATTGGAACAGTACCATTTAATTGATTGTTGCTGAGAACAAGTTGATTGTTGGACTTTAAGTTTCCTAATTCTTTAGGAATGGTGCCAGAAAGTTGATTGTTGGACAAGTCTAAGAAAGTAAGGAAGCTGAGAACTCCTAAAGACGTGGGAATTGAGCCAGAAAAATTATTTTTTTGAAGGCTTAAAAGTTTGAGATACTTCAAATTTCCAATTTCTGGGGGGTTGGAACCACAGAGCTGATTTTTAAACACTTGCAACAATGTTAGGTTTTCAAGGTTTCCAATACTGTAAGGAATGGAACCTGTTAAACTATTGTTACTTATATCAAGTTCAAGTAAATTGCTAAGGTTTCCAATTTCTGGTGGAATGGAGGCAGAGAGTAGATTATTATGAAGGGCTAAATAAGCCAAGTTGCTTAAATCGCCCAAAGATGCTGGAATGGAATTCAAAAGCACATTATCATTGAGATACCAGAAAAACAGGTTGCTCAAATTACCTAAAGAAGAAGGAATGGAGCCACGGAGATTGTTGGCATACAAAGAAAGGGCATTGAGAGACTTTAACCGGCCTATTTCTGGAGGAATCGAGCTGTTTAACTGATTTTCAGCTAAGGACAGGATCTCAAGATTGATCAGTAGGCCAATCTGCGGTGGGATTGCCCCCGAAAAGTTATTAAAGGACAGATCAAGACATATGAGTTTGGAGAGGTGACTAATTTCAAGAGGGATTGTACCAAATAGCTCATTCATGCTGAGATCAAGGTATGCAAGACTACGGAGAGATGAGAATGGAAAATCATGAAGCGTACCTTTCAAGCCAGAGTTCGTCAAGTTTAATGTAATAACACTTCCTGCTTGGGTGCAAGAAATACCGAACCAACTGCATGGGCTTGAGCTTGTATTTTGATTGCTCAAAGAATTGGTTGCATTATTAGGAAGGAGAGTTCATGAAGGCAGGGGTGACTGTGTTTCATTTTGAAGACTAGCTTTCCAATTGAGTAGAGCATCTATCTCTGCCTCTTCATTCACAGAAAGAGAGGCAACATCGAATGAGGACTGTAAGATGGCCAACGCAGCTAGAGAAAAGAGGGAAAACACTTTTTTCAAGCTAGTCAATGCCATGGGTCTTTGTTTTACAAGTTGCAAACTGGTTCAGAATTCTATTTGAAATGTCTAAGGTTTGGATGTGTATCCTGGGAAAGAGGAAGGATTTGATACAGATTTCACACGGAAAAATATCATTACACGGAAATTATCTTTACCAATTCGTTTGAAGCTGGTCAAAAAGCTATTCAAAAAGAATTATATATATAAAAAAAAATTCATAAAAAAACCGGTCTATGAATTTAGATTTGTCTTGTGCAATCAGTTTTCACGTTTATGGGAAAGAGAAAAAAGGGGTTTGATAGATTTGATCATTGAATTTGACTGTTCTTCTCACACGGAAAGTATCATTATACGGAAATAATCTGTGTTAATTTGTTTCAAAGTTGGTCAAAAAGTAAATTCATAAAAAATAAGCGCTAATAAAAAAGTTATTACTTTTTTTTAATTACTATTATTATTATTATTATTATTATTATTAAATTGAGCATTACAATAACATTACCACAAATAAGAGCAAATTTATAACCAAATAATTATGAGCATAATACCATACAAAAACAAACTATATGAGAAAAACTTAGAGTTTGGATTTTATTTAGGAAGAGGGGCAAAAAAGTAAATAAGAAAATTATATAATATTTTTTAATTTTAAAAATATATTAATTAGAGGTGGGTTGGGTTGGGTTGGGTTAGGAGGATCTATACATCTCATGACCCAAACCCAACCCAACCCACTATAAAAAAATTAAAAATTCATGACCCAACCATTCCACCAATCCTTAAAAACCGACCTAACCCAGTGAGTTGGGTTGGCTCAAGTCGGTTTTGGCTGGTTAACAAGTTTGCTACAGACCCCTACCCTTTAGCAATAGAAATTAATTAGACCCTCTAGATTAGGGAAAATGTGCTCAAAAATTCAAATAAATATGACTTTAAAAAAAAATATTTACACACACTAGCTCCATATAAACATGTAAGGATATGTTAGGAACTTGGTGGTTCCTAATGGGGATGGATATGAATTATAGGGGAATTATAGGAAAATTGACTTAATTCGAGGTAGTCACTCTCCAAAAAGAAATATTAAGAGAGAGAGAGAGGAAATGCATTAAGTAATGAGATGGTTTATTCTTCAATGATGAAAATATGATTACAAGTGGGTATTTATTCAACCATAAAACTATTCTATTGGCCCATATGGCCTTATCCTAATGGTCCTATTATTCCTCATGTGCATTAATAATTCCAAAATGTGTTAAATGTGATTAACATACTTAGAATTGTAACTTACTAACCAACTAACTAACTAAATGCAACATTACAACAATTATTATTTAACCAAAAAACTTAGACTTGTGAGTTTGGGATCTTTGGGCCTAACTATGTTATTGTAATCACCTACTTTTATCAGTGTTATTCAATATGAGACTTCACTCACATTGAAGTTGTACTCAAATATATGCTTATTCCTCAAAGAGAAATGGAGGGAGGGGAAAAGAAGACATTTATTTATGTTTCGTTTTGGCAAATGGGTTGCAGTTTAGGGAAAAAAAAAGATATATGGTAGACTGATAATAACAAAATTTAAGGATAAGAAATTATAGTAACAATTTTATAGTAGAAGGTTGGTTTTTGTTTTTTAAAATCAAAATAGAGAAGAAGAGAATCGAAAAAATAAAAACAAAAAACGTGAGATTAAGAGTAAGGAAATCATAAATTCAAAAAAGAAGAAAGAAGAAGAAGAAGAAGAAGAAGAAGAAGAAGAAAACGACTGTTAAGACTTGTTAAAGGTTTTAAAAAAAAAAATTTTTTTTGAAAACATGGGCTTAAATTAGACAAGCAGAGAACTTTCCTTCAACATTAGAATGAACAATGAATCTAATTTATTTGGATTTTAACAAGACTCTGGACTCATATACCAATTTAAGTAGTCAAGCTTTGAGGTTCCATGTTTCTTACACTTTTTTTTTTAAATTTTTTTTATCAACAAAAATGTTTCTAACAATATATATTTTTTTTTTTGCTTAAAGTTTCTAATACCTTTAATTCTTCTTTGTCATCACCAACCTTTAAACACCCACACCAATTATAACACTTTCTATTTTAATATATTTTTCCTCAATCGTCTGTCAATTTTGTTACGCCCATTCTCACCTTGACTCCCTTTTCTATATTTTTCCAATCTAAAATAGACAAGAGGGAGAGTATATGGTGGTAGTTGAAATTATAATAAAAAATAATTATTTAAAGAAAATAAATTGTTTAAGAGTTCATTGGTGGATTTTAGGAAAGAAGGAAAAAGGAGAAGAGAAAAACGGGAAGGAAAGAAGTTTATTATGATGTTTGGTTGGGTGGATTGGTCAAAGGAAAACTGATGTGGCCCAAGGGCTTTCTCTTGAGGCCCTCCTAAATATTTTCTCCCCAAATTGGGAAAGAAAATTGAAGAAGGAAACCAAGTAAAAGAAATGGATCGAAAAACCTATGTTTGGGATCAGGATGATTTTTTCTCACCCATAGTAGTGTTTTGGTAGGTTTTTTTTTTTTTTTTACCTGTTTGTATAAATATTAGTGCATGTTTAGAGAATGTCTTTTTTAATTAAAAAATTATTTGTATTTTTAATATAAAAGATTATTTCAAGTTTGAACACTTAAAGGGAGTTAAGGAAAATATTTTTAGAGTTGTTAAAGGTAATAAAAAAAAAAAAAAACTTGAAAACATGGGCTTATATTAGTGATTGATTAAGCCTTGAAATCAATTAATATATATATAAAAGCAGAGTGTATGAGGTCTTGCCAAGTGGTGTTCTAATTTTGCATTTAGCATTTTTTTACCACTTTCATTAAACTTTTCTATATCAGTATGTGCAGTGATGGTCCCAAGCATTTTCGTTTTTCAGTTTTCTATTTAAAAGTGAGAATACACAATTTGACCGATTCGCCAATATTTCATACTTTTTCTTTTTTGATGAAGTTTCATACTTTTCTCACAACCCATAATTTTGAGAAAAGATTGTGTTCTAGAAATTTTCTTAGCACAATCCTACAGATGGTCCCATTATTTTTTCAAAGAAGACCTTTTTTCCGAAGAAATTGTATTAATGCAATCCTTCTATATACAACTCTCTCTTCTTCCCTTTCCCTTTCCTTACTTTTTCCTCCCTTCTTTCATTTTCATTTCCCTTTCAACCAAACAGGATATTAGTTTCCAAATTCAGCTAATAATTCTTTTTATTTGAAGATATTAATAAAAAGAGTCTGAATTTGGTAAGAATGGAGTGTAAAATTCATGTTTTACACTATTTAATAAGAGATGTCACATCAGTTTTTTACTTAAAACCCAGTATATCATACCACAATTAATAACATCTTAATAAACTCCCAATTTGGTTAAATTTTCAGATGAGTATTATAATTGATTGAGTGTGGTTGTGCTTATTCTTTAATACGTGATAAGATGATGTGGCATGTTGGGATTGAAAGGTGTAAAACTTAGGTTTTAAACCACATCCTTATAGAATTTAATCTTTAATAAAAATATGCAAAAAACATGTTTGATTACCATTTTAGTCTTTAACACTTGTCCTATGTATCAAAATGGTTTTTAACATCTTAAACGTGGCAATTTTGTTTCTAAACTTTTGGTATTGTGTCAATATAATCCTTATTATTAAGCGATACATGAAAAGAAGTGATTTATCTAACATTAATATCAAAATAATATTTTTATGCCATCTAAGCTATCCTTTGAATTATCACGTGTCCTTAATTAGAAAATAAAATAAAATATTTGAAAATATATTAATTGCATCTCCATAAGTAAATGAGATATCATTTTATTAGCAGAAATTGAAAATTTCTTTTCTTTTCTTTTCCTTTGGTTTCTCAGCAACCAAATGGGGTTTAAGTCTTGAATTTTTAGTTAAAGTGCTCATGAACATCATCTAAAAAACATACTATTTACCTAATTTTAAAATGAAAAAAAAAAAAAAAACCAAATGTCAATTTTTTACATTATCTTTTTTTAAGAAGTTAAAATTATTACTAATTATATTATAAAAATCTTGTAAACTAACATGGTAATGAAATAATTAGTGTCGTGTCAACAAGGTAATAAATCAATTTCCTAATTATTTTTCTATTTTGTGTTTAAAAATTGATACATCCATTTAATAAAAGTAGTGTCTAACTTTGTGCATATGCACATGTACATTTAAAAACAATCACAATTATATATATATATATATATATATATATATATATGATTTAGAATCTAATTGGATCTAGACTCTTCGGTTTTTGTACCAAATAATTCATTTGCTACAAAAATTAAAAAATTAGATGAGACATATGGCGCAAAATTGAACTCCAATTAAAATTCAATTTCGAATCTAATTGAATTTAGACTCTTTGATTTTTGCACCTAATTATTCACTTGACACACAAATTTAAAAATTAGATGAGACACATGGCGCAAAATTAGACTCCAATATATAAATGTATAGCAACCTACCATCACTCTATTTAAAATTACATGTTGTTCATGAAATCACAGTCTCATATATGGCCCTTTTTAGGAGTCATTATCTCATCAAAAATACTAACTCATAAAAAAAAAAAAAAAAAACTTAAATTGGACACGTGGTGCAAAATTAGACAATAATAGGAATCCAATTTAGAATTTAATTGGATTTTCTCTCAATTTTGGCTTTAATTATATATAGAGACTGGTTATTGGCCCATGCGTTACATGATTTGTTTTTGGTATGATCTTTTTTGGTAAATATTATGACTGGAGAACCTTTTTTTGGGAAAAAAACTTCTTTCATTTTTATGTAGTGATTTAAGAAAATACAATGAAGGGTTTTATGATAAATTTTGTTAATTTTATGAAATACATTTATATAAAATAAAACTCATTAAATGCATAAGATATATGTAAGGTATAATTCATAACTACGCATGAAAGTTATTGTATTTTTTTTTTTAAATTTCTATTAGCTAGATCACATTTTTTTAATAAACTGAACATCCATTTCATCACCTCATTATGCACGTAATGATTGGAATGTTGTTAGTTAGTACATGATTGCTTGATAAACAATATTGAGTAAAAATTATTTTAATTCTATTTAAGAAATTTTTTGTGAAATTTTCATTTTCATGTCCATTTTTTTAATCTAATAGACTTAATTTTTTACGTTAGTTTAATTGAATAGTATTGTGTTTATACTTTTTTAAAACTAAAATTGATAATTCACAAAATGAGTAAACAATTTATTGAGTATTGCAAAACATACAAATATGAATATTAACATGAGCATGAACATGAAGGTAGATTTCTATTCATTTTCTTGAGGAAAAAATGTACTCACAAAAAATTCCAAACTTTATTAGGTAAAGAAGAATCAAGTCATAGATAGCAAAATCAATAAACCAAAAATTTTAGGAGCCTAAGAGGAGCCATTACTCATTTGGCCCAAAATACTCAAGGACTAAAAAAAAAAAAAAAAAAACCATCCACTCCACACTTCCATTGCATCTGCTTTAGTTCAAGGAAAACAATATATATATATATATATATATATGTATATATCTTTTTTATTTAGAAATAATTACAATATGTATGCTAACCCCACAACTTGAACCTTTTCTCCCTGAACCCCACAATTTGAACATTTTCTCCCTTAAACCCTAGACACTTTGTGTATGGGGAGGTTCCAATTCAGCTACATGGCCCTTGACACAGAGAGAGAGAGAGAGAGAGAGATATATATATATATATATATATATATATTTCAATAAATATAGAACCTCCTTTAAAAAAAATTTAATATGTTTATCATAATTAAGGGAAATCCTAATGGGTACTCATTTGAAACAACCCAAAATACTCAAGGACTAAAAAAAAAAAAAACCCATCCACTCTACACTTCCATTGCAACTACTTTAGCTCAAGGAAAACAATATATATATATATATATATATCTTTTTTTATTTAGAAATAATTACAATATGCATGCTAACCCCACAACTTGAACATTTTCTCCTTGACTCCCACAATTTGAACATTTTCTCCCTTAAACCCTAGACACTTTGTGTATGGGGAGGTGCCAATTCAACTACATGGCCCTTGACACACACACACACACACACACACACACACACACATCATTCAATAAATATAGAATCTCCTTTTAAAAAAATTTAATATGTTTATCATAATTAAGGGAAATCCTAATGGGTACTTCACTTGAGCATATGTGAAAAAGGCATATACATACCACAAATGGTAAAGGAGAAAGAAAAAGTTGCTAATCCCTTTTAATATGTTTAATTGCTTTGCCTCAATTAGTCGCCCAAACAACATACCGCTTACTCATTCCACAACCACAAATGACAATGCAACATTGGTCATCGGTAATTGCTAATTTGAAAGTATAGATTTCTTTAATAACTCTACCTTCGTTTCTTTTGGCTAATATGTCTTTACTAAATCAAAATCAAACCACAAAAATCATATAAAAATCACCAAATTAGAGTTTAAAATTATAATTAAATTTTTAAAAGAAATGCACAATTGCACAAAAATTCCATGTAACTAAGTCACACTTAGGAATATTGGACCCTTTTTCCTTTGTAAAAATAGGGGGTCCCAATGGGATGAGGGAGCTAAAAATTTTCTCTCCAAAACATTTTGTTGTAGGAACATAAAAGTTTTTCATTGTAGACTTTTCACGCTTAAAGAACATGACTTGCCAACTAATCAAACTAGAGTTTTTAGTACCTACAACAATTTCACAACATCAAGAACAAACCCCAGTGTATACAGTGTCAAATTCCATAGTCTCCTGTTACATCAAATGAGTGTTTAATTTTTCTTGCAAAATATTGAATAGTAAAGCTTCTGTGCCATAGTCTCAACTACAACTCTCAATCATGTTGGACTTGGATGACACCTTTCCACAACGTATCATTATGAGATGCAGAAAATTTTTGGAGTGTACACCACGTGTAGTGTGGATGGGAAGAAATTTCATCATATTCCAATTGGTTAGATCAATAAGGGACCTATTCCAATTTAATGATCTTGGAATTTTGTATACAAGTAATAATCAAGGAAACTTCTGCCTAAAATAAGTCGGACTTTTGGCAAGAGAGAAAATTGATGTCTAGACAAATTAAGCTAAGGCCAACCAAAATGGACCATATTCTTAATTTCTTATCTCGATTTGTTCCATGTACAAGATTTACAATCAATGCTTGACGTATAAAAGTTGAACATCTCATCTAAAGTCCATCATTTTAAAGCTTGAGAAAAAATTCATTTAAACCAACACAATATATAAATTATAATGGAATCAAAGAAAAATTGTCAAAAATAATGAAAATTTAATCTGTGCTTGAATACTTATAAGGATGAACACGATAGCGATATCCTTTTAAAAAAAAAAAAGTAAAGATAAAAAAAATCTATGCTTAAATTCTTATAAGGATGAACACAATAGCAATATCCTTTAAAAAAAAAAAAAAAAAAGATAAAAAAATCTATGCTTATTTTGTATTTATGATAAAGTCCTATCACAAAGTTTTCTAAGACTCATGTTGATTAGTGATTAGGAGTTATAAAGGAATAATCATCAATATGTATATATTTAAGCAGAGATCTTATGCGGGAGTGCAAGAGGTCTTGCCAAGTAACACTCTAATTTTGCATTTAGCATTTTTTTACCTCTTTTATTAATTTTTTTTTTTAACTTTTTTTTTACTGTTACTCAAAAGTTTACATTAACTTATTTTACTGTTATATCATTAATCTCTCATTAATTTAGTGTGAAATGTTGTTTGTCTCATGCAATGAGTTTCCACGATTATGGGAAAGAGAAAAAGGGACTTGATACATTTCTTCATTAAATTTGACTCTTCTTCACTCTGAAAGTATCATTTATATGGAAATTATCAATAGGTATTTACAAAACTATAAAACTATTCTATTAGCCTATATGGCCTTATCCTAATGGTCCTATTATTTCCAATGTACATTAATAATTCTAACATGTGTTAAAAGTTAAATGCTTGGAATTGTAACTAACTAAGCAACTAATAAACTAAATGCAACATCACAACAATTATTATCTATATAGAGGTCCCTGTGAGTTTGGGACCTTTGGGCCTAATTATGTTATTGTAATCATCTATTTTTATCATTGCTATTTAATATGAGATTTCACTCACATTGAAGTCATACTCAAATATATGCTCATGCCTCACAAAGAAACAGAGGGAGGGGAAAAGAAGACATTTATTTATGTTTTGTTTTGGCAAATGGGTTGCAGTTTAGGGGGAAAAAAAAGGATATATGGTAGACTAGAAGTAACAAAAATTTAATGATGAGAAGTTATAGTAAAAATTTTATAGTAGAAGTATGTTTTTTGCTTTTTTTTTTTTTAAATTCAAAATAGAGAAGAAGAGAATTGAAAAAAAAAAAAAACAATACGTAAAAAAAAAAAAAAAACAAAAAAAACGTGAGATTAAGAGTAAGGAAACCACAAATTCTAAAAAAAGGAAAAGAAAAGAAGAAGAAGACGGTAAAGACTTGTTAAAGGTAAAAAAGAAAAAAAAAAGAAAAAGAAAAAGAAAACATGGGCTTAAATTAGACAAGCAGACCATCATCATGCATAACGAGGAACTTTCTTTTAACATCAGAGTGAGCAATAAATCTAATTTATTTGGATTAAGTAGTCAGGCTTTGAGATTCCATGTTTCTCACACCTTTTTTTTTTTTTTTTTTTTGGCTTAAAGTTTCTAACACCTTTTAATTCTTTTAAGTTATCACCAACCTATAAGCACTCACACCAATTATTTACATGCTTTCTATTTTAATATATTTTTCCTTACTCCTCAGTCCTCTATCACTTTTGTTACACCTACTCTCTCCTTTACTCTTTTTTCCAGATTTTTCCAATCCAAAAAAGAAGAGAGAGAGTGTTTGGTGGCAGTTGAAATAATAATAAAAGATAATTATTTAAAGAAAATAAATTCTTTAAGAGTTCATTGGTGGATTTTAGGAAAGAATGAAAAAGGGAAGGACAAAAGTTTATTGGGATGTTTGGTTGGGTGGATTGGTCGAAGGAAAACTGGTGTGGCCCAAGTGTTTTCTCTCGAGTCCCTCCTAAATTTTTTCTCCCCAAATTGGGAAAGAAAATTGAAGAGGAAAACCAAGAAAAAAAACAAAAAGGACCGAAAAACCTATGTTTTGGATTTGGAGGATTTTTTCTCAATGACAATGGTGTTGTGATAGTTTTTTTTTTCAACAAAAACTGTGAGGTTTGGTTTTTTCTGACCAGTTTATTTAAATATTAGTGCGTGTTCAGAGAATTTCTTTTTTAATTAAAAAATTATTTTTATTTCTAATGTAGAAGAGTATTTCAAGTTTGAACACCTAAAGGGAGTTAAGGAAAATATTTTTAGAGTTGTTGCTAGGGTCATATTTTAAGTGTAATTGGCTAATCCCTTTACAAAATGCACTTTACTTGTAATTGGGTAGATTTAAGTTGGGTTTAATATATCAAAAAGTATGTTGATCAAACATATCAAGTGGTATCTTTAAAGTCATGAAGATTGATCCAAGAAACAAGTGAAGAAAAGCTGGTTCATTAAGTCTTGACAGAAGCTTGACAGATACTGCTATTGAGGTTAAATGAAAAAGCCCGACACAAGCTCAATCTATCGAGAATTACAATTTTAGAAATTCTAGATTTGAAATTTGACCAATGTTGTATTATTTAATTAGAGTTTATTTTCTCACAACCCTAGTTATATATACGACATATTTTAGAAGTCGTTATACAATGATACAAAGACCTAAAATTCATATACTTTGTGTGAAGCTATTGCATTTGTGCACCATAGGGTTTTGTAATCAAGTGCATCTTGATCTTCATTGTTTATGAAGTGAAGAACTTTGCAGCCAACAACAATCGTTCAAGTTGATGGAGTTAGTCACATACTAGGATTCGTACAAAGGAGTTAGTCATAGATTGGAGATTTGTGCAACAAAGGAAAGAAGGCTATTACAATATCAAGTCTAATTAAGTATTGGAGCGAAGGTTCAACTGTAGGTTAGTATTTTGGGATAGGACAGAGTAGTGGTAAGATTTCTCATATTTGTAACCGCTTGATTATTGATTAGTGGATTCTTGGGATTGGTGACCTTAAATTTACTTGGTGGGGTTTTTGCTTACGAGAGGTTTTCCTTATTTGTTAACAAATCACCGTGTTAATTTATTTTCTGCTGCATATTAGTTATTTGGTGATTTGTTAGTGCCTCCAAGATTTGTATGTAATTTGGCCTAATTAATTAACTTGGGTAATTTAATTTATGAATCGGGATCAATCTATTTTAACCCAACAAGTGGAATCAGAGCAGGCACACTTTGATTAGGTTTTAATCTTTGTAGTGTGACCCATTGACCCCTGTTGTTATGGATTATGGAAATCCTTGATTATACCTTCTTTTTTATGGTACTAACTATGCATACTAGAAAGTACACATGAGAGCTTTTTGCAGACTTTAGATGAAAAGGTCTAGTTGGTTGTTGAGGTTGGATGTGATAGGCCAAAAACGAATTGACCCTTGTGATGAATTAATTGATTAATTAGTCAAGTTTATTAATTAATCAATTTAACATGCAAACACGTGGTAGCACAAACAAATCACCAATTAAACTAAGTGCAGCGGAAAATAAATTGACACGGTGATTTGTTTACGAATGGGGAAAACCAACATGGCAAAAACCCTATTGGGTGATTTTAAGGTCACCATTCCCGAGAATCTACTATTATCATAACAAGTGGTTACAAGTAAAGGAATCACAGTACCTTATACCAACCTACAGTTGAACCCTTACCCCAATACTAAATTGGACTTGTTTTGTAGTGACAATCTCTCCTTTTGATGCACGGCTCCCAGTACGTGACTTCAATCACCAACTAGAAAAGGTTGTTGGCTACAAAGTTCTTTAGTTCATCCAGACAATGAAAATCAAGAAGATGCTTGGTCATAAAACCCTACGGTGCACAAACACAACAACTTCTTCACAAGAACGATGAACTAGGGCAAATTCTGTCTCCAGTCACAATTTGCTTGAACAAATTTTGCTCAACACTTGTGCAACTTGTGTCACCTTTGACGGCTCTTAAAATAATTTTTTGATATGTCTAGGGTTGTGAGAAAAGAAAGCCTAAACACATAATCACGGATTAGAGTCAAAACAGATGTGAAATTTTGTTTTTCATAAACCTCGACAGATACCCTATCTGTTGAGCCGCTGTCGAGCCACGAGGCTGGAATAGCTCTTCAAGCTCAATAGATGGCTAGTTGTTGAGCTTTAATGAACTTGCACTTTTCAGCTTGAATCTTGGACAGACTTGCATGGCTTTAACACTTGATCTTGAAACAAGGTTTCTTGAAGTATTAAACACATCCTAGATCTACCCAAATACAAGTAAAGTGCGTTTTGTCAAAGGATTAGCCAATTACATAAAATAGTGATATATGTTCCTAACAAGTGAATCACATATGTCTTAACAGGATAGACCAAACCTACTAATCCGCCCGCGTCTTGGGATGATGACAAGATCAAAGCTGCAAATTTCAATAGTAAGGTGTTGAATGTATAGTGCTGTAACTAATGAGGAGTTTAAGAAGATCTCATCCACTGAGGGTGCAAATGAAGTATGGACAATCCTTCAAAACACTTATGAAGGTACCAAAGCTGTGAAAGATTCCAAGCTTCAAAGGCTTACCACTAGTTTTGAAGAAATAAGGATGGATAATGATGAGGCATTCGATGAATTCTATGCTAAGCTCAAAGACAGAGTGAATTCTACCTACATCTTAGGTGAAAAGCTCTCAGAGCCTAAAATCGTGAGGAAAATCCTTAGATCTCTTCTAAAGTGGTTTCATACTAAGATTACTGCCATTGAAGATTCAAACGACATTGACTCCATTCCCTTGATGGAGTTGATTGGGAATCTGCAAACGTATGAATTAGGTATCGTGAGGATTGGCAAAGGAAGCAAGAGCAAGAATATGGCTCTAAAAGCCAAGAATGATGAAGAAGACGAGTCGTCTGAGGATGAGAACTCAAAGTTCAAATCTTACATTACCAGACCTTTCAAGAAGTTTATCAAGAATGCAAATGTCAAGCCAAATGACAAGGATCACAAACAGTCTAGATTTTCTCAATTTAAGTCTCAAGATAAATTCAAGAGAGAATCCAATAAAGGTAGACAAAATAGCAACATTCCAACCGGGCCGAAATGCTATGGGTGTTAGGGATATGGACACATGAAGCAAGCATGTCCTACCTATCTCAAGTCAATTGGCAAGAGTAAAACCCTAGCTGCCACCTTGAGTGATATCGAACTAGAAGTAGACTCAAAGGATAGTGATCAAGAAGGGATAGTCAGCATTTTCACAGCTACTGTTGATTCATTCAAGGAGTCTAAAGAACAGGTTGGTGAGGAAGAAGAATTGATGGAGTCTAAGTTTGAAGAGATGGATGAAAAAGATGACATCCACAATGCCTACTCAAAGCTGTACAATAATTCTGAGAAGCATGAAAAGCTTTATAGGCTAGCTATAGGGAAGTTGTGTGAAGTGGAGTTGGAACGAGAGAAACTCTCCACTAAAGTTGATGAAGAAAATCACACCATCGAAGCACTGCGGTTTGAAAACAACTTCCTGGTTGACAAGACTAAGAAACTAGATGCTGAGTTGTTTCAGGTGAGAGCTCAATTGGAAAGCACTTCAAGTGCTAAGTTGGATGAAATGCTGAATTTCCAAAAAGCTGTATCTAATAAAACTGGTCTAGGGTATGATCACTCTCTCTCTTCTTGTAGTACTTCCTCTAGTGCTTTGAATACTGTTGTGTTTGTTTCTTCTGCTTCTAATGTTAAGCCTAAGATAACTGAGCCCAAAATTGAAAATGTGAGTGAGGGTAAGCATGATAAAGGTAAATTCATTCTAGGAGCACCCTCTAAGATTGTTAAAGAAACTAAGCAGAACAATCATCTCTCCACCAATAAGAAGTCTCAAACGAATAAACCTCTCTTCTGTCATCATTGTGGAGCATCGGGGCACACTCGTCCAAATTGCTATAAGTGGCTTGCTACTTAACAAAGTAATAGTGTGTCATTGTTTGGAAGCCAAAATCAAATTCAAAATTCTTTGGCTCCTCTTGGAGAACTTCTGAAGGTCGTGCTATTCTTGACAAACTTTAATGGGTTCAATCCTCCTTCTTATTCACCTAAGCAGAGTTCTCAAAAAGGAAATGCCTCTTCTCCTACCAAATCTTCTATTTGGAAGGAAAAAGACTCTTTTAAGTGATTTTCTCACTTATCCTGCATCTTTTGTGTGTGCATGTTGTTTTAACTCAGTCTAGTCTTATTACTTTTTAATATGGTTATTTGTGTGTTTGTTTTGTTTTTTTTTCCTTTCAATAAAAAAAAGGAAAAAACTGAAAATAATGATAATAATAATACAAAAATAGTGTGTATGTGTATACTGGTACATGTGTACCTTGGATGGCCTTTGAAACAAATTTTCCTAACTTTATATCTCTTGTAACTTAGATGAGCATCTTCATGCACAACTAAGCAATGTGAGCTTTGTGGTTTGTTATGTGATTTGTATGATTTGGTTATTCTTTTATCATTCATACCTTTATCACTCTTTTTGATGGGAAGGACTAAAAAATCCTAAGAAAAATGCATAAATAACCATCTCACCACTAAAATTCGTTAATCATAAAATATTTGTGTGCAATTCGTAAAAGCCGTGCTCGGTAAGGTGTAGCACTTGCACAGTAGGAAAATGATGTTTGGATTACATAAGTGGGCATTTCTTTTCTTTCTCTTATATGCCGATGCATGATAACCTTTATATGCTTAAAAGAAAAGTATGCAAAGAAAATGAAAAGTAAAAAGAATCAAAATTCTTTTATATATGGTTGCAAACATGTTTCTAGGAGATGTGGGAGTTATATGATGTACCTCAAAGGTGATGGTCCCCATCAAATAGTTATGATTGTGTGTGGATGTTCTTGATTCTCTTATGTCATTATCTTTATATGATAAGACACTTATGCTTTCTTGCAAAAGTTTCACACACAACACGCATAATCTTTGCTACTTTTGATACTATTGTATAGGTACAATGTGATTTGACCATCACAAGGAATAAATGTGGTAGTATAAGCTCACTAAACTGTCTTAAACTGTTTTTGAAAATAAATTGGTCAGACTTGTTTAGTGTGTAAATTGATCTAGGAATGCTTTGAATCTAGGGTTTGAGATATGTTTGAGTGCTTAACATGCTTCTTTGAGGTTTGATATGGTGTCTATCTTGTTTGCATTCATCACATGTGTTTTCTCTTCCTCGAAAAACCTTGTTTCTATTTGCTCGATAGCAGCTCGATACCTCTCGACACAAGCCTCTTCTATCGAGGTTTTCTGGGTTTTTCTCGGTACCTCTCGATAGATAGCTAGATCCATCGAGCCAAATTTTTGAACTCTTTGTTTGCTCGATAGATATCTTGACACCTCCTCAATCGATCGAAGTTTTTGGCTGTCAATACCTCCTTAATACCTTTCGATTTATCGTGATGCTTGATTCTATATATATTTGAGGTTTGACTTGGTTCATTTCTCACTCAAATATTTCGATCTCTCTCTCTCTTTCTTCTCTCTCGATCCAAACCCTTTTTTTCACAAAAATCCTTCTTCCCTTCAAAATTTCGACCCATTCCAAACTCCAATCTATTGGTATGTGATCTATATCTTATCTTTTCTTCATTTTCATGCATTTCATCCATCTTTAACCTAGGTTTTGAAATTTGTATTTGGGATTTTTGATTTTTTGTTAAAATTTTTGAGTTGGGTTTTGCTAAAATGGTTATCACATGCTCATGCATTGCATTTTCAAGCATTATAATCATGTTTCATGCATTCTAGGATTGTGTGACTAATTATATATTGTGAGTGCTGTAGTTTGGATTGGGTGTTTGCCCATGATGCATTTTTATTTTGCATGTTACATCTCATGTATTCCCTTGCATTACTTTCCTCTTCTTTATTGTTTTCCTGAGATTCTCTTCTGCTGTGTTTTTCTTTTTCTCTCCTTTAGATTTTCTAAATATGGAACCTAAGAAATCTACTTATTTGAAGAACCTGATCTCTCGTCATGGTTCTTCATCTTCTTCTCTCTTCCTTCTCTTCCTGCTAGAGACAGGTTCCGTGATTCAAAATCCTAAAAGGATTTTGATGAGAACTTTAGTGACAGGGCGATTCACTCAGAATGCCATGCCACTCTGTCTGATTTTTCAGACACACCCTTCCCGGTGCGTTTAGCTCTTGGGATTAGAAATCTCTTTACGAGAAACCCTCAAGGTATCTCAGCGTGTTTATACAAGAGTTCTACTCCAACATACACACTATCGATACTTCTATTCCTCAGTATACTAGATATTTAAAGGAACACGTATCATAGTTACCTGGAGCTCATTTTCAAGGTACTACATGTTCCTAGGGTAGCTCGACCGGACTACCCTAGTCACTCTTGTCTCCGTTTTATCTCTAGAGAAGAGCTGGACTCATATTTCTATAAGAAAGCCATAGTGTGGGGTGATACTCTTAACTTCATCACACACAACTTTGCTAAGGGTCCAAGGATCCTTAATATGGTGATAACCTTTGTTCTCACTCCATGGTCACACTAACACTATCACTATGCCTTTGCTCATTTTCTTTTCTCTCTCTTAGAGGGCCTCTTTATAGACTTTCATTCATATATGATAGTATCTGATGATGCAAAAAATCAGCAGTTGAGCTCCTTGTCGTAGCGGATGGACGAAGCTGTGATTGAGGTCATCTCTGTTGGAGGAAAACCAGTAAAATGAACTAGGTGGAAGAGTAACATGCCGGTGTGGCATTAGCCAAACTGCCTCTAATGCTTAAGTCAGTAAGGGAGAAGGATTCTAGACAGAAAAAGAGTGGAGAGTGATTTCGCAAAGTATTTGTGTGTACCTTTAAATTTTGTTACCTTCTCTTTTATAGTTGTGTGCGTAATCAATGGGCAATGAATTGCTGTATTTATGTTCAACGACTAGTGCGTTACAGAATCTTTGTCTGAAGTTTACAGCTCATTTTGTGATTGTTGCTCCGTCCGTTACATTATGTCATCAATAAGCGTAATAAATGCGCAATGTCTTCCATGTGTTAATGACAATCTCAGCCTAGTGATGATCATAAAATTTTGACTCATCAGTTGCCCCCTTGTTTGAATTGTCATCTGTTAGACGAGATAAGAACAAATTTGTGTAACACTTCGTATTCCATGTATTGCGCATTTATGATGACTTGATGTTTGGGCAGTTGAGCGCCACGTGTACGGTCAGGATGTGTTCGACATGCAGACATTTCTCAGTTTTCCCGCATGTGTTTTGGCCACTTATTTTGCATTTTTCCCTCCTGTTTCCTTTCTTTTGCATTCTTTCCTTGTTCAGTTTTCATTCTAGGGTTTGTTTCTCCTTCAACCTTCCTTTCTCTGTCCTACGTTCCTTGGTATGTTTTTTATGCTCCTGCTTCTTTTCTTGCTATTCCATGGTAGATTACTCTTCTGTTAGGTTAGGTTGTCCTTTAATAGCTTTTCTTTTTGCTCGTCTAGGTTGTTTGCTTGAGTTTATGGAGGAGGGGTGTCTCGATTGGGTCAGTCTTTTCGTGAGGAAGGACTGTCCATACGAGCTTGTTCTTTCTTTGTTATTCCCTTTAGTTTCCCACTTCCCTAAGGTAGATAGGTCTTTAAAAATGTTTGAGTTTAGGTCTAGTGACCTGGAGACAGGGTTATCCTCGCCTGATGATTGTGTAATTTCGGAGGCTACTTCTACTTCCACCCTCTATAAAGCCTGGACAATTTCGTGTTCCCTTATGGGAAAGGACGAAAAATGGATCAGGGATAGGTTTTAGTTCCCTGATTCAATAAAGAGAGAGCTTGTCACTCTTATGTTGACGAGGTTTGTTTTTAAGAAGCAGATTTTACTAGTGGTCTTCGTTTCCTTGTTCATCCCTTTGTTAGGGAACTTTTTTCTTATTTGCATCTTGCTCCGGCACAATTAGTGCCCAACTCTTGGTGGATCGTCGTCTCTTGCATGGTAGTGTGGATGTCTGCCAATGATGGTGATGTCATCAGGAAGGATGAATTCCTTCATTTTTATCACCTGAGAAAATCAAAGGACCCTGGCTATTATGAGTTCAAGCCGTGGGATAGGCTTCTAGGTTAATACTCAATTACCCGTTGTCTCTTCGAAATTGGAAGCTGAATTTTTTTATTTTTTTTTCTAGAAGTGGTTAGGAGTTTGAAAGTTCAAATATGTGTAAAAACACCCTTGAATGTTTAGACCCCCAAATACAAAATAACCAATTCAAGCTTTATGACAAACAACAAGTGTGCGGAAAATAAACACAAGCTATAAACAGAATTGGAAAACAATCTAAGCCAATTATAAATCACATCCACAGCAGAAAATAAAAGGCAAAGATAAAGGGAAGAGAGATGCAAACACAAGGACCACACACGATGTGTTATCGAAGAGGAAACCGAAGCCCTCGGCATAAAACCTCTCCACCGCCCTCCAAGCGGTCAATAATCCACTAGAAAATGTAGTTGGGATACATGAAGAGCAATAGACCCTTCAAGCCTAATCTACCCGATGTACCTAAGCTCTCCAAGCTTCTTGCTCCAACGAGGTTGCGCCGAACCTATTTCTTTTCTAGCTTCCCAGATTCTGCTACTTGACCATAGCATCCGCCATCCTTGGCATCTTCCAATGCTTCCCAAAGCTCCAAAAACACTCAACACTCTAAATGGGTGTGGGTAGTGTTTGGATAGAAATCTCCTCTCAATAGGTATGACAATGAGAGAGGGAATGAGAAGAGACTACAAAGATTTCTCTCTAAGAATAAGTAGCTCTCTCTAATTGGGTGGGTGTTTTGAAGAAACCTCTCTTAGGGTTTTTCTTTCTGAATGGCCACACATATTTTGTGGGAATGAGGGGTATTTATACTGGTGTGAGAATGGAATGCGAAAAGTCAGTTTTCCAAAAACAGGGCTGGCTGACGACTTGGCCTCGCGACTTGACTGAGTCGCGAGTTCAAGCCGCGAGCTAACTGAATGGCCAATCTGGATTTTTGTCCTGTAGTGCTCCAGCTGGCATGACTGTTCAGCTCCCCTGCATGCTCTGCGCGTGTGCAACTTTTGATGACTTACAAGCCGCGAGCCAGCCGCGAGATCCAGCCGCGAGTCCCTGCTTCACTGCACAGTCTTGAGCATTTCTTCACACTCTCTCACACACTACCCTTACATGATTCCCACCTAAATACAGGGTTTCTAAGTGCTGTATTACAAGCAAATTTGTCACGGAATAAAGCCAACACATGGTTGATTAAATTCAACCTTACAATCTCCCCCTTTGGCTATTCCGTGACAAAACACCCTAAAACAGACTCTAGACTTAAACGTGAGTTTGGGAACAATGGAAAAAGTCACTCACACCTAAATCTAGAAGCTGTGAAGCTCTTGAATCATATGAACATGAAACTCCTGAAACACAACAATACACCATGATCATTGTATGCAGAAAACATGAAATGCATATGAAACAAGTATAAAGTGATCAAGCAAAGATGGGGTTAATAAACAAACCATGACTTGATCAACCAAGTAATCACTACAAGGTAGTGAACACAATGCTCATTCACACTTGGAATGAACACTTGAACATACAAGCAAACAAGAACAATGCAAGTTACTTGTATGCCCAACACTCAACCAATGCATAAAACACTAGGTATATGCATCTAGGAACAATCCTACAAGGGCACAAGAGTGACAGTACTTAAAAGAAAATGCAATACATTTATAGAAGTACTAATTTAAACAAAGCATAAAAGGCTGCATAAAGCATGGTACAAACCATAAAGCCTACAAAGTATGCATAAAACACATTAGACCCTCAAGGTAAAGCAAGTAATAAAAGGACAAGTATAATGTAACAAGTAAATAGCGAACAAGAAAACATGATGTGAAACATGTGATCAACTTGATCATACACCAAAAACAGTCATATAGAAAGGACTACAATGATCACATAGCAAAGCAAATAATCATCCGAACATGCATTCAATGAAGCACAATAGCATAGGGATATATGCATGTCCAAAACACAAACATGATGCAATACAAGAAAACAAACAAACTAAAGTTTTATTGTTAACACAATGTCTTCTCCCCCTTGTTATATGCATCTCCCCTACGGAATATCTCTCCCCCTACAAGTGTGCATGAGAAATAGAATTTCTCCCCCTAAGGATGTACACAAGAGTCATATAAAAATGACAAAAATTCTCTCTAGAGTATACTCTCCCCCTTTTTGTCAGGAATAGACAAAGGGTCAAGGAGAAACGAGGGCAAGAGAAGAAGGAACGAATAATGCTAATGATGCATGAGGGATGCGAGATGAATTAGAAAATGAAGCTCAAACCTAAGACAATGTAAAATGCTACAGAGCATAAGGTAGACATGACATGCTAGGATGAATAAGCAAGGTCTAGACCAATGCATGACAAGGGTAGCAAAGGTGTGTGCAAGAGGTGGCTGTGTGCAATGCATGACTAATGCATGAAAAATGCACATGTGGGGCAAGGTGTGTTAAATACACAATCAATGAACCAAACATGTTCCTAATGAGGAAACATGAGAAACCCCAAAGTTTGGTACTCATTGGAGTCCAAACAAGCTAGAAAATGTCTAAGAGACATTTTATCAAACACCTAGCATGCACACTATGAACAATAATGTGAAACAATGCATGAACATCATGAAATCCACCCTTAATACATGTTCTTTCTGCCACAAGGGGCCAACATCCAATGCAAATCAGCAAAAGAAACCAATCCCATGAAGAAATTTGACAAAAAATAAGTTTTCCCAACCCCTATGATAAAAATCCCAACCAAGAGCACAAAATACTCCAAAACATAATCTAAAGATCAAAATTAATGAAAAGAGTTTATAATTACCTTAGAAATGTTAATGGAATGAAAAACCATTCAAATTGGTTGGGTTTTGATGTAAAAATATTGAAAGAGGGGTTTTAGAGAGGATGGGAGACGTTTAAAACAAGTTTCCCACGAAAAAGCTTTATAAAAAGCTGATTTTGGGCGTTTCGCGGCTGGGTGAGTCGCCAGGTTCAGTCGCGAAAATTTTCGCGAGTCGCGAGTGAGTCGCGAGCGAGTCGCGAGTGAGTCGCCAAATCTTCTGGATGAACTCGCGACTGGGGTTTCACGACTGGCGAGTCGTCAGCTGAGCCGCGAAAGCTCTGACACCTGTTTTTCAATACAGAACATGTTTAAACAATTAAAAACAAAGTAAACACTAAACATGAACACAAAGAGTGATAAAAAATCACTTCCAAAAACATATAAAATGATCAAAAATCTTTTTGGATTGAACCATATATGATTGAGCACACACACATCACATTTAGAAAAGTACAATCTAACAAATGAATAAGACATTCATTGAACATTAGGCATGTGTGTTGTGTGTGTGTATCAAATGTGGAATAGTCCTTAGTCTAGAGTGAAGCTTCAGTGATCAATTCAATCAAGTCATACACAACTAGTACTAAGTCAAGTGGTCTATCTCAATTATAGAAGTGAACATATATGACCTCCCACAAGAAAATGATTACATACGATGAAGCTTTTCATTTGGCTTCTTTACAATTCATAACATTTGATCATTTTGAATCAAAACATCTCATTTTGAGATCGATGCCTGAAATTTGTGATATTTCAATTTGATGAACAAGCCTTTGGCTTTTTGGGCATCATACATTTTCATATAAGTTGCTTTCCCTTTTTCCTAGTCGAATACTAGTATGTGCGATGGCTTTTGCAGCTCATTATCTCTTTTCATTTTGAGATTTACATTTATTGAGCTCTTTAAGCAATAAAAATAAAAGAGTGGGAAGAGATATAAGCACAAGTCTACGCATGTATCAAAACCAACATGACTATTGACTAATCATTCATGAAAAGCTTGAAGATCGATTTACAACAATCACACAAAGATGTCAAGATTTTTCCCACAAAGATATAAGTGCAAAAATAACAAGCTAAGCTCGTAAATGCACAAAGCCATTTGTACAAAAGTACAAGGCCAAACTCACATGTGATATGTGCTCAAACATATACGATCAAACTTTTTGAATTTTTCACTTTTTATGTGGTTTTGGATTTTTTACTCACACAAAACTGAAATATAAAAGTAAGATCAAGAACAAAACAATGCATACAAATAAATGCAAGATGCACAAAATGCATGATGATATGACATTTAATGCATGAAGGGTCCTCCAAAGATCGAAAGAATTAGATCAAGGACCAAAAGAGCAAAAGCTCAACCATATGAACCCTTCCTCATCCAAACAGAATGATTGTTTGGAATGAGTGTCTCATGGGAAGTGAGACGAGGGTTGGAAGAATGAAAACCGGAGATGCACATAGACAAGGAGGTGAGAACATTAACCACTTTCTTCAACAACTTACCATTTTCCATCCAATCCGGTTTAGCTTTCAAAGCACAACTTCCAAAAAGCTCAAGTTTCTCTTTTCTTTTAATTCTCTTAAGAGCTTGAAACTTAGAGCAATGAGGTCTTAGATGACCAAAGGCACCACAATGGTGACAAACAATGTGTTTAGGTCCATTAGGCTTTTTGGGAAAGGATCTAACACCAAAGGTTTGTTCTCTTTTTAACTTGGGGCATTGGGGTCTTATGTGACCGATCACAACGCAATGGTGGCAAGTAGGAACAAACTTAGATCCACTCAATTCCCTGGAATGGGACCTAAATAGAGGCTTAGGCTTAAGAGCCTTTCTCTCCACTTTTTGATTTCTTTTGTGTGGAGGAATGTTCACCGATTTGTCCTTTGAGGTAGAACACATAATAGGCACAAAATCGGGTACCATAACATGATTGCAACATATATTTTCTTCCATTTTAGCAACAGGTTCAGCAATCAAACACTTGGCATGCATCTTAAGAGATTCATTTTCAGATTTAAGATCATCAACAAGTTTGTTAGACAAAACAAGTTTGGCATCCAAGTCCTTATTTAAACATTCAAACTCTTTCAGCTTTTCAAGAGAAATTTTAGCAAGATTCTTATATTTCTCAACCAATTTGTTGGATTCATTGAGCTTAGCAATCAAATCATCCTTTTCACAAAATAACTTGCTCAAATTCTTTTGAAACTTCTTAGCATTTTTCTTTAAGAGTTTGTCAACAACACCCATAGATTCAAATAACATGTCATCACACTTATGAGGATTAACACTCATAGAGGCATTTTCACAAACACGTGGCATGTTACATTCATCACCAACCAAATCATGCAAAGAGGCATACAAAGCACAATCTATGGCAAATAAACACAAGGGGTCAAGGATCACACTTAGGTATTTAAACCACAACAAGTGTACCCGCTCTGATACCAATTGAAAGTTCAAATATGTGTAAAAACACCCTTGAACGTTTAGACCCCCAAATACAAAATAACCAATTCAAGCTTTATGACAAACAACAAGTGTGCGAAAAATGAACACAAGCTATAAACAGAATTGGAAAACAATCTAAGCCAATTATAAATCACATCCACAGCAGAAAATAAAAGGCAAAGATAAAGGGAAGAGAGATGCAAACACAAGGACAACACACGATGTGTTATCGAAGAGGAAACCGAAGCCCTCGGCGTAAAACCTCTCCGCCGCCCTCCAAGCGGTCAATAATACACTAGAAAATGTAGTTGGGATACATGAACAGCAATAGACCCTCCAAGCCTAATCTACCCGATGTACCTAAGCCCTCCAAGCTTCTTGGTCCAACGAGGTTGCGCCGAACCTATTTCTTTTCTAGCTTCCTGGATTCCGCTACTTGACCATAGCATCTGCCATCCTTGGCATCTTCCAATGCTTCCCAAATCTCCAAAAACACTCAACACTCTAAATGGGTGTGGGTAGTGTTTGGATAGAAATCTCCTCTCAATAGGTATGACAATGAGAGAGGGAATGAGAAGAGACTACAAAGATTTCTCTCTAAGAATAAGTAGCTCTCTCTAATTGGGTGGGTGTTTTGAAGAAACCTCTCTTAGGGTTTTTCTTTCTGAATGGCCACACATATTTTGTGGTAATGAGGGGTATTTATACTAGTGTGAGAATGGAATGTGAAAAGTCAGTTTTTCCAAAAACAGGGCTGGCTGGCGACTTGGCCTCGCGACTTGACTAAGTCGCGAGTTCAAGCCGCGAGCTAACTGAATGGCCAGTCTGGATTTTTGTCCTGTAGTGCTCCAACTGGCATGACTGTTCAGCTCCCTTGCATGCTCTGCACGTGTGCAACTTTTGGCGACTTACAAGCCGCGAGCCAGTCGCAAGATCCAGCCGCGAGTCCCTGCTTCACTACACAGTCTTGAGCATTTCTTCACACTCTCTCACACACTACCCTCACATGATTCCCACCTAAATACAGGGTTTCTAAGTGCTGTATTACAAGCAAATTTGTCACGGAATAAAGCCAACACATGGTTGATTAAATTCAACCTTACAGAGTTCGTCCCTGGTGAGAACTGGATGAAGTCCCCAAGTTTTTTCATAGTTGGGGAGTTCCCGTGTCCAGTGCATCTTTCTCATCTTTCTGTTGTTTTTCATTTATTTTATGAGTGACGATGGCATGTGACATACTTGTGTTTTTGTTTGCAGTTTTCCAACGTCTTCATCTGAAGAAGAGGTATTAGCACTGTGCTGAGTAAGTAAAGGAATATTTTGAGACCGTCAAGGATTTTGACGAGCTTGTTTCTCCTCAATCTTTATTTCTTCATTTTTTGGGTCTGGAATTGACAACTAAGGTTCGGAAGAATTTGGAAGTTGTGAAGAAAAGTAAGTGCTTCTTTCGTAAGTGCTTCTTTCAGGAATGATGACTAGGTTCAGTAAGTAGAAATTTGTTCAGGCCCAAGAGAAGAAGGCCAAGGGTGGCATTGTCAGTGGCCTTTTGTCCAAGAAACATTCAAAGACATGTGATGTTTCTAAGGAAGATCCTGTGGTAACTCCCCCTCCTGCGCATTTGCCTGCCAAGCACCCTACCTCTCCCACTTCGTCATTGGAGGTATTTGCCTCTGCTGGAGAGGAGGTTAGGAAGAAGAAGAAGGTTGGTGGTAAATCTTTTCTTTCTACCTTTTGGGATAATGCTAACATGGCAGCTTTGAAGGCTCATGAGGCACTCTCTGTGGATGACCTAAGTCCTCTGATGGTAAAGTCGTCCAGCGAGGTGATGTCGTCCCACATTCAAAAACTTGTGTAGGTATGCGCTGTAGGTTGTCTTTACTTCTGCTAAGGGAGATTTTTTGTAGGCTTTGGGGGAGTCTTTGTTTGTTTCTGGGAAGCTTCTAGATTTGGAGAAGAAGGTGGCCTCGTCTGAGCCTGTGGTCAAGTCCTTTTCTGCTGAAAACGAGACATTTAAGAAAAAGGTTGCCATTCTCACCGTTGAAGCCAAAAATGACAAAGAACATGTGATGGCCTTGGAGAAAAGCCTACAAGTGGAGAAGGACTTCTGCAAGCTCAAGGATAAGCAGATTGGTGACTTGGAGCTGAAACTGTAGAAAGTTGGGGCCACGATGGTAAAGGAATTCAAAGACTCCGACAAGTATTCCGATGAGTTGTGTGGGTGCTATGTGGAGGGCTTTGACCTTTTCAGGAAGTGAATGGTAAAGCATCACCTTGACTTGGACCTTTCTGGCTTGGTTATGGATGATGTTGAGAAAGAGCTTATGTTTGATCGTCCTTCCGAGGCTACGAAGGAGAATGTGATGGAGGAAGCCACAAACGTTGCTGAGGTAGTGGAAGAGGCCGCAATTACAACCCCTGCAGACTCTCTCCCTGATCAGTAGTAATTTTTATGTTTTTTCTTTCCAATTTTTCTTTCTTTTCCCTTTTTTGTAAGGCAAGAACAATATCTCTTTTAGGCTCGTTGTTTTGGGCGGCTTGAACAATTTCTTTGGACCTGTTGTTTTGGGCAATTGAACAATCTCTTTGACGATGATAGATAGGTTTATGGACCTCATGCTTTTAGTTGTAGTAACAACTCTTTTATGCTTGGTTGTGTTGGGACAACCTTTTATGACGATGTTAGTTGTGCTGAAATAACTTGTTACACTTAGCTCGTATCTTAATAGCTTTTTAGTTGTGTTGGAACGATTCTTTATTGAGTCATGTTTGATTGATAACTCTAGCTGTGTTTGAACAACTTAGTGTGTGTGTATATATATATATATTTTAGCTGTGTTTGAATAGCTTTTTGTTTAGTCATGTTATTTTTTAGCTATGTTTGAACAACTTTTTATTGAGTCATGTTTGAATGACGATCTTAGTTATGATTGAACAACTTAGTATTTATTAGCTATGTTTGAACAACTTTTTATTGAGTCATGTTTGAATGAAGATCTTAGTTGTGTTTGAACAACTTAGTATTTTTTAGCTATGCCTGATTAGCTTTTTATTGAGTCATGTTTGAATGACGATCTTAGTTATGATTGAACAACTTAGTATTTTTTAGCTATGTTTGAACAACTTTTTATTGAGTCATGTTTGAATGAAGATCTTAGTTGTGTTTGAACAACTTAGTATTTTTTAGCTATGCCTGATTAGCTTTTTGTTGAGTCATGTTTGAATGATGATCTTAGTTGCGTTTGAACAACTTAGTATTTTTTAGCTATGCTTGAACAACTTTTTATCGAGCCATGTTTGAATGATGATCTTGGTTGTGATTGAACACCTTAGTATTTTTAAGCTGTGTTTGAATAGCCTTTTATTGAGTCATGTTTGAATGACAATCTTAGTTGTGTTTGAACAACTTAGTATTTTTTAGCTGTGTTTGAACAACATTTTATTGAGTCATGTTTGAACGACGATGCTAGTTGTGTTTGAACAACTTAGTATTTTTTTGCTATGTTTGAACAAGTTTTTATTGAGTCATGTTTGAATGACGACGTTGTGCTGTACTGGTGACTTAAAGTCGTGGTATTGGAGCATCTTTAGGTTAACCATTTTTTTTTTTTTTTTTTTTGGTTTATTCGTGCTTGAATGACAATCATGTTAGTTGTGTTTGAACAACTCTAATCTAGTCGACTTTGGTGGTTGTGTATTAACAATGTTGATGGCTATGATGCCGTTAGCTGTGTGTGAATAGCTTTTGATTGGGATTTTTAACAATAGAGGTCTTTGAGACGTCTCCTAAGGATGACTCCTATGTGTTGCACATATTTTTATTGACAAATAACTTATGGATAATCATTGATAAATGCACATGGATAATGCTCTCATGTATTATTGATTTACGAATGACGAAAGTAATGACTGTCGTACATACTGATATGAAGATAAGGCAACTTGAAATTTAAAGCATTCCTTACTGGTAGTATTTCTTCAAGTGTTCTATGTTCTATGGTCGAGGCAATTCCTAGCCGTCTAAAGAAGTTAGGTAGTAAGAGCCTTCTCTAGAGTGACGGATTACTTCGTAGGGGCCTTCCCAGGCTAGTCCCAATTTTCCTTGGGATGGGTCTTTTGTTGCCTATGATACTTTCCTAAGGATGAGGTCTCCTGTGTTGAACCTTTTTACCTTAATCTTTCTGTTGTAGTATCTAGTCATTGCTTCTTTGTGCTTGGCCATTCGCTTCATAGCTTTTTCTCTGACTTCATCGATTAGGTCCAGGTTGCTGTTAAGCTCCTACTGATTCTTCTGGTCTTCATAAATTTTGACTCGGAAGCTCGTTAGTCCCACTTCCACTGGTTTGACGGCCTTAGTGCCAAATTTCAGTCTGAATGGTGTTTCTCCTGTTGGAACTCTTGTGGTCGTCTTGTATGCCCAAAGGACATTTTGTAGTTCTTCAAGCCGTGCCCCCTTTGCCCCCTCAAGCCGAGTTTTGATAATTTTGAGCAAGCTTCTGTTTGTCACTTCTGTCTGGCCGTTGGCCTGAGGGTGTCTTGGAGAAGAGCAGTGATTCTTTACTCCTAAGTTTTGGCAAAATTTTCAAAACTTAGGATTGTCAAACTGCTTTCCATTGTCTGATATTATGACATGTGGGACTCCAAACCTGCAGATGATGTTTTCCCACACAAATATTGTGACTTTAGCCTCCGTTATCATCGTCATTGGTTCTACTTCTACCCATTTTGTGAAGTAATCAATTACGACGATTAGAAATCTGAGTTGCTTCTTCCCTAAAGGGAATGGGCCCATAATGTCAATTCTCCATTGGGCGAAGGGCCATGGTGAAGATATAGGTGTCATTGTCTCTCCTGGTCTCGTTTGAACATTTACGAAGCGTTGACACTTATCACATGCTGTGACGATGTTGTATGCATCTTTCTGTAGAGTTGGACAATAATATCCTGCTCTGAGCGCCTTTCCTGCCAAGGATCTTGCCCAAGCGTGATTTCAACAGGTACCCTCATGTATCTCATAGAGTACATAATTTGCTTCTTTTGAGCTGGCACATCTTAGATATGGGAGTGAATATCCTCGTCTGTACAGCACGTCGTCAATAATGACGAAGTAAGCTGCTCTGATCTGTATCTTTCTTACTTTTGTCTTATCTTTTAGGAACCATCCTTCTTTTAAGTAACGGACAATGGGAGTCATCCACTCGGTCTATTCTTTTATCTTCAAAACTTGCTCACCTTTTGTGCTTGGCTGCCCCCTTATCTCTATACATAGTTCGGAGGTTGCATTGTAGTCATCTTACAAGGCCAATCTTGCTAGGAAGTCAGCTTCTACATTTTTGGTTCTTGGGATTTGAATAAAATCTAGGCTGTCAAAGTGCTGTGAGAGTTGTTGGATGATCTTCAAGTACTTCTGCATCCTTTCTTGTTTGGCTTCGTAATATCCCTTTACTTGTCCTATTATTAGCTGAGAATCAACTTGGACAATAAGATTCTTTGCTCCTAGAGCTTCTGCTAGACTTAGCCTTATTAGCAATGCTTCATATTCTGCCTCGTTATTCATTGCTGGGAATTGCAATCTAACTGCATACTTCAATGTTTCTTTTTCTGGAGATATGAGCACTACTCCTGCTCCTCCCACTTTCTTCGTGGCAGAGCTATCTGTTTGGACCATCCATGTTTCCATAGGAGGTTATTCTTCCTTATAGGAGGAAGTGAATTTTGCAATGAAGTTTGCTAGCACTTAGGCTTTGATTGCTGCTCGGGGTCGATATTCGATGTCAAATTAACCCAATTCAATCGCCCATTGAATGAGTCATCCTGCTGCATCTATCTTGTTCATTGTCTTTCTTATAGGTTGGTCTGTCATGACGACGATGGGGTGTGCTTGGAAGTAAGGATGGAGTTTTTTAGAGGCGACCAATAATGCGAAAGTTATCTTTTCCATCCTTGGGTAACTTGCCTCTGCTCCTTGGAATGCCTGGCTAGTATAATAGACTGGCTTTTGGAAGTTCCCTTCTTCTCTGATCAGTGATTAACTTACTGAAGTGTTAGATACTACTAAGTAGAGGTATAGGTTCTTTCCCATTATCGAGGGGCTTAATAGCGGTGTCTTTGTCAAGTACTCCTTAAACTTGGCAAGGGCTTCCTCGCATTCGTCAGTCCATTGAAAGGCTTTTTTCAATACCTTGAAGAATGGCATACACTTGTCCGTTGCCTTAGAGATGAATCTGTTTAGGGCTGCAACCTTTCTTGTCAAGCTTTGCACCTCCTTCACTGTGTTTGGTGACTTGACCTCGATTATTGCCTTTACTTTGTTTGGATTTGCCTCTATACCTCGTTGGGAGACCATGAATCCCAAGAACTTTCCTGAAGCAACAGCAAAAACACACTTTGCAGGGTTTAATTTCATATTGTACTTACGTAGTGTCCTGAAGGTTTCTTTTAGATCGTCTAAGTGGTTGGCTTTATCCTTACTTTTCACTAGCATATCATTTATGTACACCTCCACATTCCTTCCAATCTAGTGAAAGAACATACGTTTCACTAATCTTTGGTAGGTGACTCCTGCATTCTTTAGTCCAAAGGGCATAACTTTGTAGCAGTACAACCCTTGCTTGGTAATGAATCGCCTTTGTCCATAAGAATCTGGTTGTATTTAGAAAATGCATCCATGAAACTTAAGAGTTTGTGTCCAGTAGTTGAGTCTACCAGCTATTCAATCCTTGGCAAAGGGAAGCTATCTTTTGAGCAAGCCTTGTTCAGGTCTGTAAAGTCGACACACATTCTCCATTTGCCATTGCTCTTCTTTACCATTACCATGTTTGCCAGCTAATCTAGATAAAAGACTTCCCTTATGAAATCAGCCTTTAGTAGCTTCTCTACTTCTTCAGTTACTGCTTTGTTGCACTCTGGCACAAATATTCTCCATCTCTGCTGTACAGGTTTGCACTCTAGATTGACATTGAGACGATGTTGTATAATCTTCCTATCAATTCCAGGCATATCCTCATGTTTTCAGGCGAAAACATCTTGGTTTGCCTTTAAGAAGGAAATCATCTTCTCTTTCTCTAAGGTTGGGAGTGTTGTTCCGATCTTCAATACCTTCGTCGAATCTTCTAGGATGATCTTAACTTCTTGTGGTGTTTCTGATGGTTCGGGGATGGGCTCTGGTTCATTGATCACCCACGTGTGGTTCTTTCCAGATGCTAGGGCAGCTTGATAGCACTCTCTTGCCAGAACTTAGTCTCTTCTGATTTCTTCTACCCATGGGCTCTTGGAAACTTCACTTTCAAGTAATATGTTTACATTGCAGCTCTTAGTCTGTTAAGTGCAGGTCTTTCCAAGATGATGTTGTATGTTGAAGGGCAATCAACTATGAGGAAGTCAATTTCCTTGGTGACTTGTGCTTGATAAGTTCTTGCAATTATGGTTAGAGTGAGGATGCCCTTAGGGACAACTCTATCCCCTGTGAAACTTACCAAAGGCGAGGTGAAAGGCCTAATCATTTTCTTGTCCAGTTTCATTTGCTGAAACGTAGGCAAGTAGATGATATCTACTGTGCTTCTGTTGTTGATGAGCACTTGATGGATGTTGAATTCTTCCATTCTGAGCATGATTACTAGTGGATCGTCACGAGGTTGCTTGATGTTGCAACCGTCTCTCTCTAAGAAGACAATATCAAGCTCATCATTCTTTGACATCTTTATTGGAGGGAGCCACGAATGGACGCTATTTATTTCTCTCCCATGTACTTTTTTCAGGGACTTCGATGTTTCGCCTACCATTAGTCCTCCCGAGATCATCATCTCTCCTGCTGGGGGTTCGCTATCTCCTGCTTCTGAAGTTCTGTCCTGATCGTCCTTCCGTTGGTATATGTGGGGCTCCATTTTTCTGACGTACTTCTATAACTTCCCTTGTTAGATTAAAGTCTCCACTTGGTCTTTCAAATGCCTACACTCATTGGTACGATGTCCGTGGTCCTAGTGGAACCTACAGTACTTGCTCTTGTGTCTTCTTTTTACTGGAGTGATAATTGGCTTTAGCCATTACAGGGAAGGGTCATCCCTTATCTGCATAAGGACTTGCTCAATTGGTATTATTAGAGGAGTGAAGTTAGTGAACTTGGGTTTCCTGTTTGGAAGTTACTTCTTTTTCCCTGTGGTCTGCTCAACACTTCATGTCTCCTTCTTCTTTTTGGGATTGCTAGTTATTCCTTCGTCTCTCGTCCTTTTTCCTTTCATTTCTTTTGCGAGCACCGCATCTTCTGCATTCATGTACTTCTGAGCTTTACGGAGTAACTCTGCGACTGTTTTTGGTGGAATTTTAGTGATTGAGAAGAAGAAATCTCTTGGCAGCAACCCTGCTTGGAAAGTTGTCAGGATCACTTGATCTTCAACTTCATCTACCTGTAGAAGTTCCTTATTGAATCGGGTAACGTACTATCTTAGTGATTCTCCTTCTGCTTGTTGAATGTTGAGAAGATGGCTAGTTGGTTTTTTGTGTCTTTTCCCCCCTAATGAAATGATGATTAAAACCCTTGTTGAGTTGTTCAAAATTTGCAATAGTTCCTGGGGGTATCTTGTTGAACCATACCCTGGCTGCTCCTTTCAGTGTTGTTTGGAATGCCCCACACATTATCTCATCTGGGGTCATCTGCAATAGCATCAGCGTCTTGAATGATTCGATGTGATCCAAGGGGTCCTTGGAACCGTCATACGACTCCAACTGTGGAACGCGGAATTTTGGTGGAAGGGAACGATTATCAATAGTGAATGGTGAGACCATCCTTCAAATCATCCCTTCCAGATTCTCTCCGCCTTTGTCCTTCATAACACTTTTTAGTTCGTCCATCTCTTTCCTCATGTTGTGAAGCTCATTCTCCACCTTGGTGGAATCTTCTCCTGAAGTTCTATCTTGCCTGTTGGCTTGAGAGTTTGATTCTTCTTCATTTTGGTTTTCACCTGTTTGCCAACGTTCAGCATTTTGAGACTCTATTGTCTTTCGTAATTCTTCATTCTGGCGAGTCAGCTTTTCCACATTAAGGGCTTGGATTTGTTGTTGTTGCATAGTGTTTGGCTGAGGTGCAATTTCTACTTCCATCTCGTACTTCGAGGAACTCTTTTGTCACTAGGAAAGATGGCTTGAATGATTAGCGTTTCCCATAGACGGAGCCAAACTGATGACGTAAAAAATTAGCAATTGAGGTCTTCATCGTAGCAGATGGATGAAATTGTGATTGAGGTTGTCTCGGAGGAAAACCTACAAAATGAACTAGGTGGAAGAGTAACATGCCAGTGTGGCATTAGCCAAACCACCTCTGATGCTTAAGTCAGTAAGGGAGAAGGATTCTAGAGAGAAAAAGAGTGGAGAGTGATTTCGTAGAGTATTTGTGTGTACCTTTAACTTTTGTTACCTTCTCTTTTATAGTTGTGTGCCTAATCAATGGGTAATGAATTGCTGTATTTATGTTTAACGGCTAGTGCATTACAGAATCTTTGTTTGAAGTTTACAGCTCATTTTGTGACCGTTGCTTTGTCCATTATGTTTAGTCATCAATGGGCGTAATAAATGTGGAACGCCTTCAATGTGTTAATGATGATCTCAGCTTAGGGACGATCATAAAATTCTAACACATCAGTATCTATAATAGATATCTGTCAAGACACAACTACATGTGATAAGCTACTTTTTCCTTTGGCTATCACACGAATTCTCACACACATGCACGTTTCTATTCCTCATTCGCCTCTTTTTTCTTGCATGGGTGCTATTAGATAGGAATCTTTGCTGAGGAGCACTACACAGCTCATGGCCAAGCGGCCTTGTCAGGAGTCCACTCCCGCTCTGCAGGAGTAGGCTGACATTCATGCTGCGAAGGATGCTGCCTTTCCCTCTCGACCCCCTTCCACTTCTGCTCCATATTCTTCTTCTTCTAGAGTGGAGGCATCTCTTACTGCCACCTTGGATCAACTTCAATATATACGTGTTGATTTTGGTAGTTGTCTTGACTATCTTTCTATTGAGATGTGTCAGATGAACACCAGGATTAGACGCATTGCTTGCCGTTAGTCACGCCTTGGTGGTTTTGCTCCTTCACCCTCTCCTAATCCTTTTGAGGAGTCTTTTGATGGTGGAGATGATAAGAGTGATGACGGTTTTGGTTCTACCCATGATGATGAGATGACTGATTCTCAATGATTCATCTTTTGTCACTCATGACAAAAGGGGGGAGTAGTTTTGGTTATGAGAGAGTAATCATGTTATTAGGGGGAGAGCTAGTTGTTAGGGGGAGGGTGTTTTTGAGATATGTAGTGAGGTTTTTGTTGTATAGTTCTCATTACATGTAGCTTGGTCTTGTGACCTTTTTACATACATTGTACTTCTTTCTATATATATATGATGATGATGATGTGTGTATTTCATCTTTATCTCACATGTGTTGTTTCTTTTCTCTCTTTATGCACACACTTCTTCTTTTATATAACTTGTCTACATTTCACACTTGATGCCTTGATAGATCTTGTTTAAGTGTTTCAATTAAGATAGGTTGCAAGCCTTTCATGCCATGATCTCTCTTCTTGCAAAGGTTTTTCAAGAGTTCATAGTAGTAGTTAGACTTATGTACTTTTTGTGTAATAGTTATGGAGATTGTTATTTTATACTTCTCTCATAATTATGCTTGTGGTTTTGTCATGGATTGTCAAAGGGAGAGATTGTTAGGGTCATATTTTCTATGTAATTGGCTAATCTTTTGACAAAACGCATTTACTTGTAATTGGGTAGATTTAAGTTGGGTTTAATATATCAAGAAGTATGTTGATTAAACATATTAAGTGATATCTTTAAAGTCATGAAAATTGATGTAAGAAGCAAGTGAAGAAAAGCTGATTTATCAAGTCTTGATAGAAGTTTGACAGAGACTGCTACCGAGGTTAAATGAAGAAGCTCGACACAAGCTCAATCTATCGAGAATTACGATTTCAAAAATTTAGATTGAGATCCAACAAAAATACATTATCAAATTCTTAAATCTCCAAAAATCAAGTAAACAAAAAAAGAAAATAGCATACTCATTTTATCATGCTTCTAGTCCCACTTATGATTAGCCATTGTGCAAATTACAATTGTACATAGTTAAATCCATCCATTCATCCTTCCTTGTTTATAGATTCAATAATTGTTTAAAATATTGTTAGGTTCTAAAAGTTTAGAACAATTGGTAAATCGTGAGCACAAACTTGTCTAGATATAGATCTTAGAGTCTATAGAGTATATTGGACAATGCTCAAGGTGCTGCAAGTCATAATACAAGAAAAAGGTAGTTGCAAGTTTAGGAAATTTGAAATAGGCCAAGTTCAACTGATCGAGAACAAGGCTCGATCGATCGAGATGCGAATTTTGCAGATTTTAATTTCAGCCCACTACTCATTAAGCCCATTAAGTGATTAGGGTTTCGGTCTATTTCACATAGTATTTAAAGGAAACCCTATGACATGTTTTGAGGAGACTTTGGAGGTGTTCTTGTGAGATCTAAAAGGTGCTATGCTTTCTCCTTTCAAAGTCACTACCGGAATTCCATCTACATATTATTAGAACCGGTAGATCTGAAATTGTTGCAACAAGATCATACATAACTGATGATTTAAACCTTCAAGGTGGTCTTGGAGTCACAAACTGGAGAGTTTGTGTTGCTAAACCTTTGAGTGGGATCTAAAAGTCACAAACGTGGTTGTTTGTGTGTAATAGATTCAAGATAGAAGAGTCTGTGGATTTGGAGCTGCACGTGGTCATTTGAGCAGGTACTACAATAGGTAGTAGTAGATTTAGGGTTAAGTCTAGTGGAAAAAACTTCCATTCTATCATAGTGAATCTTTCACCTTGAGTATAGCTACGTCAAATCCTCCCTAAGTTTTTTACCTTGAAACTGGATAGTTTCATTGGTTTTATTGGGTAATCATATCATTGTCATATTTATTTTTCCACATTGCATGATATGATTCATTACTACTTAACCTAGATCTGAATAATAAACCTAAGTGTCAAATTGGTTAATTAATTAGGTTAAACAATTTGTGTGTTCTGGGGTCTAAACAAACAAACAAATATAATTTTTACATCCACATTAGATTGTGAAGAACTAGAAAAAGACTTATTTGTAACTATTGTAAATGAGAAATGACTTACATGTTTCATAACTTTACATTAGATGATGGATGGAAAAGGACCATACTTGACTCACTTATAAATAAATAAAAAATATAACTAATGTTTAAAGTGGTGCTTGGTTACTTTAGAGGGAAGTGAAAAATTAAGGTAAAGGGTAGTGGTCCCATGTGGGCCATGTCATTATTAAGAAACTAGCATTTAACCTACGCAATGCGCGGGGAAAATTTTACACTTATAAAATACCATCAAATTGACATAACAATACAATAAAATACAACAATTAATATGTTTATTAAAGGCTTTGTTTTAATAATGCCAATTAATTCAAAAAATAAAAATTACAATTGTGCGATGTAGAGTTAGGTTCAATAACAATGTCAAAAGTCCAAAATTCCCCATAGCAAAAAATAAAGTCTTAAGTACTTATTAACCACAAAAACATCTAGTGAGCAAAGCCATATTCTAGCTAGGCTTGATGTACTATAAATGCCAGCTTTGTTTCACTTGGATGAATTGAGTCATCATCAACCACCTGCAAAAACTATAGCACATATGTAGAACCCCCTCAAATGGATTCTTTGGTGTGCTAAATGGGTGATTGTTGTTCAAATGGAGGCAATAGCATAATGAAGACCTATTTAAATGTAACCTTTGAAATAATAGGAACTAATACAACCTTTTGAGCTCCATGTAAGGAGAACATATTCAATAATAATATAAGGTAAAATTCCAATGTATAAATACAAAAAAGCAATATTTTAATTTCTATTGGTAGAAAGTAAGTGATTGATAAGAGAAAGCATAATTGATATAAAAAAGAACTTTGATGTACTTATAAGTATTATAAGATCTTTTATAGCCTTAGTAGTAAGCAACAGATTGATGTAGATGCCAAAGATTGTTGTTCTAGTCTTAAATAGATATAAATAAATAAAGCATCAAACATGGTTAACAATTGAAAATTTTAATATATAAACAACATCTAAATTAAATCTGTGAAAAGTTGACAACCATAAAAGAGCAAAGAACCTAAAACAAAATTGGAAAAGAAAAATAAATTCATATTTTTTCTCTGCCAAGTTACAATTTGCTCAACCTTTTGTAGTCTGAATTCTAAGAGTACATCTTACAATCCTTGCCACCAAATTTCCACTATGGAAGTTTCAAGTGTGTAATGGTCATAAGCATTATAGTGTCAAGAGATTTTTTTTTTTTTAATAATTAAAAGCACATAGTTCTTGTAATTCAAATCATTTTATTTTTTGATAAGTTGTAATTCAAGTGGTTCTTTAGAAAATTATACTAAACCGATGTCCAAAGTTGAAGCACATACATGCTAGAGGAATTGCATCTAAAATCTCATCTTTAAAACATTTAAACACGTTAAGCAGTTTGGATATTTTCTGTTTTCTTAACTTTTTATATCAGACTATCAGAGAATAGAGGTAAAATTTCTTCTTTTCACCACGTATAGACATTTCCTTCACTTTAGATAGAGTATTAATTCTACTTTAATTACTTATCAAAAAGAACTTTGAAAGAAAAACACTTCCATTTCTGTACAAACAACATGAGAAAAAAAATTTCTCAGTTGGTACAAACTACTTTCTATTCTTCTCAAATAGCACTTGAATTTACACATCCAAAAATTGGGTTTTATTAAATACACCAGAATATGTATATAAAAAAAAAAAAAAATCAAAACTCAGTAAATAATTAATTATTTTCATTCATATACCAAAGCAACAATTCCTAAATAACCTTATAAAATATAAGCCTTTTTCTGTTCTACATGAGCAAAATTCTAGCAATGCAACTTTTTTTTTTTTTTTTTTTTTTTTTTTTTTTTTTTTTTTTTTGCATAGCAATCATTGGAAGAAACACTAAATTTCCTATAACGGCACCCACTCCGGTAGCTCCCAACTACTAAAAATATCTTCTTGTGGTGGTTAATTGTGCATTGTACCCCAGTTTTCTACACTATTTTATTGCTGATGAACTGACATAATTTGTCCAAAAGCAAACTAAATTTCAGTTATTGAAAACAACTGAAATAAAAAATTTATTCAATTTTGAAATGAATCTGTTTGACTGCCAAATGTATATCGAACAATATATAAGAAAACCTTGAATAAAAAAAATTACATTAGCTCACATTTTTTTTTTTAAAAAAAGGTTGACTTATGAATCCAAAATCTTCTCAACTACATTACCACCAACAAATCATTTCAATTGTCCTTACTAAATTTGCTTGCAAATACGTAAATTGACTACTTACAAATAAAGAAAATATACAATGTTACACCTCTGTGATATAAAAAACACAATAACCAATATCTTGAGTTATTCTTGTTACAGTACAACGTTATGGGAAAACAATGCACTTCAAAACACTAAACTAAGTGGCATAATCTTTAATGGGATGTTGTAGGCATCAAGGCCTATTATAAAAATATGAAGAATGGAAGTATTTGCCTATTTTAAAAATACCAAACATTGATATATAAAACAGCAAATGAGTTCCACTAACCATTACATATATCATGAATTCCATCCAACACATGATAGACTATTATTAATTTAGCCAACTTTGAAAGCAAAACAATATATATATATATATATATATGAATAAAATTTCTACTTTGATTTTAGTTTAATTTTTTAGTTTTGTTTTAGACCTACTATCATATAGTATATCTTCAATTTGTTATGCCTTCCAAAAAGAAAAATAAGAAAAATATTATTAAATCAAAACCAAAATAATCAGATTGGCTAAAGAAACAATATATATATATATATATATATATATTTTAAATCTCATAGTTGAAGATAATAATTCTTTACTACAAAGCATGCTGTTAAAAAAATTCCAAGGCATAGGTAGGAGCGGTGTTAAAAAAATTCCAAGGCATAGGTAGGAGCTTTCGCTGTGAATGACCTCAAGCTATGTATCCACACCCAATTTTGCATCCCACCTTGGCTGTGGGAAATTTTAGACCAACTTTGTAAAAAAAAAAAAAAACCTATTCAAGTGCTATTTTTTCAACCCACAAATTAGCAAACAATATTTTTAAAAGGCAATCTTTGAAAGAAAAAACATATTATCACCAAAACTAATCAAAGATGTAAATGTGTTTGCGAAATTGATTTACCAATAGCAATTTCTATAAGCTTTTATTAAAAAGATAAATTGCACATACAAATGTGACCTATAGAAACTAAAGCAATAGAAATCCAAAACTTACTGCATAAATAAAAACCAAGCTTTATAGAAAAATACTTCAAGAAGTAACTAAAAGTTAGGCTTATGAGTAAAAAAGACTTCTCAATCTAATGGGTCCGAAATTCTTTTTTAAATATCCTTGACACAACAAATTCTCTATTGATAATGCAATAGGCTCTTACAAATATTAAAAAATAAAAATAAATAAAAAAGACCAAAACCGAAATATCATATTGTGTTCAATCATAGAGGACTATGTATTGAAATATCTTTTTCACTTACCGAGATAGCTTACCAATAGATATCAGTTGCTATATAAATTCCATCATCAATGACAGAAGCATTTCTCACTGGTTATTACCTCACAACAGGCTTATCTAGGCTCCAAAAACCATACCAAACATAGATAGTTTCAATTTTTAGTAGATTTTATAAATGAGATAACATGCACACACAAAAAAGAAGAAGAAGCTTGTTCTACGTATTAAACTTTCACAACAAAATAACAATATAAAAGTATGGTTCAATATCAATAGTTTGAGATTAAATTTAATCTCCTTGGTGGGCTAACAAACAAAAATTAAAATAAAGGAAACTACAGCTACAACTCTTTTTTAATCTATATAGTATACCAGTACCATTCCTTCATTGAGGAATTTTATCAATCATATTATACACAAACCCTCCCCCCAAAAAAATTCATTAGCATTGCTAAAATCAATGCAATAAACTTTAACATGAAAGAATTAAGAAAGCCCATAAAAACCAAAAAATCAAAAACAGCCCACAATCCTTTCACACTCAAGAGTAGGTGGATACTTTTTATTACCTTGACAATCCTTCCTCATTAACTGGACACTACCACCAACAATAGCCAAGTTGCTCTCTAAGAAGCTTTCATGTACACAACCCAACCATCAAATCACAATGAAAGTTGTCAGCCACCAACCAATCAAAAAATCTCATATTATACTTCTGAAAATATCAGAGACTTTCTCTGCAGCCAAACACAACAATAATAAAAAAAAAAAAACGTTGAAATAAAGAAATGGAACCTTATTAGAAGCAAATTGAAATATGAAAAACGAACAAACAATTTAACTGATTCTTAGGTGCAGATTTTAGTCTTATAACCCAAATTGACTTTTGAAATAAACAATACTTGAACTAAAAGCAATTTGAAAATAAAAGAATTAGTAAAACTAAATAAAAGTTAAAACGATTCACAAATGATATTATGCAATTTTGTTGGAAAGGGAGGAAAAGAGTGACCTTGAAGGAGTTGGTGCTTTGGGCTAATAGCATCACTGGGGAAGGGAATAAAAAAGGCCAACAAACATCACTTAAGAATTTTATCAAACAGCTTGTGTACATGTAAAAGAAACAACACTTAATAAATCATTGTGAAATTCAAATGTAACAAAAAAACTTCCTAAACGTATGTATTAGTACTTCAAAATTTGCAATTTGAGCCCATATCTAACCAATGTTGCCTGGACAATATTCAAGTGCATATCAATTAACTTTAGATTAAATTCCCATTCTAAACATATTGGGCATAAATCAGCAACTTCAATCTGAGAAGAACAAATTCCAAATCAAATGAAAATTGAAACTCTAATAGATGATGGGAATAAAGTTGAGAATAATAATGAGTTAGGAGAGCAATAAAATTGATTACTTGAGCAAACAAAGTCTTGAAAGAAATGAGAGGTACACATCAGAATCTGTGTTGGACCAGGGAGAACAACTTGCTGCAAGGTTTTGTGAGAAGAGACCTCTGTTTCCTGAAAAGTGAAAGCCAAAAAAGAAAGAAATATATGAAATAAAGAAAACATAGAGCACAAATTGGAAGCAGTAGGTAAAACGAAAATAAAAAACAACTTGCAATTTTGGTTTTTAGATGGTTCTAGGTTTTTATGCTTTGAAGTTGTGTCCCCAAAACCAAACACAACAATTAATAATAGAAAACAGAGATTAAAAAAAAATAGTAAGCATGTCAAATTAACCATTTAAATTAGGGAAAAAAATTTGTGGGAGAAAGAAGAGGTGCCTATCGGAGAGACTGAACATCATTAAAATGTGAAAATATGCAGCAACAGAAATACAACCCATGGACATACATAACAGAAACAACAATAGATATTATACTTAGCCCCCTTGTAAGCACAGATTATGCAGAAAATCTTGAACCTGTTCTGCAGAAAACAGAATATGCAGTAGCAGAAATACAGCCATGGACATACATCATAGAAATAGCAACAGATATTACACTCAGGCCCCCTAAGCAAAGATTATGCAGAAAATCATGAACCTATTCTGCAGAAAACAGAATATGCAACAGCAGAAATACAGCCCATGGACATGCATCACAGAAACAACAACAGATACATCATTTTTCTTTGGGTCTGAATTAATGCATCATTTTCCTTTGAGTGTGGCGTTTCAAGTTTGTTTTGCGCATGTTTGTTTTTTAAGCGGGTATTTTTCCTACATGGCAGATAACTAAATCTAAATCTAAACCAATCGAACCAAGAAATTCAAACCTAAATCATATTCAATCCCCAAATTTATTAAATGAATACAAAAACAAAAACAAAAACTTTACTGGTTACGGCTAAACAACATGTCTCTCTGTGCTTGCGGTTCCAACAAACCTTAACCGAACAACTTGCTTTGATAAAATTAGATACTCTAGATTGTAGAAAGATTCCACTTCATTTCTGTAGAGAAAGAAATTGAATGAATTAAATCCAAAAGAGAAGAATTCAATCAAACCCATTACTGAAAATATTTAACAAAAAATAGTCACATATCAGAATTCTGATTTCCTTAACCCTTATTCTTGGAACCAAAATCTAACTATGATTGTATAAGTGGAAAACATATAGAAAAAGTAATTTAACTTTAAATTTGGTGGGAAAAAAAAGTTAGAGAAAGAATAGGGACTCGTTGGAGGCATTGTTAATCAAAAAGTCAGAAGAAGAAGGAACAAATTTTTAAAGGAATTGGGAAACGATTCCCTTTTTTCTCTAAACAAAAGCAAATATCTACAAACATTTTGATAGAAAACACTAAAACCCAAAACAAAAATGAATCAAATCTAAACCTATCCAACAAAAAAAAAAAAAAAAAAAAAAACTCAATTAAAAGTAAAATTTCATACCCAAATCTAAAAATGAAAAAAAAAAAAAAAATTTACCATTTCCGGTTCCGATGATTCGAGTGGTTGATATATGGCCTAATGAATAATCGCCAGCCTTGCAATTGCTGTTCTGACGATTCTTACGAACTCTGCCTCTTTCTTTCTGTATACGGGCAAGACTTTTGAATGTAATTTACCAGTTAGTGTTGTATTTATACTCAAAGACCATCAGGCTGTGATAGCATGCCCCTCCAAACGATGCACCGTATGATTTTTTAAAGATTAAACTGTACACGTGTCTGAATTTTAGATAAGCACTTTTCCTATTTGTCAGCACCTCCTTAATTGTTATATGATATGTAATGAGTTTATTTATCAAACACATATGAAACCTATCAGTGAGTCTATACTTGACTTGTTTTGTATCGAGCCCTATAGATCACGAGCTTGTTCATGAACAATTTTTTTAGCTTGGTTTCGGCTCATTTATTAAACAAGCCTAAACTAAGGCTCAATCTTGGTTTTTATTTTTTATAAACAAAAAAACATGAATGGGCTTTTTATTAAGTCAAGCCCGAGTTGTTTATGAATGGCTTGGTTCATTTATAGCCCTACAAAGTGTGTCTCACATGCTGAAGAGAATAAAAGAAAGAAATAAAGGCCATTCAGCCAAAGTGCGAACTGAAGGAAAGAGAGACATGCACACAGACAGAGTGTGGGAGAGAAGTTCTTGGTAAAACTATTAAAGAGGCTATAGACACTCAATTTCACACCCATAATTTAACGCTGGGAGATGAACAAGATAATCATTATAAGTACTCAAAAATCATGATTGCATTTCATGCATTAAGTCATTCATCACATATCATGAAAATGATCTTGAGATTCTAATGATCATAACGATACGTTCGGTTCCCAAATCGGGCAGTTGGATTGAAAGATATCACAAGATCAAGTTTTAGCAGTTTGCATGCATTCATTTGGGTGGAATTGATCATATGTGATTAACTAAAATTAATTTAGATTGGTCAACAATTAAAATTAATTAAATGAATTTCTGTGATTGGTAGTTTATTTTTGTTAAAATAAGTTTGGTTGCATGGGAATAAAAGAAATAATATGATAATGTTAAAATTGAACTAATAATTAAGTTTTTAGGGTAATTATCTTCGAGATAATTATTTTAGAGATTTAATTATCAAGTTGAGAAGCATTCTATCATGAATATAAGTCCAAGACACATCCAAGTACAATTCCCAACTCATAAAAATGCCCAAAAAGTGTCCAAAACATGCAGGGAAACGAATTCTGGACGAAGTTGTCAGGAGTGCCAATTGGCACAAATCACAAGATTAGTCCATATACATTTTGTTCAGGTAAAAAATCATCAGATTCTCTCTGATTTCTAAAGTAACCCCTTCTTGTAGAATCCATTCATGCAAGTATTTTTATCTTATTTTTCATAATCATGCATTTGTTTCTTATGTCTCCTTCATAAACATGTATTTCTTTCTTTTATTTGTTTATATCATCACGTTCATAATATGTTTATTGCATGCTTGTCCTTTAAAAAAAAATTCACATGATTAGTTTAGGTTTTAATGTGTTGATTAATTAATAATGAGTCAAAAATAACATGGGATCGTCATTCCGTGTTTATGATGACCCAAATAAGCGTTACGCATTTATTGTGTGCATTGATGATAAAAAGTAACGGACGGAGCAACAATAATGAGTGAGCTGTGTACTTTAGAGCTCCCGTTCATGACAAACTAGCCGTTGCCCATAAATGCCAAAATTCATTAGCCATGAAGACAAGAAAACAACTATAAAAGAAGGGGACAACATAATCCAAAGGTACACACAAATACTTACCCAAAAACTGCTCCAAGTCATTTTTCTCTCTACATTACTCTCTTCCTTTCTAACTTAAGCATCAGAGTGTTTTTAGCAAATACCATACCGATGTATTGCACTTCTTTCTCAAGTTTTCTTGTAGGCTTTGACCGGAGACATGACCCACCGCGGGATCGTCCATCCAGTGAGACGAGGTCCTCAACTTGGTGATTTTTTGCATCATCAGTTTGGCACCGTCTGTGAGGAACGCTAATCATTCAAAGCCATCTTCCCTAAGTGACAAAAGGGAACCTCGTAGCATAGAACATTCGACTGACATGTGTTTTAAGAATATAAAGAACATACAATTCAATCTTTAGATTTTCAAAATATGTAGTCATGTTAATTTGTCTCTTAAGAGTTATAGATATAACCTACAACTAAGTTTGTAACAAAACTTTAGTTTTTTTAGTAATATATTAAGCCCTTACAAACCAAAAAAAAAAAAAAAAATCCCAAGAAAATTGAACTAAATTTTGAAAGAGAAGTAAACTGTAGCATTGATAATGAGACTATCATGTAATGATTTCAAAATTTAAAAAAAAAAAAAAAAAAACACTCAGACAAAAATGATAAGACTGTATTTGTTTTTTTGTTTTTGATGAAGAATATTTTGTATGATTCCCTGTGGAAAAATTTTCTAGAGCTGCCTTTGAGGACTGCACTATCTAATCTCCATCTCCAAGTCTTCAAGATTTCATATTATGCTGATTATTCAGAGGACTCCAACACACCGCACGTTACTCTGCTCAGACCTCAGATCTTTTCCACAGATTATTCGAAGTCAATTTCAAAACTGTAAGTTTGTCTCCGTTAGCATACTACTCATCGTAGTCCACATAAAAGAAGAGGGTCCCAACATTTGTTTTAGGTTGATTATTCTACATAGGATTGCACTGTCTAATAATCACCAAGTCTTCAAGATTTATTTTATGCTGATTATTCTACGGAGGACTCCCAAGTCTCCAACACGCGTTATTCTGCTAATATCTTTTCCACAATTATTCGAAGACAATTTCAAAACTCTAAGTTTTTCTCCGTTAGTTTACGTCAAATAAGGGTCCCAACATTTATTTTACGCTGATTATTCAATATAGGATAGCTGAAAATACTTGGTTGATGGAGCTCACCCTCTTTGTGGGAGCCTGGAACACTGCCCCTGGACCACCTAAAAAATCCCCTAAAACAGCACTGTCTAATCTCCAAGGTCAAGTAAACCGTGATTGTCCCCCAAAGAAAAGGCAAAGTAAACCATTCTAAACACCTTTTCCACAAGTGGAGAAGGAATATTTTTCCATTTATGAAAAACAAAATATAATCAACGAAAATTGATTACCTGAGACATCCAAATCTTACACCTATAGATAGTGTGCAAGAACTTAATGGGGTTAGCTTGGTGCCATACAACCAATATGTCCGTGCGACCCAAAATGAGTCTATTGCACATTCAAAGGATTAGTTACGAAAAAAGAGTCCATCCAAAGTAAACTGGTGACTTCGGCATTTGTCAAATAGTTTATACACAATACCCAATTGCATATCAGATGTTCTTATACTAGAATTCTGTGAAACAGTTCTTGTTAAGTTGGATGTTGCAATCAAACAAACACACATGCTTTCTAAACAATCAGACAGAAAAATTACAAAAGAGAAACATATATAAACTCGAGATCCAAGTAAATAGAAGCATGTGAATGACAAAGATCGAAAATTTAATTACCCAGAAAAGAAACAGAAAATTTCATATAAGAATCGGAGAGAGAGAGAGAGAGAGAGAGAGAGAGAGAGAGAGAGAGCTACCTAATACGGTAGGAAAAGTGAGGTGGGTTTTCCTTGGCTGTATGAAACCACTGGTGTTGAGAAATTTAGACCCCAGTTGATAGAATTAACAAGTTTTAAACTCAAGTTGTTAATTAGATTTATTATGCATAAACCTTGTTAAAACAAACAAACATCAAAATATGAATGCTATCCTTTTGCACGAATCCCAGTACGTGACTAACCAATGATGCACGACTCCCACTATGTGACTAACTCTAGCAACTTGAAGATGTTGTTGGCTGCAAAGTTCTTCACTTCATCAACAATGAAGATCAATAAGCACTTGGTTACAGAATCCTAAGGCCCAAAGACGCAGTAACTTCTTTCAAAGAGAATAATGCACTCGGTCACTTTTTGCATGTGTTCTCCATGTATTCTCTTTTGTGACGGCCTTTAAAATAAGCCTTATAAATGTCTAGAGTTGTGAGAAAAGAAACCCTACAAATACATGTCAGCATGGGCCGAAATCAGATCTAAAAATTTTGATTTTGTAATTCTTGATAGATACAGTTGTTGACCTATCTGTCAAGACCTCGATAGATATATCTATCGAGCCATCTGTCGGGAAGCTGTCTAACTTTAATGAACAGCTTTTCTTCACTTTTTTCTTGGTCCAATCTTCATGGATTTAATACTTGGCTTGAACAATATGTTTTTTGAAATACTAAACCCATCCTAGATTTACCCAATTACAAGTAAAGTATATTTTGTCAAAGGATTAGCCAATTTATAATAACATATGTGAATGCTCTAAAATGTGTGAAAACACAAGAGCTGTTCAGACCCCAAGATAAAAATTATGGCTCGATAGATTTTACTCTAACTTATACTAAGTGTAGAAAAGAGTAAAAGTGAGCAGATGAACAAATAAACTACTCTAAGCCATCAACAATATAACATAGCAGTAATATGAAAGCTAAAAGAGCAGGAAAGAAGGATTCAAACACAAAGACAACATAGCTATGTGTTATCGAAGAGGAAACCGAAGTCCTCAGCGTAAAACCTCTCTGCCGCCCTCCAAGCGGTAATCGATCCACTAGACAATCAGTCACAGAGCCACATGATATTGCAAAAAATTTAACTCTTGTTTTTCCGCTTTATTTTTTTTTTTGGAGGGGCGGGGGGGGGGGGGGGGGGGGGGACACAGTTTTGTTCCCAATATTTTGGGTTACATTTTTCAACTTGCATTCAGTTTGGTTCTTATCGTTAATTCAGTAATAGAAAATGTTTACATGACTAATAAATTGCACAATTGGCACATTAGATACGTGGCTATTAAAATAATAATAAACAATTAATTTGACATTTAAAAATTGCCAAATCAGATCTAAATGAAAATAATAATTAATTTAATTTAATTTTTCCAAATATTTTTAAGAAGAATTTTTGTTGTTGTTGTTGGGTATTTCAAATCTTAATCTCATATTTCTTTTCTCCCTAATTTAATTTCTCAAATTCTTCTTAAAAATATTTTGAGAAACTAAACTAATTTTTGGTTTTAATTTTTTTTCTCTTAGATCGGACATGACATTTTTTAGATGTCAAATTTTTTTTATTATTATTATTCTAGTAGCCACGTAAGCATCTAATGTGCTACCTATGCAATCTGTTAGCCACATAAGCATTTTTCGTTATTGAGCTAATAGTAAAAACTAAATTGACTGTAAGTTGAAAATAATATGGAACAAATTTACTACTACTAAAATGTAAGGATCGAATTAAATGTGACTCCAAAATGTAGGAGCCAAAATGGTGTTTTCGCCTTTTTCTTTTAAGTGAAAAATGAAAATAGTAAATGATACTTATAAGAATTTAGTTCCAAACCTTCTTAAAACGATTCCATTATTTTCTAACATTGTATAATTGATGCAATATATATTAGATTTTATAAATTAAGCTACTTATATTTGTTAATTGAAAGTGTTTTAAATTTTATAAGTTTCTTTTAAATGAAACATAATATATTTTACATTCAATTATTATATAAGTTGAGATATTTTGTAAATAATGTAATGTGTGATTAGAATTTGTTTCTAGTACTCTTTACAAATAGTTCATCATCAATATGTCTTGAATGACTAAAGAGTTTAATAACATAAGAAAAATATAATTTTATCAAGAACTTACTAACATTACACTAAGAACGTAACATATTTGTCAATGAAGCAACTAATCTTTCTATATAAACCTCTTCTTTGAAAGCATAACCAAAGTAAACTAAGATGGGTTGAAATGGACCGAATGATATAGAATTGGACCAAATTGGACCGAATGAACGAAACTCGAACGAAGTGGGCCAAACTGGACCAAATTGAACTTAATGGATTGAAGTGGACCAAAGTTAATGGAACTAAACCGAAATGCTTCGCTGATGTGGCTCAATATATAGGAGCATAAAAATAATAAATACTATGATTCAACTTTTATTAGGTAATATACATTGATGCTTTGAGAACAAAACAACCCGTGTGGGTCCCTGCCATTTTCCATCTAGTATGTTTTAAAACATTAGTATTGCTATCGGATAATTGTTTAACCGGTACTTAATTCACAATTCTGTTGCATAATCAACTTTGGTGGTATCTAATAAATCAGATTTCTCACAGCCTTTTAGGTGAGGGAGAAGTGAAGTTTCTAGAGCGGGATTCTCTTGCTTATGTGAGCTTGTAAGGTTGAATTTATTCAACCATCTAATTGGCTTTATTCCGTGCCAAATTTGCTTGTAATTCAGCATTTAGTAACCCTGTATTTAGGTGGGTTTGATGTAAGGGTAGTGAGTGAGATAGAGTGAAGATTGCTCAAGAGTGTGCAAGAAAACAGAGAGTCGCGACTGGGACTCGCGGGTGACTCGCGGCTGCAAGCCGCCAGACGCAGTACACATGCTAAGCATGCTGGAAGATGAACAGTCATGCTAGCTGAAGCTCTACAGGACAAAACAGGACAACTGGCCATACGGTTAACTCGCGACTGGATCTCGCGACTTGGTCAAGCCGCGAGGTCAAGCCGCGAGCCACCCCTATTTTGTAAAACCTGACGTTTCACATTCCTCTCCCACTCTAGTATAAATACCCCTTTTACCCACGATTGAGAGAGAGCTTCCAGAGAGAATTTTGAGAGAGAAATCCTAAAGAAAAACAAGATTGATTCACCCACAATCTCTACCTTAGAGTCTCTCCAAATTCCCCAACTCTCTCCCTTTCCATTGTCAAATCCTTGAGAGGCATTATACCAGACCTGGTTCTCACCATCATCATCACTGTGAGACAGTTGTTTGGATTTCTGGGAAGTAGTTAGGAAGGAACCAATCTTCATTGGTTGATGCTATGGTCTAGTAGCGGAATCCAGGAAGCTAGAAAAGAAAAAGGTTCGGCGCAACCTCGTTGGAGCAAGAAGCTTGGAGGGCTTAGGTGCACTGGGTAGATTAGGCTTGGAGGGTCTATTGCTGTCCTTGTATCCCAACTGTATTTTCTAGTGGATTGTTTACCGCTTGGAGGGCGGCGGAGAGGTTTTACGCCGAGGGCTTCGGTTTCCTCTTCGATAACACATCGCGTGTTGTCTTTGTGTTTGCATCTTCCTTCCTCTCTATCTTTGCCTTTTTATTATCTGCTGTGGATTTTATTTTGTTATGGCTTAGATAGTTTTTAACCAATTTCATATTATAGCATATGTTAAGTTTCCGCACACTAGTTGTTTGACATATTGCTTGAATTGGTTAAGTTGTAATTTGGGGGTCTAAACGTTCAAAGGTGTTTTTACACGTTCTTGAACTTTCAGAGCTTGCTTGAGCGGGCGATATGCGAGCAAGAGGTAACATCTCTATTTGGGATAATTCTAAGCTTCTCTCATGACAGCTTTTTTGGGCCAATCAACCCAGTTGGCCAGTTATCAATTACATTGTGACGAATATTTGCCGATTTAAATCTTAACATAAGAGAAGGTATAACATGAGTAATGCTATAACTTTCCATAGCAATTAGCAAGTATATAGTTGCAGGCTTGCAGCTGGTAACACTCAGATTTATGGGTACTGTACGTGTAGCCGTGAAGGTACATATATGTTTTTTTTTTATGATTTTTTTTTAAATTTATTTTTTATGAAGTAGGTACATATATGTTTGGTTTGCTATTTTGGAATGCATTATAGATTTTGAAATGTAAAATAGAGATTTATAGGATCTATACTAATGACCTTAGCCATTTGTTTTAGAAACTTTAAATTTCGACTAATAATTTTTATATATAAGGCCTATAAAAAAAACCCAAAGAAAAAAGAAAAAGAAAAAAAAGGCAATAGGATTATTCAGTTTGCACTTTGTGCTTCGCATATGTGCCTGGTGTGAAACTTATAACTTTCATATAGATGAGGGTAAAAATTTTCGTCAGCCAGATGTCATGTCATTTGAGAATCGAAGTCTCTAGGAAGAATGTACAGTGGACCGTGGAGAGTGGATTAGGATTACTAACTTTTCCTGCTTTTAATGAAGAAATTAACCTAAAATGAAAATGAACCTTAGCATACAAATTCAAAGAAGGCAAGAAAAGGAAAAAAGAAGATGACATCTGACCTGTACATCAGGAATATGTATAAATGTAAATGATAATATAGGAAGAAAATAGTTCCGTAATTTTGTGGCTTAATGCTCTTGGGCTTTTCTTGCGCACAGACATGAAAAGAAACAAAGAAGGCGAAATGAAATTTCAAGCATGTACTTTGGAAATTCACAGAGAAATGCACCCAAACTTTTTAGTTGTGAAGAATTTTGTTACAGGTGAGCGTGACATTTCCTGTCACGCCCCAAATCCAAAAGGGTCCAAAGCATGAAAGAAGAACCATTAAGAGCGACAATGTAGGAGATTTATTTATTTATTTTTCCTTCTCCTCAACACATGCTAAGGATAAATAACCATACTAAAATCTCTATATTACAAGTCAGAGCTCTATAACACATTCACAAACAATAACTCAAATCATGTGCCTCCAAAGAATACATGAATATATTTCAAAGCTCCAAATGGATAACACAAAACCACAATCCCTTCTAGAATACACAACATCAACATTGGAGTTGGGCCTACATTGCCTAAAGTTAACAAACCTCAAGTATCCAACCTCCAATAGAAATAACTATGGCCTCGAATAATTTAGTAAATTGAGCACCAACAATTTATGGCACAAATCTCCCACTTAGCATAGTACTCCAGTCTCCACCAATAACTAAGCTCCGTGCCCGACATATAGCTAATTTATCTGTAAAACTGTTGGAGAGTGGAATGAGCTTAAGCCCAGTAAGTAGCATAATTAATAGGGGTGAGGGAAATGCAAGTTTCATGAGTATAAATGGTTTACAAAGCATGTTTTAATTTGAGAAAATTCTAACTAAATACTGGAAGATCATTTTCATAATAGTATGACAAGAATGATTAAATAGTGGAACACAATTTCTCAAAGTAAATACCTTGAAACTATATACCATAATCTGTGAGCACTAACAATATAGTTTCCAAAGCCTTAAAATCTAACATACTCTAATTTTATCACAAAGATACCACACTACCACTTAGACCGGTCAGGGGATCCACCTATCCACAATTGACATGATATTGTCCTCTCTGGTATGCAGAATCTTGGCCCCATGGACAATAGCCTCACCCATACCCTCAAGGTTTTTCTCTCCCCCCATAGGCAACAGAGAGAGCGCATCAAATAGGACCTCTCTTGCATGTGGTCTCTTGGCCCCATGGGCAGTAGCCTCATCCACACACAATTAAGGAACCGCTTCCCCCTATGGGCAGCAGGGAAGAACGCGCCATCCAAAATGAAAGGACACTGACCTGGATTTGATTCCGTTGTCACAAAGACTACGAAAACCAAATTGGGTGATCATCGGGAAATCACACATGGCATGGTGTTAAAACCACATAAAACTCACAAGTTACATTACTTTGAAACACATAATTTATATCTAGGTAATTTCAGAAAAACCTTAAATAATTTAACTTCCACAAAGTTTGTAAGGTTTTCAACTTCATTCTTGTCAAAAGATTTTCTATCAATTTCTCACATAACAAGACAAGATAAGCATCTTTAAATTTTCTAATATACCACGAATTCCAAGATTTCCTTATCAAAGATTAAATAAAAGATGCTCATTTTCCATATCAACAATTCATGCATTTCCCCAAATGCAATACCAAATATGATGCACTTTTCATATATAATAACATATAATAGGGTCACAAACTTTTAAGAAAACATATATCCATATATAATTTTCCAAAATGTGTTTGACCCAAAAACAACATTTATAAAACATGGTTATTTTCCAAAAATCCCATTAAAAAACTACTTACCTAAGCAGTCCATTCCAAATTTACCTCAACCGGGCACCGCATTCAATCAATCAAGTTACTAGTTCCATCACCAGGTACCTTGGAACCTAGAAACACAAGTATCAAGCATATTAATAACAAGGTCTACTACAAAATTATGCTATCAATTTTGTCTCCATAAATCGGAAAGGATTCCCTCAAAAATCAAACCTAAGGCTCTAAAGCCTAGCTTGACTAGCCCAAGACAAGTACCCCTACCCAAAAGGGAACCAAACAAGCATACAAGAAACTCATAGGACTACAACATGACCTAAGCCTTTAATTTCCCTTCTGCAAACAATGTGCATGTACCAACTTGATACAACATATGCCAATACCAAACCATGATAAAATTAGCCAATGTAAAAAACTTATCAAAGAAAGCACATATCAACTTACAAGCTAAACCACACAACAAAAGCTTGGAGTAAATTCCTTAAAGTCTCAGCATCCTAATCCCACTTTCAGATAACTTTCAACAGGTCAGCCCTTTTTATAAAATTCGTTTGGCCCCCTTAGTGTTATCCAAAAAGCTTGAAATTAAATAGGGAGAAGTATTTATGTGTCTAGTATGTACCACCAAAAATTCAACTCAAAACAATTTTTCTATAATTTATTAAAAATCACGTATTGTAGCTGACTTAAATCTGTCCCTGACAGCTTTAGAAAATTGTTATAGTTTTAAGACTAGCCCAAATTATTTGAGAATCACTCCCATTAAAACCACAAGATTTAAAGCATATTAAAAATAAGGAATAAAACCCAAAATCTCATATAAACAACTTATCAAACACTTGGTATGCAAAAAGCACATGCTCACACTTCACTTGCATAAACACGTAGTTATCACTTCACTCACACCCACATTTGCCAAAGTCATTTAAATGCAAAGAACAGACTTCCAAAAAAATCAACTCACATCAACATATGCAACAAGACCCATAGTTGATCTAGCAAACCAACCCTCAAATACCCATTAGGAAACTAACCAACCAAAACCTTTCATCAAAGCAAAAACTCTTCATATGATATGAAATTTCGGATTTTAACAAAGCCATTGCTACCCCAATCATCTTAACCCTCAAATCTTCCATTATTCACCAAAACCCATCAAGTATTCACCATAATAATCATTAAAAAGCAAAACCCAAAGGATCTCATAGAAGAAATTGAGATAAAAGCTTAGATTTTTACCTTGGGTTTAATCCACTTCAAAATCTCATGGAGTTTTGGCTCTACTAGGAGACTCAATGGAGACATAATCCTCCCTAACAGGGAGATTTCTACTAGAGAGGGGAAAGAAATGATGAAGGAGATGGGAGAAGGTCACAATTCACGTACCCAATCCTATAGGGATATCACCCCAAACGCACGTGACGTGTGGGTGAAGAGGGGTACTCATGCATGATTATCTCCTATGTCCATGCATCAATACTTCCAATGCTTAGGATCATAGGTTCATGCATCATATCATGCATTGATTTCTATTTATAGCATTTTTTTTCAAGTTTTTTGTTGGTTTTGATCTTACTTTTATTGTTCTGTTTGTTTTGAGTGTGTTCAAAATTCAAAAAACCCATAAAAATTGAAAAATCTTCAACAAGTTTGATCACGTGTTTTGTTTGTATCACATGTGAGTTTGGCCTAGTACCTTCGTACTTATGATGTAGTACATTTATGAGCCTAGCTTGTTCAGTATGCACATAAATCTTTGTGGGAGAAATCTTGAAATCTATGTGTGATTGTTGTAAATAGATCTTCAAGCTTGTCATGAATGATTGGTCAATAGTCATGATGGTCTTGATACTTGCATAGACTTGTGCCTATATCTCTTCCCATTTTATTTTTATGTTTTTGCTATAAGAGCTCACTAAATGTAAATCTCACAATGAAAAAGAGATTAAGAGCTGCAAAAGCCTGTCGCACATACTAGTATTTGACTAGGAAAAAGGGAAAGCGACTTTTGTGTTGAAATGTATGGTGCTTAAAAAGCCAAAGGCTGACTCTCAATGTTGAAATATCAAAAATTTCAAGCACCGATCTCAATAAGAGATGTATTATCCAAAAAGGATTAATTATTATGATTTATGCAGAAGCCAAATGAAAAGCTTCTTTGTTTTGTAGTCATTCTCTTGTGGGAGGTCATATATGCTCTTTTCTATAATAGAGATAAACCATTTGATTTCGTACCAGCTGTGTATGAGTTGATTGAATTGATCATTGAAGCTTCACTCTGGACTATGGACTATCTCACATTTGATACTCACACACAACACACAAGACTTTGTTCAGATAATGCTTATCTCATTTGTGTGATTGTACATGTTTAAATGTGATGTGTATGCTCAAATACTTGATGATCAAACCCAAAAAGATTTTTTGAGTGTTTTATATGTTTTTGAAAGTGATTTTATACTTTTGTGTTTCTAGTTTTGTTCAAAATGCAGTTTTGTGTTTTTCTTCAAAAAACTGGTTCAGAGATCTTTTCGCGAGAAGCTCATGACTTAGAGCTTCCCGCGAAATGTGCTTAAGGGAAATTAAAAAACTTACATTTGCATACATAAACTCTCGCTATTGCCTCGTGAGTATTTCACGACTACACACTTCTCTCAAAATGTTTTTAGGCAGAATCCTGAAAATTTTTAATTTCACACAGAAAGTCTCACGACTGTATCGTGACTTTTTCACGACCAAAAGCTTCTCGCGAAAGCTTTTTAGCTTCAGTGGTCATTTTCGCGACTGACTTGCTACTGGTTCGCTGCTGTCTAACCCACGAAAAACGCGGATTTTCAGTTTTATAATGCAAATTTGACAGTTTTTCAAACACTTAAACTTTCCCTCACACTGCCTCTCTTCAAACCCTTCTCAACCTAAAATTAATTTTCTTCAAAACCCCATCATTTTCAAGCAACAAAACCTCTGCAAATTCACTTCAAGGTATGTTTTTCTAAACATTGCTTTCATTTTTCCTTCAATTTTGAAGTTTTTAACTTAGGGTTTTAAAAAAATTGGGGATTTTTCGAAAAGGAGTTGGAGTTCTTAGTTTTTGTGAAATTTTTTCAAAAACTTTGATTGGGCTGTGTCCCATTTGCTGTTTGTGCATCTGTGTTGGCCCCTTGAGGCATTTTAAGGTTGTATTGAGGCATTTTTCAATCTGTTCATGCATTCTTCATAACAGTTACACATTGTTGCATGTCAGGTGTTTGACAAAATGTCCTAGTGACATTTTGGTGCTAAATTGGTTTCAAGTGAATTCCAATTTTTGGGCTTATACCTGTTTGACCTTGTTTAACTTTTTTTGGTCATTTTTTTGTGCTTCGCACACATTGCCCACACTGTACACACACTAGGCACCCCTCATGCATCTCATGATGCACACACATGCACCTGTACATGCACAGCCCATGCACACACTGTTTCACTCACTTCATTCACGCATTTTGAGTCTGTTTACATGGCTTAACACCTTTAGCTTGTTGCTTGTGCCTGTTTGCTTTGCTTTTAGTATGGTTTGCTATGTTTTGAGATGCTATCAATTCTGTTTTGAACTAACATGGATTTGATAATGCTTTATGTTTTGTTTGTGCCTTGTGTACTTGGTTCTTTTCTGGGTCTGTTGTTATACAGATGGCTCCAACTAAGCATGCAGCTACAAAGAAACCAACTTCCAAACATGCATGCACTGATTTTGACAACTTCAAGTCAACAGAAGCTGATATGAAGTACAATGACTGTTATAAGGACAGAACAATCATCATGGAAATGGTGGTTTAGTTGGAATCTCTTGAGGGTACCTTCATACCTGAAATATTCAAAGAAAGAACATGGACCAAGTTGTTAAACCCAAATGGAGTGGTCTACTCAGAGATAATTAGAGAATTCTTCTCAAATGCTACTGCAGAAGAAGATCACATAAACTGCTGGGTGAGACGCAAAGAGTTTGTAATTACTAAGGATAGCATTCAGGACTTTCTTGAAGTTTGTCCTCCATCTCAGCCTATCATTACCTAATATGAGGATAGATTGGACTCTATTGCATAGATGGTGAGGATACTTGATGGGTCACCAACCAAAAATGCCATGAACACAATACCATTTTCACCAGAGATGAGGACCTTGGCCTATGTGATGATTCACAACCTGTACCCAGTCACAAACCTCACTACACTGTCTGCTCCGAGGACCATCTTCCTATATGATCTCTTCACTCACAAAGAGATTGATATTTGTGGGTACATCTTTCATTTATTGAAGAAGAACATTCGTAAGCAGAACTCCAGGACTATCATGCCCTTCCCCACTCTCATTATGGGCCTTATTGCAAAGGAGAGGCTCAAACTTCCGAGCGGCCTCACAGTAGTTTAGAGGGACTACCCCATTGGTGCTCATACACTGACTAGGAGCACAACTCACATTAAAGGCTCCAAGACCCGTGTGCATACCATTCCACGACCACGTGTTGAGTAGGAGGAAGGTGACACAGAGGATGAGATAAAGCGCTTTACTACTGCTGTAGAGTCATCAGATCAGCCCTCAGCTCAGCCGTTATCTTCTGCACTAGCTTGGGGACCAGACAGGCTTGATAGTCTTCTAGCTAGAGTTGAGTAGATGTACACTTTGCTGGATTCACATGTACAGCACACAACAAACCAGTTTACTTATGTTCAGGGCTAGATCACAGCCTTATCTACTTAGATAGAGGAGTTATCCGTCAATCATGGTTCAGACTCAGAGTCTGAGGCATTCTAGCCCTTTGGCCATTCCAGTCAAAAAGGGGGAGAAAATTTTGAGGGGAAGCTGATGGAAAGCTTGCACAGCGTTAGGGGGAGCATAGATTTAGATTAGAAATCTATTGGTTTTTGGTTATTGTTTTTATAACTGCTGGTTTATGTTTATGCTTTTACTATTTTGTTTAAAACTTCAGTACACTTTGAGTTTATTCAATTCAGTCTTTTATTCAGTATAGTTTTGTGACTTTCTTAATGCTTTTGTAGCATTTTCTTTGTACTTTTAGATATTGCTAATATGTCTTGAGTACTTCACACTTGTGCCCTAGTAGGATTGTTCCTAGATGCATATACTTCGCGTATTTTGCATTGGTCGTGTGATTGGACATGCAAGTAGTCATAAGTGATTTCTTCTTTTTACATGTTCGGATGAACATTTACTTGTTATATGTTCATTGGTGTCATTCTTTAATGACTGCCCTTGCTTGATCAAGCTTTTTGTTTACATGATATCATATGTTTACATACTTGATCGCACTATGCTTGCTTATGTTCATACCTTGTATTTAACTTGTCATAAGCTTAATGAAAGTTTTGTTTGTGTATGAATGTTTCAGGTTACAGGTATAAACATGCAAGTGCTTCACAGTTTCTAGATTAGGTGTGAGTGAGTTTTGCCACTGTTCCCAAACTCACGTTTAAGTCTACAGTTTGTTTTAGGGGTTTTGTTATGGAATAGCCAAATGAGGAGATTGTAAAGTTGTGATTTACAAATATGTATTTTGTTGGCTTTTATTCCGTGCAAAATTTGATTGTAATTATATTCAATCTTTTGTACCCTGTATTTATTATGGGATGTGATTGTAAGGGTTATGTGTTAGAGAGAGAGAAAGTGTGAAGACTCAAGCAAGTGAAGCCAGAGGATTTCTCGCGGGTGTCTCGCGACTAAGCTTCTCGCGAAGTGAAGCAAGTGCCTTACACATGACTAGAATGCGAAGAGTCAGTACAGGATGGAGACAGCTGTGTCTCGCGAGTAGCTCATGGGTAAGGCCCTTCCGCGAGACACCCGTGAGACATTCTGTTCTGCCAGTCTGTACTATCTGATACAGACTTTCTATACCCACACTATATATACCCATATTACCCACAAATGTTGAAGAGAGCTTCTGAGAGAAAACCCTAGCTAAAACACTTGAGAGTTAGAGATTGTTATACCAACAATTCTCTACACATTTGTTTGTGGAATTTCCTCATCTCCTACCTCTCCATTTCTATACCATTGAGAGGTTGATAGCCCAAACACTTACCACAACCTTTCAAAGTGTCCAGTGAGGTTTTGGTGCTACTGGGAAGCATTGGAAGAAGCTAAGGATGGCAGATGCAACATGGAGATTGTTGTGGGATCTGGAGAGCTAGATACGACATGGTTCCGAGAAGCCTTGTTGGAGTAAGAGCTTAGAGGGCTTAGGTACAACGGGTAGATTACGCTTGGAGGGTCTCTTGCTAACCCATGTATCCCAATTGATTGTCTAGTGGATCAATTACCGCTTGGAGGGTGGCGGAGAGGTTTTTTGCCGAGTTCTTCGGTTTCCTCTTCGATAACACATCAGCATGTTATCTTGTGTTTGCATCTCTCTTCCCTACTCTTGTTCATTTCATTTTATTGCAGTGTTGCTTTAAATTTGGATTAGAGTAGCTTTCTTGCTTATATGCTTATGTTTACACTATTCCGCACTTATTATTAAGTTAGTGTAAAATCAACCAAGTCGTAATTTGAAATGGGGATCTAAACAAGCTCTTGTGTTTTCAACACATTTTGGAGCTTTCATACTGCCATAGTTTGGGTTTGTAATTATGACGCTACACTTTGCTACTGCTTTTGCTATTACTATGACTATAATACAATATGCTTTTATAATAATTCATACTTTTTCATTAAATACTTGAATAAAGAATGTTACAATGTTGCCTTGTGACTTGAAAGAAAAGAAAACATAGGACTTAATTAACCAAAAGGGATAACTATATAACTTTCTCTTAAGCATAATAATGTTTTAGCCACTTGCCATTGATAGGATCCATCAAGTCTTTGCCATCCATCTGGGCTAGATAATAATACCCACTTGCATGCGCTTCTCTTAATATGAGGGGTCCCTCCCATTTTGGTGAAAACTTGGATGGTCCTACCATTTCTCGCCTGACATGATCTGCTGCCTCTAATACAAGTTGTCCTTCTGCAAACACTTTTTCCCTAGTCATTCTACCATAGGCTTCAATCATCCTTTTTCTATGTCTGCGGCTACGCTCTTGAGCTTCTTCTCTTTTTTCATCAAGCCCTTCTAGGTCTTTGCATCTTTTTGCCGTAAAGGCTTCCTTCTCTTTTTCTTTCTTCCGCATCTGCATAACTTTCAAAGAGGAAGTTACCACTTATACTGGGCTCATTACTTTTGTTCTGTAGACCAAGGAAAAGGGTGAAATCCCTGTGGCTGACTTTGATGAATTTCTGTAAGCCCAAAGAGCATTTGGCAGATGCATCGCCCATCCTTCTATGTTTTTCTGGCTCATTTTGCTTATAATCTTTATAAGGATCTTGTTTGTCACTTCTGCCTGCCTGTTCCCTTGTGGGTAATAGGGTGACAACCTATGGTGCCTAACTTGGTAAAACTCTAGCATTTTCCTCATGTCACTGATGACAAAGGGCATGCCATTGTCACTGATAATCCTATGGGGCACTCCAAATCTAACAATTATGTTTTCCTTGATGAAGTGTATCATTGCTCCTCCTGTGGTTTTACGGAGTGGTACTGCCTCTGCCCATTTGGTGAAATACTCCGTAGCCACTAGGATCCATATGTATCCATGTGATGGTAGATTAACTGGCCCCACCAAATCGAGCCCCTAGGTGTAGAAGGGCCATGGAGTGACCATGCTGTGTAAATTCTACGGATGAGTATAAATTAGGTTGGCTTACACTTGGTAGCTGTGGCATTTTTTACGAACTCTACTGTTTCTTTCTTCATTGTGGGCCAATAGTAACCCATTTGTAGCAGGCATCTGTACAAATTTTTCCTCCCCTGGTGCTTCCCACACTCTCTTATGTGTACTTCTTTTATCATCTCACTTGCTTCCTTAGGACCCAAACATTGTAGTGGGTCCCCATCATATCCTTTCTTGAAAAGGAATCTATCATGCAAGAAATTTCGCGTTGCTAACCTCTCAAGCTTGTATCTTTCACTATGCTTCTGTGGCAGGATACCTTCTGTCACGTATTGCATGAATAGACTCCTCCAGTCTTCGCTAACGAATACAACGTAACTTTCTTCTCTATCTACTGCAAGTTGGTAGGCCTCGCATTGGGTTTGGACTTGATCTGCATCCTTTCCCATGCTTGGCCAATAAAAACCTGCCCTTTGGAGTCTACAGTAAAGATTGACTTCTCTGCAGAATCCGCAGGTCTTATCATGCACTTCCTTCAACTTTCTTCGGGCCTTTTTCTGACCTACACATCTTGACAAGACCACACCTAGCATCTTGCGATACAACTCTCCTTCTACTAAGCCATAGTCTTTTAGCACCTTCAATTCTGTCATGCCTTCTCCCTTTGTCAAAGCTTCTTTTATAGGAATCCTCCAATTTTCTTCACAATGTTCCTCTTGGAACCTTTCCTTCAGTGTCTCGACAATAGATTTCTTCCTCTTGTTGACTTCTATCCTGGTGCTATTTCCTTTAAAAATTATTTACGAGCCTAATGCGGCTAGCGCATCCATATACCGATTCTCATTCCTTAGGGCATGCTTTATCTCGAACGTTGAAAACTTTTTTTCCATCTTCTGGGCCATTAGCTGGTATAGGGCTAGGCTAGTTTCCTTCAAGGAGGAGCTCCCCTTGGTCTGGCAGACCATCAGGTTCAAGTCACCTAGCACTTTCAAGTGCTTGATCCCCATTTCAAGGGTCGTAGCTAACTTGGTTAGATAGGCCTTATATTCTGCCGTATTGTTTGAACAGGGAAACTCCAATTTGAATGAAAGCACCACGGCCTTGTCTTCTTTATGATACAAAACTATTCCCACTCCTCCTGATTGGGTGGTAGAAAACCCATCAAACTTCATCACCCACTGCTCTTTGACTTCCTCTGCCACAGCTACCTCTCCTAGGACATCATCGTCCAACGGGAATTCTTCTTCTCCTGGGAATTGCGCTAGCAAGTCTATTGTAGCTTGGCTCTTCACTGCTTTGGGTGTTCCCACTTTCAGGTCGTATTGTGACAATTGTAGTAACCACTAGGATATTCTGCCGAAAAGAATTGGCTCCTGCAACAAAGCCTTGATTGCGTGAGACTTAGTCATCAGCCATACCTCATAGGCCAAGAAATAATGGCGTAGCCTCTGCGAAGCATATACTATGGCCAAGCATGCCCTTTTTGCCCTTGGGTAGTGTGTCTCTACATCCTTCAAGGCACAGCTGATGTAGTAAACCAGTTGCTCAACACCACCTCCATCCTTTTGGGCAATTAACACACCTATAGCATACAAGTTGGTGACTAAGTAGATCAGCAATGGCTTTTTGCGGATTGGGGCTTGCATAGTAGGGAGGTTCATCATAATTTGCTGTAGCCTTTTGAAGGTCTTCTGCTGTGTTTCTCCCCACTCAAAACTTTGCTCTTTCTTGAGTATTCTGGCAAAAGAGGAAGTAATTGATGCCAATCCTGGGATAAATCTCCAGATGTATGAGACTTTTCCTAAAAGGCTCTTCAATTCTTTCACCGTGGCTAGTGGTTTCATGGTTGCTATGGCCAGTTCCACATTTATCCATCTGCTGTGAACCAAGAAACCTAGGAATTTCCCAGAAGATACCTTGAACGCACACTTGAGGCTATTCATCTTCAGTTTGAAGGCTCTACATCTTTCAAATACTCTTCTCAATATTTGGACGTGCTCCTTTTTCCCTTTTAACTTCACGACTATGTCATCTACATAGTCCTCCAACTCCCGATGCATCATATCGTGGAATATAGCTGTCATGGTCCGTTGATAAGTTGCGCCTACATTTTTTAACCCGAAAGGCATCACAATGTAGTAAAAATTGCCTATGGGTGTTCTGAAAGCAGTTTTCTCTACATCCCTTGGTGCCATTCTGATCTGATTATACCCCCTAAATCCATCCATAAATGAAAACATGGCGTTTCCTGTTGCAAAATCTATCAGCAGGTCCATGTTTGGCAATGAGAATTCATCCTTTGGGCAGACTCTATTGAGATTTCTGAAGTCTATGCAGCATCTTATCTACCCATTTTTCTTCTTTACTGGCACTATGTTAGATAGCCAACGCGTGTGTTGGATAGGCTTAATGAAACTTGCGACTCCTTGACTATCTACTGCTTTATTTCAGTGTGAAAGACCCTAGTAGGTTGAGCCACTGGCTTGGCCTCGGTGTCCACATTCAATGTGTGTACCACTAGCCCAGGATCCAATCCTAGCATTTCGCTATAATCCCACGCAAAAATGTCTTTGAACTTTTTCAGCAACAACATCAATTCTAATTTCTCTTTCTCTGATAGTCTTGAACTAATTGAGATAGGTTTCGGTTCTTGTGGGTTAGACCCTAGGTCGATTTCCTCCAACTTTTCTTTTGCCATAACCTATACACCCTTTTTTGTCGTGATTTTCTCCTCTTTCTCTTCATTAACTTCTTCTTCCGAACTTCTTGCGCCACGCAGCATACCAAGCTTTTATGCCGCCACTCTTGTCTAGGGCCTGCTTGCATATCACATGTGGGCCCCGCACACCGTTATAATTTATATACAATCCTACCATCAGAACCTCGAACCCTTACACTTTGTGGTGTATCATCTGACTCCATAGTGGATGCTTCCTTCCTTTTCTTCTTCTGTGATAGCAGTTTCCTCAGATCGGGCTTTGGATCACTTTGGATGTCTTCCCACCTAGGAACGAAGGTACCTCATGGTTTTGATACTAAGCTCTCCCCAGATGGTGCCCACTTATGCAACCATGGTCTTCCCAGAAGCACGTGGTACGAAACTTCCATTTCCACCACATGGAAGCAGGCTAGAGAGGCTATTGGACCCACCTTTAGCCATAGCTGAATGTGGCCTGTGGTGTACTCGCCTCTTCCCCCGAACCCTGTCACTTCCATTGGGCATCCTTAAATCTTCCTCTCTAAAATTCATGCTGCTTGTAAAGTGCCTAGTGGGATAAGATTTATGAAAGTGCCCGTATCCACAAAGGCTCTCTTGATGGGGATCTGATTTATAGATGCTGCCAAGTAAAGGGGCCTCTTGTGATCTGAGTACCCCACTTCCATATCCTCATCACTAAAAGGTGATCTCACTTGACTCCTGCAGGAGAGCTTTGTCACCTGTAACTTTTGCTGTTAAAAATTCTATCCCTGCCCTAGAGGCAATTCTTACCAAGGCCTTTGTAGCTATCTTTCGCTCTTTCACTGTGAGCCCCAATTGGTCGAACAAATTCCTGAACTTGGAACTTTTCTGTAAGGTAGTAATTGTTGCGGCAGGTAGGGCTGGACTTTTTTCTTCGTCCTCCCCTGGATCTACGCTAATCACAACAGCTGCTACACCCTTCCCTTTATGGTTTGGGAGTGGGTTTCTTTGAACTTCGAGCTAGGACAGCTCTAGAGTCCCTTCCATGATTCTAAGATGCACCAGCCTGTGGAGTGCCCAACATTTTACGGTAAGGTGTTGCACATAGTTGTGCAAGCGGCAGAAGTGTGGGTCCCTCTGCTCTTTTTCTGTGGGCTCTCTGGAAACTTGATTAGGTTTAAAGAATTCGTCTGCTATCCACTTGTCCAGGAGCATATCTAGCTCCTTTGGGGTGCATGGTAGTGGCAGAAGGGTATCATATTCCTTTCCATCAGCTTTCCTCTTTCTTTTGCCAGTAGACACTGCCATAGCTTGTGGGGTGTTTCTTTTGTCAGAACATGGCATCACTGACTGAGCAGTCTTCTTAGCTTTCTACAACAACTGTGCAAACTGGGAGATTTCCAAGTTTTCTAAGATGGCTCTATACTCCCTGATTATATTCTTCATACACATTTCCACTAATGTCTTTTCTTCAAAATGATCATAGCAGTTAAGTGCTATGTCCCTGAATCTTTTGATGTATTCTATTAAATCCTCGCCATTTCTTTGCTTGGTTGCTTGCAAGGCCGGAAGCGTTACTAGTTCCTCTCTATGGAAGTATTTAGTGCAAAATACATCCACCATGTCATCCTAAGTTGGAATTGATCTTGGTTTTAGATTGATGTACCAAGTGTACGCACGATCACATAGTGACTTAAAAAATTCCTAAAGACATAGGTCCTCATTTACCGCATTATGGGCCAAGAGTATCAATAAACTTACTTACGTGCTCAACAGCACTACCCTTCCTGCCATAGTACTGTGCAAAAACTCATGGTTCATACCTCTCGGGATATGGTTTGCTGAGTATCCTCAATGGGTAAGGAGGTCTTCTTGCATAGAATCTCTCCTTAGGTGCTCTAGCATTCTCCTGCCCCAGAAGGGCTACTACTTTAGCCATAGTGATGAAACATTGTTCCACATTCTGCGGAGCAACTCCAACTAGTGTCTCCTTTTTGTCTGCTGCATGCTCCAAGTCATGCTGGCTCCCTTTCTCCTTCATCTTGTTTGTTTTTAGTTGACGGATTTCTTCCATCATTTGCTACTGCGAGTGTTGCAACGATTTCAACATCTCAATGAAAACGTTGGCATTGTCAGTGGGGATTCTTGGCTGCGATTGGGGTTTAGCCCCCACTCTATTGTACCTTCTACTTCGTTAGGCTACTATTGGTGAGCCATTGTTGGCCTAGACTCCGCTTGCGAGGGCACAACACTTATGTTTCATGTTGTTCTGGATTTTGGGGGCATTGCTTGTGAGGGTTTATGTCTTTTGTCCCTATCTATTTCCCAACTCCCCAGCGTAGTCGTCAATTTAAATGTGTTGGGCTTTTTGTGATTTTGGGCTGGACTACCTCCTGCTATATTAAGGCCCACGTGTTCTAGGTAGGAGAGTTAGGACCTGTCCAATTGCAACCCACCTTGGGCCGACTTGTGCACAAACTATGCCTGTTTTGCTGAAACTTTGGTCACATGCCCATGGTAGGCGAGGCTATTACAGAAGAGTTATGGCAAACAAATACAGTATGACAATAATAAAGGCAATATGCTTCCCGTTAGACAAAATAAATAAGGAATCCTTAAGTAAAGTAGGGAAAATAACTATATAACAATAAGAAACACGTTATAAGTGAAATTACAAAGGCAAGAGAGGAAATAACTACGATAAATAATAAAATCAAAAGGAAAAGGTTATTCTACCGTGGTCAGTTATGTTACAGGACTAAGACCAATGAGGGAACCACATCCTCAACATGGGTAACCTTGTAGGAGGATCCTGCTATAGAAATTATCCACTTTGAGGGAATGGGCCTAAATGGCTTATGCCGAAACGAATCCTTTATCCTCAACAGAGTATAGGCTTTTAGAGGGAGAGAAGGGATTAGCCTATTGGTACATGCCTACCATTCTACCCTCTCTATTTCTATTCTTTCTCTTTTTTCTCCATTTTGTTACTTTGATTCTTTCCCTACTCCTTTTCTTTCTTTCTTAGTGCTTACTCGTGTAATGTTATGGTGACGGTGGTGCTGTGATTCTCTCCTAGTGGTTACTACTATTGCGATGATGATATTGTGCACGGTGAGAGCCCTTTATATACTGCCTGCTGTGACTGGTTTTTATTATTTTACCCTTTAACTACTTTTGTTTGGATGTGGGTGTCCTTCTCAATAACCCACTGGTTTGTTAGCTGTCCAGCCACCACCACTTACCTGTGCTGGCTGTGCCACTCCCCATTACCAGACAAAGAAAACTGTTTTGTTTGCTTGTTCACTGTGGCATTCTTATCCACCACAGTGCGGGTATTCTCTCTTACTATCCCTCATGGCATGCACCTAGTGGTTCCAACTCATCCTTCACTCTTTTGTGTGGTATGTCACCCCAGCAGGACATTTCCCGCAAAAGAGTTTGAGCAAGAACCCGAGAATAGGCTTTCGCTTCTTCCCACTGCCAGACCATGCCTTCTCTTACCTTTGACCCATGACCCACCACTCCTATATTGGCTGGGTACAGGTTGGTGGTGCCTGGGCCTTGTGTGTGCTCCACTTTTGTGTATGTCCAAAGCTTATCTGCTGGTCATGCATTTGCATTGGACTGGAGGCTCGTCTGTGCATTCTACCGCTCATCCTTGACCTCTTGTGGTATGAACTGTTTTTTGACCCTCCATTCTTTATGTCTTGCTTCTTCTAAGGGCTGGGCCTTGCTTGATTGTGGACTTTTCTTTCTTTTAACCCACTGCTTGCTCCCTCCATTGGCCTACTAGTATTCCTGCCATGCCATTCTGTTATTCCTGCTACGGTGTTGTTTGATCCTTGCTTGTTGGGCCTCTTTCGGACCTGCTATATACTCTTCTCTCAGTTGGTTACAATGACCTAGCTGTTGGAAAAATACATGTTTGTATCGCATACAAAACATACGTATCAAAAAATTAACGAATCTACTTCATTCACAATTGATAACATGTACTATGTAAATTTCAAAATAAAAGAAAAAGAGAGTGTACCTTGGTGTGGTGAAATTCAAAACCAAAGATTATAAGTACTTGGGAACACTTTTATTCTTCACTCCAATTCCACTTATGCCCAAGAAGTGTGGTTTCTCAATCAGTTTTTATGAATGTGTTCAAGGGAGAATAAGAGAGTATCCAACACTCACATGCAAACCATTTCATTCTCTTACAAAATTCTGTATGTTTCTCTCCTTATAACTGATTATCTAATTATGTTAGCTTTTAGGCATTTCCAATTGGGCTTTAGTATGTGGCTTGGAGTAGGACCAAAAGGGAACAAATAAGACTCTAGTTCCAATGGGCTTTGGGCTTTTCTGTCAACTCTTGACAAGTCCAAAGTTACCATTAATTATATTTAATACTACTATATAAATATAATTGCAGTCTAGGTCTTATTAATAAATTATATCTCAAGACTTTATTGTACATGCAACCCCTTCATAAAATATTCGTAGTAATACAAAGTCATAAATATAGACTGCCATTTTGAAGATTACTACATCCTAATCCTTAAGTACCCGGTTTAATCCTTTAAGTTAGTCATCATATATTTATGAAATCCAATCCAATTTTATAAATATATACTTTAGTAAATCCTTACTAAAGTGGTTAGGCCTAACACTCTAAATAACTGAACCCATTAAACTTATCTCAAGGGAATATTTAATATCTCCGTTAAGAGATTATGAATTCCATCTTGAGAATATATGTTCCGTCAACACTAAATGTGGTTACCCAACATACTGAGGTTTTGACCGTGACTTTAGATCTCACTCCCGATATATTAAAGCAACCTACACTTCATGATCAAGTCCATTATTTTCTCAGGATTAAGAGTTCATGTAAATAGAAGTTATGAGTTTTATTATTCATTTGACAGTCGTTAGGAGAATAATAAATCTCACAGCGGTCCAGTTCAATATGTCTTAACTCTTAAAACATATCAACATATCAACTAGAAGTCTCAACTTCCATGATCAAGACAAATCATCTTAGTTGATATGTTATAGTCTTTGCAGATGAAATGCCCAATTTCATCATCAACTATGAACTAAAATTCTGAATTTACAAAGAACTTGTGACTTATATCTTCTATAACTAAATCACATAAATCACATACTATGCTTCTCATGGACTATATGATAATGTCTAAATATTCATGTTACCATTATTTTAGATAATAATAAAACAACTTTATTAATCACAACATTAAAGTCATACATAATGTCATATATAATATCATACATAGCATCATACAATAGGATTTAAGGGCACTAATCCTAATACCAGCATGGTCATTGGGTTCATACTCATGCTACTTTGGGCTTCTTTGACACATTACACTGCTTGTGGGCTCCCTTGGTCCATTTCTTTCTCCTTAGGCATCCTCAGCCCATTTCTAATTCTGCATTCCCATGGGCTTTTACTAACTCTTTTGGGCTTCCTTGGCCCAATTTCCATATCCTTCATCCTTGGGGTTCATGGACTTTCCATCAATCCCTTACTTTCTTACTTCATTACTTCAGGCTTACTGTGCCCCATTCTTACTTTTTTACATCACATAATGCCCATGGGTTTACTATTTCTTTATCTGGGCTCCTTTAGGCCCATTTTCTTTCCTCAAGGCCCATTCGTTTACTTTATGGGCCTATGACCCATTATTCTTGTCATTCGGGCTTAATGAGTTTTCCCTCAATCCTGCTAACTCTTTCCTGCCCATATTGCTGGGCTTCTTCCTGCTGTTGGGCTTTTCCAAAATGAGCATCAACAGCAACAAACTAGGTTGTACCCTTAGACTACAACTTCACTCAATATTTTTTTATTGGATGTGACAAATCCATCATTAGGTTCCATTTTCTTCTTATATCCTCCCTATTTGCGAACTTTCCAAAAGATCAATAATTATGCCATCAATTTATTGTTTAAATTGCAAGTTTTTGTAATTTAAAATTATGTGTTAAAAATAAGTTTGTGGATCATATAGTAAATAATAGCATATTATCACAAAATTTGACATGTGTGTTAAGAATATAAAAAACATGTAATCAATGATTAGATTTTCAAAATATGTAGTCATGTTAATTTTTTTAACGGAAGTTGTAGCCTTAGTCTACAACCAAATTTGAAGCCAAACTTTGTTAATTTCCTGAAATGAACTATTAATAAATGCGTTAAGAGTACCCATTAACCGAACCCTAAATTACCAAGGACAAGGTTTCTCTCCAAGCTAATTTTGTGGGAAACCTTTCAAATTCCTCATATATCTCTTTATTGGATGTGAATTTTAAAAATCTAACCGTTGGATTGTATTGCATTTTCTTTCTGTTCTTAACATGCGCATATCAAATTTCGTTTAAATTGAATATTATTTCCTATTCGATTAATAAATCTATTTTTTATTTATAATTTTATATCACAAAAATTTGAAATTAAAAAAATTGATTGATGATATCGTTATTGATCTTTAATTTTTTTGAAATTTTTTATATAAGATATAATAAAAACATGATATCTAACATTAATTTTTGAAAATTCACATCTAATAAAAAGATATAGGAGGATTTTGAAGAGTGTATCTCCAAACTAGTTTGAAGAGAAACTTTTTCAAATTACCAATCAAATTACTTACTTTAAGATTGGATTTTTCTTACTATATGTACAAAATATCAACTCGAAAATGGAAGTTTTTCTTCAAAAAAAAAAGACTTTTATGTTTCCTCTTAGTGATCTTTTCTCTGAGACACAATAAAAATTAGAGAAAAGCTTTAAACGTGGAACATTTGGTAAGAGGTTGGCTGGAAAAGTTGGTGCATTTGCAATTATTCCAAATGGCCCACAAATTACCCAGACATTTAGTTGGTATACTTACAAGAAAAAAAAGAAAAAATATTTGAATGTGTGATGTTGGACATTTGAACGTGATGAAAAGTAAGACTTGGAACTTGGAAGTTACCACGCGTGTACAGGAAATTGATTCAGTTTTAATTTTTATGTAAATTCTGCTTCACCTTGATTCTCTACTCAGATTCGCATGGAAAATTAGTGTAAGGTTGAATTTAATCAACCATGTGTTGGCTTTATTCCGTGACAAATTTGCTTGTAATACAGCACTTAGAAACCTTGTATTTAGGTGGGTATCATGTAAGGGTAGTGTGTGAGAGAGTGTGAAGAAATGCTCAAGACTGTGCAGTGAGGCAGGGACTCGCGGCTGGCTCGCGGCTTATAAGTCGCCAAAAGTTGCACACGTGCAGAGCATGTAGGGGAGCTGAACAGTAATGCCAGCTGGAGCACTACAGGACAAAAATCCAGATTGGCCATTCAGTTAGCTCACGGCTTGAACTCACGACTCAGTCAAGTCGCGAGGTCAAGTCGCCAGCCAGCCCTGTTTTTGGAAAAAACTGACTTTTCACATTCCTCTCTCATCCTAGTATAAATACCCCTCATTCCCACAAATATGTGTGGCCATTCAGAAAGAAAAACCCTAAGAGAGGTTTCTTCAAAACACCCACCCAATTAGAGAGAGCTACTCATTCTTAGAGAGAAACCTTTGTAGTCTCTTCTCATTCCCTCTCTCATTATCATACCTATTGAGAGGAGATTTCTATCCAAACACTACCCACACCAATTTAGAGTGTTGAGTGTTTTTGGAGCTTTGGGAAGCATTTGAAGATGCCAAAGATGGCGGATGCTACGGTCTAGTAGCGGAATCCGGTAAGCTAGAAAAGAAAAAGGTTCGGCGCAGCCTCGTTGGAGCAAGAAGCTTGGAGGACTTAGATACATCGGGTAGATTAGGCTTGGAGGGTCTATTGCTGTTCATGTATCCCAACTACATTTTCTAGTGGATTATTGACCGCTTGGAGGGCGGCGGAGAGGTTTTACGCCGAGGGTTTCGGTTTCCTCTTCGATAACACATTGTGTGTTGTCCTTGTGTTTGCATCTCTCTTCCCTTTATCTTTGCCTTTTATTTTCTGTTGTGGATGTGATTTATAATTGGCTTAGATTGATTTCCAATTCTGTTTATAGCTTATGTTCATTTTCCGCACATTTGTTGTTTGTCATAAAGCTTGAATTGGTTATTTTGTTTTTGGGGGTCTAAACGTTCAAGGGTGTTTTTACACATATTTGAACTTTCATTTGGTATCAGAGCGGGTACACTTGTTGTGGTTTAAATACCTAAGTATGATCCTTGACCCCTTGTGTTTATTTGCCATGGATTGTGCTTTGTATGCCTCTTTGCATGATTTGGTTGGTGATGAATGTAACATGCCACGTGTTTGTGAAAATGCCTCTATTAGTGTTAATCCTCATAAGTGTGATGACATGCTATTTGAATCTATGGGTGTTGTTGACAAACTCTTGAAGAAAAATGCTAAGAAGTTTCAAAAGAATTTAAGCAAGTTGTTTTGTGAAAATGATGATTTGATTGCTAAGCTCAATGAATCCAACAAATTGGTTGAGAAATATAAAAAACTTGCTGAAGATTCTCTTGAAAAGCTAAAAGAGTTTGAATGTTTGAATATGGACTTGGATGCTAAACTTGTTTTGTCTAACAAACTTGTTGATGAGTTAAAATATGAAAATGAATCTCTTAAGATTCATGCCAAGTGTTTGATTGCTGAACCCATTGATAAAAGGGATGATAATATTTCTTGCAATCATGTTGTGGTACCCGATCTTGTGCCTATTGTGTGTTCTATCTCTAAGGACAAATCAGTGTACATTCCTCCACATAAAAGAAATCAAAAGGTGGAGAGAAAGGCTGTTAAGTCAAAGCCTCTGTTTAGGTCTCAACCTAAGGTTTTGAATGGGTCTAAGTTTGTTCCAACTTGCCACCATTGCGGTGTGATCGGTCATATAAGACCTCAATGCTCCAAGTTGAAAAGGGAACAAAACAATGTTGCTAGATCTCTTCCTAAAAAGCCTAGTAGACCTAAACACATTGTTTGTCACCATTGTGGTGCCTTTGGTCATCTAAGACCTCATTACTCTAAGTTTCAAGCTCTTAAGAGAATTAAAAGAAAAGAGAAACTTGAGCTTTTTGGAAGTTGTGCTTTGAAAGCTAAACCGGATTGGATGGAAAATGGTAAGTTGTTGAAGAAAGTGGTTAATGTTCTTACCTCCTTGTCTATGTGCATCTCCGGTTTTCATTCTTCTAACCCTCGTCTCACTTCCCATGAGACACTCATTCCAAACAATCATTCCGTTTGGATGAGGAAGGGTTCATATGGTTGAGCTTTTGCTCTTTTGGTCCTTGATCTAATTCTTTCGATCTTTGGAGGACCCTTCATGCATTAAATGTCATATCATCATGCATTTTGTGCATCTTGCATTTATTTGTATGCATTTTTTTGTTCTTGATCTTACTTTTATATTTCAGTTTTGTGTGAGTAAAAAATCCAAAACCACATAAAAAGTGAAAAATTCAAAAAGTTTGATCGTATATGTTTGAGCACATATCACATGTGAGTTTGGCCTTGTACCTTTGTACAAATGGCTTTGTGCATTTACGAGCTTAGCTTGTTATTTTTGCACTTATATCTTTGTGGGAAAAATCTTGACATCTTTGTGTGATTGTTGTAAATCGATCTTCAAGCTTGTCATGAATGATTAGTCAATAGTCATGTTGGTTTTGATACATGCGTAGACTTGTGCTTATATCTCTTCCCACTCTTTTATTTTTATTGTTTAAAGAGCTCAATAAATGTAAATCTCAAAATGAAAAGAGATAATGACCTGCAAAAGCCGTCGCAGATACTAGTATTCGACTAGGAAAAAGGGAAAGCGACTTATATGAAAATGTATGATGCCCAAAAAGCCAAAGGCTTGTTCATCAAATTGAAATATCACAAATTTCAGGCATCGATCTCAAAATGAGATGTTTTGATTCAAAATGATCAAATGTTATGAATTGTAAAGAAGCCAAATGAAAAGCTTCATCGTATGTAATCATTTTCTTGTGGGAGGTCATATATGTTCATTTCTGTAATTGAGATAGACCACTTGACTTAGTACTAGTTGTGTATGACTTGATTGAATTGATCATTGAAGTTTCACTCTAGACTAAGGACTATTCCACATTTGATACACACACACAACACACATGCCTAATGTTCAATAAATGTCTTATTCATTTGTTAGATTGTACTTGTCTAAATGTGATGTGTGTGCGCTCAATCATATATGGTTCAATCCAAAAAGATTTTTGATCATTTTATATGTTTTTGAAAGTGATTTTTATCACTTTTTGTGTTCATGTTTAGTGTTTTCTTTGTTTTTCATTGTTTAACCATGTTCTGTATTGAAAAACAGGTTTTAGAGTTTTTTGCGGCTCAGCTGGCGACTCGCCAGTCGCGAAACCCCAGTCGCGAGTTCATCTTTTGGCGACTTACTCGCGGCTTACTCGCGACTCACTCGCGACTCGCTAAAATTTTCGCGAATGAAACTAGCGACTCGCCCAGCCGCGAAACATCCAGAATCAGCTTTTAAAGAGCTTTTTCGTGGGAAACTTGTTTTAAACCTCTCCCATCCTCTTTTAAACCCCTCTTTCAATATTTTTACATCAAAACTCAACCAATTTGAATGGTTTTTCATTCCATTAACATCTCTAAGGTAATTATAAACTCTTTTCATTAATTTTGATCCTTAGATTATGTTTTGGAGAGTTTTGTGCTTTTGGTTGGGATTTTTATCATAGGGGTTGGGAAAACTTAATTTCTGTCAAATTTCTTCATGGGATTGGTTTCTTTTGTTGTTTTGCATTGGATGTTGGCCCCTTGTGGCAGAAAGAACATGTATTAAGGGTGAATTTCATGATGTTCATGCATTATTTCACATTATTGTTCAGAGTGTGTATGTTAGGTGTTTGATAAAATGCTTCTTAGGCATTTTCTCGCTGGTTTGGACTCCGATGAGTACCAAACTTTGGGGTTTCTCATGTTTCCTCATTAGGAACATGTTTGGTTCATTGGTTGTGTATTTAACACACCTTGCCCCACATGTGCATTTTTCATGTATTGGTCATGCATTGCACTTAGCCACCTCTTGCACACACCTTTGCTACCCTTGTCATGCATTGGTCTAGACCTTGCTTATTCATCCTAGCATGTCATGTCTACCTTATGCTCTGTAGCATTTTACATTGTCTTAGGTTTGAGCTTCATTTTCTCATTCATCTCGCATCCCTCATGCATCATTAGCATTGTTCGTTCCTTCTTCTCTTGCCCTCGTTTCTCCTTGACCTTTTGTCTATTCCTGATAAAAAGGGGGAGAGTATACTCTAGCGAGAGTTTTTGTCATTTTTATATGACTCTTGTGCACATCCTTAGGGGGAGAAATTCTATTTCTCATGCACACTTGTAGGGGGAGAGATATTCCGTAGGGGAGAAGACATTGTGTTAACAATAAAACTTTATTTTGTTTGTTTTCTTGTATTGCATCATGTTTGTGTTTTGGACATGCATATATCCCTATGCTATTGTGCTTCATTGAATGCATGTTCGGATGATCATTTGCTTTGCTATGTGATCATTGTAGTCATTTCTATATGACTGTTTTTGGTGTATGATCAAGTTGCTCACATGTTTCGCATCATGTTTTCTTGATCGCAATTTACTTGTTACATTATACTTGTTCTTTTATTACTTGCTTTACCTTGAGGGTCTAATGTGTTTTGTGCAAGTGTTTCAGGTTACAAGTATATATGCTCCAAGTGCATCACAACTTCTCATCACTTTGAAGGGGAGAAACTTTAAGCACTTTTAGTTTATATTCTTTAAGTTTATATTCAGTATTTTGTGGTTTGTACCCATGTTGCTTTTGTAAGCTTTTAGGGTTATGTTTTATGCATAGTTTTGTAGGCTTTATGGTTTGTACCATGCTTTATGCAGCCTTTTATGCTTTGTTTAAATCAGTACTTCTATCTAAATGTCATGCATTTTCTTGTTAAGTACTATCACTCTTGTGCCCTTGTAGGATTGTTCCTAGATGCATATACTTAGTGTATTATGCATTGGTTGAGTGTTAGGCATGCAAGAGACTTGCATTGAGCTTGTTAGCTTGTGTGTCCAAGTGTTCATTCCAAGTGTGAATGAGCATTGTGGTCACTACCTTGTAGTGATTACTTGGTTGATCAAGTCATGGTTTGTTTCTTAACTTCATCTTTGCTTGATCACATATTGCCTGTTTCATATGCATTTCACGATTTTCTGCATACAATGATCATGGTGTATTGTTGTGTTTCAGGAGATTCATGTTCATATGATTCAAGAGCTGCACAACTTCTAGATTTAGGTGTGAGTGAGTTTTGCCATTGTTCCCAAACTCACGTTTAAGTCTAGAGTCTGTTTTAGGGTGTTTTGTCACGGAATAGCCAAATGAGGAGATTGTAAGGTTGAATTTAATCAACCATGTGTTGGCTTTATTCCGTGACAAATTTGCTTGTAATACAGCACTTAGAAACCTTGTATTTAGGTGGGTATCATGTAAGGGTAGTGTGTGAGAGAGTGTGAAGAAATGCTCAAGACTGTGCAGTGAAGCAAGGACTCGGGACTGGATCTCGCGGCTGGCTCGCGGCTTGTAAGTCGCCAAAAGTTGCACATGTGCAGAGCATGTAGGGGAGCTGAACAGTCATGCCAGCTGGAGCACTACAAGACAAAAATCCAGACTGGCCATTCAGTTAGCTCGTGGCTTGAACTCGCGACTCAGTCAAGTCGTGAGGTCAAGTCGCCAGCCAGCCCTGTTTTTGGAAAAAAACTGACTTTTCACATTCCTCTCTCACCCTAGTATAAATACCCCTCATTCCCACAAATATGTGTGGCCATTTAGAAAGAAAAATCCTAAGAGAGGTTTCTTCAAAACACCCACCCAATTAGAGAGAGCTACTCATTCTTAGAGAGAAACTTTTGTAGTCTCTTCTCATTCCCTCTCTCATTGTCATACCTATTGAGAGGAGATTTCTATCCAAACACTACCCACACCAATTTAGAGTGTTGAGTGTTTTTGGAGTTTTGGGAAGCATTGGAAGATGCCAAGGATGGCGGATGCTACGGTCTAGTAGCGAAATCCGGTAAGCTAGAAAAGAAAAAGGTTCGGTGTAACCTCGTTGGAGCAAGAAGCTTGGAGGGCTTAGATACATCGGGTAGATTAGGCTTGGAGGGTCTATTGCTGTTCATGTATCCCAACTACATTTTCTAGTGGATTATTGACCGCTTGGAGGGCGGCGGAGAGGTTTTACGCCGAGGGCTTCAGTTTCCTCTTCGATAACACATCGTGTGTTATCCTTGTGTTTGCATCTCTCTTCCCTTTATCTTTGCCTTTTATTTTCTGCTTTGGATGTGATTTATAATTGGCTTAGATTGATTTCCAATTCTATTTATAGCTTATGTTCATTTTCCGCACACTTATTATTTGTCATAAAGCTTGAATTGGTTATTTTGTTTTTGGGGGTCTAAACGTTCAAGGGTGTTTTTACACATATTTGAACTTTCAATTAGTAGCTAATTTCCTCTCTACAAAAACACTTGTTTCAAAAGACTTAGGGTCAGTTTGGTAACGTAACTTAAACAACAGTTTTCAGTGTTTAAATACCACAATGCGTATTTTCAACCCACATGTATTTTCACAACACTTAAACAGCATTATTAGAAATCTCTTATCAAATGGGCCTTGATATTTCAATTTTTGGGACAACTATCAACAAGTAATCTTGAATTAAAAAAATCCTAAAAATTTAATGAATTGTTAAAATATTAAGTTGTTATTAGCATGCAAAAAAATTAGCCAATGTTGGCCATATAATAACTTGTGAAAATTTTATCTATTCAACTGTTATGAAAAATATAACTTCAAGGGGTTAACATGGTAGTTCCTGAGGCCTCATGATATATATCTATGAGATTCTAGGTTCGAAACCTCTTGCTAGCATCTTGGGGCCACTCCCATGGAATTCCTTCTTGTAATAACCCGGTATGTGTGGGACAGGGGGACTGTACATACCCAAGGGATTAGTCAGATACTCAAAGAGGTTTGAATATTCTTGTTTGTAAAAAAAAAAAAGGTGGTGATTCCTTTTCTCTGCCCTGGTCCACTCACCCGAGGTGTACTCCCCAAGCAACCACGCACGTTGGTGCCCACAACACAAACAACCCCCCTTTTCATCACCCTAGCTACCTCCAATTCCTTCTCATTTTTTACTAACAAAGTAATACATAGCCGCTCATGTCTGTCCACAGATAACTCAACCAATTTATTGAACCCACAGAGTCTATATTTAACCCATCGAGATGCCTTCAATCTGCCTTCATCATCTCCAAAATTCTAGTAGCATTGTCTTGCAAAAATGGATGGACTATGTTTAAAGGTGTACACAGCATAGGACTTTCCTCTCCACTTTCTTCAACTTCCCCCAGCCCAGCCCATTCAACATCAGGCAAATCCGAGCCTAAATTTAGTATTGGCAATGACTCCACTAGCTCTAAATTACCCTTTTTTGTTTGCACCTCCAACCCCAAAGCCTGTGACTCCATGCTATCACCTATCGTTACTGATTCCATCACACTCATCCAACCTAGCAACTCTCTAACAATATAGAAGATTGAATCAGTAAATACAATCGCCCGATCTAGCAGCATTAACGAGCAAGCAAACTCCCAGGTACTTCCCACCAAATTCGATCTCAACCCAAACACCGAACACCCAGCCAAGACAATCACTTTACTCAATTGCTTCGATTAACTTGAAGAACATTGTTGAAGTGATAAAACTCTAGTGTGTGACTGTGATGCTGCTGCCTTTGAGGATCCTCCTTGCTCCCAACTACTATGGGCAACAAACAGTATAACTAAATGTCCTAAATCCATCTGGATTTCACAGTTATCATGGGCCGTAATAACTTCCCCAACCTTTAGTTGATCTTGAGGTAGGCCTATGTTATTATCGTGACTGGGCTTGACTGAACCCTCAATTAGATCTTTTGTTTTTAACACTCCTTGTTCCATTTGGTATGTGTTGTGAGTGACGTGGCCGATCCAGCCTTTAGTTGGGTTTGAGATAGGCCCAGGTTATTGCTTTGACCAAGCTTAACTAAATCCACTGCTTGTTCTATTGTTTTTAAAACTCCTTGATCCATCTGGGTATATGTTGTGAGTGACCGGTTGAATAGACTAATTTGTCTATTCCTTTATGGAAACCCCACCGAACCCGCCTCTTATTTCCTTCATTGCACACAATCATTAATCCCCTCCTTAATACTTAGGATTCATTTTGTTTGAAAAATTTCCACTAATTTCTGGTGAATTTTAATGCTCTGAACCTACCTCTTACCACTGCTCATCGGTTTCCCCTCTTTGGTTCCTTTCCTTCTCGTCACATAGTGCGTCATTGGATTTTGTACAACTAATGAAGGATCTCCAATGATACTTTTTCCCTTGTTAATGGCAAGAGGCCTGGAATCCGAAGCAACAACAGTCTTTTGTTTCTCTCTTCTAACCATTGCAACAAAAGAATGAGAAATATTAACATTAGATTACGGTTGCTTGTGCATCCCATCTAAGATTTTCATTGGTTTTTTGGGTGTTATTAAACTCTGTAGCTCAAAGTCAAACCCCTTCCACCCACGCATCACCTTTCCTTTTGGTATGATCACCAATCTTCTATGATCCCCAACCTTAAGTTCAATCATGACAATATAATTTTTAAAATCATTAGAACACTTCTGGAACATATACACAATATCACCCTCTCTGAACGTAAAGAAATGTCTAGAATTACAATCTAACACTGTTTGCTCTAATTTTGACAGCAACCAATGACAAACATTTTTCCCTATACAAACTGATCTCGAATAATACTGACCCCTCTCAAAAATACGTAACTCATATACTATGTGTGAAGCTACTGCATTTGTATGCCTTAGGGTTTTGTAATGAAGTGTTTCTTGATCTTTATTGTTTATGAAGTGAAGAACTTTGCAGCCAAACAACAATCATTCAAGTTGCTGGAGTTAGTCACGTACTAGGATCCGTGCAAAGGAGTTAGTCATAGATTGGAGATTTATGCAACAAAGGAAAAAAGGCTACTATAATATCAAGTCCAATTGGATATTGGAGCGAAGGTTCAATTGTAGGTTGGTGTTTTGGGATAGGCCAATGTAGTGGTAAGATTTCTTAAACTTGTAACCGCTTGATTATTGATTAGTGGATTCTTGGAAGTGGTGACCTTTAATTCACCCGATGGGGTTTTTACCTTGCAAAAGGTTTTCCCCATTTGTCAACAAATCACCGTATCAATTTAATTTCTATTGCATTTAGTTTATTTGGTGATTTGTTGTTGCCTCCATGATTTGCATGCAATTTGACCTAATTAATCAACTTGGGTAATTGAACTAATTAACCGAGGTCAATCTCTCTTAAGCAAATAAAAACTAAGTGGCGACTCCACAATATTTGTTGCATCTAATGTTTATTGTGAACTCAAGTTTGGAATAAACTTGAGAGTTATAATGTCTATTTTCATAGTGGATATTTTTCGGATTTGCCCTTGTGGTTTTTCCCTCTACACCGGTGGGGTTTCTTAAGTAAGATTTAGTGTTCTTGTGTGGTTGAATTTGTATTGGTGCTTGCTGAATTTTTGATTCCATATATATTGCCATTGCTTGGTAGTCATTTATTTTAATCTACACATAGACATTGAGGGAATTTAAGTTTTTTCCTCAACAATATCAAACTTATTACCAAACCCATAAACAAGCCTAGATTTATCTTATTTTGTATCAAGCCCTAAAGTTCATGAGCTTGTTCATGAATAATTTTTTTTCTTGGGCTAACTTGTTTATTAAATAAGTCTAAAACTAAGGCTTAAGCTTGGCTTGTTTATACGTAAACATGAACAAACTTTTTCTCTAGCTAATCTCGAGTTTAGTTCATTTACAGCTCATTGTGTTGATAACTTATACTGCTATAGGCATGCTGTTGGTAAGTGTAACGAATGGGTAACTAAGCCCAACTATCGTGGTAAGGTTCATCTAGCTAATTTCGTTATCCACTGTACATTTGTTAGAAATCTAGCTAAACTAGCAACTAAACCAGTGTATTTAAAGAAAACATGAAAAGGATGACTTGTATAGCAACATGTAGCTTAGATTCAATGATGCTTTATACAACAAGTCATATAATTGTAGTATTTGTTAGGGTTTCGGATCTAATTCCTCTAGTATTTAAAGAAAACCTTAAGGCACGTTTTTGTTAAAAGAGAGAAGAGTGCGTATTGTGCCTCCTAGTGTTGTAGAAGTTGCTGCCATCACTAGACATCTCAGCTAATGATCTAAATCTTTGAGTGGAGGTCTTAGAGTCACAAACTAGAGTGTTTGTGTGCAACAGATTCATAATAGAAGAGTTCATGGATTTGGAGCTACATGTGGTCACGTGAGTAAGTACTACAAGAGGTAGTAGCAGAATTAGGGTTAAGTCTATTGTACAAACTTCCATTCTATTAGTGAATTGCCTTGTGGATTGTTTAGGATAAAACCCTCCCTAGGTTTTTTACCTTGAAACTGGACTATTTCATTGGTTTTCCTAGGCCATCATATCGCTTGTGTTCTTTACTTTTCTGCTGTTTATAATATGATTGATACTTGTTTAACCTAGATTTGTTTAATTGAACTAAGTAACAACTTGGCTATAAATTAGGTTAAACAATTTGTGTTTTCCAGGGGTCTAAAATCTAAAACTATCATCTGTATCTATATAATATGTTATTAATTTAACAAATAAGTATAGCATTGATTTTTTGAAGAATTGGCTGCATTATTAGGAAGGAAAGTTTGTTTAGACCCCTTAAACAGATTGTTTAACCTAATATATTAACCAAGTGATTACTTAGATTAATTATTCAGATTTAGGTTAAACACAAATTATCATATCATGAAAAATAGTGGAAAAATAAATAACACCACGATATGATGATCTAGGAAAACCGATGAAACAAACCGTTTCAAGGTAAAAACCTGGAGTGGATTTAACCTAGTTATCCTTAAGGTAAAACAAATCCACTATAAGTGAATTGAAGTTTTTACAATCAGATTTAACCCTAAATCTATTGCTACCTCCAGTAGTAACTTACTAATATGACTACGTGCAAGCTCCGAATTCACGAACTCCTTCTCTTCTTATATTTAAACCAACACAAGCCGCCTTGCTTGTGACTTTCTCACTTAAAGGTTTAGCAATACAAACTCTCTAGTTTGTGACTCCAAGACCACCCTTGAAGGTTTAAACCATCAGTTATTGTTGATCTTGTTGTAGCAACTTCAGATCTACTGGTTCTAATGGTATGAGAATGATTTCTGGTAGTGACTTTGATAGAGGAAGGCAAAATACCTTTTAGATCTCACAAGAGCACCTCCAAAGTCTTTCAAAAGCCTGAAAAACGTAGCTAGGATTTTCCTTTATATACTAGAAATGTTTCACTTGAAACCCAAAATGTTTAGGCAGAGTTTGGGCTGAAATAAAATTCGGCAGAAATTTCATGTCTGCAATTTTCGATTGGTCGAATCTAATTTTCAATTGGTCAAATTTCACTTAATTTGAACTCTTCTTTCTGCAGCTTATATTTTCTTGTGTTCTGACTTGTAATACCTTGAGCATTGTCTAATAAACTTTATAGACTCTAAGATCTATACCTAGCCAAGTTTGTGCTCACGGTTTGCCAATCGTTCTAAACTTTTAGAACCTAACAATCTCCCCTTTTGGTAATCCATGACAAAACTTACATACAAAATGAAATGCTCAAATACAAGAACAGCCCTATTATAATAAAATGCCTAATTACATCACAAATCCCAATCTAAGACTTCAAACCTAAAAGTTGCTAGAAGAGGCAAAAGATCTTGATCAGAATGTACCTGTCTTTCCTAAAACACTTAAAAGAGCACATCACCACATGTGTGGAAATAAAGACAGATTGATCGTGTACCTTACTGATCCATCCAACAACCAATTGGTAAAGGATGAGGGGGCACAAATCTTTTATAGCATTCGATCGTAGACCAAGCCCGTTGGTATTAGAGCGAATTATGAAATCCCTCACAATCCCTCCCTCACAATGCGGCTCCAATGATCAAACCTATGATCAGGCTCTGATACCACTTGTCGGACCGTGTTTCTTACCAATCCATCCAATGACCAATTGGTGAAGGATGAGGGGGCACAAATCTTTTATAGCATTCGATTGCAGACCAAGCCCATTGGTATTGGAGAAAATCATGAAATCCCTCATAATGCAGCTCCAACGACTCGAACCTATGACCGTGCTTTGATACCACTTGTCGAACCGTGTGCCTTACCGATCCATCCAACAACCAATTGGTGAAGGATGAGGGGGCACAAATCTTTTATAGCATTTGATTGCAGACCAAGCCATTGGTATTAGAGTGAATTATGAAATCCCTCACAATCCCTCCCTCACAATGCGGCTCTAACAACTCGAACCTATGACCAGGCTTTGATACCACTCGTCGGATCGTGTGCCTTACCGATCCATCCAACAACCAATTGGTGAAGGATGAGGGGGCACAAATCTTTTATAGTATTTGATTGCAGACCAAGCCCATTGGTATTAGAGCGAATTATGAAATCCCTCACAATCCTTCACTCACAATGCAACTCCAACGACTCGAACCTATGACCAGGCTTTGATACCACTTGTCGGATTGTGTGCCTTACCAATCCATCCAATGTCCAGTTGGTGAAGGATGAGGGGGCACAAATCTTTTATAGTATTCGATCATAGACCAAGCCCATTGGTATTGGAGCGAATTGTGAAATCCCTCACATAACAAATATGCAATAACAACAAATAACAAACATGTAAACTAACTCTCCCCCAAAGTTAGATACATTAAAAAAAAAAAAAATTATTTTCTCTCCCTTTCAAAGACAATTTCATCTCCCCCTAAATAAAAACAATTATAAACCTTTTCCAAATTTCATCTATTTCTCTCCCTTTCTATCATGTATTGACAAAGACAACCAAATAAATAGGTAGACATTAAACATCCATAATAGAGATTAAGAGAAAATAGAGAATCAAGAGACAACTCCCCCTATGAAATATATATTTCCAATTTTTACCAGTTCACATATCAAGAAAGATAGCATATACTAACATGTATAGAACTTAAAAATTAATCAATCTATTTTTAGATCAAGTTGAGTACCCAATTTAGCAAAGTGTATGCATGATGTGCGTGAAAACAATGAGAGATATGACTGCAAAAATGCAAAATGGATAAAGAAAACAATGCAATGCATGTCCTAATCTATATGTGCAATGCATGAAAAGACCAATCGGTTAAAAACTTAAAAATTGAAAATTTTCCAGTTTTGATCGATTGAACATCAATTGAGTATCGTCAAGAGAAGCAGAGAGTTTTGAACATAAAAGCTCACATTTTCAATCAGTCGAGGGAGATCTTTGATTGGTTGAAACAATTAAAAATTTTAAAACTTTGAAATCTGAAAATTTTATGCAAAAAAACAACTTGAAAGGATGTTAAAAACGTTTTAAAAGTTTTAAAAACGTGATGCCTCTTAAATGCAAATATCAAAACCAATCAAGAAGTTAAAAATAAAGATTTTAAACTTATAAACACATTTTTCTTCAAATTTCCAACCAAAAACAAAAATTTGTATTTGCACATCAATTCATATGTAATTAAAAATGGCCAGATTAGTCGACACACAATCATATGTACAGAATTTAGCAAAGATTTGTGTGTAGTGTGTGCAACTAGTATGTGTATGAGATACATAAGAGGTGATATGCAGATAGAAATTAAACACAATTTCCACATTATCCATCACATAAGTTTGAAAGTGACTATCACCAAAAGAGTTACATCATATAACTCCCACATTTCCTAGAAAATACGCTTGCAACCATGCATTTTTATTTATTTTTCTTTTTCTTTTTCTTTTGAAGCATATTTTTCTTTGTTTTTCATTTTGCTTTTTGCTTCTTTTATCTATTGTATAGTAACACCTTAAGTATTTTGCTGTGCAAGTGCTACACCTTACCAAGCACGGCTTTTATGATTTGCACACAAGTGTTCATGATTGGCTAGTAACTGTGGTGAGATGGTTATTTATGCCTTTCTCCTAGTATTTTTTAGTCCTTACAATCAAAAGAATGTGACTTTAAAATCAAGAGCATGTGATTAAAAAACATAAACAACTCACACAATATAAAAACTACATAGCATAAACTAGCAAAGTGCAAAAAAATAAAGCTCATCAAAGCTAAATAAGGTACACAGTCATGAAGTGCAAATTTCATAGGCCGACCTCAATTACACACTTGAAGATGTGTAATACAAATAAATAAAATCTTTTTGTGTTTTTAAAATTTTTATGACCAAAAATAAAAAAGCACACATTATGCTAAATGAAATATCAATTTCTTAATTAACCCATGAGTACATGTATAATCTAGTACATACTCATACAAAATCAAAAATAGCTTATGCACTCAATTTTGCAATACATACTTTCTATGTTTCTCCACATTATCATAATTCATGTAATACTCAAGAAAAATAAAACTAGACACAAAATAAAATATTTGTCTTTTTGAAAATTTTCATTTTTTTTTTTAAACAAAACAACCTAAAACAAAAATAAAAACATGTCCATAAATAATTGAAATAATTATATCAAGGACAAATAAACAATACTCACCTTAGCAAGCCTTTTCTCACCCATACAGCAGGCGTCTTTGGCTTTGTAGGTGAAAAACCATGAGAAGCATAGTGTATTTGAGGGATTACACCAATCTTTTGAGAGATACTGAAATCCTGCAATTTCCTTTCACAAGCCAATAAGCTTAAATTTTTCAAACGCATATAAAACAATTTATTTGGACTTATGGTGGGAGAAATATCATCAAATATCCTAGACAGAAACACAGAATGCTTAAATTTCAATTTATGACAGTTAGGACAAATGTGACTAAACAGACCACAAAAGTGACACACATGAACAAATTTAGGAACATCAGTATTCCTAACAACAGATCTAGTCTCAGATTTTGGTTTTTGCCTTAGCAAAGAACAATTTGGTCTGATATGACCAACGACACCACAAAGGTGACATGTAGGCGCAAAAACAGATTTCTTATGCACTCTAACATAAGGTTTAGGCATAGGTTTAGAAACTTCAATGTCTACATAAGAACTTTTATCTTTGTCTAACCTAGCAAAATAAGCCTTTTCCTTATGATTCCTCTTGAAGGGAGGCATATAAATTTTGTCTTTAGGCTTAACAGGAACAGGAACAGAAAGAAAAACATAACTGTTTCAATAGCAAGTTTTGTATAAGACAAATTTTCAATTTTAGCTTCAGCCTCAGCTAACTTTTTGATAGGCCAAAAACATATTGACCCCTTGTGATAAGTTAATTGATTAATTAGCCAAGTTTATTAATTAATCAAATTAACATGCAATGTACGTGGTAGCACAAACAAATCACCAAATAACTAAGTATGCAGCAGAAATTAAATTGACACGGTGATTTTTTTACTAATGGGGAAAACCAACCCGGCAAGCGGTTACAAGTATTATAGTTGAACCACTCCCGAGAATCCACTATTATCACAACAAGCGGTTACAAGTAAAGGAATCACAGTATCTTATACCAACCTATAGTTGAACCATTACCCTAATACCCAATTGGACTTATTCTGTAGCGACAATCTCTCCTTTTAATGCACAGCTCCTAGTACGTGACTAACCAATTGCGCGGATCCCAGTACGCAACTTTAATCACCAACTAGAGAAGATTGTTGGCTGTAAAGTTCTTTAGTTCATCACATAATGAAGATCGAGAAGCTCCTTGGTCACAAAACCCTACGGTGTACAAACACAGTAGTTTCTTCATAAGAAAGATGAACTAGGGCAAATTCTATCTCCAGTCACAATTTGCTTGAACAAACTTTGCTCAACACTTGTGCAACTTGTTTTACCTTTGACGTCTCTTAAAATAATCCTTATATATGTATAGGGTTGTGAGAAAAGAAAGCTTAAACATATAATCACTAATTGGATGAAAAATATACCAGAAATTCTGAGTTTCATAAACCTCGACAGATACCCTATCTGTTGAGTTGCTGTTGAGCCACGGGCTGGAACAGCTCTTCAAGGCTCGATAGATGCTAGCTATCAAGCTTTAATGAACAACACTTTTCACACTTGAATCTTGGACAGATTTGCATGGCTTTAACACTTGAACTTGAAACCTTGTTTCTTGAAGCATTAAACACATCCTAGATCTACCCAAATACAAGAAAAATGTGTTTTGTCAAAGGATTAGCCAATTACATAAAATAATGACATATGTACTAACAATCTCCCCCTTTGGCAATCCGTGACAAAACCACAACAAACAAATGAACATATGAGAGAAGTCATATATCACTCAACTCATATTCACTTGTTGAATACAATAAAATCTATCCTAACACACTGCAAGAATAGAGTTTATGGCAAGAAAGACTTTAACAACATGTATTTTTGAAACACTTTAAACAAAACTTATCTGACATCTTAATGTGAAATAGAAATAGTAGATTGCATACATAATATAAGAAACATGTGTATAAAGAAAGAAAATAAACAACACATAGAGAGATAGGTGAAAAAAAAAAACATACATCACTATATAAGGAATATAAGAACAATTTATGTCAATAATGGTCACAAGATCGATGTACAAGAATAATGTATCTCAAATAGAAAGAAAAGAAAAAAATACATCAAGTCCTCACTACATCCCTCAATGTGCACTCTCCCCCTAACAAAAATCTCCCATACTAACTCTCCCCCTAACTATGACTACTCTTATAACCAAAACTACTTTCCCTTTTTGTCACAAGTGATAAAGGGTAAGAGTGTCAAGTAGGCATCTCATCAATGCCCGAAGAGCTAGCTTCTCCATCCTTATCATCATCATCGTCGTTGAAGTTGGAGTCGTCCTTGGATGTCTTAGATGCCTCGAGAGGAGGAAAGGGAGACTCCACAAAGCCACCAAGGTGAGTGTATTAAAGCGAGCATCCATGCACTGAAGTTGCACCATGATTGCATCTAGAGTCACACCTCCCGCTGAAGTAGAGGGAGCGAAGGTGGATGGAGATGAAGGAGTGGCCTCGGATTGCCTCAAACAAAATTGTGCCTCGCTTCGTTTAATGGTAGAAGCGTCAATGGCACACATAACGTGAAAGTGGTCAGAAATGGGAAAGGGAACAGAAAATGGCGTTAGATCCTCGTGATAGCCGAAGGGAAGATGAGCTTATCACGAGATATTGAATCCCTATAGACATCTATAATAGAAAGAATGAAATGAGAGGGAAAATATATAGTGAGATGCTTTATCAAAGAAAGCAAAAATTGAGCATGGGGCTCCGTAATAGAGTTATAATGAGAAAGGGGATGAAGAACAAAAGTCATAACCATGTTAAAAAACCGAGGGCCTTTAGCAAAGGCTGAACAGTAAGTGAATTGACGCTCACCCCAATCAGAAGGGTGCTCATAGAAAGTAGAAATAAGCTCATCTTTGGACATAGTCTTTAGACGCTTACAACTGAGGTAGTCATGATGCTCTACCCTCGGAATACAGAGCACATGGGATACAATATCCGGCATGACAACTATGCGTGTACCTCGAACACGAGTGACAAAGAGAGGTACTGAATAATCAAATCCATGCATTTTGGAGTAAAACTCCTGGATCAGCACGGATGGACAGATGACCGAGACGTCACACAATGACTCCCAACCCCGACTGTGAATGACAGTGGGTAGGTCAGTGTCGGAGAAGTCCGACAAAATGACTTGGCGTTCCGAATGAACATCTTGCCTAGAGAAGTTCTTTGAGAAGTCCTTTCGGGCATCCTCATCACGGAACTGAACAGAAGAGGGGGAGGGTTTAGAAAAAGATGAAGATTCCTCAGAATGAAGAGGGTTCTAGGACGGAGTAGACTTACATTTTGGTGCGATGACGCACTAATGTAAACTAGAGAGTGAGGGGGGGGGGGGGGGGAGAAAGAAACACTCAGAAAAGTCCCAAAACAGTTCAAATATATCAAAATATATTGAAAAGAGAGTATGTATGCATAGGAATGCATGAACATGTGACATGCAAAGAAAATTGCATCATGGGCTCAGCCTAATCCACACAATCAGATAACAAATATAACATACATCTAAATGCATGAAAATATAGTTATAATGCTCATGAGATGCAATGTATGAAGTTTTTAAGATCAAATCTTCAAAACCCATTCCAAAATTTTTGCAAAGACCTCTTTGATTTTGAAAAACCCTAAAATTTTCAAAAATCCCAAAAACTTAGGTTAAAAATCATGAAATGCATGAATATGAGGGATTTAGGACCCTTACCAAGTGAAGAATAACTTGATCTAGGCCAAAAACACCTTGAGGAAAACGTTTGGAGTGAGTGAGCGGTTTGGCAGGTGAAAGGACACAGACAGATCGAGAAAGCTCGAGAAAAATGAAGACTAAGTCGCGCTAACCCTATATATAGGTGTTCAGTAATTCTCGACAGATAGTAGGTGTCGAGTGGTGTCAAGCATTAAAAGGCTTTGACAGATTAAGCTATCGAGTCGGTGTCCAAAGGTGTCCATAGCAAAACAAGCTCAATGGATCGAGGTAGCTGTCGAGGAGCTATCGAGGGCACAGAAACCTTCTTGATTGATCCACCTAGCTATCGAGAGGTGTCGAGATTGTGATAAAAAGCAATTGAAGAGCTCGATAGATAAGCCAGGTATCGAGAGGTGTCGAGGAGCTGTCAAGGTTGCTTTAAAACAGTTTTTCAAGAAGGGAAAAACATAGATATGAATGCAATCAAGCATGCAACTCAACCAAGGATCCAAAAAACATTTTGATCTCTCAAAAACATCTCTCAACAAAAATAAAATAAAATAAAATAAGCATTTTGATCCCAAAACACACACACACACAAAACAAGTCTAACCAATTTTATATTTCATAAACAAGTTAAGACAGTTTAGTGAACATATATTAACACATGTAAATCTTGTGATGGCCAAATCATATTATATTTGCACATATATCAAAAGTAGCAAAGAATATTGCATGTTGTGTGTGAAAAACATCGCAAGATTGCATGAGTGTCTACATGTTATGATGATTTGAGATATGAGAAAAACACTTTAACTCACACACAATCATAACTGTTTGATGGGGACTATCACCTTCGAGGTACATCCTATAACTCCCACATCCCCTAGAATACACGCTTGCAATCATATTTAAAGCATTTTGACTCTTTTTGCTTTTTTATTTTTCTTTGCATATTTTTCTTTTTAAGCAAATCATGCATGGGTATATAAGAGAGAGAAAAGCAATACCTAATTATGTTAAGCATTTGACATTTCACTTTTGCTATGCCGAAGCATACAAATGTCATTTCATGATTGGTGGGCAATAGTGGTGAGATGGTTTTTTATGCCTTTCTCTTAGGATTTTCTAGTCCTTCCTGTCAAAAAGAGTGATATGAGTGTTAAGTACAAAAGACTACTTAATCTTACTCATCACAAACACAAGTCACAAAACTCACTTGCTTAGTTGTGCATAGAGATGCTCATCTAAGTTACAAATGATACAAATTTTAGAAAACTTTGTTTCAATGGTCATTCAAAGTACACAAGTACCAATGTACACATAAACACATTGTTTTTGTATTTTTCAATTTTTTTTAGTTTTTTATTTTTATTTTTATATGAAAAAAAAATAAACCAAAACTGAAAAAAAAACAAACAAAAACAAATTAAACAAAGCAATGCATAACACTAGACTGACTCAAAACAATAAAGCAAAACACACAAGTAATGCAAACAAAAATAACAAGAGGAGAGAGAAAAAGTGACAAAATCACTTGGAGCCATTTTCCTTCCACACCTTGGAAGAACCTTTCTGTTTGGCGAACCCTTGATCTGGTGGTGAGGGGGAAGAATTGAAACTGTTCAAGTTTGAAAGAAACATGAGGGCTTTGAGAAGATCTCCAAGAGGAGCAAAAGAGGATGAAAACTGATTTTGGTTTCTCGATGCAATCATGCCGTTGCACTGTTGAGTGGCTAACCACTTATAGCAATTAGGTTGAGTATGACCGGTTGCTCCACAGTGATGACAGAGATGTTGCTTCTTTTGTTTAGGCTTTTGAGAGTTAGCCTTCTTAGCCCTAGGGTTTTTAACTTCTTTCTTATCCTGCTTAGAGGGTGCTCCTAAGATAAATTTACCCTTGTCTATGTTCTCACTAGCTAAGTCATTTTTAGCAACATTGTTATTAGTTTCAATATTATAAGCAGGAGGAACAAAAACAGTCGTACTAGTAGAAGCAATAATAGGAGAAGAGAAATCATACCCTAAACCTGTTTGATCAGAAGCAGATATCTTAAGACTGAGCATCTCATCAAGCTTTGCACTTGAAGTCCTCTCCAATTGAGCTCTGACTTGAAACAGCTCCGCTCTAAGTTTCTTGTCTTCTTAGCCAAGAAATTATTCTCAAACCTCAGTGCTCCAATAGTCTAATTGGCTTTATCAATATTTGTGGAAAGCTTTTCTCATTCTAGCTTAACATCACTAAGCTTCTTGGTGGTCAACCAATACATCTTCTCATGCTTTTCTGAGACCTTGTATAATTTTGCATAGGTTGTGTGGATGTCATCTTGTTCATCCATCTTCTCAAATTTGGACTCCACCAATTCCTTTTCTTCATCCACATCTTCAACAATCCCCTCAGTAGGATTAACAGTGGTAGTGAAGGCATTTAAGATTCCATATTCCTCATTATCAAAATCATCCTCAGGCTCGATGTCACTCAAAGTAGCAGCAAGTGTCTTGCTCTTTCCAATGGTCTTGAGATATGTGGGGTACTCTTGTTTCATGTGACCGAAGCCTTGACACCCGAAGCACTTTGGTCCTGAGGGAACAGTATATTGACCGCCATCCCTAGCATCCTTCTTCCCTTTGTCTTGGCTTTTGAACTGAGAGGAACTAGATTGCTTACGGTCCTTGTTGAAGCCCTTCCCATTAGCATTTCCTTGTAATATAGGACTTCATCATAGAATCTTCATCGTCTGAAGACTCATCAGTATCACTGCTTTGGGCCTTCAATGCCATGCTTTTGCCCTTACCCGACTTGCCAATTCTTATTAAACCTAACCTATAGGTCTGTAGATTACCAAACAGCTCTGTCAAAGGAATCTTGTCGATGTCCTTTGATTCCTCGATCATGGTGATCTTGGCATGGAATTTCTCGGGTAGAGATCTGAGCACCTTTCTTACAATCTTGGGTTCTGGAATGGTTTCCCCAAGATTGAAAGTTGAGTTCACTATGTCCTTGAGCTTGGTATAGAATTCATCGAACGACTCATCCTTCTCCATCTTGATCTCTTCGAAGCTTGAAGTGAGCCTCTGATTCTTCGAATCCTTGACAGCCTTAGTTCCTTCATAGGTTGTCTGGAGGATGGTCCTTGCTTCCTTTGCAGTTTCGGTGGAGGATATCTTCTTGAATTCCTCATTAGTGATTACATTGAACAAAGTATTTAATGCTCTGCTATTGAAGTTTGCCGCCTTGATCTTGGCATCATCCCAATTGACTAACGCTTCCATTGGCTTAGTCCAACCTATCTCCACAGTTTGCCGCATTTTCTCATCTAGAGATTGCAAAAAAACTCTCATGCGTATTTTCCAGTATGCATAGTTAGTGCCATCAAATAAAGGAGGTATGATGAGAGACTGTCCTCTATCCATGACAAACAGGGGTCAATGGATCACACAGTAAAGATTAACCCTAATCAGAAAATGCCTGCTCTGATACCACTTGATAGGCCAAAAACGTATCGACCCTTTGTAATAACTTAATTGATTAATTAGCCAAGTTTATTAATTAATGAAATTAACATGCAATTTACGTGGCAGCACAAACAAATCACCAAATAACTAAGTATGCAGTCGAAATTAAATTGACACGGTGATTTGTTTACGAATGGAGAAAACCAACATAGCAAAAACCCCACCAGGTGATTTTAAGGTCACCACTCCCAAGAATCCACTATTATCATAACAAGCGGTTATAAGTAAAGGAATCCCAGTACCTTATACCAACCTACAATTGAACCCTTATCCCAATACCCAATTGAAATTGTTTTATAGTGACAATCTCTTCTTTTAATGCGTGGCTCCCAGTACGTGACTAACCAATTACACAGCTCCTAGTACGCGACTTCAATCACCAACGAGAGAAGGTTGTTGGTTGCAAAATTCTTCAGTTCATCACACGATGAAGATCGAGCAGATCCTTGGTCACAAAACCCTACGGTGTACAAACACAACAGCTTCTTCACAAGAAAGATGAATTAGGGAAAATTTTGTCTCTGGTCACAATTTGCTTGAAAAAACTTTACTTAACACTTGTGCAACTTGTGTCACCTTTGATAGCCCTTAAAATAATCCTTATATATGTCTAGGGTTGTGAGAAAAGAAAGCTCAAACATATAATCATAGATTGTATGAAAAATGGACCAGAAATTCTGAGTTTCATAAACCTCGACAGATACCCTATCTGTCGAGCTGCTGTCGAGCCACGGGCTGGAACAGCTCTTATAGGCTCGATAGATGCTAGCCGTTGAGCTTTAATGAACAACACTTTTCACACTTGAATCTTGGACAGACTTGCATGGCTTTAACACTTGAACTTGAAACCTTTTTTTTTGAAGCATTAAACACATCCTAGATTTACCCAAATACAAGTAAAATGCGTTTTGTCAAAAGATTAACCAATTACATAAAATAATGACATATGTTCCTAACAAGTGAATCACATATTTCCTAACACTTTTGTCCAAAACTTTTCATCTTTTCATCTTGAGAAGAAAATTGATTTCTTAAAAATTCATTCTTTTTATTAGATTCGTCTAATCTCACAATCAATTCTTCTTTTTCAAGATTAGCCAATTTTAACTATTCCTTGAATTTCTTAGCAATTTTAATAGATTTAGTTAATTCCCTGCAGAGAGTTTCACAGGAATCAACAAGATCAACAAAAACAATAGTGACTTTTTTTATTCAAATTTTCACATGTATGAGCAGACAAACACTCAAAATTGTCCATGACAGCAGGAATCAAGGATCTCATTCAGGATGTTAATCCAAATCAGAGTGAACTTGCTTTAATACAACTTGTTTGTTCATTTAGACCCTTTAAACAGATTGTTTAACCTAATATATTAACCAGGTGATTACTTAGATTAATTATTCATATTAGGTTCTAAAAGTTTTGAACAATTAGCAAATCGTGAATACAAACTTCTCTAGATATAGATCCTAGAGTCTATAGGTATTGTTAGACAATGTTCAATGTGATACAAGTCAAGATTTAAGAATATACAAGCTGTAGAAAGAAGAATTCGAAATTTGCGTAGTTCGATCGATCAAAAGACAGGCTCGACCGATCGAAATACGAATCTACAGAATTTTAAGTTCGGCCCAACAGCAGTTCAAGCCCAAAAAAGATTAGGGTTTCAGATCTACTTCTCCTAGTATATAAAGGAAATCCTAAGCACGTTTTTATAAGGCTTTTTAGAGAGAGAAAAGTGTGCCTCTTTTGTATCTAGGGTTTTGTACTCAAAAAGCTTTCTCATATCTTCTACCAGTGTTATTCCTTGAAGAATCTCTAGATCTGGTGTTGTAGAAGTTGCTGCATTCTCTAGTCATCAAAGATGCTGATGATCTAAACTTTCAAGGATGGTCTTGGAGTCACAAATAGGAGAGTTTGTGTTGCTAAACCTTTGAGTGAAGTCTCAAAGTCACAAGTGTGGGTGCTTGTGTTGCAAAGGCCTAATAGAGAATGAATCCGTAGATTCGAAGCTTGCACATGGTCGTGTCAGTAAGTTCTACATGTGGTAGCAATAGGATGTTAGTGGTCTAAGTCATATTGTAAACTTCGATTCTCTATAGTGGATTTGCTTTTTACCTTGAGGATAGTTAGGTTAAATCCTCCACAGGTTTTTTACCTGTTTGGTTTTCTTGGGTGATCTTATCCTTGTGTTCTCTACATTTTTCGCTGCTTTGCATAATATGATTGTTTTGTTTTAATGTAGATCTGAATAATAAACCTAAGTATTTACTTGGTTAATTAATTAGGTTAAACAATCTAAGTTACAAGGATCTAAAACCTAACAATTTAGATCTAGGCTAAACACAAATATATCATATCATGCAAAACAACAGAAAAGTAAATAACACCACGATATGATGACTCAAGAAAACCGATGAAACAAATCGTTTCAAGGTAAAAACCTGGAGAGGATTTAACCTAGCTATCCTTAAGGTAAAACAAATCCACTATAAGAGAATTGAAGTTTTTACAATTAGATTTAACCCTAAATCTATTGCTACCTCTAGTAGTAACTTACTGACACTACCACGTGCAAGCTCCGAATCCACGGACTCCTTTTCTTCTTGGATTTACACCAACACAAGCCGCCTTGCTTGTGACTTTGAGATCCCACTCAAAGGTTTAGCAACACAAACTCTCTAGTTTGTGACTCCAAGACCACCCTTGATGGTTTAAATCATCAGCTATTGTTGATCTTGTTGTAGCAACTTCAGATCTATACCTAGACAAGTTTGTGCTCACGGTTTGCTAATTTTTCTAAACTTTTAGAACCTAACAGAGTCCATGAAGGCAGGGGTGACTGTGTTTCATTTTGAAGACTAGCTTTCCAATTGAGTAGAACATCTATTTCTGTCTCTTCATTCACAAAAAGAGAGGCAACATCGAATGAGGAATGTAAGATGGCCTATGCGACTAGAGAAAAGATGGAAAACACTTTTTTCAAGCTAGTCGATGCCACTAATTTCGGGGCCTATGGTGACGGTTTAATTAAGTCTTATAAGAGGCTTTTTTTTTTTTTTTTCAAAAATATTATCAAATATCAATTAAATAATATTTATTTAACTTTTGATATCATTTTTTTTTTCATTAAAAATTTAGCTTTCTTGCTTTTTAAAATTCAAAATTATTAATTAACTCTTTGTATTAAAATTATGCTAATGTTTCTCTTTCAATTTATAATATGGCTAATCCAATTAATCTTTTGTGTAACATATTTGATCTTCTAATGGAATTTTATCAATTTTAATTTTGAAAAAATTTATTTTTATAGACACACTAGCCTTATCACACGTGCTTTGCGTGTGCGATAAGGCTTCTTTTTTTTTTTTTTTTTGCTCTAGTGTCATAATTAAAAAAAAAAAAAAATTGGATAAGTTTGTTATGAATACATGGATTAGTAGGAGAGTGTCCTATTTTGTAGGCATTTAAAGTGGAGTTTGAGATATATTTTTACCTAGTTGTCTCAAGTTTTTGCTCTGTTAAATATAAGGTTTAAGAGTATTTTTGAACCACAAAAAAGTCCAGTCCAAAGAGGGAAATCCTCTTATAGATAGTATAGATTTGTAAATTGTGTTGTTTTCAATATTTTTTAAAAATTGTTTCATAACCAAATTGATATTTTTTCAATTGACACTTATAAGAAATGCAATCTACACTATAAAATTATAATATAACTAAATAAAGCAATTTTTAAAGTGTAGAACAGTAACGCATAAAATATAACAAATAAAGAAAACTTATTTACATTAAATATGACTTTTGACAAATATGATTTTTGATGATAAGTTTAGGGGTAAAGGGGTAAAACTTAGATACATCAACTTATGTGCAATACATTAAGTTTTTCAATTGAATTCAAACCCTTGGTTACATTAACCAATAAGATAAGAATATGGTTAGCATAGTGCTTCAGGCACGACACTTACAAAACCATTTTACAACAAAGCCTAGGTGGCAAGTTGTTACCGGTTTCATTTGGACTTACCACTGACATCATTTTTTTTACCTTCCATTAATAGCTTGTCACTTAAGCTTTGTTGTAAAAATGTTGTGTCATTGGCTTTATTGATGTTGTGTTTAGATCCCTATCATATCTTGTTATTAACCAGTTTTAAGGCCAAGTTGATTATTAGATTTATTATGAGAAGCCTTAGGTTAATAAGATAAACACCAATATCATGCAAGTGCGAAAAATTTAAAAACACACAATATGATGACCCAAGAAACCAGTGAAACAAACTAGTTTCACAGGAAAATCTTGGGAGGACTTGAGTTATTAATCCCTAGGTAAATAGATCCATTAGGGATGAAATTTGGATTTCATGCTAGGGGGCTGGAGTATAAGAAAAAAATAATAATTAAAAAACTCCAAATAAGAATCTATATAGTATTACCCACTACCGACACTATGAATTTATAATGCACTACTAACACACATACACACACTTTTCATAATTTACAATTTTTTCCCCTCTATCTATTGCCTCATCCCTATTGCTACCTTACTACCAAAAATCGTTCAAAGTGTCAAACGCCAAACATTATTATATATTATCTACAACTCTACTCTCTCTGACTCTCGCTATATAGTATAACTTTATTCACAAATCACAACTCACCGGTTCACACTCTCAATAGCTACAAAAACAATTAACAACCTCGGAGACAGAGATTTCCAAATACAATCACGAATCACATATTCAAATTAAATTCACAAGCTCCCTAAAAAAAAAAAAAAAAAAAAAACTACCATCATAGTTTCACAAACATTATAAACATATGGATTGGAGAGGGAGAAAATTCATATCAATGTTAGGTTTTGAAAAAAAAAAAAAAAAAAAACCTTGAAATAGGAAAATTAAGATTTGGGATGGATGCCGGAAGTTGTAGCAATTGGCGTCAGAGGTGGGGTGGACAGATCAAGCGGCTGCTGACAAGTGAAGGTATGTGATTGATTCCCATTTAAAGTCACTGCCAATGATTATAAAGCGAAATTCCCTGGAGTTTGCCACCAACATCGTGGTAACCTTCCCTTTGAAATACGTTAGCAGGTTGATTCCGGTGAGTATCAATATCATATATAGGTATCCCTTTTCATTGTAAACTGTAAACAACCATTATGTCAGTTATTTACAATTTGCAAACTCTACCAATAACTACAAATGTGTGTCTGTTACTTTCAATTTGCAAAGTCATTTATTTGAATAAATAAAATAAAATAAAACTATGAAGTTGATGGTAGGTTTTGCGATGCTTGGAAATCAGTTAACCTTGTGAAATCTGTTGAAAATAGTAATGTCTGAACTCTGTAAACGCTTTCAGGGTGTGGAACCAGCCAATAAACTCAAAAAGGCTTTAAAAAGGGAAGGAAAAAAAACCTTTTTCTTAATTTTTTTTTTTTTTTAATTTTGAAAAAACGAACTTTTTCTTGGTTGGGCAAATGCCAAACGCCAAACGCACTAATATATCTAAAGTGTATGTGTTCATAGTCCAAAGACTCCAAGTATGGCGTGGAAAGCTTGTAATCACAGTGATGCTACCAATTTTGTAATGTTTGACAGAAGTTATTGTTGATTTATTGAAAGCATGGTCTTATTTTTCCAAAAAAAAAATAATAAAAAAGAAAAGAAAAGAAAAGAAAAGAATAGAAAAAGAAAGATATAGTGAATAATTTTCTAAGATCACTCCAATATTAATTAAGGTAGTAGTTATGTATTAGTCAGACTAAAGTACACATTTGGTCTTAAGTTTAAGTTTTTTTATTTTCCACCATGCATCCTTGGTGCGGTAGTTACTCTACAAGTATAAATACTATTGGTATGGTATGTGAAAAGTAAGGATCGGAGTTCAAATCTCTAGGAAGAAGTTTCACAAACATATATATTTAAATTAGGTTAGAGTAAAATTTTTATCTTGTATAAAAAAAATGATTTTTTATTTTGACCTTTTATATTTGAAAATATTCATTTTGGCCATTATGTGTGATTCTATTTTCATATTGACCTTCTTGTTGATTTTCATTAGTAATTTGGTGATTATATGGGTGAGTCTCTTAATGAACAATACTTATTTGGCCTTTAATTGTCAGAATAGTAATAGAAATAGACGTATATATGTAATGTGTCTCAATATACAATACTTATGTGGTATTTAATTGTCAAATTACTAGCATAAATGGATTTATATGGATGACGTACGTGTCTTAGGGGATGTCATTTATATGGCGATGGACCAAATTTACTAACAAAAATAGATAATAGGGTATATAAACAAAATCAAATTTAAGGGCCAAAATTAAAAAATAAATAAATAAATAAAATAAAGAGCGAATATGAAAATAACTATATAATGGAAGAAAATGGGCAAATGCCCCTTTAAAAAAAAAAATCCAGCATTTTGCCCCATTTTCCAAACTAATTAGGGAAATGTTTCTCTTTTGAAACTCAATTTTCTTAAAATCGAGTTATTAAAAAAAAAAAATTCTGAAGCCCTATAGTGACGTTTTAAGGAGCTTATAGTGACGTTTTAAGGACTTATAGTGGTGTTTTGTAACTCGATCTCCATGAAGTTGAGTTACATGCAATTTTTTTTTTCATTTTTTTACCTATAACTCAAGTTTAAGGAGCTCGAGTTTCAAAACGGCACTATATGTCTTTAAAACGTCACTATAAGCTCCTTAAAAATGCCACTATAGGGCTTAACTCGATTTTGAGAAAACCGAGTTTCAAAAAAAGGGCATTTCCCTAATTAGTTTGAGAAAAGGAGGCAAAATGCTAGATTTTTTATTTATTTATTTTTTTTAAAGGGCAAAGGCCAATTTTTCCCTATATAATGCATGATTCCCAGGAGCTCTCTAACCCGGCGTGGCAACCTGCCTTTCGGAATAAGTTCGTAATATGTTTCCCGGGAAATATATATATATATATATATATAGAGAGAGAGAGAGAGAGAGAGAGAGAGAGAGAGAGAGAGAGAGAGAGAGAGAGGTATTCCATCTCATTGTTAATGTCAACCACCATGGCTTATTTGTGAATTGTGATCTTCGGAAAGTGTAGTAATTTCTAAACTCTATAAATGTTTCTAACCTACTCTATAATTGAATAGAGAAAATAAGACTACTAAATTTATAGTTGAGTGCCTTAATTAGTTTGTGTTCATTGATGTAATGGAGTATAGAAATTAGTATTTTTTCAAAAAACAAAAAAGTTTAAACTCTTTTTGGAAATTAACAAAGTAGTGTAATAGTGTCTGTGTTTCGGTATATCAACGTGAAAAGCTTGTAATAATAGAAATTGTGAAACTTGATGGGGCAATGTCACGCTCACCTGTAACAAAATTCTTCACTAATAAAAAGTTTGGGTGCATTTCTTTGTGAATTTCCAAAGTGCATGCTTGAAATTTCATTTCGCCTTCTTTGTTTCTTTTCATGTTTGCGCGAAAGAGCATTAAGCCACAAAACTACGGAACTTTTTTCTTCCTATATTATCATTTAGATTTATACATATTCCTAATGTGCAGGTCAGATGCCATCTTCTTTTTTCCATTTCTTGCCGTCTTTGAATTTGTATGCTAAGGTTCATTTTAATTTTCGGTCAATTTGTTCATTAAAAGAAGAAAAGTTAGTAATCCTAATCCACTCTCCACGGTCCACTGTACATTCTTCCAAGAGACTTCGATTCTCTAAAGACATGACATCTGGCAGATGAAAATTTTTACCCTCATCTATATGAAAGTTGAAAGTTCAAAAACGTGTAAAAACACCTTTGAACGTTTAGACCCCCAACGTACAACTTAACCAATTCAAGCAATATGTCAAACAACAAGTGTGCGGAAACTTAACATATGCTATAATATGAAATTGGTTAAAAACTATCTAAGCTATAACAAAATAAAATCCACAGCAGATAATAAAAGGCAAAGATAGAGAGGAAGGAAGATGCAAACACAAAGACAACACGCGATGTGTTATCGAAGAGGAAACCGAAGCCCTCGGCGTAAAACCTCTCCGCCGCCCTCCAAGCGGTCAATAATCCACTAGAAAATGTAGTTGGGATACAAGGACAGCAATAGACCCTCCAAGCCTAATCTACCCAGTGCACCTAAGCCCTCCAAGCTTCTTGCTCCAACGAGGTTGCGCCGAACCTTTTTCTTTTCTAGCTTCTTGGATTCCGCTACTTGACCATAGCATCAACCAATGAAGATTGGTTCCTTCCTAACTGCTTCCCAGAAATCCAAACAACTGTCTCACAGTGATGATGATGGTGAGAACCAGGTCTGGTATAATGCCTCTCAAGGATTTGACAATGGAGAGGAAGAGAGTTGGGGAATTTGGAGAGACTCTAAGGTATAGATTGTGGGTGAATCAATTTTGTTTTTCTTTAGGGTTTCTCTCTCAAAATTCTCTCTGGAAGCTCTTTCTCAATCGTGGGTAAAAGGGGTATTTATAGTGGAGTGGGAGAGGAATGTGAAACGTCAGGTTTTACAAAACAGGGGTGGCTCGCGGCTTGACCTCGCGGCTTGACCAAGTCGCGAGATCCAGTCGCGAGATAACCGTATGGCCAGTTGTCCTGTTTTGTCCTGTAGTGCTCCAGCTGGCATGACTGTTCACCTTCCAGCATGCTTGGCACGTGTGCTGCGTCTGGCGGCTTGCAGCCGCGAGTCACCCGCGAGTCCCAGCCGCGAGTCTCTGTTTTCTTGCACACTCTTGAGCAAACTTCACTCTATCTCACTCACTACCCTTACATCAAACCCACCTAAATACAGGGTTACTAAATGCTGAATTACAAGCAAATTTGGCACGGAATAAAGCCAATTAGGTGGTTGAATAGATTCAACCTTACAATCTCCCCCTTTGGCTATTCCGTGACAAAACCCTAAAACAGACTCTAGACTTAACATGTGAGTTGGGAACAGTTGAACATAACTCACTCACACCTAACTCTAGAAACTGTGAAGCACTTGAATCATATGAACATAATACTCCTGAAACACAACAATACACCATGATCATTGTAAGCAGAAAATTATAAAATGCATATGAAACAGGCAATATGTGATCAAGCAAAGATGGAGTTAAGAAACAAGCCATGGCTTGATCAACCAAGTGAACACCACAAGGTAGTGATCACAGTGCTCATTCACACTTGGAATGAACACAAGGACATACAAGTTAACAAGCACAAGGCAAGACACTTGTATGTTCAACACTCAACCAATGCATAACACACAAGGTATATGCATCTAGGAACAATCCTACAAGGGCACAAGAGTGACAGTACAAATATCAAAATGCAGAACATTTAGATCAAAGTACTGATTTCAACATAGCATAAAGGCTGCAATTAGCAAGGTACAAACCATAAAGCCTACAAACTATGCATAAAACATAAACCCTAAAAGCTTACAAAAGCACATGGGTACAGATAACAAAACATCCTGAATAACATCATCGAAATATGTTAAAGTTTAAACCAAGAGTTTAGATAAGAGTTAGAAACAACTATACACCAAAACACAGTGTATCAAACACATAAAAACACTAAGAGTACTCAAAACATAAACATATATAAACAAAGTCTTTGAAATTGACAACTCCCCCTCAACACATTACTCCCCCTTAAGATCTGCTTTTCTGCTTCTCAATCAACAATGTCATCATCACCAGAAACATCTCCCCCTTTTTGACAGGAATGGCCAAAGGGTCACTGTGCAGGCTGAGTGGTGAAGCTGTCAAGTTTTGCAGACAAAACATCAATCTGGTCCTGCATGGCTCTCATCCTCTCAGAGTGCTCAGTCTGGATTTCTCTGATCCCATCAAGTCTTTCCAGAATGATTTGGAAAGCATCTGGAGGTGTATCTGAAGCAGTTGATGCTCTGGGTCTTTTGCCACTTCTCCTGGGTGTTGAGGTTGATGCATGCCCTGCTGCCTCTGCTTCAGTATCCATTGGAACACCTTCTCCTTCATCACCTTCATCTTCTTCTCCTGGAAGCCTAACACTTATTCTTTTGCAAGTAAGCTTGTTAATTGCAGAAGGTGTGGACATGGGACTGATGTCTTGAGGGATTGGAACACCCTTACTTCTAAAAATCCTCATCAGCAAGCTGGGAAAGATCAATTTTGGCCTAGAGGTTGTTCTTGTCTCATCCACAATAGTGTCATATATGTGGGAACTTATGTCTATGAAATTCTTTTCTTTGAGGTCCATCAGAAAGATTGCTCTAGCACAATTGATTGTAGTCAACTTCTTAATGGGATAGAGGTTAAACATCATGATGATTGTTAGACACCTCATGTCTACTGGAAAGGTAGTGGTATTCAAACATTTCCCTTCTCTCTGCCCACCTATCTTTTGTTGAACTTTTTCAATAGAAACACTCCTATCCTTGTAGTTGATAAATTCCTCATCTTCTAATCCTTCAAGACCTAATGCATCATCTATGACATGTGCATCCAAAATGAATTCCTTACCTCTAACCCAGCAACTTAACTCATTCTCCCTTATCACAGCATTTGAGTAAAATTCCCTAATCAGGGGTTCACACACTACAGGGAAATCACACAGAAGCTTTTCCCATCCTCTTCCTTCAAAACAGCCGGGGATAAAGGTTTGTCTCAAGTCCTCCAAATCTACAAATCTTTCTTGAATAATTCCTGCTTTCAAGAAGTTATCCTTGTATCTCTCAAAGTGATGAACTGACCTAAACAATTTAGGATCCATTTTCAATCTTTTGTCAGCCTTCTTTGCAGGAGTTTTCTTCTTAGGAGGAGAAGGAGCCATCTGTGAACAAGCAGAAGAGGCCACAACAGCATAGAGGAATATATGTGCAGAACAAGTCAGTACCATGTAGTTTAACAAAGAGATCTCAGACAAACAAATTAACTTTGAACACTTAAATCATAAGCTACTTAGAAAAATCACATGGATAAACAAGCCTAAGATAGGAAACATATACAAAATCATCAGATATAGATACCATCCTAGAGGCAGATAATGGGAAATGATAAGGCTCATAACCAGCATTGTTAAACTAACAGATGCACCCAACAGATTAACACAAAAGAACATGCACATCATCAAACGGAGCATTTTGGGAACAACACACAGCTCAATATTAGATAAAATAAAAGGCACATTTAGCTAAGCACAGGATGAAGACAACTAGGAACAAAACAAACTTTAGCAAGATCATCAGCAAGCTAAGCATGAACAATGAATAATAGTCGAAACACAAACCCATTTCTAAATCACAGACATAAGAAAGAAAAAAATCAAGGGGAAAAACACAAAATTAAGTAGAAATGAGTTCGAAATTGAAAACCCATACCTGTGACATGAAGAATTTGAGCAGAAAATGTGCAACAATGGAGATTGAAAATGGGAGCACGGAGTGTTTGGGAAGGAGATGTTTTAGAGAGAAAATGAACAGTTACTAAAGTTCGAGGGAAAACTGAAAAAGATTTAAAAACTGCTCCTGTTTCTGCCAAACACGCGATTTTCGCGACTTGATTAAGTCGCCACACAGTCGCCAGATCAAGCCGCCAAAACACTTAAGGACAAAAATTTGAAAAATTTTTCTAAGTGTTTTTCGCGACTGGAAGGTCTACCCGCGAATGAGTCGCGAGCTGAACCGCGAAAATCTCTGAATAACCTCGCGACTGGACCTTTCACTCGCGAACAAGTCGCCAAAAATGACCAGCGAAGATGCGACTGAGGCTCGCGACTTGACATACCCGCGACTGAGCCGCCAAAACAGGGCAAAACTGGATTTTTGAAATTTTCAGATTTTTCAACCAAAATACTTTCCAAAAACACCTAAAACACGCAAAAATCTTTTTGTGCTTGATTTAACAAAAATTGAGCATGTGAAAAACACATTTTATCAAGTACAATCACACAAATGAATATGGCATTTATTGAACATAAACTTGTGTGTTGTGTGTGGATATCAACAATGAGATAGTCCTTAGTCTAATGTGAAGCTTCAATGATCAATTCAACCAAGACATACACAATTAGCACTAGATTATGTGACCCATCTCAATTATAGAAGTATGTATATATGACCTCCCACAAAAACTTGATAATATGACTTGGAGCTTTACATTTGACTCCACTATTAATCAACATTTGATCTTTTTGATCTTTTGAGGCAATCACCTCTCATTGTGAGAGTGATAGTTGACATTTCCTTTTGATGAACAAGCCTTTGGCTTTTTGAATAAAACATTTCTCTTTAATTTTTGGTCGCTTTCCCTTTTTCCTAGTCGAATACTAGTATGTGCGACAGGCTTTTGCAGCTCAATATCTCTTTTCATTTGGAGATTTACATTTGGTGAGCTCTTTTTAGCAAAAACAAAAATAAAGAGTGGGAAGATATATAGACACAAGTCTATGCAAGTCTCAAGATCAACAAAACCATTCACTAATCATTCATGACAAGTTTGAAGATCTATTTACAACAATCACAAAGATTTCAAAATTTCTCCCACATAGATATGAGTGCATGAAGACAAGCAATGCTCGAAAATGCACAAAGCCATTAGCACAAAGGTACAAGGCAAAACAAGTTATGAGACAAAAACTCAACAAAGTCAATCAAGCCTTTTGATTTTCTAATTTTTATGTGATTTTTGGATTTTTGACACACGAAGCAAAAAGATTGATAAGACAAAAGAAATATACACAAGAAGACAAGCAGACAACCAATAGCAAAAACAGCAAGTAAAACAAACAAACATTGTCACAAAGCATAGGAAGTATTAATGCATGGACATGTTCTAATGCTTATGCATGAGTACCCTTTTTCACCCACACGTCACTTGCGTTTGGGGTGATTTCCTTATAGGATTGGGTACGGGAGTTAGGGCTTTCAAACCTTCGTGAGAAGCTTTCCAAGCAGTTGGTGAATGCACCAATCATCTTCATCACGTTCATCATTCCGGGATCACCATTCTGATCTCTAGATTGATCACCTGCCCAAATTCTTCTATCATTTCTAGGTCCTCCTGACCTTTGAGGAGGTGCACTGTTCTTTGCTCTTAGCTTTTGGCAATTTGGTCGAGTATGCCCTTGAAGTCCGCAATAATGACACACATAAGTCACTCTAGGACCTCTTTGTGGTCGTGGACGTGACTTGGCACGAGATTCGGATCTGCCCACAGATTGACTACGGGAATTCAGCATCCGTTGGTTCACCACATTCTTCTTCTCCTCCATTTTGAGTTTCTCATCAGTAAGGTCAGCTACAACTGGATCTTTAGCCTTAACAAACTTCACTTCTTTAGTGACATTTCCAGATGAGCTACTTCCTCCGGTATATCCCAATCCGGATTTGTCTGAAAAGCTCTTTTGAGATGAGATAACATCATCTAGCTTCTTGGTGGTGACCCTCTCTACTTTAGCATTTGCTTGCACAACCTCATTCTCAAGAAATCTGACTTTTTTGTAAGCTTCGGACAACTCACCATTCAAAGTTTCTATCTCGCATTTGGCCTCCCTATATCGGATTAGGAGACTTTTGTAGTCCTTCTCTGCCTTCTTCATTTTTCTCACAGCAGCCTTGGCCACCCTTGTGTACTCACCTGACTTTTCCAAGAGTGAGTTATAATTCTCTTGAAGATTTGCTGTGCTTTCATCTTGTTCAGCATCTGATTCTTCAACAATTCCTAGTGATTCATCATCACTATGTTCTCCAAGGTCTTGTACAAGCAGATTCAACTCCTCTGAAGACTCAACGTGAGCAATGGTCATAAAAGCTGAATAGTTCCCCTCTCCATCACAGCTCTCTTCAGATTCTGAGTCAGACGAATCAGAGTCACTCAATGTCGTGACATACACTTTACCTTTCGATTTCAAATAATTCGGACATTCCTTCTTAAAGTGTCCATGCCCGTTACATTCGAAGCAAGTGACACCTTGTGTAGGTTGGGATTCTTTACCATCTCTCTTTTTGAATTCCCTTTTCTCCCTTCCAGAACTTTGGAATTTTCCTTTATCACCAAATTTTCCATTATTCTTAAACTTCAAGAACTTTCGGAAATTTTTTACAAGGTATGCAACATCTTTATCAACCACATCGTCTTCCGATGAGTCATGGACTTCTACCTTCTCATTAATGGTCTTAAGAGCAAGGGATTTACTCTTCCGTTGATTGGGCAGCGACATTTCATAAGTCTGAAGAGAACCGACCAGCTCTTGGACTTTGATGTCATCTAGGTCCTTGCTCTCTTCAATCGCTGTCACTTTAGCACGAAAACTTTCCGGCAATGATCGAAGAATCTTCCTTATGATTTTAGAATCCTCCGTTTTCTCCCCCAAGTTGAACTTACTGACAACCACCTCATTTAGCTTCCCATAGAAAGAGTCAAAAGACTCATCCTCACTCATCTTGAGCTCCTCAAACCGGGTGGTCAACATTTGTAACTTGGTGTCCTTCACTTTCTTCGTGCCTTCATAGGTAGTTTCCAATATCTCCCATGCTTCTTTGGCAACGGTGATGTGAGAAATCCTGTGAAATTCATCTGGAGACACACCACAGAAAATAGCATTTAAAGCTTTACTGTTAGCATTAGATGCAGCGAGTGCTGCCTTATCCCATGTGGATTTGGCTGCCTCAGGTCTAGTCCAACCACTTTCAACTGCATCCCAAACAGATTCATCAATGGAGCATAGAAATGCTCTCATGCGAACCTTCCAAAAAGCATAATTACTACCATCAAAATATGGAGGTGCATTTAGGGATTGAGACCTATCCATTTCAAAAAGGGAGTCAAGGATCACACAATGGTAATGAAACCAATAACAGTGAACCCGCTCTGATACCAATTGAAAGTTCAAAAACGTGTAAAAACACCTTTGAACGTTTAGACCCCCAACGTACAACTTAACCAATTCAAGCAATATGTCAAACAACAAGTGTGCGGAAACTTAACATATGCTATAATATGAAATTGGTTAAAAACTATCTAAGCCATAACAAAATAAAATCCATAGCAGATAATAAAAGGCAAAGATAGAGAGGAAGGAAGATGCAAACACAAAGACAACACGCGATGTGTTATCGAAGAGGAGACCGAAGCCCTCGGCGTAAAACCTCTCCGCCGCCCTCCAAGCGGTCAATAATCCACTAGAAAATGTAGTTGGGATACAAGGACAGCAATAGACCCTCCAAGCCTAATCTACCCAGTGCACCTAAGCCCTCCAAGCTTCTTGCTCCAACGAGGTTGCGCCGAACCTTTTTCTTTTCTAGCTTCTTGGATTCCGCTACTTGACCATAGCATCAACCAATGAAGATTGGTTCCTTCCTAACTGCTTCCCAGAAATCCAAACAACTGTCTCACAGTGATGATGATGGTGAGAACCAGGTCTGGTATAATGCCTCTCAAGGATTTGACAATGGAGAGGAAGAGAGTTGGGGAATTTGGAGAGACTCTAAGGTATAGATTGTGGGTGAATCAATCTTGTTTTTCTTTAGGGTTTCTCTCTCAAAATTCTCTCTGGAAGCTCTCTCTCAATCGTGGGTAAAAGGGGTATTTATAGTGGAGTGGGAGAGGAATGTGAAACGTCAGGTTTTACAAAACAGGGGTGGCTCGCGGCTTGACCTCGCGGCTTGACCAAGTCGCGAGATCCAGTCGCGAGATAACCGTATGGCCAGTTGTCCTGTTTTGTCCTGTAGTGCTCCAGCTGGCATGACTGTTCACCATCCAGCATGCTTGGCACGTGTGCTGCGTCTGGCGGCTTGCAGCCGCGAGTCACCCGCGAGTCCCAGCCGCGAGTCTCTGTTTTCTTGCACACTCTTGAGCAAACTTCACTCTATCTCACTCACTACCCTTACATCAAACCCACCTAAATACAGGGTTACTAAATGCTGAATTACAAGCAAATTTGGCACCGAATAAAGCCAATTAGGTGGTTGAATAGATTCAACCTTACAAAAGTTTTTTAAGTTTCACACCAGGCACATATGCGAAGCATAAAGTGCAAACTGAATAATCGTATTGCTTTGTTTTCTATTTTTTTTCGGGTTTTTATTTTTTATATTTTTTATAGGCCTTATATATATAAATTAATTATTAGTCGAAATTTAAATTTTCTAAGCAAATGCCTAAGGTCATTAGTATAGATCCTATAAATCTCAATTTTACATTTCAAAATCTATAATGCATTCCAAAATAGCAAACCAAACATATATGTACCTACTTCATAAAAAATAAATTAAAAAAAAAACATATATGTACCTACACGTACAGTACCCATAAATCTGAGTGTTACCACTTACCAGCTGCAACTATATACTTGCTAATTGCTGCGCTCAAAAAAAAAAAAAAAAAAAAACTTGCTAATTGCTATGAAAAGTTATAGTATTACTCATGTTATTACCTTCTCTTATGTTAAGATTTAAATAGGCAAATATTCGTAACAATGTAATTGATAATTGGGTTGAAATTCTTGGTCCAAAAAAGCTGTCATGAGAGAAGATTAGAACTATCCCAACTAGAGATATTACCTCTTGCTCGCATATAGCCCGCTCAAGCAAGCTCACACAAGCAAGAGAATCCCGCTCTAGAAACTTCACTTCTTCCTCACCTAAAAGGCTGTGAGAAATCTGATTTAGATCCCACCAAAGTTGATTATGTAACAGAATTGTGAATTAAGTACCGGTTAAACCAATTATACGATAACAAAACTAATGATTTAAAACATACTAGATGGAAAGTGGCAGGGACCCACACGGGTTGTTTTGTTCTCAAAACATCTATGTATAATATCTAAAGGTTAAAACATAGCATTTATTGTTTTTATGCTCCTATATATTGAGCCACATCAGTGAAGCATTTCGGTCTGGTTCTATCAACTTTGGTCCACTTCAATCCATTAAGTTTAGTTTGGTCTAGTTTGGCCCACTTCGTTCAAGTTTGGTCCATTCGGTCCGATTTGATCCAATTCCCTATAAGTCGGTCCATTTCAACCCATCTTAATCTACTTTGGTTATGCTTTCGAAGAAGAGGTTTATGTAGAAAGATTAGTTGCTTCGTTGACAATTATGTTACATTCTTAGTGTAATGTTAGTAAGTTCCTGATAAAATTATATTTTTCTTATGTTATTAAACTCTTTAGTCATTCAAGACATATAGATGATGAACTATTTGTAAGGAGTACTAGACAAATTCTAATCACATATTACATTATTTAAAAAATATCTCAACTTATATAATAATTGAATGTAAAATATATTATGTTTCGTTTTTTTTTTTTTTTTTTTTAAGTACAAAATTTAAAACACTTTCAAATAACAAATATAAGTAGTTTAATTTATAAAATCTAATATATTGTATCAATTATACAATGTTAGAAAATAATGGAATCGTTTTAAAAAGGTTTGGGACTAAATACTTATAAGTATCATTTACTATTTTCATTTTTCACTTAAAAAAGAACGCAAAAACACCATTTTGGTTTTTACATTTTTGAGTCACATTTAATTCGATCTTTACATTTTAGTAGTAGTCAATTTGTTCCATATTATTTTCAACTTCCAGTTAATTTAGTGTCCTTAGTAACAAAAAATGCTTATGTGGCTAACAGATTACATAGTTGGCACATTAGATGCTTACATGGCTACTAAATAATAATAATAAATTAATTTGACATCTAAAAAATGCCAACCAAAAATTAGTTTAGTTTCTCAAAATATTTTTAAGAATTGAAATACCCAACAAAAAGAAATATGAGAAATTAAATTACAGAGAAAAGAAATATGAGATTAAGAATTGAAATACCCAACAAAAAAAAAATGTTCTTAAAAATATTTGGTGAAATTAAATTAAATTTATTATTATTGTTGTTGTTGTTGTTGTTGTTGTTATTTAGATCTTATTTGCCAATGTTTAAATGTCAAATTAATTGTTTATTATAATTTTAGTAGCCATGAATCTAATGTGCCAACTATGCAATCTATTAGTCACATAAATATTTTCTGGAATAATACAAGAGAAACAAACTATTTTACAAAAAAATTTACAAATTGCTGATGTGGTGAGTGATTATTGGTAAATGAAAAATTGATATTAATGGTGGACTAAATGAAAAGTAATAAGAGGCTGTCCACATCAGCATTTTGTAAAAATGTTGTAAAATAGATTGTATTTGTAACGCTACTCATATCTATATATATAATAATAGGTGAAGTTGAGAGAAACTCAAATTAGAATTCCAAATTAAAGTTTCAATTTTGTGCCATATGTCTTAAATTATTTATTCTTAAAAAGTTTTATTTTTTAATTTTAGAATCAAATGTGGGACCACATCATAAATATTCATCTAAGTGAGTTATTTCTTAATTTCCTTCACCCCCATTAATTATGCTACTTACTGGACCCCGTCTCTTCTCGTTCTTTTACAAACTCTTTTAGACTAGTCAACGATCATTTTGAGATAGGTTTTGTGGATAGCAGTAGCTAGACTAACTATTGAGGGAGACTGAACTTTTGTGATAGAGACATTTAGATGATGTACATCCTAGAGTAAGCTTAACTTATTCTTTCGTATATAATAGTGGTTTTGACATTTATTTCCACTGATAGGACAAGTTAATGATGTGTATTTATATTTATTCAGGCTTTCATTCTTTTGTGGCCAATAGTCCTTGTAATTATTGCATATAGCTCTGACTTACATTGGGAGCATCTTTAATGAAATTATTATGATGATTCTTGATGTTGGTATTTGATATAAATTATTTGGATTGAATTGTCAAAAAGGAAAAATCTACAAGTACCTTTGGGATGTTTTTCTTATGCTTTGGACCCTTTTGAGTTTGGGGCATGACACACAGATCGACTTCTCTGATAGCAACGTAGTGCAACTTGAACCTCCAATCTATGACTTCAATATTCCCTTGTAGACTTAGATCCAACACCTTTGATAATCATGAGTGCAACAACTTTAGATCCACCGATTTAGAATGTATAAGAATGAAGATTGGTAGGCATCCCCCACCAAGGCCTCTATGCCATAACCACATTGGTTAAGGGAAGAAAGTGGTGACGTGTCTTCCCTGCGTGCCATGATTGATTCCCATTTAAATTCACTACCAAATACCAATAAATAATCGTAAAGCCTAATGTGTCTTCGTTACTTTCAATTTGAAAAGTCATTTATTTGAATAAAGAAAATAAAACTATGAAGTTGATGGCAACTTCTTAATTTTGCGATGTTTGGAAATTAATTTGCCTGGTAAAAATGGCCAAATACCACTGTTTTCAAAAATTTGTAGCAAAAAAGCATTGTTTTGGAACTAAATGGGAATCTACCACTTTTTATGTACTCAAGCTCACTAAACTCGAGTTCTAAATGGTACTCGAGTTTAGTAAACTCGAGTTCCTAGTTTCATTCCACCATGGCACTGCTGATCTGGAATTTGTGCAATAAAAAAAAATAATGTGGTACTCAAGCTTGGTAAACTCAAGTTCCTTGTAATATGGAACTTGAGCATACCAAGCTTGAGTTATTTGTAAATAAAATGCTCGGTATTGTTTTTCTAAGGTACTCGAGCTCACCAAGCTCGAGTTCCTTACAATTTTTTTTTGGATAATCGACAAATAAACATAAACATAAAAATAAGCAATATGGAACTCGAGCTTGGAAAACTCGAGTTCCTTATAAATTCCTTTTTTGGATAATCGACAAATAAACATAAACATAAAAATAAGTAGTATAAAACTATTTCTAGCATTCTGCATAAAATTATTTTCTGTTCAGCATTATTTAAAAAATTATTCACTCTCTTTTCTACATAAATTCTTTTATGTTCACTATTTAAAAAATTGCCCACTATTTTCTCATAAAACACCTCCTGTAATTGTGTTCTCTAAATTTAAAAACCAAATCTGTATGCTTTTTCATGTTTAAATTTCACAATAATCGAATCTATTTTTCTGCATTGATAAAATATGTTTCTATATTAATAAAATTTTCTCTCTAATCATCATGTTTACTGTATATTCAAATCTGCTTACTGCATTCATAAAATCGGTTTTCTGCATTAATTAAAACTGTTCATTGTTTTCTCATAAAAATTGTTCACTGTTTTCTGCATAAATTATTTCTAGCATTCTGCATAAAATTATTTTCTGTTTAGCATTATTTAAAAAATTGTTCCCTCTCTTTTCGCATAAATTATTTTCTGTTCACTATTTAAAATAAGTAGTTTTTTGTTTTTGTTTTTTGGTTCAGCATTATTTCTAGCATTCTGCATAAAACTATTCCTTATAACTTTTTGGGGGGGGGGGTAATCGACAAATAAACATAAACATAAAAATAAGTAGTTTTTTCTTTTTTTTTTTAATCTATTAATTTGTCACTGTTTTTATAAGAATATTTTAAACTAAATGAATAAACTTAACTCACTGGCTCTGTATGAATTATCGACGCACACAACCACACTCGTTCATCCATAAAATAATACATTACGTGTCTACTTAACCAATTAAATTCTTGAACAATCACTAACTTTACAATTTTTCTTCTTGAATTTTTCTGACTTTATAACAAAAAGTTATTATAACATGATAACAATACACACACATGTAATAAACTCTCTCTATTTCCTAATTATTATATTATATTATATTACATTATATTTATACTTTACACACAAATATCCACACACACATTATTCACACAAATAACATTATAACAAAAAGTAATGCAAGCAATTAATATTAGACACACTCACACACATATAATATAAATTTATAGTAAAGAGTTACACTTACAATTCACAAACAATTATACTCTTAGAGTTGGAAATACTTGTAGTAAGAGTGTATAAGATTTAAGTTAGGGTGTGCAAAAATATTTTTAAGAATAAATTAAAGTATTAAACTAAATAAATTAATTATTACAAATATATATATATATATATATATATATATATATATATATTGAAGTCATGGGGTTTATTTGAACCTCTAAACAAAGGGTAGAGCTGCCCCTGGTCAAAATAGCCAAATATAGGAACAACCATTTCCTCTCACATCTTGATGTCATAAAATATTCAAATAGAATCCCAAAGAGGCCTATCATTTAAAAATATATATATATATATATATTCAAATGTTGATAGAATAAATTTCATGTCTTCTAATGTTTGTATTTTTACAAAACAAAGATATTCATGAGTACAAAATTATTCTCATGTTTCTATATATGTTTATGTCAATGCTTATTTTGTTTCTAAAAAAATGTTCATTTTTAATTTTGTTAATTTAAAATGTTGTCTTCAAAATAATAATTTTATATGTGATATACCTATAACTTTTTTATAGACTTTTTTAATATATGGAAAGAACACTACATTTTTCAAGTGATTTATTTTAGCTATATACGTAACGTAATTCCAAATGTGTCTGGTTTGAAGAAACCATTTTATTAGAAGGGCAGAGGTGGAAAAAAGGAAAAAGATAAATTATTTATACATACAAACATACATGGAAAATTATTGATTACTCCAGGAGTACGCACATTATGTTTACTGTATATTCGAATCTGCTTATTGCATTCATAAAATTTGTTTTCTGCATTAACTAAAACTGTTCATTGTTTTCTAATAAAAATTGTTCAGTGTTTTCTACATAAACTATTTCTAGCATTCTACAAAAAATTATTTTCTATTCAGTATTATTTAAAAAATTGTTCACTCTCTTTTCTGCGTAAATTATTTTCAATTCACTATTTAAAAATTTGTTCACTGCTTTCTCATAAAACACCTAGTGAAATCATGTTTTCTAAATTTAAAAGCCAAATCTAAATGCTTTTTCATGTTTGGATTTCATAATAATCGAATCTATTTTTCTACATTGATAAAATTTGTTTCTACATTAATAAAATTTGCTCTTTGCACATCATGTTTATTGTATATTCAAATCTGCTTACTGCATTCATAAAATCTATTTTTTGCATTAATTAAAACTATTCATTGTTTTCTCATAAAAATTGTTCACTGTTTTCTACATAAACTGTTTCTAGGATTTTGCATATAATTATTTTCTGTTCATCATTATTTAAAAAATTGTTCACTCTCTTTTTTGCATAAATTTTTCTCTGTTCATTGCATAAATTGTTCAGTATTTTCTCATAAAACACCAACTGAAATCGTGTTTTCTAAATTTAAATGCCAAATCTGAATGCTTTTTCGTGTTTGAATTTTACAATAATCGAATCTATTTTTCTGCATTGATAAAATCTGTTTCTACATTAATAAAATTTGCTCTGTGCACATCATGTTTACTGTATATTCAAATCTACTTACTGCATTCATAAAATCTGTTTTCTGCATTAATTAAAACTATTCATTGTTTTCTCATAAAAATTGTTCATTGTTTTCTGCATAAACTATTTCTAGGATTTTGCATAAAATTATTTTATGTTCAGCATTATTTAAAAAAAAAATTTCCACTCTCTTTCTGCATAAATTATTTTCTGTTCACTATTTAAAAAATTGTTCTCTATTTTCTCATAAAACACCTAGTGAAATCCTGTTTTCTAAATTTAAACGCCAAATCTGAATGTTTTTTCTTGTTTGAATTTCACAATAATCAAATCTATTTTTCTGCATTGATAAAATCTATTTCTACATTAATAAAATTTGCTCAGAGTGAGAGATATAGTAATATATACATAGATAGAATCATGGCAGAATTTGTAAAGTTTTTGAATTCCAGTCATCCTAATCATCATGGCTATTCTTATACCACTACTCAGCAAGAGCACAAAGGTGTATAGAAAAAAGTTTGTTTTATTATATATGCTTTAAATTTTAAATATGATTTTCTTATAAAACATTGTAAAAGGACTTTACAAAAGGACATTGATAGAAAGGCTTTGGAATTACATCTTGTTAGCACCAGTGCATTTATTGAAGCATCTGGTTGTCAACTCCCTAACAAGGAGGTTGGAGATTCAAGCTCCACAAAGACAAAATCACAGTCTCCTAAAAACTATCTTATGGGAACAAGCTTTTCAAAGCTCCAACCTAAGATTCAGCAAAAAACGAGACTTGCCACGAGATGGCAAAGGATCGTGTTCCTATTTATCTTCCTATTTCATACTGTATTCTATGTAGTAATTATGGAGTAGTCCATGAGCATGAGCAGTGTGTGGATAACTCTGATCTGCTAGATTGTGATAACTACGTCGATACCGATTGCAAGACAGACATATATACAAAGATAGAATGCTCTCTCACAATGATAGATCACTATTCACTGGCGACAGATCACTATTCATTGGCGACAAATCACTATTTCATTGGTGACATATCACTATTCACTAGCATGCGTGAATAGCTTCTAGACAAATCAAGATAGTTTAGACAGATACACACAATCCAGACAGATGTTCAAAAGTTACTACTGTTTACTAACATGCGTAAAAAGAGATCTGATAGATTCTCGAGATCTGAAAGATTCCCAGACAAACGCAGACAAACTACTACTCATCAATACCAATTTCCACCACCAATAGATTAACTTGAGTTAAATTTACCTACTCAGGTTACTTTACCATGGTTCATTTCACCTATAAAAGAGACGGACTACGAAGATAGAAGACAAGTTTTTAAGTTTCTAAGATTTTAAGCTTTTAAGTTCCAAGTTTTAGAAAGCCTTTTGTAATAGCCTTCCCTCTCCCTTAGAAAGACTTTTGTACTCTCTCCCCCTCTTGTAATCTTGTAACCTTTCTCTTCAGACAGTTTTATTTTCAAGCTTGTATTAAAAGACAGCAGTTTGTTTTCAAGTTTATCAAAGACTAAATTTTTTATTCAAGTAAGATTTTACTAGTTTCTGTTTTCATATTCCATGCTCCATTTTAACCTTATTTTGAATATATCTATTTTGCTATTTACTTCTTTATTATCTATTTTATCATTGTTTATGCTTCCATATTATTGTTGTGCTCTCTCCTAGGTAGTCATTGGTATTAGAGCATCATAATCATAAAACACCTAATGAATAGTGAATAATTTATGCAGAAAAAACAGTGAACAATTTTTCAAATAATGCTGAATAGAAAATAATTTTATGCAGAATGCTTAAAATAGTTTATGTAGAAAACAGTGAACAATTTTTATGCGAAAACAGTAAACATGATGTAGCACCAACTGTGGCATGAGTAGTTTTTTGAAGACACGTCACCAGCCTGTTGCTGTAGCACCAACTGTAGTCATACAAACCACATGTGCCAACAGACACCACTATTTCACACGTGCTGCTCAACAGCTCGGCACGATTTCACACACTGTCCAGTCATATCATCCACATTCACGTGAATACTTAAGTCTATGAATAATCGTACCCTGGTGTCAGGGACATAGTACTGTGTCAATTAAATATGATGCTCTGTTCAACAACACTGCAACTACCACCCACATCTTCAAATCTCACTGTGACATTGGGAACATTGAAAATCTTGTTCATGTAGTGTTTTTTTAGCCTGTATTGACATGACAAGCCCTACTAATTGAAATTATAATGCTTGGAACATGAAATGAGGTTATAAATGCACCACAATAATGATCTCATTTCTACCCCACTAACTTCGTAGATTGACTAAGCCATGAGTCGCAACGCCTCAACATCAAATCGTACAATGCTAAACAAGTTTGGATCTACTTCAACAAATGGATTATCACAAGTTCCAGTAGATCAACAACTACAGACATACACAGACCAATATGGACGGAAATGGGTTGGAAAGAAGAGAGATTTCCTTAATATGCCAATATACATGTACGAGAGTCTTGGAAGCGTCGGGCACATCATGGTTGGCAAACCTACAAAACTAAGTACAGATACCACCACAATAGAGTTCACCATAGCAAAACCACCATGGTCAACTCTATACGAGAAGAGGTGTGAGTTGGAGGTGTATTGTCGATGGCAGGAGTTACGAGTTCCTAAGGCACGCTTAGTTGAGTTACCTAGAGATGAACCTGCCAACATACTTGCTTATCTTGAACAAGAGAACAATCAAATGCAAAGGCGATTAGAACATTTTCATGCAATCCAAAAAGCTAGGAAGCATCTAAAGGGGAAGGCGCAAGAGCGAGCCATCAAGTCTATTAATGAAGTTACTACGTTAAATGATGAAAGAGATATTTCAGACTTCTTAGATTCAAGCAATGATGATTTCCAAAAATTTCTACCTACGAACATTAGTTGTCATTATTAATGTCTACACATTCTGTGCAATACAAAATGTTGTTATTAATGTCTGACAACTGATGATTATGTACATTCAATTTTTGCAAATCTAAAGATTAACTGTTCATTAGTTTTGGCTAAGTTTATATGAAATCACTTGCTCATTTTTTCCCTGCTGTTCTTTGTTGCTACATATGATTCTTGTGCTTTGGTTGGACAATGTCCTCTGCTTTGTAATGTAGGAAACACCTTAAGAAGTGAAATGCCTCCAGTTAGATATGTTGATGTTTCCAATATTTTGTTTGTGTAATTTGAAATGTTACACACATAACACTTATCAACCAAATTAGATTTATTGTACATTACTTGTAGCAAAATTTAATAGATTCAATACATACAGATTCATCCAAATCACACAGACCAACCACTCTTTCACAAAAAAACCATATGGCTCCTAAAGCAAGGACTTGCCACGTGAATACATAGATATGCAACCCTTTGCAATGCACCGTTTTGAAGGATGCAAAGCATCCCTAGAAAGTTTATGCACCAATTTTTGGGGTGAGCTGTGTCCACCATTAGCTCCCATAATTAAATGTATACGACCACGATGTTTGATCAGACAATCGAGTAAATATGTATTCAAAATCTGCAGTGTAATAGTAATTAGCTACAATTAGAAGAGATATTTCAGTGTTTCAGGCTGTGGGGTTGCTTAATTTGTAAGAGTGATGGTTCTAAGATCAAAGTGATGCTTTTAATGTACATATTTATGAGATGTGATTGTTTGACAGCTTAGTTTCAGGGTTCAAGATGGTTTTACCATGTGCTATTACTTCTAACCAGTAGTCACAGATTATGGGAAGAGCATTTTGACTAGCATCCTTGAAAATGACCAAAGATAATAAACAGTTATACATGTGCTGCTCAATAGCTCGGCACTATTAAGCCTTGACCAGAAGTACCCATCCACACTTATGTGAATACACAGATATGCAACCGTTTGTAATGCACCGTTTTCAAGGATGCAGAGCATCCCTGGAAAGTTTATGCATCAATTTTGGGGGTGAGATGTCCACCATTGCAACACTGATGTTCGCAGTGATGCATGTGCTGCTCAACAATTTGGTATGTTCTTTGATTTTCCATTGAGTTTACATGATTTTGTTCATTCAACAATTTAGAATTTTTCAACAAATTTGGATGATTAATACATTAGTACATAGTTTTACATTTAATTTTCATGATTTTGTACATTTAACGGATTCAAACTTTTCAACAAATTCAGATCATCTGTACATCTAATTTACACAATTTTATTTTGTACTTTCAAGATTTTATACATTCAACGAATAAATTTTGTTTTTTATAAATTTGAATGATCTGTACATCTAATGTACACAATTTTCTCTTGAATTTTCACGATTTTGTACTTTCAACGAAATCAAATTTCTCAACAAGTCCGGAATATTTGTACATCTAATGTACACAACTTTCCATTGAATTTTCAAGATTTGGTGCGTTCAACAATTTCGATTTTCCATTAAGATTTCACGATTTTGTACGTTCAACAATTTAGAAATTTTCATCAAATTAGGATGATTAGTACATTAGTACACAGTGAACAATTGAATTTTCATGATTTTGTAAATTTGACGACTTCAAATTTGGAAACAAATTTGGATGATCTATACATCTAATGTAACTAATTTTCCATTGAGTTTACTCATTTTGGTATGTTCTTCAATTTTCATTTGAATTTTCACAATTTTACACACTCAACGAATTCAAATTTTTCAACAAATTCGTACCATCTATACATCTAATGTACACAATTTTTCCATGAGTTTTCATGGTTTTGTACATTCAACAAATTCACACGATCTGTACAACTAACGTACATACTTTTCCATTGAATTTTCATTATTTTGTACTTTCAACAAAGTCAAATTTCTCAACAAGTTTAGACTATCTGTACATATTATGTACACCTTCATGATTTGGTATGTTCATTGATTTTCCATTGATTTTTCCCGAATTTCTACATTCAACTAATTTGAACTATTTTAAAAATTCAAATTATTCGAGGCATTTACTATTACGTGATTTATACAAATCATTCATTTTTCCTTCGTGGAGCATGTCCATTATACATATGGTCGCATATTTAAAAAAACACAAAAACCATTTAAGTGCAATAACAACGCCAATGCTAAAAATAGTTTATGTAGAAAACAGTGAACAGTTTTAATTAATGCAAAAAATAGATTTTATGAATGCAGTAAGTAGATTCGAATATACAGTAAACATGATGTGCAGAGAGTAAATTTTGCAGAAACAGATTTTATCAATGCAGAAAAATAGATTTGATAAGAAATTCAAACATGAAAAAGCATTCAAATTTGGTGTTTAAATTTAGAAAAAACGATTTCATTAGGTGTTTTATGAGAAAACAGTGAACAATTTTTTAAATAGTGAACAGAAAAAAATTTATGCAGAAAAGAGAGTGAACAATTTTTTAAATAATGCTGAATAGAAAATAAATTTAAGCAAAATCCTAGAAATGGTTTATGCAAAAAACAGTGTACATTTTTATGAGAAAATTATGAATAGTTTTAATTAATGCAGAAAACAGATTTTATGAATGCAGTAAGTAGATTTGAATATACAGTAAACATGATGTGCAGGGAGCAAATTTTATTAATGTAGAAACAGATTTTATCAATGCAGAAAAATAGATTCGATTATTGTGAAATTCAAACATGAAAAAACATTCAGATTTGACTTTTAAATTTAGAAAACACGATTTCACTAGGTGTTATATGAGGAAACAGTGAACAATTTTTTAAATAGTGAACAGAGAATAATTTATTCAGAAAAGAGAGTGAACAATTTTTTAAATAATGCTGAACAGAAAATAATTTTATGCAAAATCCTAGAAACAGTTTATGCAGAAAAAAGTGAACAATTTTTATGAGAAAACAATGAATAATTTTAATTAATGCAGAAAACATATTTTATTAATGCAGTAAGCAGATTTGAATATGCAGTAAACATGATGTGCAGAGAGCAACTTTTATTAATGTAGAAACAGATTTTATCAATGCAGAAAAATAGAATCGATTATTGTGAAATTCAAACATGAAAAAGCATTCAAATTTGACTTTTAAAATAGTGAATAGAAAATAATTTATGCAGAAAAGAGAGTGAACAATTTTTTAAATAATGCTGAATAGAAAATAATTTTATGCACAATCCTAGAACTAGTTTATGCAAAAAACAATGAACATTTTTATGAGAAAACATTGAATAGTTTTAATTAATGCAGAAAACAAATTTTATGAATGCAGTAAGCAGATTTGAATATACAGTAACGTGATGTGCAGAGAGCAAATTTTATTAATGTAGAAACATATTTTATCATTGCAGAAAAATAGATTCTATTATTGTGAAATTCAAACATGAAAAAACATTCAGATTTGACTTTGAAATTTAGAAATCATGATTTCACTAGGTGTTTTATGAGAAAACAGTGAACAATTTTTTTAAATAGTATACAAAAAAAATTTATGTAGAAAAGAGAGTGAACAATTTTTTAAATAATGCTGAATAGAAAATATTTTTATGCAAAATCTTAGAAATAGTTTATGCAGAAAACAGTGAACATTTTTATGAGAAAACAATGAACAGTTTTAATTAATGCAGAAAACAGATTTTATGAATGCAGTAGGCAGATTTGAATATACAGTATACATGATGTGCAAAGAGAAAATTTTATTAATGTAGAAATAGATTTTATTAATGCAGAAAAATAGATTCGATTATTGTGAAATTCAAACATGAAAAAGTATTCAAATTTGACTTTTAAATTTAGAAAACACGATTTCAATGCAGAAAAATTTAGAAAACCGTGAAAGAGAATAATTTATGTAAAAAAGAGAGTGAACAATTTTTTAAATAATGCTAAACATAAAATAATTTTATGCAAAATCTTGTAAACAGTTTATGTAGAAAACAGTGAACAATTTTTATGAGAAAACAATGAATAGTTTTAATTAATGCAGAAAACAGATTTTATGAATGCAGTAAGCAGATTCAAATATACAATAAACATGATGTGCTTACTCTCGGAGTATTCAATAATTTTCCATGTATGTATGTATGTATAAATAATTTATCTTTTGCCTTTTTTCCACCTTTGCCCTTTTAATAAAATGGTTTCTTCAAACCAAACGCATTTAGAATTACGTTATGTATATAGCTAATGTAAGGTTGAATTTAATCAACCATCTAATTGGCTTTATTCCGTGCCAAATTTGCTTGTATTTCAACATTTAGTAACCCTATATTTAGGTGGGTTTGTTGTAAGTGTAGTGAGTGAGATAGAGTGTAGATTGCTCAAGTGTGTGCAAGAAAACAGAAACTCGTGGCTTGATCTCACGGGTGACTCGCGGCTGCAAGTCGCCAGATGCAGCACACGTGCCAAGCATGCCAGAAGGTGAATAGTCATGCTAGCTGGAGCACTACAGAACAAAACAGGACAACTGGCCATACGGTTATCTCGCGACTGGTTCTCACGACTCAGTCAAGTCGCGAGGCCAAGCCGCGAGCCACCCCTGTTTTGAAAAACCTGAAGTTTCACATTCTCGTCTCACCTCAGTATAAATACCCCTTATACCCACAAATGAATGAGAGCTTCCAGAGAGAATTTTGAAAGAGAAACCCTAGAGTAAAACAAGATTGATTCATCTACAATCTTTACATAAGAGTCTCTTCAAATTCCTCAACTCTCTTCCTCTCCATTGTCAAACCCTTGAGAGGCATTTTACCAAAACCTTGTTCTCACCATATCCATTACTGTGAGAGGGCTGTTTGGTGTTCTGGGAAGCAGTTAAGAAGGAACCAATCTTCATTGGTTGATACTATGGTCAAGTAGCGGAATCCAGGAAGCTAGAAAAGAAAAAGGTTCGGTGCAACCTCGTTGGAGCAAGAACCTTGGAGGGCTTAGGTGCACTGGGTAGATTAGGCTTGGAGGGTCTATTGCTGTCCATGTATCCCAACTACATTTTCTAGTGGATTGTTTATCGCTCGGAGGGCGGCGGAGAGGTTTTACGCCGAAGGCTTCAGTTTCCTCTTCGATAACACATCGCGTATTGTCTTTTGGTTTGCATCTTCCTTCCCTTTTATCTTTGCCTTTTATTATCTGCTGTGGGTTGTGATTTTAATTTGGCTTAGATAGTTTTTCCAATTCTATATTATAGGTTTTGTTCATTTTTCACACACTAGTTGTTTGACATAAAGCTTGAACTGGTTAATTTGTAATTTGGGGGTCTAAACGTTCAAGGGTGTTTTTACACTATTTAAACTTTCAGCTAAAATAAATCACTTGAAAAATATAGTGTTCTTTCCATATATTAAAAAAGCCTACAAAAAAGTTATAGGTATATCACATATAAAATTATTATTTTGAAGACAACATTTAAATTAACAAAAATAAAAATGAACATTTTTTTAGAAACAAAATAAGCATTAACATAAACATATGTAGAAATATGAGAATAATTTTGTACTCATGAATATCTTTGTTCTGTAAAAATACAAACATTAGAAGACATGAAATTTATTCAATCAACATTTGAATATATTATTTTTTTTAAAAAAATGATAGGCCTCTTTGGGATTCTATTTGAATATTTTATGCATCAAGATGTGAGAGGAAATAGTTGTTCCTATATTTGGCTATTTTGACCAGGAGCGGCTCTACCCTTTGTTCAGAGGTTCAAATGAACCCCATGACTTCAAAATATATATATATATATATATATACTTATAATAATTTTCTTTGTTAGTTTGATACTTTAATTTATTCTTAAAAATATTTTTGCATACCCTAACTTAAATCTTATACACTCTTACTGCAAGTATTTCAACTCTAAGAGTATAAGTGTTTGTGAACTATAAGTGTAACTCTTTACTATAAATTTATATTATATGTGTGTGAGTGTGTCTAATATTAATTGTGTGCATTACTTTTTGTTATAATGTTATTTCTGTGAATAATGTGTGTGTGGATATTTGTGTGTAAAGTATAAATATAATATAAGATAATTTAATATAATTTAATAATTAGGAAATAGAGAGGGTTTATTACATGTGTGTATATTGTTATCATGTTATAATAACTTTTTGTTATAAAGTTAGAAAAATTCAAGAAGAAAATTGTAAAGTTAGTGATTGTTCAAGAATTTAATTGGTTAAGTAGACACATAATGTATTATTTTATGGATGAATGAGTGTGGTTGTGTGCGTCAATAATTAATACAGAGCCAATGAGTTAAGTTTATTCATTTAGTTTAAAATATTTTTATAAAAACAGTGACAAATTAATAGATAAAAAAATACTTATTTTTATATTTATGTTTATTTGTCGATTATCCCTAAAAAAAAAAAAAAGTTATAAGGAATAGTTTTATGCAGAATGCTAGAAATAATGTTGAACAAAAATAATGCTGAAAAAAAAAATAAAAACTACTTATTTTAAATAGTGAACCGAAAATAATTTATGCAGAAAAGAGAGTGAACAATTTTTTAAATAATACTGAACAGAAAATAATTTTATGCAGAATGCCAGAAATAATTTATGCAGAAAACAATGAACAATTTTTATGAGAAAACAATGAACAATTTTAATTAATGCAGAAAACAAATTTTATGAATTTAGTAAACATATTTGAATATACAGTAAACATGATGTGCAGAGAGAAAATTTTATTAATGTAGAAACAAATTTTATCAATGCAGAAAAACAGATTCGATTATTGTGAATTTTAAACATGAAAAAACATACAGATTTGGCTTTTAAAAGCATAAAGATTTGGTTTTTAAATTTAGAGAACACAATTGCAGAAAGTGTTTTATGAGAAAACAGTAAGCAATTTTTTAAATAGTGAACAGAAAATAATTTATGTAGAAAAGAGAGTGAACAATTTTTTAAATAATGTTGAACAGAAAATATAAGGAACTCGAGTTGGTGCTTTGGGCTAATAGCATCACTGGGGAAGGGAATAAAAAAGGCCAACAAACATCACTTAAGAATTTTATCAAACAGCTTGTGTACATGTAAAAGAAACAACACTTAATGAATCATTGTGAAATTCAAATGTAACAAAAAAACTTCCTAAACACGTATGTATTAGTACTTCAAAATTTGCAATTTGAGCCCATATCTAACCAAAGTTGCCTGGACAATATTCAAGTGCATATCAATTAACTTTAGATTAAATTCCCATTCTAAACATATTGGGCATAAATCAGCAACTTCAATCTGAGAAGAACAAATTCCAAATCAAATGAAAATTGAAACTCTAATAGATGATGGGAATAAAGTTGAGAATAATAATGAGTTAGGAGAGCAATAAAATTGATTACTTGAGCAAACAAAGTCTTGAAAGAAATGAGAGGTACACATCAGAATCTGTGTTGGACCAAGGAGAACAACTTGCTGCAAGGTTTTGTGAGAAAAGACCTCTGTTTCCTGAAAAGTGAAAGCCAAAAAAGAAAGAAATATATGAAATAAAGAAAACATAGAGCACAAATTGGAAGCAGTAGGTAAAACAAAAATAAAAAACAACTTGCAATTTTGGTTTTTAGATGGTTCTAGGTTTTTATGCTTTGAAGTTGTGTCCCCAAAACCAAACACAACAATTAATAACAGAAAACAGAGATTAAAAAAAAATAGTAAGCATGTCAAATTAACCATTTAAATTAGGGAAAAAAATTTGTGGGAGAAAGAAGAGGTGCCTATCGGAGAGACTGAACATCATTAAAATGTGAAAATATGCAGCAACAGAAATACAACCCATGGACATACATAACAGAAACAACAACAGATATTATACTTAGCCCCCTTGTAAGCACAGATTATGTAGAAAATCCTGAACCTGTTCTGCAGAAAACAGAATATGCAGTAGCAGAAATACAGCCATGGACATACATCACAGAAATAGCAACAGATATTACACTCAGGCCCCCTAAGCACAGATTATGCAGAAAATCATGAACCTATTCTGCAGAAAACAGAATATGCAACAGCAGAAATACAGCCCATGGACATGCATCACAGAAACAACAACAGATACATCATTTTTCTTTGGGTCTGAATTAATGCATCATTTTCCTTTGAGTGTGGCGTTTCAAGTTTGTTTTACGCATGTTTGTTTTTTAAGCGGGTATTTTTCCTACATGGTAGATAACTAAATCTAAATCAAAACCAATCGAACCAAGAAATTCAAACCTAAATCATATTCAATCCCCAAATTTATTAAATGAATACAAAAACAAAAACAAAAACTTTACCGGTTACGGCTAAACAGCATGTCTCTCTGTGCTTGCGGTTCCAACAAACCTTAACCGAACAACTTGCTTTGATAAAATTAGATACTCTAGATTGTAGAAAGATTCCACTTCATTTCTGCAGAGAAAGAAATTGAATGAATTAAATCCAAAAGAGAAGAATTCAAACAAACCCATTACCGAAAATATTTAACAAAAAATAGTCACATATCATAATTCTGATTTCCTTAACCCTTATTCTTGGAACCAAAATCTAACTACGATTGTATAAGTGGAAAACATATAGAAAAAGTAATTTAACTTTAAATTTGGTGGGAAAAAAAAGTTGGAGAAAGAATAGGGACTCGTTGGAGGCATTGTTAATCAAAAAGTCAGAAGAAGAAGGAACAATTTTTTAAAGGAATTGGGAAATGATTCCCTTTTTTCTCTAAACAAAAGCAAATATCTACAAACATTTTGATAGAAAACCCTAAAACCCAAAACAAAAATGAATCAAATCTAAACCTATCCAAAAAAAAAAAAAAAAAAAAAAAAAAACTCAATTAAAAGTAAAATTTCATACCCAGGTCTAAAAATGAAAAAAAAAAATAAAAATTTACCGTTTCCGGTTCCGATGATTCGAGTGGTTGATATATGGCCTAATGAATAATCACCAGCCTTGCAATTGCTGTTCTGACGATTCTTACGAACTCTGCCTCTTTCTTTCTGTATACGGGCAAGACTTTTGAATGTAATTTACCAGTTAGTGTTGTATTTATACTCAAAGACCATCAGGCTGTGATAGGATGCCCCTCCAAACGATGCACCGTATGATTTTTTAAAGATTAAACTGTACACGTGTCTGAATTTTAGATAAGCACTTTTCCTATTTGTCAGCACCTCCTTAATTGTAGGAATCTACTTTCTTTCAGCTTCTGCTATTATATATAGTATATGATATGTAATGAGTTTATTTATCAAACACATATGAAACCTATCAGTGAGTCTATACTTGACTTGTTTTGTATCGAGTCCTATAGATCACGAGCTTGTTCATGAACAATTTTTTTAGCTTGGTTTCGGCTCATTTATTAAACAAGCCTAAACTAAGGCTCAATCTTGGTTTTTATTTTTTATAAACAAAAAAACATGAATGGGCTTTTTATTAAGTCAAGCTCGAGTTGTTTATGAATGGCTTGGTTCATTTATAGCCCTATAAAGTGTGTCTCACATGCTGAAGAGAATAAAAGAAAGAAATAAAGGCCATTCAGCCAAAGTGCGAACTGAAGGAAAGAGAGACATGCACACAGACAGAGTGTGGGAGAGAAGTTCTTGGTAAAACTATTAAAGAGGCTATAGAGACTCAATTTCACACCCATAATTTAACGTTGGGAGATGAACAAGATAATCATTATAAGTACTCAAAAATCATGATTGCATTTCATGCATTAAGTCATTCATCACATATCATGAAAATGATCTTGAGATTCTAATGATCATAACGATACGTTCGGTTCCCAAATCGGGCAGTTGGATTGAAAGATATCACAAGATCAAGTTTTAACAGTTTGCATGCATTCATTTGGGTGGAATTGATCATATGTGATTAACTAAAATTAATTTAGATTGGTCAACAATTAAAATTAATTAAATGAATTTCTGTGATTGGTAGTTTATTTTTGTTAAAATAAGTTTGGTTGCATGGGAATAAAAGAAATAATATGATAATGTTAAAATTGAACTAATAATTAAGTTTTTAGGGTAATTATCTTCGAGATAATTATTTTAGAGATTTAATTATCAAGTTGAGAAGCATTCTATCATGAATATAAGTCCAAGACACATCCAAGTACAATTCCCAACTCAGAAAAATGCCCAAAAAGTGTCCAAAACATGCAGGGAAACGAATTCTGGACGAAGTTGTCAGGAGTGCCAATCGGCACAAATCACAAGATTAGTCCATATACATTTTGTTCAGGTAAAAAATCATCAGATTCTCTCTGATCTCTAAAGTAACCCCTTCTTGTAGAATCCATTCATGCAAGTATTTTTATCTTATTTTTCATAATCATGCATTTGTTTCTTATGTCTCCTTCATAAACATGTATTTCTTTCTTTTATTTGTTTATATCATCACGTTCATAATATGTTTATTGCATGCTTGTCCTTTAAAAAAAAATTCACATGATTAGTTTAGGTTTTAATGTGTTGACTAATTAATAATGAGTCAAAAATAACATGGGATTGTCATTCCGTGTTTATGATGACCCAAATAAGCGTTATGCATTTATTGTGTGCATTGATGATAAAAAGTAACGGACGGAGCAACAATAATGAGTGAGCTGTGTACTTTAGAGCTCCCATTCATGACAAACTAGCCGTTGCCCATAAATGCCAGAATTCATTAGCCATGAAGACAAGAAAACAACTATAAAAGAAGGGGACAACATAATCCAAAGGTACACACAAATACTTACCCAAAAACTGCTCCAAGTCATTTTTCTCTCTACATTACTCTCTTCCTTTCTGACTTAAGCATCAGAGTGTTTTTAGCAAATACCATACCGATGTATTGCACTTCTTTCTCAAGTTTTCTTGTAGGCTTTGACCGGAGACATGACCCACCGCGGGATCGTCCATCCAGTGAGACGAGGTCCTCAACTTGGTGATTTTTTGCATCATCAGTTTGGCACCGTCTATGAGGAACGCTAATCATTCAAAGCCATCTTCCCTAAGTGACAAAAGGGAACCTCGTAGCATAGAACATTCGAGTGACATGTGTTTTAAGAATATAAAGAACATACAATTCAATCTTTAGATTTTCAAAATATGTAGTCATGTTAATTTGTCTCTTAAGAGTTATAGATATAACCTACAACTAAGTTTGTAACAAAACTTTAGTTTTTTTAGTAATATATTAAGCCCTTACAAACCAAAAAAAAAAAAAAAAAAAAATCCCAAGAAAATTGAACTAAATTTTGAAAGAGAAGTAAACTGTAGCATTGATAATGAGACTATCATGTAATGATTTCAAAATTAAAAAAAAAAAAAAAAAACACTCAGACAAAAATGATAAGACTGTATTTGTTTTTTTGTTTTTGATGAAGAATATTTTGTATGATTCCCTGTGGAAAAATTTTCTAGAGCTGCCTTTGAGGACTGCACTATCTAATCTCCATCTCCAAGTCTTCAAGATTTCATATTATGCTGATTATTCAGAGGACTCCAACACACCGCACGTTACTCTGCTCAGACCTCAGATCTTTTCCACAGATTATTCGAAGTCAATTTCAAAACTCTAAGTTTGTCTCCGTTAGCATACTACTCATCGTAGTCCACATAAAAGAAGAGGGTCCCAACATTTGTTTTAGGTTGATTATTCTACATAGGATTGCACTGTCTAATAATCACCAAGTCTTTAAGATTTATTTTATGCTGATTATTCTACGGAGGACTCCAAGTCTCCAACACGCGTTATTCTGCTAATATCTTTTCCACAATTATTCGAAGACAATTTCAAAACTCTAAGTTTTTCTCCGTTAGTTTACGTCAAATAAGGGTCCCAACATTTATTTTACGCTGATTATTCAATATAGGATAGCTGAAAATACTTGGTTGATGGAGCTCACCCTCTTTGTGGGAGCCTGGAACACTGCCCCTGGACCACCTAAAAAATCCCCTAAAACAGCACTGTCTAATCTCCAAGGTCAAGTAAACCGTGATTGTCCCCCAAAGAAAAGGCAAAGTAAACCATTCTAAAGACCTTTTCCACAAGTGGAGAAGGAATATTTTTCCATTTATGAAAAACAAAATATAATCAACGAAAATTGATTACCTGAGACATCCAAATCTTACACCTATAGATAGTGTGCAAGAACTTAATGGGGTTAGCTTGGTGCCATACAACCAATATGTCCGTGCGACCCAAAATGGGTCTATTGCACATTCAAAGGATTAGTTACGAAAAAAGAGTCCATCCAAAGTAAACTGGTGACTTCGGCATTTGTCAAATAGTTTATACACAATACCCAATGCATATCAGATGTTCTTATACTAGAATTCTGTGAAACAGTTCTTGTTAAGTTGGATGTTGCAATCAAACAAACACACATGCTTTCTAAACAATCAGACAGAAAAATTACAAAAGAGAAACATATATAAACTCGAGATCCAAGTAAATAGAAGCATGTGAATGACAAAGATCGAAAATTTAATTACCCAGAAAAGAAACAGAAAATTTCATAGAAGAATCGGAGAGAGAGAGAGAGAGAGAGAGAGAGCTACCTAATACGGTAGGAAAAGTGAGGCGGGTTTTCCTTGGCTATATGAAACCACTGGTGTTGAGAAATTTAGACCCCAGTTGATAGAATTAACAAGTTTTAAACTCAAGTTGTTAATTAGATTTATTATGAATAAACCTTGTTAAAGCAAACAAACATCAAAATATGAATGCTATCCTTTTGCACGAATTCCAATACATGACTAACCAATGATGCACGGCTCCCACTATGTGACTAACTCTAGCAACTTGAAGATGTTGTTGGCTGCAAAGTTCTTCACTTCATCAATAATGAAGATCAAGAAGCACTTGGTTACAAAATCCTAAGGCCCAAAGACGCAGTAACTTCTTTCAAAGAGAATAATGCACTCGGTCACTTTTTGCATGTGTTCTCCATGTATTCTCTTATGTGATGGCCTTTAAAATAAGCCTTATAAATGTCTAGGGTTGTGAGAAAAGAAACCCTACACATACATGTCAGCATGGGCCGAAAATCAGATCTAAAAATTTTGATTTTGTAATTCTTGATAGATACAGTTGTTGACCTATCTGTCAAGACCTCGATAGATATATCTATCGAGCCATCTGTCGGGAAGCTATCTAACTTTAATGAACAACTTTTTTTCACTTTTTTCTTGGTCCAATATTCATGGATTTAATACTTGGCTTGAACAATATGTTTTTTGAAATACTAAACCCATCATAGATTTACCCAATTACAAGTGAAGTACATTTTGTCAAAGGATTAGCCAATTTATAATAACATATGTGAATGCTCTAAAATGTGTGAAAACACAAGAGCTGTTCAGACCCCAAGATAAAAATTATGGCTCGATAGATTTTACTCTAACTTATACTAAGTGTAGAAAGGAGTAAAAGTGAGTAGATGAACAAATAAACTACTCTAAGCCATCAACAATATAACATAGTAGTAATATGAAAGCTAAAAGAGCAGGAAAGAAGGATTCAAACACAAAGACAACATAGCGATGTGTTATCGAAGAGGAAACCGAAGTCCTCGGCGTAAAACCTCTCTGCCGCCCTCCAAGCGGTAATCGATCCACTAGACAATCAGTCACAGAGCCACATGATATTGCAAAAAATTTAACTCTTGTTTTTCCGCTTTATTTTTTTTTGGAGGGGGGGGGGGGGGGGACACAGTTTTGTTCCCAATATTTTGGGTTACATTTTTCAACTTGCATTCAATTTGGTTCTTATCGTTAATTCAGTAATAGAAAATGTTTACATGACTAATAAATTGCACAATTGGCACATTAGATACGTGGCTATTAAAATAATAATAAACAATTAATTTGACATTTAAAAATTGCCAAATCAGATCTAAATGAAAATAATAATTAATTTAATTTAATTTTTCCAAATATTTTTAAGAAGAATTTTTGTTGTTGTTGTTGGGTATTTCAAATCTTAATCTCATATTTCTTTTCTCCCTAATTTAATTTCTCAAATTCTTCTTAAAAATATTTTGAGAAACTAAACTAATTTTTGGTTTTAATTTTTTTTCTCTTAGATCGAACATGACATTTTTTAGATGTCAAATTATTTTTTTATTATTATTCTAGTAGCCACGTAAGCATCTAATGTGCTACCTATGCAATCTGTTAGCCACATAAGCATTTTTCGTTATTGAGCTAATAGTAAAAACTAAATTGACTGTAAGTTGAAAATAATATGGAACAAATTTACTACTACTAAAATGTAAGGATCAAATTAAATGTGACTCCAAATTGTAGGAGCCAAAATGGTGTTTTCGCCTTTTTCTTTTAAGTGAAAAATGAAAATAGTAAATGATACTTATAAGAATTTAGTTCCAAACCTTCTTAAAACGATTCCATTATGTAAGGTTGAATTTATTCAACCATCTAATTGGCTTTATTCCGTGCCAAATTTGCTTGTAATTCAGCATTTAGTAACCCTGTATTTAGGTGGGTTTGATGTAAGGGTAGTGAGTGAGATAGAGTGAAGATTGCTCAAGAGTGTGCAAGAAAACAGAGACTCGCGGCTGGGACTCGCGGGTGACTCGCGGCTGCAAGCCACCAGACGCAGCACACGTGCCAAGCATGCTGGAAGATGAACAGTCATGCTAGCTGGAGCACTACAGGACAAAACAGGACAACTGGCCATACGGTTAACTCGCGACTGGATCTTGCGACTTGGTCAAGCCGCGAGGTCAAGCCGCGAGCCACCCCTGTTTTGTAAAACCTGACGTTTCACATTCCTCTCCCACTCCAGTATAAATACCCCTTTTACCCACGATTGAGAGAGAGCTTCCAGAGAGAATTTTGAGAGAAAAACCCTAAAGAAAAACAAGATTGATTCACCCACAATCTATACCTTAGAGTCTCTCCAAATTCCCCAACTCTCTCCCTCTCCATTGTCAAATCCTTGAGAGGCATTATACCAGACCTGGTTCTCACCATCATCATCACTGTGAGACAGTTGTTTGGATTTCTGGGAAGCAGTTAGGAAGGAACCAATCTTCATTGGTTGATGCTATGGTCTAGTAGCGGAATCCGGGAAGCTAGAAAAGAAAAAGGTTCGGCGCAACCTCGTTGGAGCAAGAAGCTTGAAGGGCTTAGGTGCACTGGGTAGATTAGGCTTGGAGGGTCTATTGCTGTCCTTGTATCCCAACTGTATTTTCTAGTGGATTGTTTACCGCTTGGAGGGCGGCGGAGAGGTTTTACGCCGAGGGCTTCGGTTTCCTCTTCGATAACACATCGCGTGTTGTCTTTGTGCTTGCATCTTCCTTCCTCTCTATCTTTGCCTTTTTATTATCTGCTGTGGATTTTATTTTGTTATGGCTTAGATAGTTTTTAACCATTTTCATATTATAGCATATGTTAAGTTTCCGCACACTAGTTGTTTGACATATTGCTTGAATTGGTTAAGTTGTAATTTGGGGGTCTAAACGTTCAAAGGTGTTTTTACACGTTTTTGAACTTTCACATTATTTTCTAACATTGTATAATTGATGCAATATATATTAGATTTTATAAATTAAGCTACTTATATTTGTTATTTGAAAGTGTTTTAAATTTTATAAGTTTCTTTTAAATGAAACATAATATATTTTACATTCAATTATTATATAAGTTGAGATATTTTGTAAATAATGTAATGTGTGATTAGAATTTGTTTCTAGTACTCTTTACAAATAGTTCATCATCAATATGTCTTGAATGACTAAAGAGTTTAATAACATAAGAAAAATATAATTTTATCAAGAACTTACTAACATTACACTAAGAACGTAACATATTTGTCAATGAAGCAACTAATCTTTCTATATAAACCTCTTCTTTGAAAGCATAACCAAAGTAAACTAAGATGCGTTGAAATGGACCGAATGATACAGAATTGGACCAAATTGGACCAAATGAACGAAACTCGAACGAAGTGGGCCAAACTGGACCAAATTGAACTTAATGGATTGAAGTGGACCAAAGTTAATGGAACTAAACCGAAATGCTTCGCTGATGTGGCTCAATATATAGGAGCATAAAAATAATAAATACTACGATTCAACTTTTATTAGGTAATATACATTGATGCTTTGAGAACAAAACAACCCGTGTGGGTCCCTGCCATTTTCCATCTAGTATGTTTTAAAACATTAGTATTGCTATCGTATAATTGTTTAACCGGTACTTAATTCACAATTCTGTTGCATAATCAACTTTGGTGGTATCTAATAAATCAGATTTCTCACAGCCTTTTAGGTGAGGGAGAAGTGAAGTTTCTAGAGCGGGATTCTCTTGCTTATGTGAGCTTGCTTGAGCGGGTGATATGCGAGCAAGAGGTAACATCTCTATTTGGGATAATTCTAAGCTTCTCTCATGACAGCTTTTTTGGACCAATCAACCCAGTTGGCCAGTTATCAATTAGATTGTGACGAATATTTGCCGATTTAAATCTTAACATAAGAGAAGGTAATAACATGAGTAATGCTATAACTTTCCATAGCAATTAGCAAGTATATAGTTGCAGGCTTGTAGCTGGTAACACTTAGATTTATGGGTACTGTACGTGTAGCCGTGTAGGTACATATATGTTTTTTTTTTTATGATTTTTTTTTAAAAATTTATTTTTTATGAAGTAGGTACATATATGTTTGGTTTGCTATTTTGGAATGCATTATAGATTTTGAAATGTAAAATAGAGATTTATAGGATCTATACTAATGACCTTAGCCATTTGTTTTAGAAACTTTAAATTTCGACTAATAATTTTTATATATAAGGCCTATAAAAAAAACCCAAAGAAAAAAGAAAAAGAAAAAGAAAAAAAAGGCAATAGGATTATTCAGTTTGCACTTTGTGCTTCGCATATGTGCCTGGTGTGAAACTTATAGCTTTCATATAGATGAGGGTAAAAATTTTCGTCAGCCAGATGTCATGTCATTTGAGAATCGAAGTCTCTAGGAAGAATGTACAGTGGACCGTGGAGAGTGGATTAGGATTACTAACTTTTCCTGCTTTTAATGAAGAAATTAACCTAAAATTAAAATGAACCTTAGCATACAAATTCAAAGAAGGCAAGAAAAGGAAAAAAGAAGATTGTAAGGTTGAATTTATTCAACCATCTAATTGGCTTTATTCCGTGCCAAATTTGCTTGTAATTCAGCATTTAGTAACCCTGTATTTAGGTGGGTTTGATGTAAGGGTAGTGAGTGAGATAGAGTGAAGATTGCTCAAGAGTGTGCAAGAAAACAGAGACTCACGGCTGGGACTCGCGGGTGACTCGCGGCTGCAAGCCGCCAGACGCAGCACACGTGCCAAGCATGCTGGAAGATGAACAGTCATGCTAGCTGGAGCACTACAGGACAAAACATGACAACTGGCCATACGGTTAACTCGCGACTGGATCTCGCGACTTGGTCAAGCCGCGAGGTCAAGCCGCGAGCCACCCCTGTTTTGTAAAACCTGACGTTTCACATTCCTCTCCCACTCCAGTATAAATACCCCTTTTACCCATGATTGAGAGAGAGCTTCCAGAGAGAATTTTGAGAGAGAAACCCTAAAGAAAAACAAGATTGATTCACCCACAATCTATACCTTAGAGTCTCTCCAAATTCCCTAACTCTCTTCCTCTCCATTGTCAAATCCTTGAGAGGCATTATACCAAACCTGGTTCTCACCATCATCATCACTGTGAGACAGTTGTTTGGATTTCTGGGAAGCAGTTAGGAAGGAACCAATCTTCATTGGTTGATGCTATGGTCTAGTAGCGGAATCCGGGAAGCTAGAAAAGAAAAAGGTTCGGCGCAACCTCGTTGGAGCAAGAAGCTTGGAGGGCTTAGGTGCACTGGGTAGATTAGGCTTGGAGGTTCTATTGCTGTCCTTGTATCCCAACTGTATTTTCTAGTGGATTGTTTACCGCTTGGAGGGCGGCGGAGAGGTTTTACGCCGAGGGCTTCGGTTTCCTCTTCGATAACACATCGCGTGTTGTCTTTGTGTTTGCATCTTCCTTCCTCTCTATCTTTGCCTTTTTATTATCTACTGTGGATTTTATTTTGTTATGGCTTAGATAGTTTTTAACCAATTTCATATTATAGCATATGTTAAGTTTCCGTACACTAGTTGTTTGACATATTGCTTGAATTGGTTAAGTTGTAATTTGGGGGTCTAAACGTTCAAAAGTGTTTTTACACGTTTTTGAACTTTCAATTGGTATCAGAGCAGGTACACTTGTTGTGGTTTTATTACCTAAGTGTGATCCTAGACCCCTGTGTTGTGGTTGTTGTTATGGAAAATACCATGCTGAATTATAGCTTAAGTGTTTGTGAAAATGACTCTATGCATATGTCTGAAAGGTGTTTTACTAATGATCTCATAGAGTTGTTAAAAACTAAGAAACATGCTAGAGTATTTGTTCACATGCTGGAATATCTTGAAAATCAGAATCATGTCTTAAACAGTAGCATATCTGAATCTAAATCATTGATTAAGAAGTATAAAAGAAAGAATAGAATGTTGTGTGAGATGATTGAGAATCTGAAAATGAAAAATCAATCTGAAAGAAGCATGAAAACTGATGATGAGTTTGTGTTTGAAGGTCAAGAATGTTTGTCACATGTGAACCTATTTGTGCATACCTCGTTGAAGGTGTTTAATGCGTGTTTGTGGTATCTTGACAGTGGGTGTTCTCGCCATATGACAGGGGATAAGTCACTGTTTAAGACAATCAAAGAAAAGGTTGGTGACTATGTGACTTTTGGTGATGGAAGTCATGCTCATGTCCTAGGCAAAGGAACCATTGAGATACCTGGTTTGCCGCTGTGGAAAGATGTGCTGTATATAAAAGGACTGAAGGCGAATTTGCTGAGCATCACTCAAATTTGTGATGATGATTTCCTGGTATAATTCTCCAAGAAGGGATGCTTGATCATCAATGAAGAGGGGATTCAGGTTTTGGAGGGAAGTCGGACTACAAATAACTGTTATGGAATAATTCCCACGGCACCCCTATCGTGTAGAAGTGCTCGTGTGGATATGTTGGAGCTGTGGCATCACAGATTTGGGCATGCCAACTTCAAACAAGTAGCAAAAGTCTCCAAACTTGAAGCAGTCGAGGGACTCCCTAAGTTTGGTAAAGTGAAGAAGACCGTTTGTGGTGCATGTCAAATGGGGAAGCAAACTAAGGCAAGTCATCACAAGGTGAATGTGATCGCCACTTCTCGGTGCTTGGAGTTACTTCATGTTGATCTAATGGGGCCTACCAGAACTGAAAGCCTAGGGGGGAAAAGATACATTATGGTCATTGTGGACGATTACTCAAGATACACTTGGGTTGAATTCCTTAGAGAAAAATCAGAAGCATGTGAGAGGTTGGAGATTCTGTGCAAGAAACTACAAAACGAAAAGGGGATTCCGATTGCCAAAATTAGAAGTGATCATGGGAGGGAATTTGAGAATGCAAGATTCGAGTCCTTCTGTGAGAAGAATGGAATTAAGAGAGAATTTTCAGCTCCCAAAACTCCACAACAAAATGGAGTGGTAGAGAGAAAAAATCGTGTGATTCAGGAGATGGCAAGAGTCATGTTGCTTAACAAGCAAATACCTCAAAAATTTTGGGGAGAAGCTGTCAACACCTCGTGTCACATTGGCAATAGGATTTTCTTTCGAGCTGGTACAAAGAAGACTGCCTATGAGATATGGAATGGGAAGAAGCCTAAAATGAAGTATTTCCGGGTGTTTGGAAGTAAATGCTATATCCTAAATGATCGGGAAAATCTTGGGAAGTTTGATGCGAGAAGTGATGAGGGTATTTTTCTTGGGTACTCTACTACAAGTCGAGCGTATAGAGTGTTTAACAAGAGAACAAAGACTGTGATGGAGTCCATAAATGTCAAGATTGATGATGCCCTATCTAAGGTGGAAATGATTGATGATGTAGAAGGGCCGAGCACCAAAGAGCTCGATGTTGAGGTAGAAGCCTTGGATATAGAAGGTGAAGAACCTATACCAGAAGCAGAATCGACTCCCATCAACCCAAGAATGGAAACGAGATCGATGTCTAGAACATCAAGTCCTCTTACTCCTCCGGAAGTCCATCCTCCTATCTCTAGAAGTGATGAAGTTTCCACTTCAAAAAGGCCATCTTCAAGAGTCATCAAGAATCATCCGGAAAGTAACATCATAGGATCTCTTGATGAAGGTCTTCGCCTCAGGAAAGGAAACATTCTGCTAGCCAATCATGTAACTTATCACTGCTATCTCGCACAGTTTGAACCAAAAAGAGTTGAAGAGGCTCTTCGAGATGAGAATTGGGTTGAGTCAATGCATGAAGAGCTGAATCAGTTTGTGAGGAATGATGTGTGGGAACTTGCTCCAAGGCCTGAGAACGTTCATGTTATAGGCACAAAATGGATTTTTAAAAACACAACTGATGAAGAGGGAGAGATAATTCAAAACAAATCTCAATTAGTAGCTCAAGGATACACTCAAGTAGAAGGAGTAGATTTTGATGAATCTTTCGCTCCGGTGGCAAGACTTGAATCCAATCGAATCCTCATGTCCATTGCGTGCACTTTGAATTTCAAACTTTATCAAATGGATGTAAAGTGCGCATTTCTGAATGGATATCTAAATGAAGAAGTATTTGTTGAGCAACCAAAAGGATTTGAGGACCCTCATTTTCCAGATCATGTATTACGATTGAAGAACGCCCTTTATGGCTTAAAACAAGCGCCTAGAGCCTGGTACGATCATCTTACACATTATCTTCTAGATAGAGGTTTCAAAAGAGGGTATGCCGACCGAACTCTGTTTGTCAAAAATGATGAAGATTATCTCCTTGTGGCACAAGTCTATGTTGATGACATAGTGTTTGGGGCAACCATCGAAGATCGTGCTACTGAATTTTCTGAGGAGATGAAGAAGGAGTTTGAGATGAGTATGGTGGGGGAACTCACATTTTTCTTGGGCCTTCAAGTCAAACAACAGAAGGAGGGTATATTTGTATCTCAAGAGAAGTATGCCAGAAACATTGTCAAGAAGTTTGGACTAGACTCCAAAAAACATGCCTCCACTCCCATGAGCTCATCCACTAAACTGAATGTTGATTCGTCTGGAGTCGAAGTAAGTCCTACATTGTATAGGAGCATCATAGGGAGTTTGCTCTATCTTATAGCCAGTAGACCAGACATTGCTTTCAGTGTTGGCGTTTGTGCCAAGTACCAAGCTAATCCAAAGGAATCTCATCTGACTGCTGCAAAACGAATCATTCGATATGTGAATGGTACTGCAAACTATGGTCTGTGGTATTCAAAAGACTCAAATGCTTGTCTTGCTGGGTATTCAGATGCTGACTGGGCTGGCAGTGTAGACGATCGGAAAAGTACTTCAAGCGGCTGTTTCTACCTTGGTAACAATCTTGCCTCATGGATGAGCAAGAAGCAGAATTCAGTGTCTCTATCTACTGCAGAAGCTGAATACATCGCTGCTGGAAGTTGCTGCACTCAGCTTCTTTGGATGAAGAAATTACTTCATGACTATGGAATTCCTCAAGAAACGATGTGTGTCTTCTGTGACAACACCAGTGCCATCAATCTTTCCAAGAATCCTGTCCAGCATTCAAAATCTAAACACATAGAGATACGTTACCATTTCATTCAGGATTTGATAGAGGAAAGAGTTGTGTGTCTTGAGTTCATACACACCGACAATCAAAAGGCGGACATCTTCACCAAGCCTCTTGATGGTCCACGGTTTGAATCACTCCGTAAGACCATTGGTGTTGGTACAATTCCTTGACTCTCTTGTGTGTTGTGTGCTTCACATATTTATAATATGATAAGTTTGTTTGTGTTGGGGCACACACTTCTTTGTTAACTCTTTGTGCAACATCTTTATTGTTTGTTTGTCCATTTGTGAATACGGTTGCTTCTTTCTTTGTTTGTTCAATCATTTTCTTCTTTTATGTCAATAATCCAAAAATCACATAAAAATTAGAAAATCAAAAAGATTGATTGACATTGTTGAGTTTTTCTCTCAAAACTTGTTTTGCCTTGTACCTTTGTGCTTATGGCTTTGTGCATTTTCGAGCATTGCTTGTTCCTTTGCACTCATATCTCTGTGGGAGAAATCTTGAAATCTTTGTGATTGTTGTAAATAGATCTTCAAACTTGTCATGAATGATTAGTGAATGGTTTTGTTGATCTTGAGACATGCATAAACTTGTGTCTATATATCTTCCCACTCTTTATTTTTGTTATTACTAAAAAGAGCTCACCAAATGTAAATCTCCAAATGAAAAGAGATATTGAGCTGCAAAAGCCTGTCGCACATACTAGTATTCGACTAGGAAAAAGGGAAAGCGACCAAAAATTAAAGAGTAATGTTTATTCAAAAAGCCACAGGCTTGTTCATCAAAGAGAAATGTCATATATCACTCTCACAATGAGAGGTGATTGCCTCAAAAGATCAAAAAGATCAAATGTTATGACTAAAAGTGGAGTCAAATGTAAAGCTCCAAGTCATTTTATCAAGTTTTGTGGGAAGTCATATATACATATTTCTATAAGTGAGATAGATCACATGACCTAATGCTAATTGTGTATGCCTTGGTTGAATTGATCATTGAAGCTTCACATTAGACTAAGGACTATCTCATTGTTGTTATCCACACACAACACACAAGTTTATGTTCAAAGAATGCCATAATCATTTGTGTAATTGTACTTGATGAAATATGTTTTTCACATGCTCAATCTTTGTTAATTCAAGCACAAAAAGATTTTTTTAGGTGTTTTTGGAAAGTATTTTGTTTGAAAAATCTGAAAAATTTCAAAAATCCAGTTTTGCCCTGTTTTGGCGGCTCAGTCGCGGGTATGTCAAGTCGCGTGCCTCAGTCGCGTCTTCGCGGGTCATTTTTGGTAACTTGTTTGCGAGTGGAAGGTCCAGTCGCGAGGGTTACTCAGAGATTTTCGCGGCTCATCTCGCGACTCACTCGCGGGTAGAACTTCCAGTCGCGAAAAACACTTAGAAAAATTTTCACATTTTTTGTCCTTGAGTGTTTTGGCGGCTTGATCTGGCGACTTTGTGGCGACTCGTTTCAGTCGCGAAAATCGCGTGTTTTGGAAATACAGGGACAGTTTTGTTTAAACTTTTTGCTTTTCCCTCGATCTTTTTGTGAACTGTTCATTGTCTTTCTCATCTGCTCTTACCCATTCACACTGTGCCTCCATTTTCGATCTCCATTGTTTGCCTCTCTTCAGCTCAAAATCATCGAGTAACAGGTATGGATTTTCTGTCTTGAACTCTGTTCTACTTGTTGTTATGGTTTTCCCTCTGGTTTATTCGTATTTCATTATGATTTTGAGATGGGTGTTTAGCTCAGCTATTACTCTTTGTCCATGCTTAGTTTATGGAAATTTTCGTTTCTGTTTTGAGCTATTTTATACTGTTGGTCTTGTTCGTCATCTTGTGCTTAGCTAGGGTTAGCTATTTTTGTCTGATCTGCTGTTGATGTGGTGTTTCTAATTGATCCTGTGTAGTATCCTGTTGATGTGTTGTTGAATGTGGGTCCTTTTTCAGCTGATTGTGTGGTTTTATTTTGACTCCCTCTACTATGTAGTTCAATTTGGGCCATTGGTGTCCCTCATTGCTATTTTCTGGCCATTTTCATCCAGCTATTAGGGTTTCTTCATTGTCCCTAAATTTCCGCTAACCCACTGCTAATAAAGTTTGTTGGATTGTGTTCTGTCATTTCTCTTGTTCATAATGCAGACTAGTCATGTCTCCATTCAAGAAAGCTGCTGTGAAAGGAGGTAGTTCCAAAGGGAAGGAACCAGTAATTGATGTTGATGATTACCCTCCTCGAACAAAAGGGACTCGCTCTTCATCAAAGAGCTTCGATCCCAACAAGTTCAGATCATATGCAGCCTATCAGTCTTATGCGAATTACTTTCTACATGCCACACCATTACTAGAAAGAGCTGTGGATTAGCCCTTACTTCATGACACTGACATTCCGATATGGTTTGCTCACAAGGATTGGAATTACCTTCTCTCTGATCTGGATGACGCGTATGAAAATTTGGTAAAAGAATTTTATGCTAACGCAATTGTGGAAGGAGATGAACTTAAGTGCTGGGTTCGGAAAAAGAGCTTTTCCGTCTCTCCTACATATCTGGCAGAAATTCTTCACATCAACAGACCAATTTTCCGACATTCACCTGTTTACGATGATCTCTGTCCTGATGAGGAGCTTCTCAAAGAAAGTCTTGGTCAAGATTTGGAGTTCTCACCCAATAGGAAATCCATCAGTGTTTCCTCTCTGTCTCCAAAACTGAGAGTCCTTACGATTGTGATGTTTCACAATTTGTACCCCTTATCAAGCACTGGGTATATGAACCTCGGACGTGCTTTGTTTCTTCATGATCTAATCTCTGATGTGGAAATAGACATCTGTGCACATATCTTTCATGTTCTGCGCCAAACGGTTCTTCGAACTCAGTCTCGGATATGCGTTCCCTTCTGCAGTCTCATTTCACGGATCTTGAAGCTCAAGGGAATTTATCCAACGGCAGAAGAATCTCCTATCTCAAAACCAAGTCCAATCAACATGCGTACTTTCAATGCAAGCATTGGACATAGTCGGAAGAGAGCCAAACCAGAAACTTCTGCTTCTCACAGTGGATCTCATTTCAGCACTCTCTCCCTAGATGAGAAACTTGATCACATTGTATCCTCTGTCCACGAGCTGAATACAAAGATGTCTGGACTCACAGCTTCTCTACACCATCAAAGCACTCGATGGGATATGAAGTTTACTTCTCTTCAAACTCAATTGGATCAAATTCAGAGAAAGCTGGAAGAGGATGAATAGCCTATTCCATGACAAAAAGGGGGAGTGATAGGCATGATCAGAGGGGGAGGATATTACCTAAGGGGGAGTGTCTTTACATTCTTCTTCAGTTTAAGTTTTCACTTTAAGTTGATATATTGTGTTTTGTAAACTGCTATTCAGGATGACTTGTAGTTTGTACCCATGTGCTTTTGTAAGCTTTTAGGGTTTATGTTTTATGCATAGTTTGTAGGCTTTATGGTATGTACCTTGCTTAATGCAGCCTTTATGCTATGTTGAAATCAGTACTTTGATCTAAATGTTCTGCATTTTGGTTTATGTACTGTCACTCTTGTGCCCTTGTAGGATTGTTCCTAGATGCATATACCTTGTGTGTTATGCATTGGTTGAGTGTTGAACATACAAGTGTCTTGCCTTGTGCTTGTTAACTTGTATGTCCTTGTGTTCATTCCAAGTGTGAATGAGCACTTTGATCACTACTTTGTGGTGTTCACTTGGTTGATCAAGCCATGGTTTGTTTCTTAACTCCATCTTTGCTTGATCACATATTGCCTGTTTCATATGCATTTTATAATTTTCTGCTTACAATGATCATGGTGTATTGTTGTGTTTCAGGAGTATTATGTTCATATGATTCAAGTGCTTCACAGCTTCTAGAGTTAGGTGTGAGTGAGTTTTGTTCAACTGTTCCCAACTCACATGTTAAGTCTAGAGTCTGTTTTAGGGTTTTGTCACGGAATAGCCAAAGGGGGAGATTGTAAGGTTGAATTTATTCAACCATCTAATTGGCTTTATTCCGTGCCAAATTTGCTTGTAATTCAGCATTTAGTAACCCTGTATTTAGGTGGGTTTGATGTAAGGGTAGTGAGTGAGATAGAGTGAAGATTGCTCAAGAGTGTGCAAGAAAACAGAGACTCACGGCTGGGACTCGCGGGTGACTCGCGGCTGCAAGCTGCCAGACGTAGCACACGTGCCAAGCATGCTGGAAGATGAACAGTCATGCTAGCTGGAGCACTACAGGACAAAACAGGACAACTGGCCATACGGTTAACTCGCGACTGGATCTCGCGACTTGGTCAAGCCGCGAGGTCAAGCCGCGAGCCACCCCTGTTTTGTAAAACCTAACGTTTCACATTCCTCTCCCACTCCAGTATAAATACCCCTTTTACCCACGATTGAGAGAGAGCTTCCAGAGAGAATTTTGAGAGGGAAACCCTAAAGAAAAACAAAATTGATTCACCCATAATCTATACCTTAGAGTCTCTCCAAATTCCCCAACTCTCTTCCTCTCCATTGTCAAATCCTTGAGAGGCATTATACCAAACCTGGTTCTCACCATCATCATCACTGTGAGATAGTTGTTTGGATTTCTAGGAAGCAGTTAGGAAGGAACCAATCTTCATTGGTTGATGCTATGGTCTAGTAGCGGAATCCGGGAAGCTAGAAAAGAAAAAGGTTTGGCGCAACCTCGTTGGAGCAAGAAGCTTGGAGGGCTTAGGTGCACTGGGTAGATTAGGCTTGGAGGGTCTATTGCTGTCCTTGTATCCCAACTGTATTTTCTAGTGGATTGTTTACCGCTTGGAGGGCGGCGGAGAGGTTTTACGCCGAGGGCTTCGGTTTCCTCTTCGATAACACATCGCGTGTTGTCTTTGTGTTTGCATCTTCCTTCCTCTCTATCTTTGCCTTTTTATTATCTGCTGTGGATTTTATTTTGTTATGGCTTAGATAGTTTTTAACCAATTTCATATTATAGCATATGTTAAGTTTCTGCACACTAGTTGTTTGACATATTGCTTGAATTGGTTAAGTTGTAATTTGGGGGTCTAAACGTTCAAAGGTGTTTTTACACGTTTTTGAACTTTCAAAGATGACATCTGACCTGTACACCAGGAATATGTATAAATGTAAATGATAATATAGGAAGAAAATAGTTCCGTAATTTTGTGGCTTAATGCTCTTGGGCTTTTCTTGCGCACAGACATGAAAAGAAACAAAGAAGGCGAAATGAAATTTCAAGCATGTACTTTGGAAATTCACAGAGAAATGCACCCAAACTTTTTAGTTGTGAAGAATTTTGTTACAGGTGAGCGTGACATTTCCTGTCACGCCCCAAATCCAAAGGGGTCCAAAGCATGAAAGAAGAACCATTAAGAGCGACAATGTAGGAGATTTATTTATTTATTTTTCCTTCTCCTCAACACATGCTAAGGATAAATAACCATACTAAAATCTCTATATTACAAGTCAGAGCTCTATAACACATTCACAAACAATAACTCAAATCATGTGCCTCCAAAGAATACATGAATATATTTCAAAGCTCCAAATGGATAACACAAAACCACAATCCCTTCTAGAATACACAACATCAACATTGGAGTTGGGCCTACATTGCCTAAAGTTAACAAACCTCAAGTATCCAACCTCCAATAGAAATAACTATGGCCTCGAATAATATAGTAAATTGAGCACCAACAATTTATGGCACAAATCTCCCACTTAGCATAGTACTCCAGTCTCCACCAATAACTAAGCTCCGTGCCCGACATATAGCTAATTTATCTGTAAAACTGTTGGAGAGTGGAATGAGCTTAAGCCCAGTAAGTAGCATAATTAATGGGGGTGGGGGAAATGCAAGTTTCATGAGTATAAATGGTTTACAAAGCATGTTTTAATTTGAAAAAATTCTAACTAAATACTGGAAGATCATTTTCATAATAGTATGACAAGAATGATTAAATAGTGGAACACAATTTCTCAAAGTAAATACCTTGAAACTATATACCATAATCTGTGAGCACTAACAATATAGTTTCCAAAGCCTTAAAATCTAACATACTGTAATTTTATCACAAAGATACCACACTACCACTTAGACCGGTCAGGAGATCCACCTATCCACAATTGACATGATATTGTCCTCTCTGGTATGCAGAATCTTGGCCCCATGGACAGCAGCCTCACCCATACCCTCAAGGTTTTTCTCTCCCCCCATAGGCAACAGAGAGAGCGCATCAAATAGGACCTCTCTTGCATGTGGTCTCTTGGCCCCATGGGCAGTAGCCTCATCCACACACAATTAAGGAACCTCTTCCCCCTATGGGCAGCAGGGAAGAACGCGCCATCCAAAATGAAAGGACACTGACCTGGATTTGATTCCGTTGTCACAAAGACTACGAAAACCAAATTGGGTAATCATCGGGAAATCACACATGGCATGGTGTTAAAACCACATAAAACTCACAAGTTACATTACTTTGAAACACATAATTTATATCTAGGTAATTTCAGAAAAACCTTAAATAATTTAACTTCCACAAAGTTTGTAAGGTTTTCAACTTCATTCTTGTCAAAAGATTTTCTATCAATTTCTCACATAACAAGACAAGATAAGCATCTTTAAATTTTCTAATATACCATGAATTCCAAGATTTCCTTATCAAAGATTAAATAAAAGATGCTCATTTTCCATATCAACAATTCATGCATTTCCCCAAATGCAATACCAAATATGATGCACTTTTCATATATAATAACATGTAATAGGGTCACAAACTTTTAAGAAAACATATATCCATATATAATTTTCCAAAATGTGTTTGACCCAAAAACAACATTTATAAAACATGGTTATTTTCCAAAAATCCCATTAAAAAACTACTTACCTAAGTAGTCCATTCCAAATTTACCTCAACTGGGCACCGCATTCAATCAATCAAGTTACTAGTTCCATCACTAGGTACCTTGGAACCTAGAAACACAAGTATCAAGCATATTAATAACAAGGTCTACTACAAAATTATGCTATCAATTTTGTCTCCATAAATCGGAAAGGATTCCCTCAAAAATCAAACCTAAGGCTCTAAAGCCTAGCTTGACTAGCCCAAGACAAGTACCCCTACCCAAAAGGGAACCAAACAAGCATACAAGAAACTCATAGGACTACAACATGACCTAAGCCTTTAATTTCCCTTCTGCAAACAATGTGCATGTACCAACTTGATACAACATATGCCAATACCAAACCAAGATAAAATTAGCCAATGTAAAAAACTTATCAAAGAAAGCACATATCAACTTACAAGCTAAACCACACAACAAAAGCTTGGAGTAAATTCCTTAAAGTCTCAGCATTCTAATCCCACTTTCAGATAACTTTCAACAGGTCAGCCCTTTTTATAAAATTCGTTTGGTCCCCTTAGTGTTATCCAAAAAGCTTGAAATTAAATAGGAAGAAGTATTTATGTGTCTAGTATGTACCACCAAAAATTCAACTCAAAAATTTTTTTCTATAATTTATTAAAAATCACGTATTGTAGCTGACTTAAATCTGTCCCTGACAGCTTTAGAAAATTGTTATAGTTTTAAGACTAGCCCAAATTATTTGAGAATCACTCCCATTAAAACCACAAGATTTAAAGCATATTAAAAATAAGGAATAAAACCCAAAATCTCATATAAACAACTTATCAAACACTTGGTATGCAAAAAGCACATGCTCACACTTCACTTGCATAAATACGTAGTTATCACTTCACTCACACCCACATTTGCCAAAGTCATTTAAATGCAAAGAACAGACTTCCAAAAAAATCAACTCACATCAACATATGCAACAAGACCCATAGTTGATCTAGCAAACCAACCCTCAAATACCCATTAGGAAACTAATCAACCAAAACCTTTCATCAAAGCAAAAACTCTTCATATGATATGAAATTTCGGATTTTAACAAAGCCATTGCTACCCCAATCATCTTAACCCTCAAATCTTCCATTATTCACCATAATAATCATTAAAAAAGCAAAACCGAAAGGATCTCATAGAAGAAATTGAGATAAAAGCTTAGATTTTTACCTTGGGTTTAATCCACTTCAAAATCTCATGGAGTTTTGGCTCTACTAGGAGAATCAATGGAGACATAATCCTCCCTAACAGGGAGATTTCGACTAGAGAGGGGAAAGAAATGATGAAGGAGATGGAAGAAGGTCACAATTCACGTACCCAATCCTATAGGGATATCACCCCAAACGCACGTGACGTGTGGGTGAAGAGGGGTACTCATGCATGATTATCTCCTATGTCCATGCATCAATACTTCCAATGCTTAGGATCATAGGTTCATGCATCATATCATGCATTGATTTCTATTTATAGCATTTTTTTTTTCAAGTTTTTTGTTGTTTTTGATCTTACTTTTATTGTTCTATTTGTTTTGAGTGTGTTCAAAATTCAAAAAACCCATAAAAATTGAAAAATCTTCAACAAGTTTGATCATGTGTTTTGTTTGTATCACATGTGAGTTTGGCCTAGTACCTTTGTACTTATGATGTAGTACATTTACGAGCCTAGCTTGTTCAGTATGCACATAAATCTTTGTGGGAGAAATCTTGAAATCTATGTGTGATTGTTGTAAATAGATCTTCAAGCTTGTCATGAATGATTGGTCAATAGTCATGATGGTCTTGATACTTGCATAGACTTGTGCCTATATCTCTTCCCATTTTATTTTTATGTTTTTGCTATAAGAGCTCACTAAATGTAAATCTCACAATGAAAAAGAGATTAAGAGCTGCAAAAGCCTGTCGCACATACTAGTATTTGACTAGGAAAAAGGGAAAGCGACTTTTGTGTTGAAATGTATGGTGCTTAAAAAGCCAAAGGCTGACTCTCAATGTTGAAATATCAAAAATTTCAAGCACTGATCTCAATAAGAGATGTATTATCCAAAAAGGATTAATTATTATGATTTATGTAGAAGCCAAATGAAAAGCTTCTTTGTTTTGTAGTCATTCTCTTGTGGGAGGTCATATATGCTCTTTTCTATAATAGAGATAAACCATTTGATTTCGTACCAGCTGTGTATGAGTTGATTGAATTGATCATTGAAGCTTCAATCTGGACTATGGACTATCTCACATTTGATACTCACACACAACACACAAGACTTTGTTAAGATAATGCTTATCTCATTTGTGTGATTGTACATGTTCAAATGTGATGTGTATGCTCAAATACTTGATGATCAAACTCAAAAAGATTTTTTGAGTGTTTTATATGTTTTTGAAAGTGATTTTATACTTTTGTGTTTCCAGTTTTGTTCAAAATGCAGTTTTGTTCAAAATGCAGTTTTGTGTTTTTCTTCAAAAAACTGGTTCAGAGATCTTTTCGCGAAAAGCTCGTGACTTAGAGCTTCCCGCGAAATGTGCTTAAGGGAAATTAAAAAACTTACATTTGCATACATAAACTCTCGCTACTGCCTCGTGAGTATTTCACGACTACACACTTCTCTCAAAATGTTTTTAGGCAGAATCCTGAAAATTTTTAATTTCACACAGAAAGTCTCACGACTGTATCGTGACTCTTTCACGACCAAAAGCTTCTCGCGAAAGCTTTTTAGCTTCAGTGGTCATTTTCGTGACTGACTTGCTACTGGTTCGCTGCTGCCTAACCCACGAAAAACGCGTATTTTTAGTTTTATAATGCAGATTTGACAGTTTTTCAAACACTTAAACTTTCTCTTACACTGCCTCTTTTCAAACCCTTCTCAACCCAAAATTAATTTTCTTCAAAACCCCATCCTTTTCAAGCAACAAAACCTCTGCAAATTCACTTCAAGGTATGTTTTTCTGAACATTGCTTTCATTTTTCCTTCAATTTTGAAGTTTTTAACTTAGGGTTTTAAAAAAATTGGGGATTTTTCGAAAAGGAGTTGGAGTTCTTAGTTTTTGTGAAATTTTTTCAAAAACTTTGATTGGGCTGTGTCCCATTTGCTGTTTGTGCATCTGTGTTGGCCCCTTGAGGCATTTTAAGGTTGTATTGAGGCATTTTTCAATCTGTTCATGCATTCTTCATAACAGTTACACATTGTTGCATGTCAGGTGTTTGACAAAATGTCCTAGTGACATTTTGGTGCTAAATTGGTTTCAAGTGAATTCCAATTTCTGGGCTTATACCTGTTTGACCTTGTTTAACTTTTTTTGGTCATTTTTTTGTGCTTCGCACACATTGCCCACACTGTACACACACTAGGCACCCCTCATGCATCTCAAGATGCACACACATGCACCTGCACATGCACAGCCCATGCACACACTGTTTCACTCACTTCATTCACGCATTTTGAGTCTATTTACATGGCTTAACACCTTTAGCTTGTTGCTTGTGCCTGTTTGCTTTGCTTTTAGTATGGTTTGCTATGTTTTGAGATGCTATCAATTCTGTTTTGAACTAACATGGATTTGATAATGCTTTATGTTTTGTTTGTGCCTTGTGTACTTGGTTCTTTTCTGGGTCTGTTGTTATACAAATGGCTCCAACTAAGCATGCAGCTACAAAGAAACCAACTTCCAAACATGCATGCACTGATTTTGACAACTTCAGGTCAACAGAAGCTGATATGAAGTACAATGACTGTTATAAGGACAGAACAATCATCATGGAAATGGTGGTTTAGTTGGAATCTCTTGAGGGTACCTTCATACCTGAAATATTCAAAGAAAGAACATGGACCAAGTTGTTAAACCCAAGTGGAGTGGTCTATTCAGAGATAATTAGAGAATTCTTCTCAAATGCTACTGCAGAAGAAGATCACATAAACTGCTGGGTGAGACGGAAAGAGTTTGTAATTACTAAGGATAGCATTTAGGACTTTCTTGAAGTTTGTCCTCCATCTCAGCCTATCATTACCCAATATGAGGATAGATTGGACTCTATTGCATAGATGGTGAGGATACTTGATGGGTCACCAACCAAAAATGCCATGAACACAATACCATTTTCACCAGAGATGAGGACCTTGGCCTATGTGATGATTCACAACCTGTACCCAGTCACAAACCTCACTACACTGTCTGCTTCGAGGACCATCTTCCTATATGATCTCTTCACTCACAAAGAGATTGATATTTGTGGGTACATCTTTCATTTATTGAAGAAGAGCATTCGTAAGCAGAACTCCAGGACTATCATGCCTTTCCCCACTCTCATTATGGGCCTTATTGCAAAGGAGAGGCTCAAACTTCCGAGCGGCCTCACAGTAGTTTAGAGGGACTACCCTATTGGTGCTCATACACTGACTAGGAGCACAGCTCACATTAAAGGCTCCAAGACCGGTGTGCATACCATTCCACAACCACGTGTTGAGTAGGAGGAAGGTGACACAGAGGATGAGATAGAGTGCTTTACTACTGCTCCAGAGTCATCAGATCAGCCCTCAGCTCAGCCGTCATCTTTTGCACTAGCTTGGGGACCGGACAGGCTTGATAGTCTTCTAGCTAGAGTTGAGCAGATGTACACTTTGCTGGATTCACATGTACAGCACACAACAAACCAGTTTACTTATGTTCAGGGCTAGATCACAGCCTTATCTACTCAGATAGAGGAGTTATCCGTCAATCATGGTTCAGACTCAGAGTCTGAGGCATTCTAGCCCTTTGGCCATTCCAGTCAAAAAGGGGGAGAAAATTTTGAGGGGAAGCTGATGGAAAGCTTGCACAGCATTAGGGGGAGCGTAGATTTAGATTAGAAATCTATTGGTTTTTGGTTATTGTTTTTATAACTGCTGGTTTATGTTTATGCTTTTACTGTTTTGTTTAAAACTTCAGTACACTTTGAGTTTATTCAATTCAGTCTTTTATTCAGTATAGTTTTGTGACTTTCTCAATGCTTTTGTAGCATTTTCTTTGTACTTTTAGATATTGCTAATATGTCTTGAGTACTTCACACTTGTGCCCTAGTAGGATTGTTCCTAGATGCATATACTTCGCATATTTTGCATTGGTCGTGTGATTGGACATGCAAGTAGTCATAAGTGATTTCTTCTTTTTACATGTTCGGATGAACATTTACTTGTTAAATGTTCATTGGTGTCATTCTTTAATGACTGCCCTTGCTTGATCAAGCTTTTTGTTTACATGATATCATATGTTTACATACTTGATCGCACTATGCTTGCTTATGTTCATTCAACTTGTCATAAGATTAATGAAAGTTTTGTTTGTGTATGAATGTTTCAGGTTATAGGTATAAACGTGCAAGTGCTTCACAGTTTCTAGATTAGGTGTGAGTGAGTTTTGCCACTGTTCCCAAACTCACGTTTAAGTCTACAGTTTGTTTTAGGGGTTTTGTCATGGAATAGCCAAAGGGGGAGATTGTAAAGTTGTGATTTACAAATATGTATTTTGTTGGCTTTTATTCCATGCCAAATTTGATTGTAATTATATTCAATCTTTTGTACCCTGTATTTATTATGGGATGTGATTGTAAGGGTTATGTGTTAGAGAGAGAGAGTGTGAAGACTTAAGCAAGTGAAGCCAGAGGATTTCTTACGGGTGTCTCACGACTAAGCTTCTCGCGAAGTGAAGCAAGTGCCTTACACATGACTAGAATGCGAAGAGTCAGTACAGGATGGAGACAGCTGCGTCTCGGGAGTAGCTCGTGGGTAAGGCCCTCTCGCGAGACACCCGTGAGACATTCTGTTCTGCCAGTCTGTACTATCTGATACACACTTTCTATACCCACACTATATATACCCATATTACCCACAAATGTTGAAGAGAGCTTCTGAGAGAAAACCCTAGCTAAAACACTTGAGAGTTAGAGATTGTTATACCAATAATTCTCTACACATTTGTTTGTGGAATTTCCTCATCTCCTACCTCTCCATTTCCATACCATTGAGAGGTTGATAGCCCAAATACTTACCACAACCTTTCAAAGTGTCCAGTGAGGTTTTGGTGCTACTGGGAAGCATTGGAAGAAGCCAAGGATGGTAGATGCAACATGGAGATTGTTGCGGGATCCGGAGAGCTAGATACGACATGGTTCCGAGAAGACTTGTTGGAGTAAGAGCTTAGAGGGCTTAAGTACAACAAGTAGATTATGCTTGGAGGGTCTCTTGCTAACCCATGTATCCCAACTGATTGTCTAGTGGATCAATTACCGCTTGGAGGGTGGCGGAGAGGCTTTTCGCCGAGTTCTTCGGTTTCCTCTTCGATAACACATCGGCATGTTATCTTGTGTTTGCATCTCTCTGCCCTACTCTTGTTCATTTCATTTTACTGCAGTGTTGCTTTAAATTTGGATTAGAGTAGCTTTCTTGCTTATATGCTTATGTTTACACTATTCCGCACTTATTATTAAGTTAGTGTAAAATCAACCAAGTCGTAATTTGAATTGGGGGTCTAAACAAGCTCTTGTGTTTTCAACACATTTTGGAGCTTTCATACTGCCATAGTTTGGGTTTGTAATTATGACGCTACACTTTGCTACTGCTTTTGCTATTACTATGACTATAATACAATATGCTTTTATAATAATTCATACTTTTTCATTAAATACTTGAATAAAGAATGTTACAATGTTGCCTTGTGACTTGAAAGAAAAGAAAACATAGGACTTAATTAACCAAAAGGGATAACTATATAACTTTCTCTTAAGCATAATAATGTTTTAGCCACTTGCCATTGATAGGATCCATCAAGTCTTTGCCATCCATCTGGGCTAGATAATAATACCCACTTGCATGCGCTTCTCTTATTATGAGGGGTCCCTCCCATTTTGGTGAAAACTTGGATGGTCCTACCATTTCTCGCCTGACATGATCTGCTGCCTCTAATACAAGTTGTCCTTCTGTAAACACTTTTTCCCTAGTCATTCTGCCATAGGCTTCAATCATCCTTTTTCTATGTCTGCGGCTACGCTCTTGAGCTTCTTCTCTTTTTTCATCAAGCTCTTCTAGGTCTTTCCATCTTTTTGCCGTAAAGGCTTCCTTCTCTTTTTCTTTCTTCCGCATCTGCATAACTTTCAAAGAGGAAGTCACCACTTATACTGGGCTCATTACTTTTGTTCTGTAGACCAAGGAAAAGGGTGAAATCCCTATGGCTGACTTTGATGAATTTCTGTAAGCCCAAAGAGCGTTTGGTAGATGCATCGCCCATCCTCCTATGTTTTTCTGGCTCATTTTGCTTATAATCTTTATAAGGATCTTGTTTGTCACTTCTGCCTGCCTGTTCCCTTGTGGGTAATAGGGTGACAACCTATGGTGCCTAACTTGGTAAAACTCTAGCATTTTCCTCATGTCACTGATGACAAAGGGCATGCCATTGTCACTGATAATCCTATGGGGTACTCCAAACCTAACAATTATGTTTTCCTTGATGAAGTTTATCATTTTTCCTCCTGTGGTTTTACGGAGTGGTACTGCCTCTGCCCATTTCGTGAAATACTCCGTAGCCACTAGGATCCATATGTATCCATGTGATGGTAGATTAACTGGCCCCACCAAATTGAGCCCCTAGGTGTAGAATGGCCATGGAGTGACCATGCTGTGTAAATTCTACGGATGAGTATAAATTAGGTTGGCTTACACTTGGTAGCTGTGGCATTTTTTTACGAACTCTACTGTTTCTTTCTTCATTGTGGGCCAATAGTAACCCATTTGTAGCAGGCATCTGTACAACTTTTTCCTCCCCTAGTGCTCCCCACACTCTCTTGTGTGTACTTCTTTTATCATCTCACTTGCTTCCTTAGGACCCAAACATTGTAGTGGGTCCCCATCATATCCTTTCTTGAAAAGGAATCTATCATGCAAGAAATTTCGCGTTGCTAACCTCTCAAGCTTGTATCTTTCACTATGCTTCTGTGGCAGGATACCTTCTGTCATGTATTGCATGAATAGGCTCCTCTAGTCTTCGCTAACGAATACAACGTAACTTTCTTCTCTATCTACTGCAAGTTGGTAGGCCTCGCATTGGGTTTGGACTTGATCTGCATCCTTACCCATGCTTGGCCAATAGAAACCTGCCCTTTGGAGTCTACAGTAAAGATTGACTTCTCTGCAGAATCCGCAGGTCTTATCATGCACTTCCTTCAACTTTCTTCGGGCCTTTTTCTGACCTACACATCTTGACAAGACCACACCTAGCAACTTGCGATACAACTCTCCTTCTACTAAGCCGTAGTCTTTTAGCACCTTCAATTCTGTCATGCCTTCTCCCTTTGTCAAAGCTTCTTTTATAGGAATCCTCCAATTTTCTTCACAATGTTCCTCTTGGAACCTTTCCTTTAGTGTCTCAACAATAGATTTCTTCCTCTTGTTGACTTCTATCCTGGTGCTATTTCCTTTAAAAATTATTTGCGAGCCTAATGCGGCTAGCGCATCCATATACCGATTCTCGTTCCTTAGGGCATGCTTTATCTCGAACGTTGAAAACTTTTTTTCCATCTTCTGGGCCATTGTCTGGTATAGGGCTAGGCTAGTTTCCTTCAAGGAGGAGCTCCCCTTGGTCTGGCAGACCATCAGGTTCAAGTCACCTAGCACTTTCAAGTGCTTGATCCCCATTTCAAGGGTCGTAGCTAACCTGGTTAGATAGGCCTTATATTCTGCCGTATTGTTTGAACAGGGAAACTCCAATTTGAATGAAAGCGCCACGGCCTTGTCTTCTTTATGATACAAAACTATTCCCACTCCTCCTGATTGGGTGGTAGAAAACCCATCAAACTTCATCACCCACTGCTCTTTGACTTCCTCTGCCATAGCTACCTCTCCTAGGACATCATCGTCCAACGGGAATTCTTCTTCTCCTGGGAATTGCGCTAGCAAGTCTATTGTAGCTTGGCTCTTCACTGCTTTGGGTGTTCCCACTTTCAGGTCGTATTGTGACAATTGTAGTAACCACTAGGATATTCTGCCGAAAAGAATTGGCTCCCGCAACAAAGCCTTGATTGCGTGAGACTTAGTCATCAGCCATACCTCATAGGCCAAGAAATAATGGCGTAGCCTCTGTGAAGCATATACTATGGCCAAGCATGCCCTTTCTGCCCTTGGGTAGTGTGTCTCTACATCCTTCAAGGCACAGCTGATGTAGTAAACCAGTTGCTCAACACCACCTCCATCCTTTTGGGCAATTAACACACCTATAGCATACAAGTTGGTGACTAAGTAGATCAGCAATGGCTTTTTGTGGATTGGGGCTTGCATAGTAGGGAGGTTCATCATAATCTGCTGTAGCCTTTTGAAGGTCTTCTGCTGTGTTTCTCCCCACTCAAAGCTTTGACCTTTCTTGAGTAATCTGGCAAAAGAGGAAGTAATTGATGCCAATCCTGGGATAAATCTCCAGATGTATGAGACTTTTCCTAAAAGGCTCTTCAATTCTTTCACCGTGGCTAGTGGTTTCATGGTTGCTATGGCCAGTTCCACATTTATCCATCTGCTGTGAACCAAGAAACCTAGGAATTTCCAAGAAGATACCTTGAACGCACACTTGAGGCTATTCATCTTCAGTTTGAAGGCTCTACATCTTTCAAATACTCTTCTCAATATTTGGACGTGCTCCTTTTTCCCTTTTAACTTCACGACTATGTCATCTACATAGTCCTCCAACTCCCGGTGCATCATATCGTGGAATATAGCTGTCATGGTCCGTTGATAAGTTGCGCCTGCATTTTTTAACCCGAAAGGCATCACAGTGTAGTAAAAATTGCCTATGGGTGTTCTGAAAGTGGTTTTCTCTGCATCCCTTGGTGCCATTCTGATCTGATTATACCCCTTGAATCCATCCATGAATGAAAACATGGCGTTTCCTGTTGCAAAATCTATCAGCAGGTCCATGTTTGGCAACGAGAATTCATCCTTTGGGCAGACTCTGTTGAGATTTCTGAAGTCTACGCAGCATCTTATCTACCCATTTTTCTTCTTTACTGGCACTATGTTAGATAGCCAACGCCGGTGTTGGATAGGCTTAATGAAACTTACGACTCCTTGACTATCTACTGCTTTATTTCAGTGTGAAAGACCCTAGTAGGTTGAGCCACTGGCTTGGCCTCGGTGTCCACATTCAATGTGTGTACCACTAGCCCAGGATCCAATCCTGGCATTTCGCTATAATCCCACGCAAAAATGTCTTTGAACTTTTTCAGCAACAACATCAATTCTAATTTCTCTTTCTCTGATAGTCTTGAACTAATTGAGATAGGTTTTGGTTCCTGTGGGTTAGACCCTTGGTCGATTTCCTCCAACTTTTCTTTTGCCATAACCTGTACACCCTTTTTTGTCATGATTTCCTCCTCTTTCTCTTCATTAACTTCTTCTTCCGAACTTCTTGCGCCACGCAGCATACCAAGCTTTTATGCCGCTACTCTTGTTTGGGGCCTGCTTGCATATCACATGTGGGCCCTGCGTACCGTTATAATTTATATACAATCCTACCATCAGGACCTCGAACCCTTACACTTTGTGGTGTATCATTTGACTCCATAGTGGATGCTTCCTTCCTTTTCTTCTTCTGTGATAGCAGTTTCCTCAAATCGGGCTTTGGATCACTTTGGATGTCTTCCCACCTAGGTACGAAGGTACCTCATGGTTTTGATACTAAGCTCTCCCCAGATGGTGCCCACTGATCGTAAAACATAGTTTCTACCAAATGAGCCTCTGCCTACTCAAATGGTGATGAATTTGCTACTATGCGTATCATTCTGCCATTCAACCTTCTCTTCACACACTGATGATAAGTGGATAGGACTAATCGGTGCTTATGCAACCGTGGTCTTCCCAGAAGCACGTGGTACGAAACTTCCATTTTCACCACATGGAAGCAGGCTTGAGAGGCTATTGGACCCACCTTTAGCCATAGCTGAATGTGGCCTGTGGTGTACTCACCTCTTCCCCCGAACCCTGTCACTTCCATTGGGCATCCTTAAATCTTCCTCTCTAAAATTCATGCTGCTTGTAAAGTGCCTAGTGGGATAAGATTTACGAAAGTGCCTGTATCCACAAAGGCTCTCTTAATGGGAATCTGATTTTTAGATGCTGCCAAGTAAAGGGGCCTCTTGTGATCTGAGTACCCCACTTCCATATCCTCATCACTAAAGGTGATCTCACTTGACTCCTGCAGGAGAGCTTTGTCACCTGTAACTTTTTTTGTTAAAAATTCTATCCCTGCCCTAGAGGCAATTCTTACCAAGGCCTTTGTAGCTATCTTTCACTCTTTCACTGTGAGCCCCAATTGGTCGAACAAATTCCTGAACTTGGAACTTTTCTGTAAGGTAGTAATTGTTGCGGTAGGTAAGGCTAGACTTTTTTCTTCGTCCTCCCCTGGATCTACGCTAATCACAACAGCTACTACACCCTTCCCTTTATGGTTTAGGAGTGGGTTTCTTTGAACTTCGAGCTAGGACAGCTCTAGAGTCCCTTCCTTGATTCTAAGATGCACCAGCCTGTGTAGTGCCTAACATTTTACGGTAAGGTGTTGTACATAGTTGTGCAAGCGGCAGAAGTGTGGGTCCCTCTGCTCTTTTTCTGTGGGCTCTCTGGAAACTTGATTAGGTTTAAAGAATTCGTCTGCTATCCACTTGTCCAGGAGCATATCTAGCTCCTTTGGGGTGCATGGTAGTGGCAGAAGGGTATCATATTCCTTTCCATCAGCTTTCCTCTTTCTTTTGCTAGTAGACACTGCCATAGCTTGTGGGGTGTTTCTTTTGTCAGAACATGGCATCACTGACTAAGCAGTCTTCTTAGCTTTCTACAACAACTGTGCAAACTGGGAGATTTCCAAGTTTTCCAAGACGGCTCTATACTCCCTGATTATATTCGTCATACACATTTCCACTAATGTCTTTTCTTCAAAATGATCATAGCAGTTAAGTGCTATGTCCCTATATCTTTTGATGTATTCTATTAAATCCTCGCCATTTCTTTGCTTGGTTGCTTACAAGGCCGCAAGCGTTACTAGTTCCTCTCTATGGAAGTATTTAGTGCAAAATACATCCACCATGTCATCCTAAGTTGGAATTGATCTTGGTTTTAGATCGATGTACCAAGTGTACGCACGATCACATAGTGACTTAAAAAATTCCTAAAGACATAGGTCCTCATTTACCGCATTATGGGCCAAGAGTATCAATAAACTTACTTACGTGCTCAACAACACTTCCCTTCCTGCCATAGTACTGTGCAAAAACTCATGGTTCATACCTCTCGGGATATGGTTTGCTGAGTATCCTCAATGGGTAAGGAGGTCTTCTTGCATAGAATCTCTCCTTAGGTGCTCTAGCATTCTCCTGCTCCAGAAGGGCTGCTACTTCAGCCATAGTGATGAAAGGTTGTTCCACATTCTGCGGAGCAACTCCAACTAGTGTCTCCTTTTTGTCTGCTGCATGCTCCAAGTCATGCTGGCTCCCTTTCTCCTTCATCCTGTCTGTTTTTAGTTGACGGATTTCTTCCATCATTTGCTACTGCGAGTGTTGCAATGATTTCAACATCTCAATGAAAACGTTGGCATTGTCAGTGGGGATTCTTGGTTGCGATTAGGGTTTAGCCCCCACTCTATTGATACCTTCTACTTGGTTAGGCTACTATTGGTGAGGCATTGTTGGCCTAGACTCCGCTTGCGAGGGCACAACACTTATGTTTCATGTTGTTCTGGATTTTGGGGGCATTGCCTGTGAGGGTTTATGTCTTTTGTCCCTATCTATTTCCCAACTCCCCAGTGAAGTCGTCAATTTAAATGTGTTGGGCTTTTTGTGATTTTGGGCTGGACTACCTCTTGCTATATTGAGGCCCACGTGTTCTAGGTAGGAGAGTTAGGACCTGTCCAATTGCAACCCACCTTGGGCCGACTTGTGCACAAACTATGCCTATTTTGTTGAAACTTTGGTCACATGCCCATGGTAGGCGAGGCTATTACAGAAGAGTTATGGCAAACAAATACAGTATGACAATAATAAAGGCAATATGCTTCTTGTTAGACAAAATAAATAAGGAATCCTTAAGTAAAGTAGGGAAAATAACAATATAACAATAAGAAACACGTTATAAGTGAAATTACAAAGGCAAGAGAGGAAATAACTACGATAAATAATAAAATCAAAAGGAAAAGGTTATTCTACCGTGGTTAGTTATGTTACAGGACTAAGACCAAGGAGGGAACCACATCCTCAACATGGGTAACCTTGCAGGAGGATCCTGCTATAGAAATTATCCACTTTGAGGGAACGGGCCTAAATGGCTTATGCCGAAACGAATCCTTTATCCTCAACAGAGTGTAGGCTTTTAGAGGGAGAGAAGGGATTAGCCTATTGGTGCATGCCTACCATTCTACCCTCTCTATTTCTATTCTTTCTCTTTTTTCTCTGTTTTGTTACTTTGATTCTTTCCCTACTCCTTTTCTTTCTTTCTTAGTGCTTACTCGTGTAATGTTATGGTGACGGTGGTGCTGTGATTCTCTCCTAGTGGTTACTACTATTGCGATGATGATATTGTGCACGGTGAGAGCCCTTTATATACTGCCTGCTGTGACTGGTTTTTATTATTTTACCCTTTAACTACTTTTGTTTGGATGTGGGTGTCCTTCTCAACAACCCACTGGTTTGTTAGCTGTCCAGCCACCACCACTTACCTGTGCTGGCTGTGCCACTCCCCATTACAAGACAAAGAAAACTGTTTTGTTTGCTTGTTCACTGTGGCATTCTTATCCACCACAATGCGGGTATTCTCTCTTACTATCCCTCATGGCATGCACCTAGTGGTTCCAACTCATCCTTCACTCTTTTGTGTGGTATGTCACCCCAGCAGGACATTTCCCCCAAAAGAGTTTGAGCAAGAACCCCAGAATAGGCTTTCGCTTCTTCCCACTGCCAGACCATGCCTTCTCTTACCTTTGACCTATGACCCACCACTCCTATATTGGCTGGGTACAGGTTGGTGGTGCCTAGGCCTTGTGCGTGCTCCACTTTTGTGTATGTCCAAAGCTTATCTGCTGGTCATGCATTTGCATTGGACTAGAGGCTCGTCTGTGCATTCTGCCGCTCATCCTTGACCTCTTGTGGTATGAACTGTTTTCTGACCCTCCATTCTTTATGTCTTGCTTCTTCTAAGGGCTGGGCCTTGCTTGATTGTGGGCTTTTCTTTCTTTTAACCCACTGCTTGCTCCCTCCATTGGCCTACTAGTATTCCTGCCATGCCATTCTGTTATTCCCGCTGCGGTGTTGTTTGATCCTTGTTTGTTGGGCCTCTTTTGGACCTGCTATATACTCTTCTCTCAGTTGGTTACAATGACCTAGCTGTTGGAAAAATACATGTTTATATCGCATACAAAACATACGTATCGAAAAATTAACGAATCTACTTCATTCACAATTGATAACATGTACTATGTAAATTTCAAAATAAAAGAAAAAGAGAGTGTACCTTGGTGTGGTGAAATTCAAAACCAAAGATTATAAGTACTTGTGAACACTTTTATTCTTCACTCCAATTCCACTTATGCCTAAGAAGTGTGGTTTCTCAATCAGTTTTCATGAATGTGTTCAAGGGAGAATAAGAGAGTATCCAACACTCACATGCAAACCATTTCATTCTCTTACAAAATTCTGTATGTTTCTCTCCTTATAACTGATTATCTAATTAGGTTAGCTTTTAGGCATTTCCAATTGGGTTTTAGTATGTGGCTTGGAGTAGGACCAAAAGGGAACAAATAAGACTCTAGTTCCAATGGGCTTTGGGCTTTTCTGTCAACTCTTGACAAGTCCAAAGTTACCATTAATTATATTTAATACTACTATATAAATATAATTGCAGTCTAGGTCTTATTAATAAATTATATCCCAAGACTTTATTGTACATGCAACCCCTTCATAAAATATTCGTAGTAATACAAAGTCATAAATATAGACTGTCATTTTGAAGATTACTACATCCTAATCCTTAAGTACCCGGTTTAATCCTTTAAGTTATTCATCATATATTTATGAAATCCAATCCAATTTTATAAATATATACTTTAGTAAATCCTTACTAAAGTGGTTAGGCCTAACACTCTATATAACTGAACCCATCAAACTTATCTCAAGGAAATATTTAATATCTCCGTTAAGAGATTATGAATTCCATCTTGAGAATATATGTTCCGTCAACACTAAATGTAGTTACCCAACATACTGAGGTTTTGACCGTGACTTTAGATCTCACTCCCGATATATTAAAGCAACCTACACTTCATGATCAAGTCCATTATTTTCTCAGGATTAAGAGTTCATGTAAATAGAAGTTATGAGTTTTATTATTCATTTGACAGTCGTTAGGAGAATAATAAATCTCACAGCGGTCCAGTTCAATATGTCTTAACTCTTAAAACATATCAACATATCAACTAGAAGTCTCCACTTCCATGATCAAGACAAATCATCTTAGTTGATATGTTATAGTCTTTGCAGATGAAATGCCCAATTTCATCATCAACTATGAACTAAAATTCTGAGTTTACAAAGAACTTGTGACTTATATCTTCTATAACTAAATCACATACTATGCTTCTCATGGACTATATGATAATGTCTAAATATTCATGTTACCATTATTTTAGATAATAATAAAACAACTTTATTAATCACAACATTAAAGTCATACATAATGTCACATATAATATCATACATAGCATCATACAATAGGATTTAAGGGCACTAATCCTAACACCAGCATGGTCATTGGGTTCATACTCATGCTACTTTGGGCTTCTTTGACACATTACACTGCTTGTGGGCTCCCTTGGTCCATTTCTTTCTCCTTAGGCATCCTCAGCCCATTTCTAATTCTGCATTCCCATGGGCTTTTACTAACTCTTTTGGGCTTCCTTGGCCCAATTTCCATATCCTTCATCCTTGGGGTTCATGGACTTTCCATCAATCCCTTACTTTCTTACTTCATTACTTCAGGCTTGCTGTGCCCCATTCTTACTTTTTTACATCACATAATGCCCATAGGTTTACTATTTCTTTATCTGGGCTCCTTTAGGCCCATTTTCTTTCCTTAAGGCCCATTCGTTTACTTTATGGGCCTATGACCCATTATTCTTGTCATTCGGGCTTAATGAGTTTTCCCTCAATCCTGCTAACTCTTTCCTGCCCATATTGCTGGGCTTCTTCCTGCTGTTGGGCTTTTCCAAAATGAGCATCAACAGCAACAAACTAGGTTGTACCCTTAGACTACAACTTCACTCAATATCTTTTTATTGGATGTGACAAATCCATCATTAGGTTCCATTTTCTTCTTATATCCTCCCTATTTGCGAACTTTCAAAAGATCAATAATTATGCCATCAATTTATTGTTTAAATTGCAAGTTTTTGTAATTTAAAATTATGTGTTAAAAATAAGTTTGTGGATCATATAGTAAATAATAGCATATTATCAAAAAATTTGACATGTGTGTTAAGAATATAAAAAACATGTAATCAATGATTAGATTTTCAAAATATGTAGTCATGTTAATTTTTTTAACGGAAGTTGTAGCCTTAGTCTACAACCAAATTTGAAGCCAAACTTTGTTAATTTCCTGAAATGAACTATTAATAAATGCGTTAAGAGTACCCATTAACCGAACCCTAAATTACCAAGGACAAGGTTTCTCTCCAAGCTAATTTTGTGGGAAACCTTTCAAATTCCTCATATATCTCTTTATTGGATGTGAATTTTAAAAATCTAACCGTTGGATTATATTGCATTTTCTTTCTGTTCTTAACATGCGCATGTCAAATTTCGTTTAAATTGAATATTATTTCCTATTCGATTAATAAATCTATTTTTTATTTATAATTTTATATCACAAAAATTTGAAATTAAAAAAATTGATTGATGATATAGTTATTGATCTTTAATTTTTTTGAAATTTTTTATATAAGATATAATAAAAACATGATATCTAACATTAATTTTTGAAAATTCACATTTAATAAAAAGATATAGGAGGATTTTGAAGAGTGTATCTCCAAACTAGTTTGAAGAGAAACTTTTTCAAATTACCAATCAAATTACTTACTTTAAGATTGGATTTTTCTTACTATATGTACAAAATATCAAGTCGAAATTGGAAGTTTTTCTTAAAAAAAAAAGACTTTTATGTTTCCTCTTAGTGATCTTTTCTCTGAGACACAATAAAAATTAGAGGAAAGCTTTGAACGTGGAACATTTGGTAAGAGGTTGGTTGGAAAAGTTGGTGCATTTGCAATTATTCCAAATGGCCCACAAATTACCCAGACATTTAGTTGGTATACTTACAAAAAAAAAAAAGAAAAAAAAGAAAAAGAAAAAAAAGCTTTGAATGTGTGACGTTGGACATTTGAACGTGATGAAAAGTAAGACTTGGAACTTGGAAGTTACCACGCGTGTACAGGAAATTGATTCAGTTTTAATTTTTATGTAAATTCTGCTTCACCTTGATTCTCTACTCAGATTCGCATGGAAAATTAGTGTAAGGTTGAATTTAATCAACCATGTGTTGGCTTTATTCCGTGACAAATTTGCTTGTAATACAGCACTTAGAAACCTTGTATTTAGGTGGGTATCATGTAAGGGTAGTGTGTGAGAGAGTGTGAAGAAATGCTCAAGACTGTGCAGTGAAGCAGGGACTCTTGGCTAGATCTCGCGGCTGGCTCGCGGCTTGTAAGTCGCCAAAAGTTGCACACGTGCAGAGCATGTAGGGGAGCTGAACAGTCATGCCAGCTGGAGCACTACAGGACAAAAATCCAGACTAGCCATTCAGTTAGCTCGCGGCTTGAACTCGCAACTCAGTCAAGTCGCGAGGTCAAGTCACCAGCCAGCCCTGTTTTTGAAAAAAACTGACTTTTCACATTCCTCTCTCACCCTAGTATAAATACCCCTCATTCCCACAAATATGTGTGGCCATTCAGAAAGAAAAACCCTAAGAGTGGTTTCTTCAAAACACCCACCCAATTAGAGAGAGCTACTCATTCTTAGAGAGAAACCTTTGTAGTCTCTTCTCATTCCCTCTCTCATTGTCATACCTATTGAGAGGAGATTTCTATCCAAACACTACCCACACCAATTTAGAGTGTTGAGTGTTTTTGGAGCTTTGGGAAGCATTGGAAGATGCCAAGGATGGCGGATGCTATGGTCTAGTAGCGGAATCCGGTAAGCTAGAAAAGAAAAAGGTTCGGCGCAACCTCGTTGGAGCAAGAAGCTTGGAGGGCTTAGATACATCGGGTAGATTAGGCTTGGAGGGTCTATTGCTGTTCATGTATCCCAACTACATTTTCTAGTGGATTATTAACCGCTTGGAGGGCGGCGGAGAGGTTTTATGTCAAGGGCTTCAGTTTCCTCTTCGATAACACATCGTGTGTTGTCCTTGTGTTTGCATCTCTCTTCCCTTTATCTTTGCCTTTTATTTTCTGCTGTGGATGTGATTTATAATTGGCTTAGATTGATTTCCAATTCTGTTTATAGCTTATGTTCATTTTCTGCACACTTGTTGTTTGTCATAAAGCTTGAATTGGTTATTTTGTTTTTGGGGGTCTAAACGTTCAAGGGTGTTTTTACACATATTTGAACTTTCAATTAGTAGCTAATTTCCTCTCTATAAAAACACTTGTTTCAAAAGACTTAGGGTCAGTTTGGTAACGTAACTTAAACAACAGTTTTCAGTGTTTAAATACCACAATGCGTATTTTCAACCCACATGTATTTTCACAACACTTAAACAGCATTATTAGAAATCTCTTATCAAATGGGCCTTGATATTTCAATTTTTGGGACAACTATCAACAAGTAATCTTGAATTAAAAAAATCCTAAAAATTTAATGAATTGTTAAAATATTAAGTTGTTATTAGCATGCAAAAAAATTAGTCAATGTTGGCCATATAATAACTTGTGAAAATTTTGTCTATTCAACTGTTATGAAAAATATAACTTCAAGGGGTTAACATGGTAGTTCCTAAGGCCTCATGATATATATCTATGAGATTCTAGGTTCGAAACCTCTTGCTAGCATCTTGGGGCCACTCCCATGGAATTCCTTCTTGTAATAACCCGGTATGTGTGGGACAGGGGGACTGTACATACCCAAGGGATTAGTCAGATACTCAAAGAGGTTTGAATATTCTTGTTTGTTAAAAAAAAAAAAGGTGGTGATTCCATTTCTCTGCCCCGGTCCACTCACCCGAGGTGTACTCCCCAAGCAACCACACACGTTGGTGCCCACATCACAAACAACCCCCCTTTTCATCACCCTAGCTACCTCCAATTCCTTCTCATTTTTTACTAACAAAGTAATACATAGCCGCTCATGTCTGTCCACAGATAACTCAACCAATTTATTGAACCCACAGATTCTATATTTAACCCATCGAGATGCCTTCAATCTGCCTTCATCATCTCCAAAATTCTAGTAGCATTGTCTTGCAAAAATGGATGGACTATGTTTAAAGGTGTACACAGCATAGGACTTTCCTCTCCACTTTCTTCAACTTCCCCCAGCCCAGCCCATTCAACATCAGGCAAATCCGAGCCTAAATTTAGTATTGGCAATGACTCCACTAGCTCTAAATTACCCTTTTTTGTTTGGACCTCCAACCCCAAAGCCTGTGACTCCATGCTATCACCTATCGTTGCTGATTCCATCACACTAATCCAACCTAGCAACTCTCTAACAATATAGAAGATTGAATCAGTAAATAGAATCGCCCGATCCAGCAGCATCAACGAGCAAGCAAACTCCCAGGTACTTCCCACCAAATTCGATCTCAACCCAAACACCAAACACCCAGCCAAGACAATCACTTTACTCAATTGCTTCGATTAACTTGAAGAACATTGTTGAAGTGATAAAACTCTCGTGTGTGACTGTGATGCTGCTGCCTTTGAGGATCCTCCTTGCTCCCAACTACTATGGGCAACAAACAGTATAACTAAATGTCCTAAATCCATCTGGATTTCACAGTTATCATGGGCCGTAATAACTTCCCCAACCTTTAGTTGATCTTGAGGTAGGCGTATGTTATTATCGTGACTGGGCTTGATTGAACCCTCAATTAGATCTTTTGTTTTTAACACTCCTTATTCCATTTGGTATGTGTTGTGAGTGACATGGCCGATCCAGCCTTTAGTTGGGTTTGAGATAGGCCCAGGTTATTGCTTTGACTAGGCTTAACTAAATCCATTGCTTGTTCTGTTGTTTTTAAAACTCCTTGATCCATCTGGGTATATGTTGTGAGTGACCGGCTGAATAGACTAATTTGTCTATTCCTTTATGGAAACCCCACCGAACCCGCCTCTTATTTCCTTCATTGCACACAATCATTAATCCCCTCCTTAATACTTAGGATTCCTTTTGTTTGAAAAATTTCCACTAATTTTGGGTGAATTTTAATGCTCTGAACCTACCTCTTACCACTGCTCATCGATTCCCCTCTTTGGTTCCTTTCCTTCTCGTCACGTAGTGCGTCATTGGATTTTGTACGACTAATGAAGGATCTCCAATGATACTTTTTCCCTTGTTAATGGCAAGAGGCCTGGAATCCGAAGCAACAACAGTCTTTTGCTTCTCTCTTCTAACCATTACAACAAAAGAATGAGAAATATTAACATTAGATTACGGTTGCTTGTGCATCCCATCTAAGATTTTCATTGGTTTTTTGGGTGTTATTAAACTCTGTAGCTCAAAGTCAAACCCCTTCCACCCACGCATCACCTTTCCTTTTGGTATGATCACCAATCTTCTATGATCCCCAACCTTAAGTTCAATCATGACAATATAATTTTTAAAATCATTAGAACACTTCTAGAACATATACACAATATCACCCTCTCTGAACGTAAAGAAATGTCTAGAATTACAATCTAACACTGTTTGCTCTAATTTTGACAGCAACCAATGACAAACATTTTTCCCTATACAAACTGATCTCGAATAATACTGACCCCTCTCAAAAATACGTAACTCATATACTATGTGTGAAGCTACTGCATTTGTATGCTTTAGGGTTTTGTAATGAAGTGTTTCTTGATCTTCATTGTTTATGAAGTGAAGAACTTTGCAGCCAAACAACAATCATTCAAGTTGCTGGAGTTAGTCACGTACTAGGATCCGTGCAAAGGAGTTAGTCATAGATTGGAGATTTATGCAACAAAGGAAAAAAGGCTACTATAATATCAAGTCCAATTGGATATTGGAGCGAAGGTTCAATTGTAGGTTGGTGTTTTGGGATAGGCCAAGGTAGTGGTAAGATTTCTTAAACTTGTAACCGCTTGATTATTGATTAGTGGATTCTTGGAAGTAGTGACCTTTAATTCACCCGATGGGGTTTTTACCTTGCAAAAGGTTTTCCCCATTTGTCAACAAATCACCATATCAATTTAATTTCTATTGCATTTAGTTTATTTGGTGATTTGTTGTTGCCTCCATGATTTGCATGTAATTTGACCTAATTAATCAACTTGGGTAATTGAACTAATTAACCGGGGTCAATCTCTCTTAACCAAATAAAAACTAAGTGGCGACTCCACAATATTTGTTGTATCTAAAGTTTATTGTCAACTCAAGTTTGGAATAAACTTGAGAGTTATAATGTCTATTTTCATAGTGGATATTTTTCGGATTTGCCCTTGTGGTTTTTCCCTCTACACCGGTGGGGTTTTTTAAGTAAGATTTAGTGTTCTTGTGTGGTTGAATTTGTATTGGTGCTTGCTGAATTTTTGATTCCATATATATTGCCATTGCTTGGTAGTCATTTATTTTAATCTACACATAGACATTGAGGGAATTTAAGTTTTTTCCTCAACAATATCAAACTTATTACCAAACCCATAAACAAGCCTAGATTTATCTTATTTTGTATCAAGCCCTAAAGTTCATGAGCTTGTTCATGAATAAATTTTTTTCTTGGGCTAACTTGTTTATTAAATAAGTCTAAAACT